>OZ020485.1:15408074-16608074 GCA_963971405.1 Psococerastis gibbosa
CTTCCTACTTTGCAGGTACGCTCCAGAATGCCTGAAGTTCCAACGGTTCTCGACACGATCCGACGTCTGGTCCTACGGTATCACCCTCTACGAAATGTTCTCGCTGGGTCAGGACCCGCGCCTGCCCGGCTGCTCCGATCCGATCAGCAGCGACAGGCTGCTTTATGCGCTTGAATACGAGCACAGGCGGCTTCCGTGTCCTGCAGACGAGTTCAGTGACATCTACCGGGACCTCATGATGCCGTGCTGGGAGCTCGACTCCCACAACAGGCCACCATTTACGAGACTCGTTGAAATTGTGCAGGAAATTCAAAGAAGTGATGGTAGGAAGTGAAGTGGAGAAACAAAAAATTAGGCAGAGAGAGAGAAAAGTGATATCTGTTATACATGATTGATAGACTTTAGCGACCCCTACTACGGCAGCCTTAGCACAAATCCAAAAGTAAGGGGTCAGCCTCGGAATTGATTTGATATGCTATGTTCGATTAAAATCGGATAAATAGAACCAAAGTTATAGTCACTTCATTGTAGTATTATATCCATTATGTCCAGCGGTTAAGACGACACCCCGGTTAGGCGTAGATCGTGGGTTCGAATCCCGCCAAGCCCAGGTTTTTTCCATATCCTCTCTAATTTCGGTTATAGTCACTTCACTTAACGAGATGGGATCTCAGTTTTCAAGACGACCGATCACAATCATTTATGCCCAACTCGATAGGCATTTTATGTTCTTAATTTTTTTCGTTTGAGTGAAAATATCTACGGTACCTAATTTTGAAAATACGGAAGATGTCTGACCATTCACATTAAAAAACTAAAGACGCTCCAGTCCGAGATTCTTAGACTTCATACCCGCAAGTTGGGATCGATTCCGAGGCTGGCCCCATATTTTACAGGACTATTGTGGACATGAATTTAATGACAAATTGTTTGTTAACTTAGATTAATTGTTGTTCCGTGTTCATTGTTGCATATGCTGGACTTGGGAGAACAATGTCAGCTTATATTCATTTTTGTTTAAGGTTCATTGTTACATTTTTTGTCCAACGTAACAAAACCGCTGAATGACTTCTGCTTTACTTGTTAACGTGCAGTTTAGTTTGAACGCCCTGTTAAAATAGTTTAAATAATCCTCCGTTAAAATTATTCTTTTGCATTCGGGCTGAGCTGCAGAGTCTGGTTGAAAGTGATGATAGAAAATGATGCGAAGTGTGAAAGTTGGCTAATTTGTTGTGGGTGGGTATGTGATTGGTTGAGTCTAGCGGCACCAGGGGGGCTATTGTCTCGCTGGTAGATTTATTTGAAGAATGAACCATGCGTGATTGATTTAAATGTTGCATGAAATTTTCAGAAACAGCAACGACAGGTTCACTATCTTAGGATAGATAGACGATCCAAGCGCGGGTCCTATTGATATTTTACTGGAATTTCAGATAGGCGATTCTAAGAGTAAAACTAGGCTCGATTGAAACATGTACTTTTCGCTGTAGACATAGGGGACCGACTAAGGATTCAGCCAGAAATAATTAAATACATAGCGGTGCTATGGCATTTCCTGTTAAAACAACGATATTTATTGATCTAGCCATGTAAGGATCTCATAATTGAACGTTTGCCGACAGTCGTGCCAAGTTTGTAAAAGCCATTTTTATGTGAACGCACTGAACCAGCCTTTCAATATCGTATGTTATCATACAACAACATTTGTAGGTACAGAATACCAATTTAACTTTATAGAAACTCTCTTAAAATAGCAGAGAAATTAGAGAAAGGATGATATGGAAAAATGGGTGGAAACTGAATCGAGCCTGAGTCTCCCCCTTGCTGGGGTGTGTAGGGAGGAAAGGAGATAAGAAGCTAGCATCGGATGGATACTACCTTGCTGAATGCTAGCAGCTTGTTTTTGTGAGCAAGGTACGGAAGAAATCAGACATACGGTAGTAGGCAGTTAGCAGTGACATTTTGTAGTAACAATTTTGATTATCAGTAACATCAATCAATCTTCAGTGTTCATCTATTGAGTATTTGTCACTCTAGAAGTCTGGTCAAGGTGGATGAAATAATTAACAATGTGATTAATTAAAATATGTGACTAGAGATGTTTTATAATGGCCCATTCTCTGAAAAAGGAAAATACTTATTGACGAAAACGATTAGGCGGCTATTCCACCGGCGATTTTACTCGAAAAATTGACTTTGTCGTTGACGTTTGTTTTGTTTTAAGGGGGCTATTATGTAGATACTTAACTTATCTATTATAAATTAAGTTATAATATGGTAGAGACTTATTATAACTTAATTTATAATAGATAAGTTAAGTATCTACATAATAGCCCCCTTAAAACAAAACAAACGTCAACGACAAAGTCAATTTTTCGAGTAAAATCGCCGGTGGAATAGCCGCCTTAATAATAAATAATTCTGGTTAAGGAGCTTGACCAAAACAGATGAATGACACATACCCAATAGATGTTCCAGAACAACTTGAGTGTTTACAATATTCAACTCAGTCAGCCTTTTAGTCCCTAAAAGAGAGGAACGGGTGTAAACCCGTCCATTTTTCCATTCTTCCTTTCTTTAATACTGAACCAACCTGTCTACCGAACTGACGACTCAACTTTGCGTGGAAAAATGTAATCTCTAAATAATTTTTTTTCTTTACACTTACCGTAATTATTTAGATAGGCTAGGTAACTTATAGTTTTTCAAGCCATTTTTTTTATTTTATTTTATACTTTCATCCTCGGCACCACTCGATTGAATTAACTTGTTATTATTTATTCCTGTGGGAAACCCTAATAGTGCAGTGTTTGGTCTATAAAACATTTCTATACTAACTTAGTTATTTAATTTGGAATATTTCTTTTCTTTATTTTAATTTGAATTTGGTTAGTTGGCAGTTCTTGCCGAAAATGCTCAGGGTTTATTTGGGTTTTACTTGTCCCACAAAGCTTGGAAAGTTTTTTTTAGGTTTATTGAATAGCACCCCCATTTTCCAATACATGGCGGTGCCTCCAGTATTCCTCACAAAAAAATCTATGAGCTTGGTGAGCACGTTGCGAGTTTACATTTTACAAGTGTTAACAAAACACTTATTTATTGTTTGTTCATTTTACCAGTACGAATGATTTATAGAAGAAGTAGGCCTAATTGGATTATTTGCATATTTTATTTATTCCTAGATTATTTTTTTATATTGCCTATTTTCTACTTTTATTTTATTACTGCATGCCTTTGAAAATAAAAATTGTTGCTAGGCTATATAAATATTACAGTAGTCCCTCGATAATCCGACAGGTACAGGACCGACGTGGTGTCGGATTGGCGAAAATGTCGGATTGTCGAAAAAAGCTCCTCCGTAATGCGTTGGATCGATATTTTCGATAATCGTAATTCGTTATACAACATTAATAATCATTAAATAGCTAGAACGATGTAAAAACACACTACTGTAGACAGTTACTGTGAACACTGAGCCAAGTTCAGTGAATTTTGCGTCCAACTTTTCAATAAAGTCCTGGATTTCCTGGGACAAGCCAGCCGGTGGCGCGTTGGACTACCGACTACGTTGAATTTCAAAGTGTCAGATTATCGAGGGACAACTGTATTTTATTTTAAATTGCCTAAAACTCATCATATTGTGCAATAGGCCTACATCATTGTACGGTACCTTACATGCGTGTCCTTTTTTATTTAAGCCAGTACCGACAAGAATGTACTTACTTTTAAGTTAAGATAAATCGGAAAATTGCATTTATGTTTTGGTGGGATTGAATCTCGGAGAATCTATTTGTTTAACATAGCCTATGGATTGCCTTCTTCGTAAAAATGTTACTTTACTGGATATGTTTGTAATATTGCAAAGGATGATTACTACATATTTATGTTAATTGAAAATGCCTTGAAAGAAAGTGACTTATGTCAATTTAAATGTGACTGGAGCTTTTAACATTAAAATGTTGTAAAGTCATTATTTATATTCTTGGGGGGTTATCCACTGCCGTTAGAAGTTGACCTAGGTTGTTTTGCACATGTGACGACTAGTGACTTTTTGTTCTATTAATAAGCAAACCTAGGTGAGGCACTACTTGATTTGCCTCCAATAGCGAGCTGACACTGCATAATACCAATACAGTACAGTATCGTCATTCATTAATGAAATAAGAACTAACAACAGTAAAGTTATACTTTATTAAACCATGCGGAATTCATCTTACGATACTAAGAATAGCAGGTACCATCATAAATGCATTCGATGACCTACATGGACGGATAGTGTGGGGAGGGCAGGGGGTAGCTGACTAGGTCGACTTTCCAATATTTTTGAAAAATAATATTAATTACTTCGCAGCAGCGACCAACTAATTTTGAAATTATAGCGGGAAATTTTGACAGAGTTACCAATACGTTTTCTATTTTTACGTCGGTAATGTTGGCTAAGCCAAGCCATTGTTTACAATCCGATCCGCCCGGTTTCTCAGCCTTTGTCTTGCCCATTTTGGCATTTCCCCCTGAATTTAATAAAAATGCCGGGCGCTATCTTAGAAAATCTCAGTGGTCGGAAACTGGGGGTACTTGTGAGTGTATTATTACTGTGCCAAATAGTGTGCTTCCTCGTTGGTGGACTAGTCGCACCAACTCCGGCAAACGCCGATATGTTTCTAGCTTCAAAGTGCATCGATGTCAACAACGAAACGGACAAGTGGTTTTACTTTAGGGGCAAAGGAGGCTGCCAGACAGTCGATCTTACTGATTCTTACTTGGCAAATACACATTTCATTGCCAACCAAGTAGTATTTATAACGCAAATGCCTCATCCACGAGACGGCATCGAACTAGACTACTCCCGATGGCAGCAAAATCTTATAGGCGTTTTGGAAACGCAATTTGTGTATCACAAAGATTTCGAGATGGATTCTCGAATTGTTTTAACGCTTGACGCTAGGCTAGCCTATAGAAACAAGGGCGATGCTGATGGGGACTGGAAATACTATGCGTCATCAGTAGAACAACGTACAATTTACTGCGACTTGAAAGCCAAAATAGAGGGTACCCCGTATAACTGCACGGTTGCACCACTTTTTGAGCTAGGATCCCTGCACCACGATTATTACCTGCTTAATATCAGATTTCCGGTTGACGGCAAGCGAGAGCTCAACACAGGGCTTGGTCATATTGATGATATCTGGGTGGTAGCCATAAACCAAAACGGCGGGTTTACTAAGGTTTGGCTATCCATGAAAACAATATTCTTCCCGTTTATTATTGCCATTATGATTTGGTTCTGGCGAAGAGTCCATCTTTTGCAACGGGAGTCCGCATTGTTGGAAAGAATGCTTTTATTCTTGGGCGTGACTTTGACCTTGCTAAATGCCCCCATGGAGTATCTGACTCTTTTCTTCGATATGCCGTACATGCTGCTCCTGGCTGACATCAGACAGGGTCTTTTCTATGCTGCGCTGCTGTCGTTTTGGTTGGTTTTCGCCGGAGAACATCTGATGATCAATGAGACGGAGCCTAGTACCCTGAGACGTTACTGGAAACATCTCAGCGCTGTCGCAATCGGATGTATCTCGCTATTTGTATTTGAGATGTGTGAACGTGGAATTCAAGTGAGTAAAAGTCTATTTCTATAAATTATATTCCAACTTTAATTTAAGCTTGGGCCGTGATTTAAGTACGCTTATAGACATATTCTACTACTGCCTTTTTGGCTACTTCAGCTGCCAAATATCGAAACAACAGCCCGTGTCAAAGACTTAATGCCAATAACGTTGAAAGAAATGCTGGAGGGGTAAAAATAGGTATAAAACCATACACGAACAAACACAGCCAAGCAACGGACCGGTCCCACCCAGCCGAATTTTCCGATGTGGTACTATTGCGAATAGTTATGCTCAAAATCTTTCCAAACATGCTTTTTTTAATGATCTATTCGAGGAGACTTCTCAGAAACGTCCACATCGGTAATAAAAATATTTAAGTGCCTCGTAAAATAAAATATGAAACTGTAAATTACTTTATCATTAGCCATACGATAAAAAAATATAGGTTTAACTTATAAGCAGAATGGCAGGTAGGACAGTTGTGATGACGCCCTAAATCTTGCCCCCAGCAAGCTTTAAAAATGACTTTAGAAGAACTGAAATGAACTGAATGCCAAGGGCGAACATTAGCTAGTAGTATGCTTGGCTTGTGTTCTCTAAATTCGATTCACCTTCGGGAACAGTTGCCATTGCGGTTGCCGTCAATGGGCACTGCACCCTAAGGGCGCCTCTTAATATCTGCCTGCCAGCTAAGGCGCATATTCCACCGACTGGCTAGGGCTAAATACAAATACAGTGACGTGGTAACAGACATTCCAGACTTAGGCGGTGTTTCCACCGACCTCGCATTGCAGAATGCAAATGACATTGACGGAAATGTTTGTTCTTTTTATAGAAATCTATTAAAATGTTTGTAATTAACATATCCCATGACGCCATTTTTTAATTTTAGTTTGTGATTTTACTCTATGATCATTGATCAATTTTAACTATGGCATTGAGTAAAACAAAAATTTCTGTCATTTGCATTCTGCAATGAGAGGTCGGTGGAATACCCGCCTAAGTCTTCAATGTCTGTTACCACGTCACCGTATTTGTATTTAGCCATAGCCAGTCGGTGAAATAAGCGCCTTAAGAAACTTCGACAAAGAATATAAACGTTTTACTTTCGATATCGTTGACAATCCTTCGGAATTTCCTACACTTGGAGCTGCCATTAGAAAGAAAGTTACATCTGAAGGTAGCCGGCCGCCATACCAAGTTGAATCCAGCTGACTAGAGCAGGTTCAAAGATGCAGATAACTTGGTCGTGTGCACAGTGCCGGTAGGGAAGCATGGTATGACTTGTCCTGGTCACCTCCGAACTAATCGTGTGACTTCACTGTGTTTCCCAAGTGGTGCGGAATCCTCTATAATCAGTAGGTCCACTGTCCTATGGGCCCACACCGTGGTCTAGGACTGTGTCCAACCATACTACTACTACATCTGAAGGGTTTTATATTTATTTTCTGAGCATTTTTTGATTAAAGATTAGCTTCTAATACTGAATTATGTATTATATCACCTCCTAAAATAATAATAATAAATCCGTGTAATTTCTTTACATTTTTTCTCGGTACATATATAAAGTAGTGCCCCCTCATGCCATGGGCGTGCGAGGGTAGCACTAAGAAAAGAAAAGAATTAAAAGAAGTAAAAGAATTAAGCTATTACCAATTCCACTTCCATTCTAAAAGTGTATCTTTGGTACTGATAAGGCGGGGTTTCCACCGACCTCTCATTGCAGAATGCAAATGACATTGACCGAAATTTGAATTTTTCTTTTTATAGAAATCTATTAAAATGTTTGTACTTAACATATCCCATGACGCCATTTTTTAATTTTAGTTTGTTTGTGATTTTACTCTATGATCATTTATCAATTTTAACTATGGCATAGAGTAAAACTAAAATTTCTGTCAATGTCATTTGCATTCTGCAATGAGAGGTCGGTGCAATACCCGCCTAAGTCTTGAATGTAATAGAAACCTAGACATTGAATTGCTTAACAAGGACAGTTCGCTTTTTTTTCCATGTTAATATTTATTAATATTTTTAAATATTAGTTATATAAGTTAAAACTTATATTAGGTATGAAGTGCCACCCTCCCACGCTTCGGCTTGAGGGGGCACAGGTTATTTCACGTTCACATGTTCATTTTGTTGAGAAATATACGGTTTTTCTATTTCTAACTCCGCCTAAGTAGAGTTCTATATATAGAGAGAGAAATCAAAGTCGCCAAAAATATTTTTTCAATCCTGGGGCCACCTGGTACGTTTTTTCAATGACTGGTCATAGGTGGCGTGGCATCAAGGGGGCCTAATATTTTTGGCGCGGTTGAATCTCTCATCTCTCCTATATAGAACTCCGGTGATACCGTTTAATTTAATTCCAGCTCCGCAACCCATTTTTCTCAATCTGGGTGACCGACATCGGAACCAATCTGGCTCTCACCTTCATCATCCTGGCCGGGATTTCCGCTGGTCTCTACTTCATCTTCCTCTCGTACATGATCTGGCGTGTTTTCTGCAACATTAGCGCCAAGCGTGCTGTCCTCCCCAGCATGTCCTCGATGCGCCGCCTTCATTACGAAGGTGTCATCTACCGCTTCAAGTTTTTAATGTTGGCCACCTTGCTCTGCGCTGCCATGACCGTGATTGGATTTATTTTGGGCCAGGTAAGCAAACAGGATGTGTAGCATAGTGGCACAAGAGAGAATCGGACACCGCCATTGCGCGTTTTTTACTAAGAGTCGATGATAGAGACAAAAATGGGAGTAGAAGGGGTAGAAAAAGTCTGCCCACATAGTGTGGTGTTTGTGAGGCGGTCGTTGAGTGGCTCGCTACGGGGACAAATGAGACCCGAACAGGAGTTAGTCCAAGGCAGCACCTGACTTAGGGATAGGGAAGAACACAATAAGAATCCTGCGGCTACAAAAAAGAGGCGAACCGGTTACAATGAGCCCAAAAACTGCAAACCCCGACCGTCTACGCTGCCTCTCGCCTCTTTCACCTTCTACTGTCTGTTATATCTTTGTTATCACTTTCTATACAGGTTTCCGAGGGCGAGTGGAAATGGGAGGAGAGCCACCTGGAGTACACTTCGGCATTCTTCACGGGCGTCTACGGCATGTGGAACGTTTACATCTTCGCGTTGATTGTGCTGTACGCGCCGTCGCACAAACAGTGGCCCTCCGACTACGATTCGCAGTCCACCAACAATGACGAGATCGAATTTAGTAGGCTACCGACCGAACCTAGCGAAATGTCGTCGCTTGCGAGCTTTGCGAGGAAGGCTACCTTCGACTAAGAGGGACGGTGTGTGCAAGGTACCTTAGAAGCCATCCTGAATGCCGAGTGAGGTTTAAAGAACTTTCGGTAAGTTGCTATTTTAACCCTTTCTTTGAATTCCTATAGTAGGGCTTTTATTAGACATATGGGATGAGTCACAGATCTTGTTAAGGCCCTGTCCTTCGGTTCAAGCTCTAAAGTACCCATGAGGAATACTCGATGGCACCGCTATCTATCAATGCATAGCTGTGCCGTGTTCCTTACCAGGACTTTTCAAAGAATGAGGGTGACCGCCCGAAGATGAAAATTGTGCGTGGTTTTCTTGAGTGGGGCGTTAATTGTTCATGTATACAAAACGTTTTTCAAGCAAAGAAACATAAAATAAGCTTACACTTCCTAAATTTTCTGGCCATGCTTCAGGGGGCATGTAAAGCAGGTGGTCCCGGGCCTTCCTAGTTGAGTGTAAGAGAGGGCTTTATAGCCCAAACTCCGCTAGGTTGGCTTAGTAATGGAACAAAAAGTCCTTATTTATTTATTTAAAACAAAAATTGCTGCAAATTTAGAACTGTCAAGCATATAACGACGCAGTAAGTTCTGTGCACTTGACCTGGCAATCTTAATAGCTCAGGACATAAGAGTAGTGGTGCAGATTCCGACTTTCACCCGAAAGGTTGTTGGTTCGAGTCCCACTCTGGCTACATTTTCTGGCCATGCTTTGGAGGGCATGTGAAGCAGGTGGTCCCGGGCCTTCCTAGTTGAGTGTAAGAGAGGGCTTTATAGCCCAAACTCCGCTAGGTTGGCTTAGTAATGGAACAAAAAGTCCTTATTTATTTATTTAAAACAAAAATTGCTGCAAATTTAGAACTGTCAAGCATATAACGACGCAGTAAGTTCTGTGCACTTGACCTGGCAATCTTAATAGCTCAGGACATGAGAGTAGTGGTGCAGATTCCGACTTTCACCCGAAAGGTTGTTGGTTCGAGTCCCACTCTGGCTACATTTTCTGGCCATGCTTTGGAGGGCATGTGAAGCAGGCGGTCCCGGGCCTTCCTAATTGAGTTGTAGCCAAAACTCCGCTAGGTTGGCTTTGTAATAGGACAAAAAGTCAATTTTTATGTGTTGTGACTGTATTTAGCTTATGGCGAGAACCTCCAAGCTTAATCTCAGTCACAGCTTATTGCCGCTTCTTTCTCTCCGCTGCGGATGACTATCTTACCCGCCTGATTTTAGCAGAGTGTTAAACAGGGAGCACTGACTTAATACGAATATAAACAGAATAATATAATAATTTATATTATGCTTTTGTCACTCGAAAAATCGCTTTGTATCAATGGGCTCTTACTCTTACACGGGATGATAGTCTCAAGGGAAAACTGAAGAGAAGATTTTTAATAAAAATGTTTGTAGCTTGCATACTGATGACTGAGAGTAATTTTTATTTTATTATATATACTGTTTATTTTTAATTTGAATTTGATAATTTTATTAAATTATATTTGGAATTTAGTGGGTTTGGTTTGTAGAATTTCAGTTCTAAACTTCCGTTACTTATAATACTCTCTTCTTCGCTTAATGTCTCCTTAATAAAACTGTTTTCTTTTCTTTTAAAGGACCTTTGCAACCGTATACAGTATTTGCTATACATTTTATGTCATTTAATAATCTCAATTAATTCAGTTCCACCCTGAATTGAATCTGAAGATGATTTTATAGCTAAATGTATATTAATTGTCGTTCTCTTTAGTATGTAGTTACCATTTAGGCAATTATCATACTATACTATCAATTTTAGATGTAATCGTTACGTACGTCTGTAATATCTTGCATTTGTGCCATGTTAGAGATGTTGTGTACTATGTAAAGGGCTCTAAAAAACGTTTTTCCTGTTTTGTATACGAAACTTTTTCAGCTAACCAATCAGATCATTCAAAACAACGGGTTTTGACGTAAATTGTGTATGACTACATGTGGTACCGGTATTTTGAATCTCTGCACGATAGAGATTCATTTATGTTTTAATGATGTGTTGTCTAACCTGTCGGGGCCCCTACTGTTTTGTCCAACTGCTCGTCACCATTTAAGGGCACCTAGTTTCATGTACCAACCAAAACACTACCACCACCACTATATGAGCCCATTTATAAACAACAGTTTTTTTTAAGGGACAGAATTCAAATCATTTTGTTAAGAAGGAATGTTCGTGTATTTTTGACAAAATTAATCAATTTCTCATTTCATAGCTGCCAAGATTATGAAAGTGATCAGATAAGAAGTTCATAAAATAAGCAACCTTTCCCAAAAACTAGTCTATTTTGTTGACTGGTTTACAACTATTCAAAAAAATTGGTTTAACTCTCTCAATCGGGGTTTTCAGAAGTTATGATATTTCAGATGAGAAAATGTAAATTTCCTTCTTTTTATGCATTTTTCATCTGACCACTTTCTTAAGTGTGTGACTGTGGAAAGACAAATTAATTAACTTCGTCAAATATCCACGCCTGTGTCTAGTTTAAAAAATATTGGAAATCTCTCCCTTGAGAGTCTGTTCGAATTCTCGTAAAAAGACACTTAACCCTAATGTAAATAAGCAGACACAAGTAGCCCGGTCAAAATATATTGTACATCCGAGGTTATATTAATTCGCAGTAAGCTGAAAATTGAAGGATTGTTCAAAACACCATTATAAATGAAATCTAAAAAGTCCTCATCGATCTGATATCAGGAAAAAATTTACTCGGGGTCACAGGTCACAAAACCTGGTTTTTCGCTAATTTGAGCAAAGTAAGTTTTATTACAAAATTAGCTCAGGCAAAAATTGTAGCTCAGTTAGTTATCTATAAAAATGTATAATTAGTTTTTTTCTAAGAACCACCGTTTTTTAGATATAACGATTCAAAAAGTTGAAAGAGTTGTAATCATTTTCAGCTTACTGCAAATTAATGTAACCTCAACCCTATTTTTTGGTCTATTTTGACCGGGCTAAAGCTTATCTTATATTTTTGTCGCTCGAAAATTAGGTTTGCATGGATGGTCTCTAATAATGTTCAGGAAGTGGTGAGGCATTTAAAGCTGAGTTCTGTAGAATAGTAATGTCAAGGTCAAGCGGGTCACTTCATTAAAATTAAGGAGGCTGATACTTATGGCTATACAATTTTAAAACACAATTAGTTATCGCAAATATAAAATAGAAACGCTGTTTTTTGCGGGCCCTTTACTTTTTATAATACTGTATGTGTTTTAGTGTAAACTATTGTATTATCATTAGTATTAAGTTGGTTGGTTCACGTTGGTATTGATAGTTGTGATTTTTCGGGGCTTTCAGCCTACTTCTGAGACTGAGTTTTATGGAACGCGCAACTAATGTTCTCTTTTTTTTGCTAAAATTATAGTGTGCTAAGTTTACTTATTTTATGCAGTGACTTTTACACAATTGATATTTTCAGTTTTTAACTTTTCATTTAGAAAAATTGTACAACTCAAGTTGTTCTCGGTGTTGTGCCAAAAAGGCATCGACGGGCTTGCTAGGTAAGCTAAGCTTTCATTTTTTGAGTAGTAGGTGGTTTGTCCATTATCGCAAGTAACCGATGTAGGTTGACTTCGAGGGTGTATACCAGTTAGCCAATGGCCCAAAATTCGTACGGAACCAATATGAATAATGTCCGAAATCCATGGGGTCGTTGGCATTAGACAAGGGACCAATGGGCCAAGTAGGCCTAGGTTCGTAAGAAGTCCTGTAGGGCATTATTATTTATTTATTTAATGCAGTATAGTTCAGTATACGGTATGTACTTTACAATACTTACTTCGACTTCGATGGCCAGGTGGTAACGTGCTTGCACTTGTTCGAGTCTTTACACGACATGCGATCGGAGGCGTGTCGTAACTCAACACGGGTACTAACCTACAGAGGCGACTGAAGAGGTCAATCGGATACATTCATTTAATTGTTTGTATGCAATTAACATTTTTAAAAAAACTATATTAAAAAAAAAATATAGGCATTAGTTTTCTATAATTGAATTTCAAGTGTACTCATCGCAGTGCTAACTTTAACCACAGTATTATTTTCTTTTAAATATTACTAGTAGTAAGTTATCCTATTCTACATGTTTATGTACTTAAAATCTGTGTCTGTGTTTTTTATAAATAAATATTGTCGGGCAAATAATCGAACTGTCGCTGAATCCTCCATCCGAATAACTCCCTCGATTGAAGTTCTTTTTTTGGGTTGATGCTTGTCTTTTTGAACTTCCTGAAAGTTTAAAACAATTGTTAAGAGTTGGCTGACCGCTGGCATTGGCCACCCCTGAATCACCCCAAAATAGGTTGGTTTATTTATTTTATTTTTTTAATACTTAAGTTAAACCATTTGGCTTGTTCAATTAGCAAAGGACTCTTATACACACAGCAATTTTTTTAGTTCTAGTGCAGGGAGTTTTCCGTAAATAATAATTATGCTCTACTTCTCCAAGACACAAGCAAATCTGAGAATAGGAACAATACAAGGCTATACTGTAGAGCAAGATGCCAAATATTTTAATATCCCTGGGTAGCATTCAAAATACCTGAGTAGCCTGACTGAGAAGTAGAAAAGTGCTTCAACAGCACTCAAAATGCTGCAGCCGAGGAACAATCCTGCTGTTCCTCCCCACGACACGAGCAAGTCCGAAAATAGGAACACGACTTCTCTGCGGTACCTGGATCGACTGGGCTCAGTCACTTGCCATTGAACCCATCTTGACTTTTGTTTACTGTAAAAAAAAAAAAAAAAAAAAAACTGTTTTGAAAATTATTTTATAACACTTACAGTATACAGTACAGAAAGCGTGGTATGTTCAGGATTTTCGCTGCTTCCATAACTACGGCTAAACCATAGATTTTAATAAAAATACTAGATAGCGAACTCCCCTGCATGTTTTGAAGCCAGCCGCCATTGCTATAAGTGGATAGAAAACGCAGTTTACATTCATTTACACCTTGAGTTCTTATGAGATTTCCTAATATTTCCTGTGAAAATTACTTTCATAAGTTCAATCTTTCAGTTTATTTTCAGTGGATTTTGATCAATAGTTACATAAAAGACAATATTAACTGAAATTAAACCAAGATAAAATTTATTTCGTCGAGAAGTACCCATTTAAGAACAGGTACTTTGCGTTCTTTCCGTTCTTTCTATCCACTTGTAGCAATGGTGGATGGCTTCACAACACTCCCTATAGAGAGCATGGGAGTTCGCTATCTAGTATTATTATTAAAATCTATGGGCTAAACGCACTATCTCAGTGACAGTGCCGGATTAACCCCTGTGGGGGCCGTGGGCGCCAACTCTGTCTACCAACATTGCAGCAAAATAAAAACGTTTAATTTCCCGCTAATTTCATAACTGTGCTTCGAAATTGTTTTCAACTTTTTTTTTAATATCTCATTGGAGGGCCGGAATTTTAGGCATTTTTGTGGGTGCCACGGGCCTGTGCCCATGGGTTAATCCGGCACTGCTATGTATCAAAATGTAAATGAGCATTTGTTGTAAGGTATGTTTTGTCGAATCGGATAATTGTTAAGGTGACGAATATCGGAGATACCTGTAAGGTAGGTACATAATGGGAAAAATAACGTTACTGGGAGCATATTAGAAGCCGCTAGTTGGTGGTATGGAGTAAATAATAAAAGAATATATGATTGCGTACGTTCTGCTGGTGGCGACTGACATGGTATGAACGTAGGTTGCTTCACATTGGCGCGGACAACGGCAATTTCTCACTTTGTTAGTCCCGATAGTTTTTTCTAATATTTCCTCCACGTGTTTTGAGGCACACACTAGACCTTGCGCAGTGCAATAGGGTATTTTTGCTAAAAAGAAAAAAAAATGGTTGCCTATAAAGTCGGTTTACGGACGACAGTTTAA
Organism: Psococerastis gibbosa; assembly: GCA_963971405.1. Taxonomy (NCBI): domain Eukaryota; kingdom Metazoa; phylum Arthropoda; class Insecta; order Psocodea; family Psocidae; genus Psococerastis; species Psococerastis gibbosa. The sequence goes on from OZ020485.1 coordinate 15,422,856, forward strand.
CGTGACAACGTCATAACAAAACATTGATGAAATGACTGCATACTTTTATGAATAAAATTGAACCATTTTTATTGAATTATCATTATTCTGTATGGATACAAAGAAGGAGGGAAATGAAATCTACAATTTAATTGATTCATAGGCTCGTCAGGTTCATCAGCCATTGGGTAATTGTAGGCGGTTCTGCAAAGAAATTGGTGATCATTTATTGTTAAAATTTATAAAAAATATTTTTAAATTATTTTAATAAAGATAATGTACTCCTTAAAGCCCGTAGGAAATTGGCAATCCGAAATTTATTTATTTTTATTTTTTATTTAATTAACTAAGCATGTTATTAAAGATTTGGCTCGTCAAAGTTGTAGAAGACTACTTCATGCATCATATAATAAGGTATTTTTAGTTTTCGAAATTGTAGTTTTTTTATAAAATCGCTTTTACGTGAAAAGTTGTTGTTTATAAAATATCTGCATGTTTATGAAAAAACTAAAATTTCTAAAATTAAAAATATCTTATAATATGATGCATGAAGTAGTCTTCTACAATTTTGATGAGCCAAATCTTTAATAACATGCTTAGTTAATTAAATAAAAAGGAATAAATTTCGGGTTGCCAATTTCCTACGGGCTGTACACTCTTAAGACATTGTTAATCTAAATTCAATAACTAATTTTAAAAACTTGCGTTTAGTTATAAAGTTTAGATTAGGGTGGCCAGATATACTCTTCTGAAGAGTATTTATACTCTTTTGTGTTCCAAATTCGACATACTCTTTCTTTTTGTGCTTTTGATGCAAATATACTCTTTTTAATCAGATTCTACTCTTTTACTCTTTTACATAATTTTGTAACTTTGACGGTGGGGGAGAAGATGATGAAGCGCACTCTTCAGCTAAACAGAAGTAACTTAGGTCGGATAAAAATACACAACGTAGAATGGAATAATATTTTTTTTATTCAAGTAGCTATTGCTTACAATTGTAAAATTTTATGGGGCGGGTTATGTATGCGAATAATTAATCTTGTTATCCTTGGATGTTTAGGTGAAGAAGTAGGCGTACTATACCCCATATACCATTTACCCCAAGTGATTTAAAAAGAGGAGAGTGTGACGCACAACCTCTTCCCCCCCCCCCCCCCCCCCCCGCTTTGCTCTTACGTATATAGATATTTTATTGTATATATACAGTATAAACATGTCTTGCATATATACTCCTTTTTCGTTTTGGAAATCTAGCCACCCTAGCCCTAGCAATATAATTATGAACAAGTTTTCATAGAAATAAATAACTGTAATTAAATATGTATCATCAATATTACGAGGGGTGTTCATAATTGTCACATTGCTGCGAAGTGCGAACTCAGTGGGCGGAGCTAACACCTCGTGACCTCGATATTCCCGTCTGCGTCTGTTCGATGTTAAATTGAGGGCCTTTCAAATACACAGTCATTATGGGACTTTTTTTTATTTAATAATATATATTTATATACTATTTTTTCAATATTTTAAAATTTAATAGCTAGTAAACTAATTGGGGAGAAGAATCCAATTGATCCCCCCGCCTGATTCTCTCACCTCTGGGCAGATAGAAGTGCGGAACACAGCCACACAATTCGACAAAGAAATCCCTGCGACAATTTGTATAGCAAATGTTGGAAGTGTATATGCCATCATCAGGGTGCTGGGGTTCGTCCATAAAGAGACATCTTCTTTGCTCCTTTGTCAGAGTTAACAAGTCTGGTGACGCTATTTCCTGGACCATGAGTACTTCGAAAGTTGTCCCAAACTCCCAGTTAGGTCGTCGAGGCGGCGCCATAAAATTCGGGATTTCCATTGCGGAATGTAAGTATGACTGTAAAATGATTGATGTTTTTTTTTTTTTTTTTTTTTTTTTTTTTTTTTAACCTTTAGGAAATGGCAGAACTACTAGTTTCAGCAATCTCACTGATTTTGGAGAATATGGGCTAACTCACTAAATATTAGCCCGGTCATGATAAACATTTCATGTTTCAAAAATTCGCACAGAGCGAAATTTTGGTCAAAACCTTGGATTTTCTCTAACATAATAATATCCGCTTGATAGGGGTCTGCACTTCGGGGTAAATCCAAGGTCCTTCCGCTTTTACATTTCGGGAGGGGAGCTTGACTCCCGTAGGGTGACCTTGCAAGGTTAACTCAGGCCACTGCATGCCTAAAAACATTATTCATCATGCTGCTCGGTCTGGTACGTTACCTCATGAGGTCGTGAAAATAACACCAGTCCGCCGAAGCAGTTATTGTTGGACCAATAACATTTCGTCCCAATTGCCAAATCCAGATTCTGTGGACCTATTCTAAAAATTGAATTTTCATATAAATAAAGTGTATTTTATGCAAGAGTGCAGTTGGTAGAAATATGGGGTTTGATTTTTTTTTATTTATAAAATTGTAGTAAACACGGTAACGGTTCAGCGTGCACTACAAAACTTGAATCCAAGTAGGCTATTGAAATTGGCGCACTCGAACTTGATTAAGGCGATCGGGGCTTGAGTGAGGGGCATGCTTATACCCTTTACAATGAAGATAACGAATTTACATCGCTCCCGTTTACATGGCTTAATACTATACATAGGCCTATAATACTTAATAGTAGAAGGTACTCTCGTTTTCCTGGTTTATTTGATTTAAAATCATGGGTTTCTTGGAACCCCCCGCCAAATGACGTCCTTGTGATAGAGGCCGTTGACAGGTCAAGGCTCTAAAAGTAGGCCTCCGTCTATAAAAAGCCCTTCCAATAATAATACATTTAAATTTTGATGCATGGGTCACTTGCCATGGGAATTTGTCTTCTGCTAAAAAGTGAACTGAATCTGTTATACGCCCCTGTTATATATTATAGTATTCTGTGCTGTTAATCATATACACTATAGTTGATTTACTTCTGTGGCTGTTTCATAACTTACATGCGATGTTTTTGTCTCTCTCCAATCCAATTGGCCAGTGGTGAATTAACACAATAAGTGACTCCTGCTTCAGTGATTACTGCAGGTTCCACTAAGCGCGGGACCAAATTGTTCGAGCGCTTATTGTTTATACGATGTCCCTCATTAAATGCTACCTGAAATGGCGCTTCAGATAATATCAAGGATGTTCTATATGAATAAGCCTGCCATACCTCCCGGTTTACCCGGAAGGCTCCTGGTTTTCAGCCCAATCTCCCGGCTCCCGGGTGAATGTTGTCGGGAGGCCGTAATCTCCCGTTTTTGGAAAATGTCCCGGAAAATCTCCCTGTTTTTCTAAGACATGAAACTGAGTGATGTAATTTTACGATTAAGTATAAATTTTAATCGAATTGTCTGCAATTGTATTCATCGCCAGTAAGTTAAATTCTAATTAATGTTACTGCTATCAACCTGCGTAAAACCCCACTATTTGAGGCCTGTTTTTCAAAAATTTTCAACCGGGGGAGACCCCCCTTGTGAGCAGTTGTATTTTTCGCCTGTCAAACCCCGCTATTAAAATCTGAACGTTACTGCTATCGAAGTGCCTAAAACCTCATTAATTTTAGCCAATTTTTCAAAAAAAATTCTACCTGGGAGACCCCCGGGCCCCCCTTGTGAACAATTGTATTTTTCGCCTGTCCAACCCCACTATTAAAATCTTTACGATACTGCTATCGAAGTGCCTAAAACCTCATTAATTTAAGCCAATTTTTCAAAAATATTCTACAGGGGGAGACCCCCGGGCCCCCCTTGTGTGCAATTGTGTTCGTCGCCTTTCAAATCTAAATGTCTAAAAGCTGCGTACGTCCTTGAGAACGGGTTTCCCCGTGGAGGCCCTCTATATTATTGATGCTAACTTATTGCACTTGGCCCTAGATGTCGATAAAAATAAGAAAAATAGGTAGGCTATAGTGCATACTGTATAAGCCAAACTGAAACCTCCCGGTTTTTTGAAAAATAACTCTGGCAGGCTTATATATGAACTACCTAATAAAATATATGATGTTTAAATGTCCTTGGATACTAGTACGGTAGCTCCGTAATAGTGAATCGTGTCTTCAGATGGCAGCACAATGTAGTATCTTTTTGCACAATGACATTTTAATTTTAATTTATCCATAACATAAAGCGCACTGGTTTGATCGATGGGACAATTGCATAGGTATAAGGCGGGGTTTCCACATACGTCAATGGTCAATGGTAAATGTGAAATTGACGTTTTAGCAGACATTAAAGACATACTAAAAATGTCTGCTACCATGTGAAAACCATATTTACCATTGACGTATGTGGAAACCCCGCCTAAGACTACACAATAATAATAATGGCATAATGCAATCTATATATACAGTATATTCAAGAGCATCGATAAAATGCCTCATCTGAAAAATAATTTTTTTAGTCATTTTTCATGAAAATTGAGCCTTTTTTATTTTTTTAGGCGCATATTCCACCGACCGGCTAGGGCGAAATACAAATACGGTGACGTGGTAACATACATTCAAGACTTAGGCGGGGTTTCCATCGACCTCGCATTGCAGAATGCAAATCCCATTGACGGAAATTTGAATTTTTCTTTTTATAGAAATCTATTAAAATGTTTGTACTTAACATATCCCATGACGCCATTTTTTAATTTTGGTTTGTTTGTTTGTGATTTTACTCTATGATCATTGATCAATTTTAACTATGGCATAGAGTAAAACAAAAATTTCCGTCAATTTCATTTGCATTCTGCAATGAGAGGTCGGTGGAAACCCCGCCTTTATTAATGATATCTGCTACCACGTCACCGTATTTGTATTTAGCCCTAGCCGGTCGGTGGAATAAGCGCCTAAGCCGGGAACCAAACTATCAGGTAAGATGCGACCTAGTTTTGTTTACATTAATACGTACCTACGAATTTTTAAAGAAATCGGAGTTTTTTTTAGAACAAAATGTTTTAAGTTAGTCGTGTTTTTTTTTGGGGGGGGGCATAAAACCCCCCAAAATTAGGTCCCAAAAAAATGGAAAACATTAACCCTGGACAATATTTTGGTGAGCGTGCATGCTGAATTTCACCAAGTAGTTGGCCCCAAATCGGAGTTACCGACAGTCATATACATTTTGTACAAACAAAAAAAAAACATTTTTTTCGTTTCCTGCGGGGGACCTCAAGACGTGTAGGTCAGTTGGAGTCTCGAAATCCTCTCTCTTGACCACTGCTCTATTAGGGTTCATGCGTGGTCAGAAATATGCCCGGTGAGCCTGTTTTTCGTCCACCAATTAAGGAGCCCATTAGAGTCCCTATCTATGTTGAGTTTCTAACCTCGACTTTTTTTCATTTCTAATCAGGTCTCCACCAATTGGACTTGGTGCTTGTTGCTTACGGCAATTTCATAATTGACAGCTAGTGTGCCTTCAGCCTATATATACTTTGGATCGGCTTACAGAAACTTACCGATTCATTAATACCGCATTCATTAACCTAAGCGCAGTTTTTAATGTATATCAAACCGCGATATTTCGTGACTTACCTGTAAAACAATTTGAGTAAAATCGACATTATCCAACGAGGTGTCATTAGCAAAGCGTTCAAATTTATGCATGTCGCGGATTGAGCTATTTACCACCATTTTCACAAATGATAGCAAATGTTCATAGTTTTCGCCGCTTTCCTCGCCCCATTTACTAAAAAATATAAATAATTATAATTTTTTTTTTCTAAAAACTTTAAAATGCTTAAGGATTTACCAATCGGCAAACATTTTTATCCTATTTCCCGGAAATTTTGGCGCCGGGGGAGATGCCTGGGCTGGATTTATATTCTGTTATTGCCTTCCAGATTTCTAATTTATGGTGAAAATACACATTTAGCCCAGTCACCGAAAAGGTATAGAGGGAGTTGTAGGAACACAATTTTTGACTTCGTAACTTTGTTTAGCCTATAGTTGGGAGGTGAACATATCAAAAGTCCTCACTCGTATCCCTTGAGCCGGTGGGGAGGGGGGGGGGGGTTTGAAGGTACCGTTTTTTGGTTTTATATCTCGGATATTTCTGTTCTATACCAAATTAATGCTGATTAAATTTGCTACAAGTTATGCTATGTAAAAGTTTTTCGATATCTTGCATAGTTTTCGAGACATGTGCTCGGGAAAATCAGTAATTGCGGAGGCTGTTTACAAACAAATTCCAAGTTGTAGAAGTTTTCAGGAGAGCGGATTTTCTTTTGAAAATTGCACCAGGTTTATAGCTAACCCTAGACTTCTCAGCTCTTCTGTGCGCAATCTTGCTGCTTTTGTCACTTTATTTTACAACGTGCGGGTGGACATTAACATTTTCTGCAAGTTCGGATGAAAACCCCATTTTGAGAAAAAAAAAATGGAGTTGGCCACGTTTATAACCAAGCTCCTCAATTATGGAAAAATCCATGTTTTCCTAACATTTTTTGAACTTTTCGACAAGATACCTCTTCCACGATGCAACCAAAAAATTAATGCAGGCCATAGGGCTGTAGAACCTTAAATTCTCTTCAAAAATTTATATTACTTTACTGTTTCATATACTTTCCTTCCAATTCTAGTGTTAAGAGGCGTTATACGTATTGGCCAAAATGTACATTACCGGTATGTACACATGAGTATTCGACGGACGTATAAATATAGCTACCAACAACATGCATCCGTTGCTATAACATATTGTTTGTGCATGTGGCAAAAGGGCAAAACATCAAATGAAATTTTATTGCTACCTATTGAAAAGTCAAAAAAAATACAATAGAGTGCCATTTCGGTCAATTTTTTTGCTCTCAGGGGGTGGGAAGGGTCTCTTCGTCTTTGATTTCGGCGTCTTATTCTCCAATGTCTTCTTCATTTGAGCGTTCATTGCCTGGGCTAATTTGATTATAAAGTAGTACTTACTTAAAATACTACTCAATTACTATACTTATGCACTTATATACTTTCAAACATTTTCAAAATGTTCTACCATTGGAGGGGATCCAACTACCGTTTATAATATATACGGTAGGCCTACCTATTTTTCTCTTAAAAAATTCAACTTTTTTTTATAACAATATTAAGTGTTTTAAACCCTGGGACCTTTTTTTACGCTCCCTAACGTGCCACAAAAAGCCTGGAACTGCACCTGACTTTATTTAATAACTAGGCCACAACGTATAGGCTCCTGCGTTTCCATTCTTTTTAAAGTATTGTGTCGAATACCCATATTAAGTTATGCTGTGTAGTTAGCCCCCCCCCCCCTAAGGCAAGTCCGAGTTCCGCCTTTGATGCTAATTGTCCAAAAAAACTAGCCTTAAATATCAAACCTTTTGACATAATCCTTCGCCTTATTCTCGTCCACCTTGTCGACGTAGACTATGGTGTAGGCGGGGACGAAGTCGCTCCACTGGCGGTAGTCCACCTCTGACGCAATGAAGAAGGCGCTGGTTTGATATTTCTGCCATGCGGCAGAGACTATGTAGCTGAAGCCGACAACTGAGAGCGTCACCAGAAATAGCCACATTAATCTGCAATAAACGGAACTAAAATGTATACCTATCCATACATCGTAGCTCAAATGGAAGTACCGTGGAACGGGGTAAATAGAAACACTGGTGAATTGAAACAAAACTTTTTTTTTTTTTAAGGCTATATTATAATTATTTTTATTTTTTTATTGCTAACACTCCATACCACCAACTTAACTAAGTTTTGGTGGGAAGTTTTAAAAAATAATTATAATATAGCCTTTAAAAAAAAAAATTAAAGTTTCGTTTCTATTCACCACAGTGTTTCTATTGACCCCGTTTCACGGTAGTGATAAGGTTGCCGTACGCGTTATCATTTTTTTTTTTTATGTACAAAATGATTAGGTCAGAGCAGTGCAACAAAAACAATTTACAGTGCAAAATGCTGGATCACACATTTTAGGCTATAGCTCTGGCATGGTTTTCTTATAGATTCTTGACTATAGTCCTAAACTGTTTTAATGTATAACTATGCAGTCTATAGTAATTTTGAAATGTATAGTTGAAGATATATAGCCTAATACAGGCCTACGTAGGTACCTACCTCTCAAATAAATGTCTGTGAGGTGCCACAATGTGATTAAATCCATGGAAACTAGACTCCGCACAAAACCCCTTCACGTATGCCACAAAATCTGCAATACGAAAAGGAACCCTAAAATTTAAACTTAATTAGGTAGTGTTTCGGCAGGGCCACGAACAAGCTCCAAATACTAGTCATGTACGGTAGGTATCTACCAATTACAATGTATTGGACTAATCTGTGCATAGTCGGTTCTTCCCGAATCTGACTAGCCTACTCATTCTTTAGTGTTGGCAATTTTAGAAATGGGGCTCCTGCTAAACGTGGCAGTTCCCCCTTCTTCTTCTTCTTCCTTAAATGCCTCTTCTATTGAAAAATTGGCTGCACAATGGCAAGGGACCCAAAGAAGAAAAATGTATTATCTAAATTTATGTAACTGAATTTATTTTGGGAATTACACTATTATTATTATTATTATTATTATTATTATTATTATTATTATTATTATTATTTATTTGGACATTGAAAACAGTTGCTCTGAGAAGGGAGTCCTGCTCATGCCAAACCACTGCTACAGGTTTTTCAACCACGCCTAGGCCTATATGATTCTACTAAGGTACCGGTAGCTTAATTTAAGATGCAGATCGGACCAAAGCTGAAAATTGATTGGATGAATATCACCAGCAGGGCCGGGTTATCATGCCCCCCCTCCCTCCCAGTTTACGGAGCTTAAAAAGGCATGCAGGCTGTGATCTTTACATGCTGACGAAGGATAAAGAAAATGTTGAAGGCCTACCTTGCTACTATTTTGGAATTGAGCTGTATGCATTCTACCTACATTTTACAGCCTTTTTCCCCCAAGCCCCAAAACTATACACGACTCCCGCCCCAGGAGGGAGGAGGGGGGGTCAACAATTTAATAAGCATCTCAGCTCCGGCAGGAGGCCTCATGTCCCACCTCATGCCCTATAACTGCTTGCATCCCCTTTGACAAAATCTTACTACATTTAAGATTATAAGTATCCCTACTTACCTCTGAGGTATTTCTTCGTGGACATTTTTCCTCAGGGATTCAATGAGGACTGAGCTTTATAGCCTATTTATATTCAGTACACCAATCCAAACAATCAAAAGGAACACGCGAGAGGGCGTGGAGATTTTTAGCACTGATAAGCCATTCAATTCAATCTGCAGGACCTGTTAGGAAAATGAGTGACATCATGGCTGGGGTTCAATCACTATTCGCTACAACAATAGCTTAGTATTAGGCTAACTATACTGTATATACGCTTTTAATATAAACTAAAGTATCTATAGCTATACATGGAACAAAACGAATAGCGCTCGTAAATGTCAACTTAGGAAGGGAGAACGCAGAACGAGGCTATGATGACAGCGCCGTGATGTTGTGGGGCAGCAATGGGCGACACGGGGTAAAGAACCGTAAGTATTAACGGCCTTCCCCATCAGATATTTCAGAAATGCCTACAAATTAAGGGTCGATGGTGTAGGTAATGGATATCAAACCAGCATCGTGTCCAGAGAGCCTAATAAAGGACTAATTAAAAGCTGATACACGTGCAGAAAAGTCAAATAAGCTTGATTTTCATTTTAAAGAATTTAACATTCTAATTGGTTATGATAATAATATTGTCTAGTAACTCTTTAGGTATAAGCTATACATGGAGTCAATAAAATTCTTATCATAGGGGCTAAGAATAAATAGGTACTAGGCTACCAACTTTGGAGGGGGAGGGAAGAATACAACATTAATAAAATTATGGTATTGCTTGTAATCCAGGGCCTGATTGTGTCTCAACTCTCAAATTAACATCTTAGATGCAACCTGACTCTTACTGTTTTTGCAAATATACAAAATTTTACAAATTACAGTTTTATACAGTGTTTTTGCTAAGGTGCCCATTCCACATACGTACAACGTCAATGAAAATTATGAAATTGAAGGTGGTAGCAGAATTTTTAGTATGTCTTTAATGTCTGCTACCACCTTCAATTTCATAATTTTCATTGAAGTTGTACGTATGTGGAATGGGCGCCTAAGTTACAAGTAAAATCATTTGGAAACCTACAAACATCCAACATTAGTCCAATGCGACGGCTTCCGACAAATTGCGTGGCATTAATTATGCCAAAATATACTCAAAATCTTAAGAATGATATAAAGAGTTATAAAATATAATATATATAGCCAAGCCTATATAATTTTTTTTTTCTTAACGGGGCAATATGAAATTAAAAAAGGGGCTGTGAGACTATTATTACAAACGCGCCATTATTTAGGGCCCTTATATTTGAATAATAGCCCAAAGCGGGCCCAAAAAAATACGATTCGCCAGTTTTCTAACATGGCCGACATTAGTGGTTCGTGAAATGTCGGGGTACTTTAAATTAGAAATTTAACCAATTACTGGTATTGTTTTTTAAGTGTTAGTGATCCTGTGCAAAATGGATATGTCTCTTGTGCTGGGGTAAGCAGAAACTTTCCTCTTCACACTCTTTTTGTTACAAAATTTAAACAATTAACTATTTGTTTTTGTTTACAACCCGCGTTGCCAATGCCAAACTTAACTGCAATTTCTTCAATAATGACAAGGAAATGTACTCAGAAGAGCAGTGGTAATTGAAATTTTGCTCAATATTCTCTCTGGAGTCTGGGCTCCTGCTAGTATTTGAAGCCTTACTGTGTGTAGTTTATTATTCAATTATTGAAATTTACTCAATTTAGAAGTTAAGGAATGGGTGCATTTGATAGCTTAGGATTAAGCTGTGTGCTGTGGGGCTTCTAAATGCTGCATCATGTTACATTTCACCCTTTATTGGAGACAAATAAACGTTATTTTGGTTAGCAGTCGTTGTTATTAGATAGAACCTTTTCTTTGACTGATGGCGGGTGATGGCTGAATTGAATGACTGCAAAGTTGTTAATCTACGTTTTTGGGAAAATATGTGGAGCTGTCATAATTTGTGAGTTTGCCATTAGTTTCGGTAAAGGTTCAGTTAGACTCTCTTCAGAGTGTTCTCTAGTCTACCCCCTCTTCAGGGTACTCGGTGGAGAGTCTGGGGCTGATGACAACATGCACGCAGAGATGCCTATTTATTTGCACAAAACTAGGGTCTTTGAGATTCACAGTTTCAGTTAGTTACAATTTTGGTAAAGGTTTAGTTTAGCTACCCCTCATAAAATCACAAGATTTGGTTCTATATCGTTGATTTAGCTTTAAAGCAACCCATTTTCGAAAGAATTAAAAGTCGGAAAAGTATAGTTTTTGAGTTACAGCCGAATTTAGTTTGAATTTTTGCATGGGCAGGTATAGGGAAAAATTGCTCATAAAAGTTTTTATGGAAGGAACATTGTCAGAGGCATGTAAATAAGACAACCCTTGCTTAAAATATGAATTCCCTTGCAAATGGGATGTTTTCCTTCCATATTAAAAGCATTTTCATTCGACTTTTGATACAGCGGGGTAGCTAAACCAGACCTTAACCGCGATTTTAAAGCAATACGATAAGATTGCTCTCCTATGTTGATAACTACGTTGCTTTCCTGTTTATAATAACGCAAGGAAAACTTTGTGGGCGTTTTTGAATTAGAGATTTCAACAAATTTACTCTATTTGAGGTCCCAGGAACAAAAACATGTCTGTCTGTCTACCTGTACGTCGATTTTTTGCCATACTACTTGATAGAATTTGATGAAATTTGGCAGGTACAGGTTAAAAAAATATTGTCGCTGAACAGTATTTCAATTTTTCAATTAATTAATTTATAAACAATAGTCTCCTTAGTAACTTTGTAAAACTTGCTGTCACTCATTGTTAAAATTAACTTTGTATAGTTTTACGTAATAAAATAAAATTAAAAATTCACAACCGGTTTCGGCTCACGCCATCGTCAAGTGCGATTGAAAACAGATAAAACAAAAGGTATGCAAGCTAAAACAAAATAAAACTCGTTGTCACATTGTTTACTTAATGCGATGCTGTGTGTTATCCTGACAATGAGTTTTATTTTGTTTTAGCTTGCATACCTTTTGTTTTATCTGTTTTCAATCGCACTTGGCGATGGCGTGAGCCGAAACCGGTTGTGAATTTTTAATTTTATTTTATTACGTAAAACTATACAAAGTTAATTTTAACAATGAGTAATGAATTTATAATTCTACCCCACTTTGGTGGGTCATGGACAAAGATTGATTGATTGATTTGGGGGTGTAATCGCCCAAAAAACACTAATAAATCTAAAAACTATTTTTTCAAAAACGACTCCGACGGTCACATTCCCCTGGGGGACATTTAAACAAAACGGGGACACCCACTCCTACAACACGAGGCAACGGGGAGACCTTGTAAGGCAGCGCCATGCACAGCCAAGTGTGAGCGACTGGATGCTATACTACAGGGTTTCGCCTACCTTAGAAAACTCCCGATTGAACTGAGAGCGGCGAGAAATGCTTCTAACTTCCCTTAATTGCTTAGATACCATCTGTTAGAGAAAGCTTTCTACACTGTCACTGAGGCACTAGCACAATGACAGAACTACCTGATTTTGACGATATTTTGACGGTTTTACTTCATACTTTCTTGTCAATTACTTGTATTGTATAATTTAACAGAAATCCTTATTTATTTATTTAACCCTGGGACTATTATTTACCATAGAACTACTCATAATTATCTAGTACAGTGCCTATAATAATTGTTAAATTGGAAAACATGAACAGGTTCACTAGTACCTGTCGTACCGTTTATCTCTTGTGGAACATTCAGGCAACATCTGTTGCTGGAATAAGTTTTCAGTTCCCTGAAGCCTTTTTATGCAAATTCTCTCTCTCTCTAGTTTTAAGTTGCTCATTTAGTTTCATGCGGGCTATTGCACATGCTTTAGTGAACATGCAGGAGGGATCTTAATGAAGAGGCAAAAGAGGGTTGTCAAAAATCAATAACCGTGCACCTTCCCGGCAATTCCCGTCGTCTCGCATATTTTACTTTTTATTTCGGTTATTTTCCCATTTTAGTAGTTTTTTTTTAAAAATTCACTTTCATTGTGAAACGCCAAATGGCCACACCAAGTCGAATCCACCTGAACAGAGCCTGTTCCAAACTGCAGCAAACTTGAAAGTGTGCACAGGGTTGGTAGGGAAACATGGTGGGACATGATAACTTGCTGAGACTATACCAGTCAGTTTAAGTGCGTGTCGAGTCCTGGTCACCTACGAATTAATCGTGTGACATTACTATGCTCCGCAAGTGGTTTGGAATCCACTATAATCAGGAGGTCCACCCTGTCAGTCAACTCCCCTTCTTCCTGATGGCCACATATCAAAATGATATAGTCTAGACTTGATGTTTTTATATTATGTATATGGTAGATCTAATTGTAGTTTTGACGGTGCCGAGCACATACTGTATCTTTATATCTATATTGTACTGTATGTGGTAATAATAGCCTATTATATCATTTCATTTAATTTCATTTCATATGTATCAAAATATGAGTATTTCATCTAAAATCTAAGGAATGCATATAAAGCAGTTGGAGAGAGAGCGCGGAGGATAGCGTTCCAAAACTGTGGCCAATCGGTATTAGTGAAAATGACATATATGTAAAAATGTAGAGGAGTATTTCTTCAAAGGGATGCATTTTTTTTAATGGTCTACAGTAGATATTTCCTATGAAATTCGACTTTGTAGAAAACTTTGTTGTGGGACAGGCTCGTAATAACCTCAATAGAACATTACCCTGTTTTCAAGTTAAGTTTTGTAAGTGGGGTGTCCTAAGTTAGTCACTGCCGCCGCTCGGGCTACTGACGACGAGGAGCGATGAATCACCCCTGACATTTCCTATTATATTCTACCAGTATTGCGATTTATTGATTTCTGTCGGTAGCAATGCATTGGTAAACTGATACCAAACCATACAATGCATACATATTTACATCCAACAAAGTGTATGTTGCTTTAAATCAGTTAATCTTATTTTGATAACAATTTTCTTTCTTCTTCTATATAAAGCCCTCTTTTACACTCAACTGGGATGACCGGGACCGCCTGCTTAACATGCCCTCCGTAGCATGGCCAGAAATTTTGTCAAGTTTATGACTCGAACCGACAACCTTTCCGGTGAAAGTAGGAGTCCGTACGAATACTCTTCTTGTAGATAGATAGATAGATAGATAGAAAAACCTTGTATTTCTCAACTAAATAGTTGGACATAATTAGAAGCCCCCTCTAGCCGAAGCGTGGGAGGGAGGCGCATCAAACCTAATAGAATTAAATATTAACAAATTCTATGTAACATGGAAGAACAAGAAAAAGCGGACTATTGTCCTTGTTATGCAAAAAAAATTGCAAGGTACAGGTTACACATACAAGTTTCTATTAAATTTAAAAATTTACACATTCAAAGCAGACTAGCTATGGTCCTTGTTACTATAAACATACATAAAAAAAAGATTTTGAAGAAAATTGTCCTGACTATCAAGTTTCGTGAGTTAATTCCCGGCCGGATTGATTGATTGATTAATTGTTGATTTTTTTGTTTTTAGGTGAACATGCAGCGCAGCTATGGCATTGCCCGTCTCCAGCTATGAGGAGCTGCTATTGCGCGTGCGCAGCATCACCCATGAAACCATTCAGCTTCGGCGTGAGCTAACTTCCAGCCTGACGGACCCGCAACCGGATTCGAGTTCGGGGGCACATAGCGAAATATTTGGCTATGCTACACATCCACAGAGGCGACTTTCAATAGAGCCGGTAAGTTTACCTCTTTGATATCCAGAAAAGGGAGTCAGGGAAAAATTAGTGTCTGAGGGATTCGTACCCTCCATCTTTGAATTTCCGGGGTAATATGTAACCTCTACGCCATCCCACTTAACCAATTAATGTTTGATTCCTATGCTTTATCTCTATCACGCTCATACAATTGTGCTGACTGGTTGAAGCATTGAATTTTACTGGTGAATTCGAGAATTCGTCGTAAAAGTACTCTTTATACCTCTCCTTACCGGTAACCTAGTGTTGTCCGTATAGTATTCATTAACTTGTCCAATTAATTGCCTACTTGAAAGTTGCCTAATCACCACTTGAAAGTTGTATATTTTGAGCAATTCTATTTGCGAAACAGAACTTTTTAAAAAAAATTATTTACTTTTCCTTCTCATAAGTTAAACATGGCTTATGAAATTCCGGGACTAAATTTGCAAAATGTCAGGGATTTTTTTCAGGGGCCCTGATACCCCTGATTCCATCCACATTCTTAGATATGTAGTTCAATACTCAATACATAGTTATTTGTGATTTTTTTGTTTCGGCAGCCTAAGTACTCGCGGTAATTCACTTTAACACAAAATGAAAGAAAGAAAGAAGAAAGAAAATAGTCTTTATTTTCCATATGAGCGAATTTTGGGCCCTTCGGCTCACTCTTACAATTAACCCATTGCGCACATGAAGACAATTCATGAAGTTGGGATACAATACACGGCTTCCAGTGAAGTGCTCTGTTGCTTTTCTATTTATACGTATTATAAGGAAAACTTCGTGATGATAGAAATGGTCAATTACGGGATTTCAGCAGATTTACACGTTTTGAGGTCCCAGAAACCAAAAAAGTGGCTTTTACGAAATGTCTGTCAGTCTGTCTGTTCTTCGTTGCTAAGCCATAAAGTATAATAAACTGAGTGGCTGAGAAAAGAAGCAGACGACACACTCCACACATAGGAATTACTCTATCGAAAATTCTAGATTGACGATAGTTCACCTAACAAAACCTATATTAGCACAGTTTATTTATGTTCCATATGGGCCCTGAAACAGTTCAATTAATTAACTTTTTTTTTTTTTAAAAGGTTAATCGCATACAAACAATTCAATGAATGTATCCGATTGACCTCTTCAGTCGCCTCACTAAGTTACCTAATAGGTACTTGTGTCGAGTTGCGACACGTCTCCGATCGCATGGCGTGTAGAGACTCGCACAAGTACAAGCACGCTACCAGCTGGCCTGGCTCTCACTGCCATGGTTTTTTTTTAATAATACATATGTGAAAAGATGCGTTTTTATCAATTTTAAATCTTCGTAGGAATTTGTGCATTGTTGCATAATCACAAAATTCAAGGCGCATTGAAGTGCATAGGAAATTCTTGGTTGATATCCATTAGGACATGTAGAGTGGTGGAACGGACTCCAATTTTCACCCGAAAGGTTGTTGGTTCGAGTCCCACACTTGCTATATTTTCTGGCCATGCTTCGGAGGGCATGTAAAGCAGGCGGTCCCTGGCTTTTCTAGTTGAGTGTAAGAAAGGGCTTATAGCCCTAACTCCGCTAGGTTGGCTTAGTAATAGAACAAAAAAAGTAGATATTTATTTATTTAAAATGTTCGTATTATTCGTATATGTGTATTAAGGGCAACTTGGAGCAGCCCCTATGTTCTCTAGAAAAGTGACCCGATGCCGTGTTAGTCTAGACGCATTGTCAGAATATGTGAATGCTAGTGGCAAGTCATTATACCTTTTATGGCAACAGTGTTTTTAGACTTATTTGACCTATAGCCGAGCTCCAATATGACTCTTGCCCAACTGCATTTTTGACCGGAAGCCTGTGACCCGGCGAAAACCCTGTCACCTCATATCTCTCTTATCGGTTGGTCCGGAGTAATGATTTATGTGGTGATTTCGGTGTTTTTGGAGGAGTCAAACTTAAAATTCTACATTATATAAGAGAGATGGGACATTTGCTTCCCAGTAAAAAGTAGTTGTTTGAATTTCGGGTGCCCCCTGCCACGTCTACGCTTCCCACTGTCATTGAAAATGAGTGGCATGTTTAAAAAACATTGTTTGGCTTAGGGGATAAATACCGTAGCCATTTTCAGCGACAGAAATGGCGCATTGATCTATGTACTGTATATAAATGGATAGCTACCACCATTCACCAAGTGCGTGCCACAAGGCCACCACCGTCTGCACGGCAAGGGTTTGCAGTATGCATAAAATAAACTTTAAAAAATGTGTAAAAAACAAGAAATAACTATAACAAACGTCCAAAGTAATTTTTAAATTAAACTAATGCCAATGCACTCGGTAGAGTTGATTTCTTTCTGTGAATTTTGCCATGCAAACCAAATTTGTCTACTGCTAGCGAGACCTTGAGGGCACAATTTTGTTGCATTGCGCATATGGCGAGAACCACCCGCCTGGATTGCCGTATTGGTATTGCAAAATGTCGGAGAGGGCGTGCGAGAGTACCCTATTATGGATTTATACTACGGGGCGTATGTGACTAGTAATTCAAGGTCGTATATCTTGAGCATCCAAATGTGATTCATCCCATTCATTGTTGGCGTGTTGACTGTTTGAGTAGGTGCATCTGCAAGTTGTGGGCTGGACAAAAGCAGCGCATCGCCAGGTATCAGCGTTATTACACGCAAATTTCAATGGAAACAATGTAGGGTATAATTATAGACCATGGTAAGAACACCCTATGTACCTGTTAAGAGCAAATCAGATACCGTCGCTTCTCGTTTTTTATTCAAAGTCGAACTTCACTAAAAATGCGAAAAATGTATCATAGCTCTTAAAAGAAATATTTCACTACATTCTGATACGTATCAAGTCACATCTGCCTGCTGGGAAAAGAACGTGCAGACGCTCTAGTGAAGAAAGATACCCTCTTACCCAATAATGACGTATCACTGACGTCAGCAACAACATTAAAGAACTGCAATAAAGAAACAACTTTAGAAAACTGTAGAAGGTGCTCGCTGCGGGAAACCGAGGGAATCACTCGTAAACCAACGTGATTTACCGAGGGCTGATGTAGTCCCAAAATTCAGACTTTCTACTGTAGTAGTAGTGTTCGTCGGGTTAATAACGACTTAGGCCTCATATTTGGACCCCGACTTGACTGTCCTACGCCAGCCCATAGGACAGTGGACCTCCTGATTCCGAACCACTTGGAAAACACAGTCAAGTCACACGATTAGTTCGGAGGTGACCAGGACAAGTCCTACCATGTTTCCCTACCGGCACTGTGCACACGACCAAGTTATCTGCAGCTTCGAACCTGCTCTGGTCCGCTGGATTCAACTTGGTATGGCGGCCGGTTTAGAGAGACTTTCTATTGGACACGGCTACTTACAAGCGCACCTTCACCGGATCAGGGTTGTAGACTCGGACACCTTTCCTCTTTGCAACTCTGGGAGAATAGACGGTCTCCACCTACAGGATTGCCAGGACAGAAACCCCATGCATCTTTACTGTGAGGCTCGTCGGCGAATGACAGAGATTCCAAGAGCTGGCATTGTATAATATAAAGGTATTTTGATAATATGGAGCCGTAACTGACACAGATTGGCCACAGTTTTCAAGTTCCTTCCATATCGTGGCGCCTTACCAGTTACCCAATAGTTTTTTGTACAAATCAATTTTGAATAATGTGTGACGGCCACATAATTATCATGTTTCAAAATGTAGAGAAATATTTCTTCTGTCCTAAAGATTTTTTTATAAAAATGTATAAATAATGTATATAATGTATAATAATACACAGTAGATTTTGTCTTCTAAAATATCGTTAAGCGAAAAAAATTTGTATACAGAAGGTCCTATTTCTGGAATACGTCTGCTGCTTCTTTCTTTTAAGTGATCTTGTTTTATTTTATAGATTCACAATAGTTCATATAAGCTAATGTATTGTGGATTATGAAAGTTTATATATTTCAGGAAGTGTTCATAAAGCGATTTTGCCATTAAAGGCATTGTAGAACGAAAATATATTTAATTTGATCAAACCATGTTGTTTTTAAATTTTTTGGAAAGATTCGCCTGAACCATTTGCGGGTATGAGCCAACAATTCCTCATAATGGCCGAGTTAAACGGGGTGTACGGGAGGTCGGGAACACCCTATATAGTCAATGTACTGCCTTAATTAAAAAAGCATTGTTAAAAAATATTATGTATAGACAGTAGTTGTGGACAGATGAGAAGGGATTTGTTTTGTGTGAAATAGAATGGGGTGTCATAACGCATTAATATCGCCCTATTGTTTTGATATGGGGGGGGGGGGGTGTTATAAGACGACAGATTGGGGTTGATAAAATGGGGTAGGAAATATGTTGTTGGGGTCGTGATAATTGAGATTTTTAGGGGCATAAATTTTTTCCCTTTTTGGTCTTCCTGGGGTAGTATCTGTACGCATGTCCATGTGAAACTCGTGTCGAATGCTTTATTTCAGTACCATTGACACAATGTAACAGGCGTAAGTTCGGATACGAGTCCCAATTAATGGTATAGCAGGCAGTGTTAATTTGACTGACAGTAGGCGTGCGGTGTTAATTAACGCAGTCACTTCAGTTATGAAACCTATAATGCAATGAGCTACAAGCCTTGGCTCTTCCCATAGAAATAGTCTGCTTGTACTGGAACGTACGCTCAGCTGGCTGGAAGTCTCATTCCAGGGAACCCTTTTTTGGACATAATTAGTCACACTGGTATAATAATACTATTATAGGGTGCCTTCTATTGAACTTGTTATAGATTGATAGCCTTAATAGATTCGGTGAAGAACAATTGCCAAGAACTGGGTTAAGAAACGAAAGGTCAAGGGTTGCAACCCCTTCAAAAGGCTGTTTTATTTTCTATAACCTTTAGCAGACTAGAGTAATTCTGCGAGTAGCTTGGCCTTTGAAATGAGGTTGTCACAAGAGAGGGGGGATACAATGGTCCCAGTGGCGTATATATATTTTTTTTGGGAGGGGGCAAAACCAGGTGATGGGAAATGATTCTGTATGTTGTAGTTTTTTTACAGTTTATTATTGAGTTGTATTGTCTTAGGCGCCCATTCCATTGACCGGCTAGGGCTATTTCCAAAAACGGTGACGTGGTAGCAGACATTCAAGACTTAGGTGACGTTTCCACCGACCTCGCATTGCAGAATGCAAATGACATTGACGGAAATTAGAATTTTTCTTTTTATAGAAATCTATTGAAATGTCTGTACTTAACATATCCCATGACGCCATTTTTTAATTTTAGTTTGTTTGTTTGTGATTATACTGTATGATCATTGATCAATTTTAACTATGGCATAGAGGAAAATAAACATTTCCGTCAATTCTGCAATGCGAGGTCGGTGGAAACGCCACCTAAGTCTTGAATGTCTGCTACCACGTCACCGTTTTTGGAACTAGCCCTAGCCGGTCAATGGAATGGGCACCTTAGAATTGGAAATCGTTATGTATGAAGGGCAGATTAGCTACAAGCCAACAAAAGACAATGGGCCCCTTTTCTATAAAAACGTGCTGATTTGACGTAGCGTCTGACATTTTGGAAAAAGTCAGTGAAGTCACCCTTGTAAAATTTTCAGCTTCCGAAATGTCTCCATTATTAGTGTAGATTTTCTTTTAAAAGACTCCACAATATATTCCCTTTCTCTTTACTGGAGAATCATCTTAAATTGAAAGAAGAGATCGATCCGGGGTCCGTAGATGCTTAGCAAATTCCTGACCGGTAATGGCCTGGATGTTTCTTTGCATTGTTGTTTGCTATTTGAAGGGGTTGTGGAGGAGGGGGGAGGGGGGCTGGGATTCTGAGCCAACTTGCTGAATGAAGGTTCAAATCCTCTCAGGGACGTCGATGTTTTTATTCTGAGCCTATAATTAATGTACTGTATATAATGAACATGGATGGTAGCGAATTTGAATTAGTGTGACTGTTATCGTGAATAGAAGGTATTCTGAGCCAACTTGCTGTTGAATGTAGAAGGTTCAAATCCTCTCAGGGACGTCGAGGTTTTTATTCTGAGCCTATAATTAATATATATGTGTATCAGAGGTTCACCAGATTATGTCTTGTATTGGGCTGCAAGAAAGCTGATGGCGGAAGCCTAATGCTATGGTGTAATTAAATAAATATATATATATTGAACATGGATGCCGGATGGTATTGAATTAGAATTAGTGTGACTGTTATCGTGAATAGAAGGTATGACTGATATTCGCTATAAATGTACAATAGTTTATTGTATACAAATATTTCAATTAAACTATCGTGTACAGTTAGGTGTAAGAGCCGCCATACCAAGTTGAATCCAGCGGACCAGAGCAGGTTCAAAGATGCAGATAACTAGGTCGTGTGCACAGTGCCGGTAGGGAAACATGGTAGGACTTGTCCTGGTCACCTCCGAACTAATCTTGTGACTTCACTGTGTTTCCCAAGTGGTTCGGAATCCACTATAATCAGGAGGTCCACTGTTCTATGGGCTAGCGTAGGACAGTCAAGTCGGGGTCGCTCTATGGGCCCAAATATGAGGCCTAAGTCGTTATTAACCCGACGAACACTACTACTAAGTGTAAGAGAAAGAGGGTCATAGGCTTTAATCTCGCTGTATCTACATTTATTATTATTTCAATAAAGATTATTTTATTATTTTCATATGAATCTCATTCATTTCCCGGGGCTAGAGTAGGTACTATATAATGGTTTATTATATTGAATTATTAATTGAAATTATATTTTGCAGTGCCGCTGCTCAAAGATCGCCTGATAAGCGGAAGCTTGAGCGTGATAATTTCATTATGTATTTTTTTTCCCCCTTCAATACATTGCACCTTGTCCGGGGTTACTGGACAAGGAAAAAAGTGAAGAGAAGTGGTTAATACAATATTATTATTACAATTAACTTGTGGTATTAATCACGTACAATAGGAGCCAATCAAAATATCCTATCGTTACCGTACTTTATTAAGTTTGAATTTGAGCAGATTCGCCTGTGGGGAAATAAGCCCCTTATGTTGACCTCACGCTGCGCACGCGGCACTAAGAGGGAAGAGGTAGAAGAGAAAAAAAGAATATTCCTATAGCTCACACTAACGTTTTGACAAATTGTAAATTGTTTACCATACCTACCTTTAATTTTTCTCCATCAACCATCATTAAATCACGTTCAGTTCGAATCTGACTTATTAATTAGGCCATCTTGGAGAACTCCTTGGTGAACCTGTAAAGTGCCATAAACACCCTTTCAATAAGATACGATATTAAAAGTTTTGCACTTCGCGCGCGGCTGCTTTTTGATCATTGGTCTGAATAGAAAAAAAGTCTTGATCGAGATTGTCAAAGCCCTGTCAGAACGTGCAAACCTTTGCTGTTTTTTTTTTTTTTTTTTTAATTCGGGTACAGGTGTTACCTGTGTGCACTTAAGCCTATTGGCCTATTGTGCCGTCTACAACAAAGTATCTACATCACTTTCTCGAGGCCTATCTGGTCTTTGATGGTTACAAAACTGTTAACTATCCCCGTATAAATCAGTGACGGTTTCGGTCACAGAAACCAAATTGTAGAGAAGGCCGGCATGAAATGCAATGAAAAGGTTCTAATATTGCTTGAACGTTTGTACACAGTCTTTTTGCCATTTAAATATGTTATTGGCATTTTGAAAGCGTTACGATTTATGAAAAAAAAGTAGTTTGCAAACCGAAAATTCTCCAAGAGAAAAACAATAATAAAATGCATTCTTCTCCATTTTCAAATTTCCCCTTTGAGATCTCCTTCGCAGGTAACTAAGCAACTGACCCGACGTTCTCAATACAAATGCATTAGTAACACATGTGCCCGAGGACCTCCAAAGAACCCGTCATCTCGTAAGATTGCATGTTAAGTAAGGTCAGCTTAGACTGCGGCTGGGATTGAGCGGCAATGCGCTGATTTGGTCCCCCAAAGAATCTGTTATCTGGCTGACTTATATGTTGTGAAAGGTCCGCTTATGTTGCGGCTGAGATAAAACGGCAATGCGCTGTTGCCCATGGAGATCGGACGGCTGCAGTTTGCGTTCACGCGTTGAGACGTTCGCATCTTGTGCTCTGTGGTGTGTTTTTCCTAATTTGTGGGCCCTGTGTTTTTGTAGATTTTTTTGAGGTATAACGACATGTGCTGATAAACCGTTCTGAGTTATTTTGTTCGCAGTTGTACGCTGGTGTTTATCAGAGTTGCGGGCGGGGGTTGCAATACTGGAATAGATATCGTGATTCTGGGTGGGACCGTTTGTTTACATTTAAACTGTAACTCCGTAACTCGTATTACTTGGTTAGTAGTCCAGTCCAGGAACTGCACTGTGACCCGGGATGTGGTGGTTCGAGGCTATACATAAAAAGATAATTTTTTTTTCCGGGCGTTCCCGGGTCACGAAAATCTAAATAAAAACTTACGGTAGGGGAAAACGCGACTGTGAGCTTGTTGTTGACCACAAATAGAGTATTGTCAAAAAAAAGATCTTCTAGTGGTCCTTGACATGAACTCTCCATCAGTTTTAATCTTCCGGGAAATAACCAACACGTTCTTGTTTTTTGGCGTATTCCGACCGGCTGAAGTGAAATTGTATTTTTGTGTTGCAATTGCTTTGTCAATTTCCACGACAAATTATGTGCAATGTATTTATTCGAGCAGCCCTTTTTGTCCCTGACAGCCAAAATTTTAGGCGACTTGCATTATCTATTTAATATAGATTCTAAATATTATGAAAGGTATCAACTAGCAGGGTTATCACTGACAATTGATGAATTTAAATTAAAGGTGATTTTATATTCCTGACCGAATATTGGGCACTCCATTAATTAGGCAATAAAGTGTCGTAAATTTGTAGTTAATTATTTTTAAAGTAATTAATTAATGAATTTATCACGCCTACAAACTTATAAAAACAGTCTTTTGAGGAGCTCATAAAAATACAAACTTACTCGAGACGCGGGCTGTTTACCCCGTGGACTTATAAATTGGTATAATGCACTTTATGTTTTTCTTAGAGCAATAAAATTTCATATGAGAAAATCCTAACTAACTGTGAAAGCTCGTATTTTTTTTCATTTAGCCTTCGACGGTTTCTAGGTTTGTGTATGTGGATGGAAAAATAAATTAATTTCGTAAAACATCTCGTTTGTACAAAAAAAGAAAAGAATTGACATTCTTTGCCCTAAGCTCAGCCACTTCTTGTGTTATTTGTACTATCTGTAGATGTCCCATTAGGAATAAAAAATAAACTTTTCAAAAATTTCAATGTGTTTGTCATGACTATTTTATGCGTATGTATGGTGATTGAATGTTGTGCTTTTCAGTTTTCAGTTTATACAATATATTTTAATTTTTTGTATTTTTCAGTTTAATTTGTAATCGCCTACCATTTCATTGTTTTATTATTTATTATTGGTTAATATTGAAGGAGTGGAATTCGTCCAATTGAAAAATAAAGACAATTCTCTTTCTTTCTTATATTAAAATGCGCATAAGCAATCTTGGATACATGATATATATGTTCAACCCAACAAGATGTAAACATTTACATAAATGTGTAGGTGTGAGCATTAAAAAAATACCATTTTATCGTTGTGCATATTTTTTTCTTTCACTTCTTCCTCAGTATATTCAAATGCGCAATATATTCAAATGTGCAAGTGCTTTTGCTTTTAAAATCCTACATAATGTGCAAAAATTTGCATAAATGTGTAGGTGTTTACATTTTCTGATAAGGTTGGCAGAACGGGTTGATAGGAGGGCGATCGATGCTGGCTGCAGCAGCCGACCTTTTACTGTTCCCGTACATAACCCACGCGCCTCACATTTTCAATTTTTTTTGTAATATTTCCATAACTAGTTTCACTGTTTTGTGTGTTGGTGGTACTGAAATGTATGTGTTAGTTTTTATGTTTCGAAGTCTGTTGCCTGAGTTGAGTTGTTTTTTCTGAGGTTTGTGAGTTGATTAAAGGTTAATTAAGAGTGTACGTGCCGTGCCGTCCGTTGTTTATACTGACTTCTTATTTTTTGTTTAATTAACAAAGCAAGAAATTAAAGATTTGGCTCAAGTTAAGTTGTAGAAGACTACTTAATGCATTATATAATGGAGTATTTCTAATTTTTGATACCGTAGCTTTCTCATAAAAATGATTGGAGGCTCAAAAATTCACTTAAATACCCTGAAAATACTACAAAACCATAAAAATTAATAATATCCTATTATATGATGCATAAAGTAGTCTTCTACAACTTAAATGAACCAATTGTAATAACTTGCATAGTTAATTAAATAAATATAAAAAAGTATTATGTTTCGGGCTGCCATTAATTTCCTTGGGGTGTACTCTCATAAGTGAGCTTTTGTGTGTGTCTGTTGTTCGAAAATTTGATGTTTTGTGTTCATACTGTATTTGGGGGGTTTCGTGGCGCCATAATTATGTTTTTTTGGGTGGGTTTGGTTAATTCTTGGGGTTGGTTTACTGCTGTCTTCAGGTTGTGTCGAATCGTGGACATTTTCTGCTAATTTCATGTCATGAACATTTTGAACCAGAGCATTTGCTTCAGGAGAAAAAGTTTTTATTCATGAGTAAAAGGTCGAGCTGTATTCATAATATTTCAAGCATTTCCTTGTGGCACAAGCGTCACCTACGTTTTGCAAGCTCTTTGTCGTTTTCCAGAAGCAAATGCTGATTATTAAAAGTAATTGGTTATGAATATGAAAAAAAACGCATGTTCATACCTTTTTCTTTTACCTTTAAGTCTTGAAATACATATCTTACCAAATAAATAAATAATGACTTTATTTTTAGCTGCGATCACCCTCTCTAACACTCAACTAGGTGTCAGCAACAAACATACTTCTATTATGAATCCCAGTCATTTAAGTCCGTGTTAGGCTGACCTTGTGTCTCATTCCTGGAGCTGGGAAGACAGCAGTCTTGAGGTTGTCATTGCTATGACGAAGTGTAGGCAGATGTTATGTCAATGTAAATCACCTTCCTTGTCCCACTAAGGCTGATTAGTTACTTTGGCGGATTGTCTAATTTAGCAACGCGAAGGCGATGCCGTGGTGTAATGGTTCATGTTCTAGGGCTCATGGCGTTAGTTTAGGGTGACTAGTGTCTGACTTAATGATTGAATCCTCTTAGTCTAATCATAGAACATGAAGTATTTCCGATCTAAAGCAGGAGTGCCTAGATGTACCTTACTTTTACGACTTGGAAGGGAACCATTATAATTATCAATAATCAGCTTTCTTGTCCCACTAAGGCTGATTAGTTGATTGGCAAATTTTCTAATTTAGCAAGGCGAAGACGATACCGTGGCGCAGTGGTTAATGTTCTAGTGTTTCCGACCTAAAGCAGGAGTGCCTTGATGTACATTATTTTTACTAGCCAACGGCCTTACCATGTTGATTCCATTAGAGCATGTTTCAAACTGCGGCAACTTGGTAGTGTGCGCAGCGTTGGCAGGGGAACCTGGTGGGACATGATAACGCGCTTTGGCAGTATAAGTCGAGTCCTGGTCACCTCCGATTTAATCGTGTGACTTTACCATGTTTCCCAAGTGGTTCGGAATCCACTATAATCAGGAGGTCCACCCTGTCAGTCAACTCCCCTTTCCCCGAGGTGAAAGAGTCTGCCCTTAGGGTGCCTCAAGTTAACAAACAGACTCACTCCCCCCGCCAGGCTGACAGGGTTGCTTAAAGCAGAAATGCTGAAAGCAGGCGTTAGAAACAACAGCAACACATTATTTTTACTATTTGGAAGGGAATCACAATCAGCTGCAGTTGCTCAGGTGTGATACGCGAGCTTCCTCCACTCCCTCATGTCTCTCCACTTCTGACTGTTCAGCATTTCGTCTGGGACCAGTATCTTCTGCGATTGTCCTCAATCTGGTATCTGAGTCTCTTCCTTGGTCTTCCGCTTCTTTGGGTTCCCTCTAGTGCTCCCTGCAGCCTGCTGTTATCCATTCGCTTTACGTGTTCGAACCATTATGGTCTCCTCGCTATCATCTCCGCATCAATTCGTTGCTAGTTCTTGCCCTCTAACCAGCATCTGAATGGGAGTACAACATTTAAATAAAGAAGGAAAAAGGGGGGGGGGATAGTAATGTCTCTTCAGCTCTATTTCAATTATTTTTGCTTGCCTGTATCTTTTGCATACCAGCGGGCATACTATGGCGATTATTTTTAATCTTAACCTGGGATGAAAATTGTAAACAAGCAACTTCTAGAATGGAAATTCAAAATCAAATTTTTTTTTTAATTTTTAACCCCAAGAATATGTTATTACCAAACGGCCCGCTGGTTCCGAATTTAATGTTTGCTACGTGGCGCGGGTGGCTAATGTTGGCACTTTGAAGCCAATTGTTGGAGTCTTCATTTATCCTTTTATTTAATATTAAAATAATCTTGCTGTACTGTCTGTATACATATGAGTTATTCAATGTAATCTAATAGTCCTATCGGGACATTCTGAAAGGAATTTGTTGAAAATGTCGAAAATATTTATAAAAAGTACCTTCGCCACCTGACTCACACGACATGATACATAGTATCGTACTGTATGTCTTGATTTTAATGCGTATTTTTCATTCCTCCCTCCCTCACCTACATGTCCTCGTATAGCGGCCCTGTTTTTCGCGTTAAATGAATCAGGTGCTGTGGGCGGACCTGGAAGGTAGCAAGTTATCGACCTTCCTATTGTTAGCAGGTTATAGGAAGCTGACTCATGACACATTTCTCCTGAGAGTACACCTGGTACCTGCAATTTTAATTATGGCGTCTGATTAGGCTTATTTTCTGCCGGCTACTGTGTCGTTATATGTATGATATATTATGACACGTCCTCCCTGCCACTGTTCTGATTAACTGTATGACTTCTGAGTAGGATTAGCTTGGCTTAAAGAACATTGGCCGCTGCAGTCGCATCGCATTGGGCCGCCACTCGTCTCCGTTCTCCAGTTGCTGACTATAAGCTTCGCGAGATCTTCACTCACGTGATCCATCCATCTCTTTCTCAGTCTTCCTCTAGGCTTAGCACGAAAAGAATAACTTACTTAGTAATTATTTAAATCCAGTTATTAAAATATCGATAAGGAAAAGAAGAGCTCACTGGACTGGCCATTTGCTTAGACACGAAAACTTAGTAAGCTGCATCATAGAGGGAACAATAGAAGGCGTAAACCGTCCTGGGCGCCCGAGAAACGATTACCTGCAGCAAGTTATGGAGGATGCAGGGGCCAAGACATACGTGGAGCTGAAGAGAGCGTGCCAGGATCGAGGGAGTGGAGGCATCGAAGTGCCATGTTGCTGCCAACCAGCCATCCGGCTGTAACTTGAAGAAGAAAATAATCCAACCCCAACCGACGACATTCACTTCATTTGGGTCATGATGTTACCACAGAAAATAATCTATACCTCTCTCTTTCTTGGTCTTCCCATTTTGCCTTAGTCGATGCGATCTCCATTCATTCTCTCTGCATCACGAGCCACCTTTCCTATGGGTTTATATGATTTTATATCGTTAATTTTGGTTGGTTTCTGTTACATAGTGTTTCAGCAGCATTAGTTCTTATTCTTATCCTTTGGTGTTTCTGACCTCTCCAAAGGTTTTTTTCCGTAGGTGGCGTTCGAAGAAGGGCTGATATAGCATCCAGTATGCTAAGAAAGGGCTATTTATGTACTTCGGCCTACTTATAGTGGCCCATTCCTCATTGGTCCTGGTCCAGTGAGCTAACTGTTTAGATTATCATACCCTATTTTGACAATTGAGTTTTTTAAGTTATTTATGGCTTCTTAACTGCGTAAAATGTAAGGGAAAGTTTCTGGCTTTATTCCAGCCCTTCTATTTGCTTTCCCCCTTTAACTTTTGCATTAGCCTCTGGAGCTATTCCAGAAAGTTTTCAGGACAAGTAGACCTTCTTAAGTTCATTTCATGCCACCCAATGACTTACCGTTTAGAACCTGCTTATGCCATATGCTTATGTACAACGTTATTTTATTTTATTTGTACAATACAGTTTTACACCAATTACACTGTACAAAAAGTTCGAACCGTGGCGGAGCTCTGATTGGTTGATTGCGTCCATTGTACATTGTAGTAATGAAGTTTGATTTTTTTAAAAACTTTTTTCACATATCAGTCGTCTGCAACTTAAATGAGACAAATCTTTAATATCTTGCTTTGTTAATTAAATAAAAAATAAGAAGTCTGTAAAAACAATTTTTTTGGAAGTACCTATTCCCTACGGGACGTACACAGTCTGAAGTCGGGCAATAACTTGACAATGGGAGAGGATATGATGACTGTATTCGATGCATATCAACAGACGGTGTGACTTCCTCGAGGGGATTGAATAGTGAGTCATCATAGCGATAGCGATGCAGTAAATGTAATAGGTGTATTCATAATGAGTGTTATGTCTGTTTAGTCATTCCGCTATTTCAATTCTGATTCAAAAAATACTAATGTAAACAGAAATAAAAACTAATATTACATAGGTTGAACCCTCATGAACCCCCCCCCCCCCCGGCTACGGCCTTGTTCATGTTAATACTTAAGTTATGAAAATTTGGTCCATTGGGTTGCTAGAGGACTATTTCTTTCACTATTGTAACGGGGGGGGGGGGGGGGGGTTTCATTTTTGTTGCTATAATTTTTCCATGAATTTATAATACGGTGAATTTCTGTAATTCTCTCCCCTATTAGTTTCATTGCGCCAAAACTAAAAAAAATCCTCATAGTTTTATGTATGAAATAGTCTTCCGCTTATTGAACTGACCAAATCGTTGTAACTATTAAATGAAATAAAAAATGAAAACCAACCTATTTTGGGGTGATGCAGGGGTCGCCAATGTCGCTTCCTCTTAATAAAGCTTTTTTTAAACATTTCATTTTTTCACCATTGAATATTTAGTAGTCAGCTGTGTTGACAATGACAAACTTCAACATACTAACACCTGTCAGTTTTCATCAGTAAATAAATTTACCTTAATTAGTGGTAATTCAACTAAATTTAGCTGATGTAATTAAACCTTTTCTGTAGGTACGTGCTGCGGGTGTTTGACTTCCTCCCTTCCAATTATGGTAATCCAATAATTTACCAATGAGAATGTGACTGTCCGTGGCTTTGACTGCATACTAACTGACCTGAGGCTCGGGGTCTTCGTACAAGAGTGGGACGTTCGCTCCCGTCTCAAGGATATTTTTGAATTTCTTCTTCAACCAATGAAGGCTTCCAACAACTGACAAGGCTTTTTTGACCAATCAGAACACGCCTTGCAGCCACGGCGGGATTTGATGTTGTTAGGAGGAGGAGGAGGAGGAGGAGATATGGAACATTCCCCGTCAAGGATATTTTTTGAATTTCTGGAGCCGGCTTCTGCGTGTCACGTCCGATCCGTCCAAACTGAGCTTCGACACGCAGTGGGATTTTAATTGTTAGTTATAGAGTTCCATATAAAAGAGATGAGTCATTCGCTCTCGCCAAGGGAATTGTTTGAATTTCTGTTGCTTGGAGCTTCGGCCAATTGACAAGGCTTTTTTGACCAATCAGAGCAGGTCTTTCAACCACGACGGAGTTTAAGTTGTTAGAAATATATACATACATATATTGTCATGTAGGACTGATAAGACATTTCCTCCCGCCAAGGATATTTTTTTGAATTTCTGCCGCCACCTGCCACGTCTTCTCTGACCAATCAGAGCTTCAGCCAATTGACATAGCTTTTTTTTTACCAATCAGGGCAGGTCTTTCAACCACGGAGGAATTTGATGTTGCTAGGAGTAGGAGAGATTTTAAATTTGATTTTCTGGCGCCACCTGCCACGTCTTCTTTGGCCAATTAGCAATCGCAGCCACGGCGAGATTTGCGTTTGTTTAAAATCAACCAAGAAGTGCTCTGATTCGTCGAAGATCGACGTGGTAAGTGGGCTGTGAAATTAAAAAAATATCCTTGGCGGAAACGAAAGTTCCATCTCTCCTATTGTAGGACTCAAGTTCAGGTGATAGTAGCATGAGCAGTGGCGGCTCGTCCATAAGGGCACTGGGGCTACAGCCCTCCCATAATTTTACAGGCAAACAAAGCAATTTCCTTTTAATAATAATAATAATAATAAAATAATAATATACTATTCTGAAGAAAAATGCAACTGCTACAATTCGGCTATGCTATGTGCGTGCTCTGGGCAACTTGGGGCAATTTTCAATTTAGCCCCGGGTCGCCATGGCAACCGAGTCAGGCAAAAGTTAAGAAGATTGTTCGCACCATTGAAAAGGTGTACACAACTTTTCTCTTATGGACCTTGCAATGCAATTCATGCCATATGCATTTATACATGGGCAGCGGGGCAGCGCCCCAAAAATGACTTTAAATGTTTCGTATTAATAATATGGTTGAATATTGGTATTTTTTTAAAATCATAATCATAAGAGTTATTTTTGAGTATTTTTGAGAAGAGTTTCACTATTTTGTCATGACTGATGATTATTATAAAATTTTTCAAAGAAGAATTTTTGACTAGGGAAGTCAGGTTCTGCCCAACGGCCAGGCAGGGTAATGTAAACAAATATTACAAAAATGTAAACAGCGAGTTATAGACTTGTTTGCCACATCGAAATGCCGAAGAATCTATTTGATATTCAAGTAGTGGTAAGTTATATGCTATTACTTTATTACAATTCGTTGCCCCACCATTTTGATACACCACGAGCCGCCACTGAGCATGAGTCATAAGGTACCTATCGTATATTGCAGGGCCTTGCCCTCCCAAATAAGGTTTGTTGTCGTCTCCCTGATTGTTGTACTACGTGTTTTGCATTGCGTAACAACTCTGAAAATGGGCTTAGTACGGATTCTGGGCTAATAGTCTCTATGGATAAAGGTCGCACTGTTCTACCTTAAGAGATAGCCAGGACATGCCTTACAGGTGTTCAAACTCTAATTTCACGTGTTTTATCGATAGCAGAGCTGAGGTGTCTGGGTATGTAGAGTAGTAGTACGGATTCCGATGGTTCGAGTCACACACTTGCTACATTTTCTGGCCATGCTTCGAAGGACATGTAAATTGAGTGGATGCGGCTAAGAGAGGACTTTATTGCCCTATCTCATCCAGGCTGGCTTAATAATGGTAAAAAAAAGTTATTTATTTATATATCATTGATGACTTAGTGAATAAAAGAAATGCTCCTCTATATTTTAGTGTGTAACATGTGACCGTCACTAACGCTTATATTACCCACAGTTCCGGGACTTGATTTTCATAAAATCTGCGCAGTGTTTTGAGAGGAAGGCTTTTCATAACTGGTCAATCACAAGGGACTGCATTACTGAAAGCTGAATTCTCTACTGTGTGTATGGTTGTGCCCAAAAGGCGGTGTACGCCCATGTTCCAATGCATATAATGCAATTTGAAGGCTACACTTTCTTGGCTAAAGTAGCTGAGCCTTTACAACGATTGGTTGGCAGCAACTCTCTGCATATCAACCTCCAGCTCTGTCAGTTCCGCGCCTTCCTCTTCAGCTCTCGGTACGTTCGAGCTCCTGCTTCCTCCCTTAGACTTTAGTTGATCCATGAATTCCCTCTTCGGCAGCCCTCTTCTATTGGTTCCTTCCACTGTGCTCTCAATGATGGTGTGTACCAGATTTTCGGCCTTAGCAAATGTCCTTCCCCAATTCGCTCTTCTACTTTTAATGTGAGGAAACAGCTGTCTCTCTTTCATTGGTCACGGGGCCCCAAGCTGATCCGAAGCTTCTTTATGTAACACCACATTTCAAGCTGTTTAAGCCCCTTCAGTTCCTGAGCTGAGCCACTGTGCGTTATAGTTTTGATTCGCTATGGCCCGGGTATCCCTTTACATGGCGAAGCCCCTCAACAACCGTTTCACACAATTGCCAAATCCCATTATACCAGTAAGTGTTCACTTTCTGATAGGTTCAGGCAATCTAACTTCATGCACATGGTCAATGAAGCCATTGGACACAACGGAAAGGTGCACAGCATTCAAAATGCTCGTAGTGCAAGTTGCTGCTGGTCGATATTTCCAACAAGGGGTTTCCACAGACTATGTCCATGGCTTTATACGCCATTAGACAGTAGTATATCTGGTGTTGCAGCCGGACACGGGCATACTAATAGTATAGATAATGAGTGTACATCACGACTTCACGCCATCATTATAGTGTCCCATCTAACTTTCAACCAATTGGCGCGGCTTTAAATCGGCGGTGAATTTCATTTTTACCGCACCGTCGAAAGTGTTACTATGTAACAGCCGTAACTACGTCACGTGAAAATTAATTGAGTTTAAGAGTGTACGTCCAGAAGGAAATAGGTACCCCATCATGCATCTCATTTTTAGGGAATAAAATAAAATAATTTTTTCTTTCTTTTTAAAAGTCATAGTCGTCTAAATAGCGTTTTAATGGGGCAAAATAAGCGGGCCGGTGATTGTGCGAAATATTGTCTTGTGTACTTTCATAGTGTCATATGTTGTCATTTATAAGGGAAAGAGAAACCGCCGCCCCGCGAAGCGAGGTCGGTGCTTTTATGAAATCTTCCTATACACCTAATCGGCCATAGCCGAATGGGATTTTTTGTACAAAGTCGATTTACTCGGGAATTACCTGGAAAGCGGCTGCTGCTGGCAAAAGATGGGAAGAGATCACATCAAACTCCATACCGAGCATGCTGTCAAGGGATGTCGCTGTGGCCACTTTCAGGATGCAAACCGGCCACGACTATCTCCAAAGCCATCTGCACAGAATGGGACTCGTCGACTCACCTACCTGCCCCCTCTGTAATGAGGCTGAGGGCACGGCTGACCACCTGCCAAACTGCAGAGCTATGGACACAAACAGCAACAACAATGAAGACTCCTTGCGACAACGGTCAAGGCTCTACTGGGCGACACGGCGCCAAATGGCAGAATTGCCACGGACGGGCGTTGGATGACCTGACCTACTCGGGAAATAGCCATAATAGTCTAAAATACCCGTTAAATTGCTCCCCTAGGTACATTGCGACATATGACATGTGGGATTCATTAACACCAATTGGCCACAGTTCTTGAATTCCTTCCTCGGGACTACCGCAATTGAAATGTCATGAAGTATTTGATTTTTACTCTTATAAGCCCCCCCCCCCACCGATGTCTTAAAAATGTATAGTAACATATTTATATTGTACAGTACGGTATAACTTAAAATGTCACCCTCTCTTTTTCACCCCTGTTTTATCTATCCTTTTGTGTGTAGCAAAATTTCTTTGAGGTTTGGTACCGCCACATCTGATAATAAAAACTCCGCTACCAATGCTTCAGCCTTCTTTGTCAACTTCGTTCCTCAGCAAATATCAGAAAAAATAAACTAATGCGAAATTGAGGGCAAGCAATTTTTTTATATCACCCCTCTTTTTGTCACCCCCTTTTGATGTTGCTTAAATTCTATCACTTGTTTTTGAAGTATTTCTTTGCGATTAGTAGCCGCGTGTCTGATATGCATTTATGGGTTCTTTGGCGCTTTCTGATGCTGAGGCTTGATTGCGCGTTTGTTTCAAAATTATAGGTACAGCTGTGTATATTATCGCATCCTTTCATGCTATTCTGGCCATCCCTTTAATCAACCTCGGTAAAACCGAGCTTGTTTGTATTTATTTCAGATTTGCCATCTCTGTGTTCGCCCCTTTTGCGTTCATATTTGTCAGATTCTTGTCTAGTTTTCCCCAAGCTCATCCTTTGTTACCTATAGAAAGGACTTAGCTTATTCCCTCTTTGCGAATGCTTTTCTAATTTCTAAGGCATGCCGCTATCTTGATTGTAATATGTACAATATTATCTTTTCGGCATCCTTTTGCTTATTTTTATCTTTTGGCCTTTTCAATTGAATTGCTTTTACATTGTTTTCTTTTATATCTGGATTTTTAAGGGCTATTCCTTTGAATAATAAGACTTCTTACACGTGGTAGAAGCACCTTTTTAAAACCCGAAGAGGTTCTGGAGTGTCTCATGGCGAGGGCCTTGTTATGCAAGCCACGGAATTTATTATATATCGCCGATTTCACTCCACTAGTTTTTAAATAATAACCGGTGTGTGCCACTAACATTTAAAAAAAAGCAAAATCCGATTTTTACAATAGTAATATAATAATATTTATAATATAATATAATAATATATATAATATTAATATACTATGTATAATATATATATATATATATATAATATACTATATTATAGTAGATCGTAGAGAGATCAATATCATTAAGGACCCACATTTACGGAAATTGTGGAAAGTGACCCATTTTCCGGATTTTATTCAAGTTTCCACGCCTTTCATAACTGTATGGAATCAATGTTAGTAACAACTACATACTAAATATTAAAGTGTAGGGTAACATTTCTTTTATCTACTGATTCCTCAATATTAGCTCTACGCGAAGATCCGTAATTCATGTCAAATATGAAATTTTGTTGATAAAAAAAATCATGTAGAATTGTTGTTTCCGCCATTTGGTTTTCGTTTGCTTTTAGTTTTAAACTGGTATTTACATTGGAAGGTGAATATCCCTTTAAACGCCATGTATAGCTTATTAATGACTGTAATAATATATATAGTAATAACTTATAGTAAAAACTTAAAAGTAGAAAACAATGCAAAAGGATTCGATACCAATGACTTTCATCCGGAATTAGTTAAATAAATAAAT
The DNA here is from genome assembly GCA_963971405.1 of Psococerastis gibbosa. Classification (NCBI taxonomy): domain Eukaryota; kingdom Metazoa; phylum Arthropoda; class Insecta; order Psocodea; family Psocidae; genus Psococerastis; species Psococerastis gibbosa. The sequence continues at coordinate 15,458,369 of OZ020485.1, forward strand.
AAATATATATTTCTGTTAAATTTTATAATATAAGTAATCAACAAGTAATTGACAAGAAAGTATAAAGTAAAATCGTCAGTTCGTTTGACCACTGAGCCATTTGGCAGACTAGTGACTAGCCCGGCTGTTAGTGTTTCCCTTATATTTCCAGTAGTAAAAAACAAAATGGCTGAAAACAGGTGCCTGTAGAATTAAGCGTGCTAAAGTCTACAAAGGGTGTTTATAAACTTTACTACTTTGCTACTCTTTGTAATTACCCTTTATTATATTAGAGGTCGTAGTTTTCAACAAGTGTCCGGTGCCGCCCTTAGATGAGCTCCCTTATATACGGAAACACCAACGCCCTTTTCCATCGATTTTACGCTGCCCCCCCCCCCCCCCCCCCATTCCGGTTTCAACTCTCCCTTTGAGATAAACACATCTGACATTGACGTCATTTGGCCTAAAACGGAAACGGATGTTGATTTGTAAAGTTTAATTAAAAAATACGGAAATGTTGCGGCGGTTCGCTCTGTAACTAAAAGTTTTATTTGACATTGAAAGTTGCAATTATTTAGGAAGGTTAATTGGTTTAAACATGAACTTGAAAATACAAGCGAATGGAGAAAACCTTACAGGTGCACACAATTTCATAGGAAAAATCGATCGTAGAGCTATATGGTAGTATCGTACTCAATCGACGATAAAGATATTGACGATTTTAGGCGCCCATTCCATTGACCGGCTAGCGCTATTTCCAAAAACAGTGACGTGGTAGCAGACATTCAAGACTTAGGTTACGTTTCCACCGATCTCGCATTGCAGAATGCAAATGACATTGACGGAAATTAGAATTTTTCTTTTTATAGAAATCTATTAAAATGTTTGTACTTAACATATCCCATGACGCCATTTTTTAATTTTAGTTTGTTTGTTTGTGATTTTACTGTATGACAATTGATCAATTTTAACTATGGCATAGAGGAAAATAAACATTTCTGTCAATTCTGCAATGCGAGGTCGGTGGAAACGCCACCTAAGTCTTGAATGTCTGCTACCACGTCACCGTTTTTGGAAATAGCCCTAGCCGGTCAATGGAATGGGCACCTTACTTCATACTTTCTTGTTGCTTACTTGTTGATTACTTGACTGTCAAATTCAACAGAAATATATGTGTATACATTTAATTATTTACATTTTCTATAAAACATGATACGAAACGTATTGATACGTATAATAGTGTATGACCGTCACTAACACAATATGGGCACATTTTATTTATTAATATGATTTATTTGCATACATGTGGCCTGGGTCCTGACGTCAAGATCATACTACTACTAAGGCGGGGTTTCCACCGACCTCTCATTGCAGAATGCAAAGACATTGACGTGGTAGCAGACATTCGAGTTCATTATGGCATAGAGCAAAACAAAAATTTCCGTCAATGTTATTTGCATTCTGCAATGAGAGGTCGGTGGAAACCGCGCCTAAGTCTATATTCCCTGTGAACTTTGACTGTGTAAAAGAAGGATAGTGGGAGGGGATGGGGTGTCTGATTGTGACTTATCCCTGACTTTTTCGGTGATTGGGGCTGCTTTCCGCTCGCCGGGATCTTCGTTCCACTCCTGTCCGTTGACTCGTATCTGTACTTGGTTAAGTCATGCCTTCGCCTGTTTCATTGCGTTGATGATAAGCTTGTCTCAGCTTCTCCATTATCTCTTGTAGCCGGTGTAGGTTGACATCGAGAACGTATACCAGTTTGCCAATGGCCAAAAATTCATACGGAAACAATACAAATAACGTTCGAAATCCATGGGGTCGTTGGCATTGGACAAGGGACCTATGGGCCGCTTTAAGTTGGTCTGGGTCCATAAAAATTCATTAAATAAAAAAAAAACCTCTAACCCCTATTTAACCTGTTCGCTAGTTTCTGCCCGAGGAGGTAGCGCAACATAACGATACGAGTATACTATAAAATTTTTGCACAATCGTCTTCATTGCTTATTTGTTTCCATCATTAATAATTATGTATTCGACCTTCGCGGTTTCAAGATCAAATACCTGTCATTGGTTTGTTCCTTAAAAGGATGAGACTTCTTAGATGGAGTTACGAGATTCAATCTTCATTGCTTATTCATTATACTGCAGGATAGTTTACCTAGGCTGCGTTATAGACATTTGCAAGGTCCCCGCATTGCCACAAACAGTGCCGGATTCAAGATATACGTGAGCTATTATTATCAATTAAATTATTGATGTATCCAAGGTGAAGAAAAAGCTTGGTTTGTGTTGGAGTTTGGCTCGGAAATAAGCCAAACTCCAAAGCCAGCTCGACAAAAAGCTAGTACAAGCAATTATTTAAAAGAAAAGCTTGCCTTTGTTTTATCACCAATCTTTATGGTTTTTTATGGACTTAGGCCTACTATTAATGTCCCAGTGAAACTTGCACAATGCCAACCACTCCATTGATTTTTCGGGCATTACTTTTCGCACGAATTTTGGCCTTTCCAATCCACACCAGCTACAAGCGACAATGGACAAGTAGATGCTTACCATTGACGCATTGTATATGTGAACTTGACTTAACGATTTCTTTTAAATCCACACATAGTGTAGTCGTTATTAATGTTAACAAAATGCGGGGGGTCGCTTGCCCCTTAATAGTTTGCTTCTGGGGGTAAAAAAATAAATATAACTCAATTTTCATGAAAAATGACTAAAAAATAATTTTTTTGCGGAACCTTTCTTTCGATGATTTCTACCTTCATCAGGTATGTTTTAGGTGTTCAATAGGATAACAAAAACGGACAGGTTGCATTCCCAAAAAAATATTTGCTTCTGTGCAAAAAATTATTTTTTGGGAAATTATGGAAAATTCACGCTCCAATACATTACGTGCCATGTGCCATTGTTACTACTGTTACAATGTATTGGTCTGTTCGTTCTAGAATTAGCAATTGAGTTTTAAGGGTTTTTTAATATAAATTGAGGTGAACCCCCCCCCCCTCCTCCCCTGGATGGTCCTGAAATTTAACCATAGGGAAATTATTTCCTATGAAATTACGCATGTCAATATCTACTAATTTATAAATTGGAAAGCATGTTCGAGTAAACTCGGATCGGTTCTTATAAATTGCACTGACTAAATGAAAGAATTTGTTATCCAGCGTTCGTCACAGCCATGGGTATTATTGACTAAAGACATAGTGTTCCCGCCTTAATTGTTTGACCGGAAGTGTATATTAATGTAAGCGGAAATGAGTGAGCCGGACTGGTGTGTGGGTGACCCAGCCGAACTTGAGAAGCTTCTCGATGATTTGATCACGTCGGACGTAGACTTGGACGCGGATTTGGATTCCGATCTCGACGATGTCAGTGAGAATAACAATCTGACGGAGAGTGAGACGACCACGCTGCTGTCGTTGCATCTGGATCTGCTCAACAGGAATGGGGCGTGGGAGGTATGTTATTGTTTAGCTTATACAGAGCGTAGGATAGGCATTTGGTAAAATTCTGTGTTTGAGGGTTGGACGTTTAGGCGCGGGTTTAGGCATCGATCTCGACGACGTCAGTGAAAAAGGCAATCTGACGGAGAGTAGGTCCACGACTCTGCTGTCTGTTTATCTGGATCTCCTCAACAGGAGTGGGCCGTGGGAAGTGTGCCATTGTATAGCTTATAGAGGGGATTAAAATTAAAATGGGAGTAAAATTCGGTGCTCGAGAGCTTGACTTCGATTTTGGCGCGAATTTAGACGCGAATCTTGACGACGTCAAGTAGAAAAACAACCTGACGGAGAGTGGGATGACCACGCTACTGTCGCCCTCATCTGGACTTCTTCAATAGGAATGTGGCAGGGGAGGTAGTTGCAATGATTTGGGTTGAGTAGAAAAAGAAGAATTAGATTATGAAGCGATATTTGTATTGGTTGTGTCATAAAGATATGTTGCCTGAGTCACCCGTATTACAATCTTTGCAATATTTAGCTAATATTTATAAAACATGAAATATTTTTTAAAGAAATGCTTGGCTGGCCCCACCTTATTCATGGTCCTGTCCTGTCTACGGCCCTGCTCATATCTTCTGGAATGAAGGTGGACTACTGATACCATGAGGAATGGATAAGCAAGCCCTAGCAAATTGGAGCAGTAAAGAAGCAATATAGATTATATACTAGTAGAATATGTGGCGGATTATCAAGTCTTGGCTGTAAAATGGGTTAATCCGTTTTCAATGACACAGTTTATCAGTGACTCAGTGGTTAAGACTCGGGTTGTTCTTGAAAGGCAGTGAGTTCAAATCCCACATTAGATGTTATTTCTAATTGTTGAATTGAAAAATGAGTTTTTCAGTTACAGGGCATTTTCGCAATTAAAATGACGTAGTATAGAAAAATGAGTTTTTCAGTTACAGGGCATTTTCGCAATTAAAATGACGTAGTATCAGTTATAAACACATTTTTGTGAATTTTTGTACACTTTTGTGCATAAAAATGATCTCTTCCACCGCCATCGGCATCTTCTTAAGGTTACAATCTTAGCGATTGGTTGGCAGCAACTCCCTGCATATCGTCCTCCAGTTTACTCGGTCCTCGATCTTCCTCTTCAGTTCTTGATATGATATTGCTCCTGCGTCTTCTTTTACTTGATCCATGAATTCCTTCTTCGGCCGTCCTCTTCGGTTATTTCCCTCTACTGTGCCCTCGATAATAGTGTGTACCAGATTTTCGTGCCTTAGCAAATGCCCCATCCATTTCGCTCTCCTGATTCGTATCTGGGCTACTAACTGTCTTTCTTCCCCGATAGCGTCTAGCACTCTTTCATTTGTCACATGGTCCCTCCAGCTGATCCGTAGCATCCTTCTGTAACACCACATTTCGAAAGCTTCGAGTTTCTTTAGTTCCTTATCTGCTATAGTCCAGGTTTCACAGCCGTACAATAAAACACTCCACACACATGTTTTTAGAAATTGCTTCCTGATGATGGTTAGTTTTATGTTATAGGATTCCAGAATCTTGGATTTTTTATTGAATGCCACCTTGGCTTGTTGGATACGGCTGTTTATTTCAATCGCTGAGCTATTGTCTTCTGTTATTGTGCTGCCCAGGTACTTAAATTGCTTGACACTGCTGAGAACTACTCTGTCAAGGGATCGGCATAGTTTGTGGAAATTTCATCTTCTTTAAATGCCTCTTCTATCAAAGATTGGCGATCATCATGGCAGTTTGAACCTTGGAGAGTGGAGACTGCTGCTCTGAAAAGGGAAATCGTGCTCTTGCCATACCACTTCCTCAGGTTTTTCAACCAGGATGTTCTTCTTTTGCCGGGAGCCCTCTGTCCTTCTATATTTCCTTAGACTATTACATGCAGGAAACAGTGGAACTGAACATGTGAAAACGCAGTGCTTCTTCTCTACTTGCAGCAGCCATCTACTTGTCAATGTGAAGTATCTGAGCAATCTGCATCCTGCTATGTTCGATCTACTCAATGATCAATGACACAAAAAACATGTTAGAATATGCAAACTCTAGCAGCAGCCTGATCAAGGCGATTACAATCCCGGGGTTAATTTAATACCATGTCACGTGATGGGATTAATTCAATTGTTTAAAATAAAAGACAAGCCAATTTCAGATTTTTTTAATTGCTGATGTTGGTAATCGTCGCAGTGCCAAGCGCGGAAAATTCAAATTTAAACAATCGAATTATCTTCAGCTATAATTTTGCTGGGTTTCTTCATTTTTTTCTGCCTTAGATTTAGACTGATTATTTATAAACCTTAATATATTAATTCAAAATATTAAAACTTGTTTATTTCTAGGGCGATGTGTGTTTATATTTGCTATTTATATTTGCTACGGAAGCGTCGCGTCAGTTCAGTTGTTTAACATTGCCAACATCACAATTTAAAAATTCTGAAATTGGCTTTTCATTTATTTTAAACAATTGAATTAATCCCATCACGTGACACGTTATTTTATTAACCCCGGTATTATAATCGCCATGATCAGGCTGCTGGTCTGATACTTGTTGGTAAGTTTGTGAGACGGTCCTTCAGTGGCTACGCTATGGGGATGAATGATACCCGGACTACAGCGGAGCAAAAATAGGACTAAGTCCAGGGGCTACTACAGTGTAACCACAAGGACACAATGTCGAACCTCAGGTTACGAAAAGGAGGCGAACTGGGTAGCATTTAGCCGAAAGCTGCGGTAAACGCGACCAAACCCAACCGGTTTCGACCTAGAAAAAATAAAACGACCTTCCATGGTAAAGTAAAGTAAAATTAATCTTTATTACATGATTAGTATACAATTCTAGCATTAGGGGTTCGGTGGCACCGTTAGGTAGAATCAATGGTTAGTCGTCAGTCAGTCCGTCTTAATATAATACAATTTCAGTCGGAGTCCCGTTTACCTTTAGTTTCTTGTAATTTGTTAGCCCATATTTACTGCGACATTTGGTAAGGCGCCCATTCCATTGACCGGCTAGGGCTATTTCCAAAAACAGTGACGTGGTAGCAGACATTCAAGACTTAGGTTACGTTTCCACCGATCTCGCATTGCAGAATGCAAATGACATTGACGGAAATTAGAATTTTTCTTTTTATAGAAATCTATTAAAATGTTTGTACTTAACATATCCCATGACGCCATTTTTTAATTTTAGTTTGTGATTTTACTGTATGATCATTGATCAATTTTAACTATGGCATAGAGGAAAATGAACGTTTCCGTCAATTCTGCAATGCGAGGTCGGTGGAAACGCCACCTAAGTCTTGAATGTCTGCTACCACGTCACCGTTTTTGGAAATAGCCCTAGCCGGTCAATGGAATGGGCACCTTACTTCATACTTTCTTGTTGCTTACTTGTTGATTACTTGACTGTCAAATTCAACAGAAATATATGTGTATACATTTAATTATTTACATTTTCTATAAAACATGATACGAAACGTATTGATACGTATAATAGTGTATGACCGTCACTAACACAATATGGGCACATTTTATTTATTAATATGATTTATTTGCATACATGTGGCCTGGGTCCTGACTTCAAGATCATACTACTACTACTAAGGCGGGGTTTCCACCGACCTCTCATTGCAGAATGCAAAGACATTGACGGAAATTAGAATTTTTCTTTTTATAGAAATCTATTAAAAATGTTTGTACTTAGCATATCCCATGACGCCATTTTTAATTTTAGTTTGTTTGTTTGTGATTTTACTGTATGATCATTGATCAATTTTAACTATGGCATAGAGGAAAATGAACATTTCCGTCAATTCTGCAATGCGAGATCGATGGAAACGACACCTAAGTCTTGAATGTCTGCAACCACGTCACCGTTTTTGGAAATAGCCCTAGCCGGTCAATGGAATGGGCACCTAACTAAAGGTCCTAGCATTGGCGCCCTCATGTCACCTATGCCGCGGGCTGACTCTCTTGAGGCCAAGGTCGCCGTTCAATTCCATATTCGGCTCAAGTCTAAGGCTGTGTAAGGGTCAAGTCCGTACATGGAAAATGATGACTTTCGCAGCAAATTGCCCCGGAAAATAATTATGCTGGAAAATAGGTCATGTTGTCTAATACTGTATGTAGGCTGTTTCTATTACTGTATCTATCTAATACTAAATCAGTCATTGGGTGGTAGATGACCGAATTCCATGCCTGGAAGGTGATGACTCCAGCCAATTGTCCCGGAAACTAATTAGGCTGAAAGAATGGTCGCGTTGTCTAATCTGTATCCTAGTATTTTACTGTGTATCTAACACTATGTTAGGTGCCCATTCCATTGACTGGCTAGGGCTATTTCCTTACCTCGCATTGCAGAATTGACGGGAATGTTTATTTTCCTCTGTGCCATAGTTAAAATTGATCAATGATCATACAGTAAAATCACAAACAAACAAACTAAAATTAAAAAATGGCGTCATGGGATATGTTAAGTACAAACATTTTAATAGATTTCTATAAAAAGAAAAATTCTAATTTCCGTCAATGTCATTTGCATTCTGCAATGTGAGATCGGTGGAAAAGCAAACTTAAGTCTTGAATGTCTGCTTCCACGTCACTGTTTTTGGAAATAGCCCTAGCCGGTCAATGGAATGGGCGCCTTAGACACTTAGGTATAGTAAAGGCTCAATTCCGTGCATGAACAGCCTTTTACGACCAGTGTAGACAACCAGAAATGGTGGAAGACATCTTATGGGATTGCCCACACATGAATCCAGTCGCGAGGGACGGACTCACATTTACCATTCGTCAAAGATTTTAGGACTCCTCGTCACTGAAATAAGGGACATTATGATGATAGCCTTGAATCAGGGGTTACATCAGTCCTGCATCACCTTGCAAGGGAGTTGGATGATGTAGTCACGATTTAGAGGCAAGGCCGTAGCCAAGGGGGGTTCATGGCGGTCCAACCCCCCCCCCCCCCCGAAATGAATTGACTTGATACTATCTACTATACTATTTTGAGAGGAAAAATAAAAACCACTATGTAATACCCAATTAAATTTCTAACCCCCCCCCCCCCCCGAAAAAATCTTGGCTACAGCCTTGTTTAGGGGTGACAAAGTTTGTGCTGTACCTCAGCCTGCTGTTCGGTTAGCCAAGTGACCTTAATATAATTGGTTATATATTTAAAAAAATCCCTTTCGGCTCTGGCCGATCAGGTGTAGGCAGATTCCGCAGACCCTGCTTTTCCTCTACGCTACCTACGCTATGCATGTAATAAAAAATAAATAAAAATTCATTATTTGCCCGACCACAACATCAACACACAAAACACTCTTGTGTTCCAAATTTCGAACCACAATGCCGACTATGAACGTTTACTTATCAAATTATTTTTACTTACTTACTGGATGCCATCTTAAAATGGTTGATTTGTCGTATATAATAATACGGGCTTTCAGTCAGATTTTAATCCATTCCTCTGCGACCAATATTAACTGAGATATGAATTATATAAGGTTTCAATCGGCCGCCATCTTGTAACTAAATAGTGAATCTAGCTGGTTAACGAACTCGATCAAGACATTTGTGTGATCAATTTTTGTGCCAAGTTTCATCAAAATCGTATAATATTTACGGAAGTTAGAGTGTTTCCTCAAATCGATATACAGGCATATATATATATAACATTTTGAACGGAGGGTGGTTTTAGCCTCAGGGGGTCATGACATGAAAAGTTGTGAAGAAATTTTCCGAAAGTCGAACATTGGTCGCCATCTCAATAGGTAAATGAATCCCCCTAAAAGTACCATGGTTTTGAATCTTCGTCTTCTCCTTGTTCCAGGTACGCAAGACCAATGAGCTGAGTGTAGACGACCTAGATCTGGGTGGGTTGCGCATTAGCGGCGACTCCCGACCCACCCGGCCGACTACCCTCTTCCCCAAGACCAAACAGCACGAGGCCGATGATGAACTTAAGGAGGTGGACGAGAGGCGGTCCACGCCGGAGCACCATCGGGGCGAGTGGGGCCAAGAAAGTCTGGGGCTCTGGCACTCGGGGCCCAGTAGTTTGGGGTTCACCCATGCTACCAATAATAATATGGTATGATTTACTGCAGTTTTTAAGGCTTAAAGGTCTAATAGAGCCTGTCAAGATAAGAAGGGGAAAGAGAAGTGATGAGAATGGCGGAGAGAATAGTGAGGAGACTGTGATAGTTCGGGGTACTTAAAGAGAATGGGTAACAGCCGTTAGCTTTCTGAGGAGATGGAGAGATTGGGTAACAGCCGTTAGCTTTCTGAGGAGATGGAGAGAATGGGTAACAGCCGTTAGCTTTCTGAGGAGATGGACAGAATGGGTAACAGCCGTTAGTTTCTGAGGAGATGGAGGGTTTTCGAACGAGAGGAAGGCCAAGGAAGAGATGTTGAAACCAGATTGAAGGGAATCTCAGGACGGTGTGAATTGAACCGCTGAATGGCTAATTGTATAGTGGGGGAAGCTCAGTGTTAGTTTCGCGTGTCTCTTTTATTTATTATTAATTTTTTTAAATAAATCTTCCCATTCTTAGCTTGCGTGCTCATGCTGTTGTCAACCGCAGACTCTCCTCGGTGTGTTCAGAAGGAGGTTGACTTAAAGCTGCAGAAGGGCTCTAAAGCCAGCGTAGACCAGTAAGACATGGGCCAGTGTCGTTGGGGCGGCACAGTTATGGCAACTCGTTTTTAGTACATTTACAAAAAGTGTCATTTCTGTATGTTTGAAGGGTAAACGGATGCATTAACCATTGACCAATATTTACTGATAGTGAGACTATTGTTTGTCAATGTTATTAAGATAATATAATGATAGTATTTATGCTTGGATGACAGTGACAGTGACACTCTTCCCAATATACAAGGTTACTATCTAATCCTATATATGATCATGTGGGCTCAAGTGTCACACTCAGAATATCGCTATCAATTTAGTTTGATGGTTAAAAAAGGGGGTCACGTGACCGCAAAATGTGACGTCGTTTGTGATGCCAACGCCAGTTGGGGGATGACCAGCAGTTGTATTGGTAGTGACGTGAATGCGACGTCATTTCAAGGTCACCCATGTTTTTGCTCTTGTAGTCCATAGTTAAAAACACCGACATGTTTTTTTGTTTTGTTTATAAATAAAAGACATGTTGTGTTATTATTATTAATCTGTAAGCTACCTTATCTAGTATATTTTATTGTTACACCTGTCAAGTAGCCTAAGGCTGCTAGCTCCAGGCTTGCATAGGTACACTACGGTAATATTGAGAAGCTTCCCATTGAACTTGAGACTCTGATATTTCAATGGGTGTCTCCCACAACCGTTAGTAAAGCTATGGAAAGTGGAATCGAAGGAAGTAGTCTTGTGTTGGACTACGAAAAAAACATGGTGGTGGTGTTCTGTAACTGTTCCAACGATGAAAAAAGTTTATTATTTTAATTATTTATTTATTTATTTCACTAATAGTTATTGTATTGTCCAGGAGACCTCGAGCGTGATGTCGTTTTCCTCCAGCATCTGCGCAGGGACAGTGAACGCACCAGCCCCGCGGCGTACCTACAGTCAGCAACAGCTTGGCACCAAAGTCGAGATGGTCTACAATCTACTATCTATGCTTGGTAAGCTAACTGTTACTATATTTTTATATTATTTCTGATTTCTGAGCTAGCTATCATGACACAAGCTATGGAGAACAGAATCAGTGCATTTGACGAATGTTGTGCATATCCTGAAGAGATCGTGTCCCTAACGCTGAGGTCCTGAGGCGAACGAACACAGAACCCGAGTTGCTGCTGACGGTTAAGAAACGGAAATTAACATACTTTGGCCATGTGATGAGAATCCTAAGGAGAGAGGGCGCCCGGCAGAAGATGTACATTCTGGTTGAAAAGCCTGCGGCAGTGATTTGGCAAGAGCACGACTTCCCTTTTCAGTGCGGAAGTCTCCAAGGTCCTAATTGCCATGATGATCGCCAATCTTCGATAGATGCGACGTTATAAGAAGAAGATGATTGAGCTGACTATCGAGTGTGTTTTGTTTGACATCATGTTTTTGCTGATGTGTTTGCTTGGTGTAGTGTATGTAAAGCTGCTGATCTGTAAACAGAATGCTGCAGTATCGAGCGCTTGACCTGGGGAACGCTCGAGTACGGGGTCTAAAGTTTGGCAGAGAGGAAGTAACAATTATTGTTGTAGCTGACAATTGAGTGTGTGCCAAACCCAGCCGGCGTTTGTTTTGTTTGACATCATCGCTGTGTGTTGCTACCTCATGTCATTTGCAGTTCTTGTCAAATTACAGTGTACATTATTAGCGCATATCCTCTGCTTTGCTGGTGCTGTTAACACCTTCCTATTAATTTTCGAATGAAATGTCTGCATGTTTGATGTTTGAGTTGTTAGCGTTACATCTTCTCCCCTGATATTAAGATACAAAAACATGTTAAAATGTAAAAGTGATACAATTGCAAGTCGGATACTATGGGATAGTAGTAAATCAGTATTAATTGGGTAAATTATTTGCGAAAGTTTGTACTTTTGAGGATGTTTCTTATAAATCTTATACAATATGTTTGCTTCTGTGGAACGAGAAATTAATTAATTTCAAAAAACACTATTGATCACTTTACATGTATTGATAGAAATCACTGATTTTAAAATTCCTTTTATTTTTACACAATTCATTAATTGGAAATAAAAATGACCGGTACGAGTGGGCCCGTACAAGCTTTCCTATTTCCTATTTATCAATTAGTATAAGAAAGAAAGAAGAAAATTGTCTTTATTTTCAACATGGATGAATTTTGAGCCTTTCTTACAATTAAGTGTAGGTACTGAGATAGATAATATGTTTAATAATTGTCCTAGTGTTAAGTTTTGGTTGCCTCGACTTTCCCTATCCCAAATCACTGAATTGATCGATGGGACAATTGCATACATAGTCTCGAAAGAGCAGACTAATATCTTACTACACAACAATAATGGCAGGGTGTGCAATTTATTGGGGAATGCATTATCCATAAATTCTTCAAAAAATAATATTTACTTTTACTTGGTGGTAGTTAAAATATGTATTTTGGACCGTTGTTGCTTGAACTGCTTGTCAATCATACCGTTCTAAAAGCATTTTTTACGAGCTTTGAAGTCATACAGCGTCAGTGCATTTATAACGCATTTAATAGAGGAATCGTGTTATTTCTAGTTATACAGTAGTATGTGCAGGGCAGATGTTGGATATAACTCGAGCGTTGCTTGTTTCAATTAGTCGCTTTCACTTCAAACCAGCACGTCACGTTTAGATGAGAAAAACGAGCTGTTCCCACTGCGTCTATATGATTTATTTCCTGACGTTTTTGTGCTCAGATGTTGTGCAAGAAATGTGTTCAGAAAGTTTTCTTCTCCTTTTTTGCTGCTCTGTATTCACAATTAATGAGGGAATTTTAAAATTTGTCGGCAAGCTGTAACTTTAGAAATCAACTTCTTAGTAGAGGATCATGGCCGTGCCCAGGGGGTGGTCCATGGGGTCCGGACCCCCCCCCCCCGAAATAAATTTTTGTATGTAAACCTGTATGGTTTGAAGAATTTATCCATTAATTCATTAATAAATTACGTAAACATTTTTTGCACCCCCCCCCCCCCGAAATCAAAACCTGGCCACGGCCTTGTAGCCATGTTGGCTGCTCTGTTTGGGACTGCTGGTGCGGTCAGCAATATGACCCCCCCCCCCTCCCCGTTTTCCCCTGTCAGTGAGTGTAACTAACGATTATGTTTATGTTATGGGTAAATTTGCCTTTTTGCGTCAAACCCCATTGTTACTATTGTAGTAGAGCAGCCCTCCCTTGCATCTGTTTCTGTCAACCTTTTGGATCACAGCCCAGTTCTCTATGAACTGGCCCAAGGGTTTCCAACCTTTTTTGTCTGTGTACCAGTAGATTATTTTAGGATTTTCCGTGGATCACCAGGGCTGTGACAGGAAAATCGTTAAATTCTTGGACCATGCTCAAGTAGTTTGTGCCTACAATAACGTGTTAATATTTGATTGAATGTTTAGGACTGGTATCGGTCGGATTTTATAGTTCTGTGCCAAGACTTACTGTATTTTATTTCAAAGTTTTCTTTTTTTAGAGCTACCCACAGTACATATGAACATAATATAATAGTCTCCTTTGTCTAACTTTGTAAAACTTACTGTAACTCATTTTGAATAAAAATTTTGTGTTGACGGTTTTCTTACTCTCGACGATGGCGGGAGCCGAAACCGGTTGTGATTTTATAATTGAATGACGTAAACATTTACTAAGTTATTTTTATTCACAATGAGTACCCACAGTACTCCTAAAAATCAAGCCTGGGTAATTCTCAGTCCAAGGTATTTGAATTTGTTTTAAAATCTGTGAAACGTGACGAATTACAGTCATTAGTTACATTCAATTGATCGTGAAATTATCGCAGACTGGTGGTCATCAATAATTAAAGTTCATGCTTGAGCACCTTCAAAGTGGATAAAAATAAGGATATTGGCTTATAAATTAACGCTGACGTAATGTAAACAAGGCCGATCTAAGTTCATTATTATTATAATATTATAATTATTACAGTTTCCTTTTGCTTACGATCGGTATGTTTTAAAGGAGTCTGGGTTGCTGCAACCAAATCTGTCTTCAGTTAACCTATACTAGCGTCTTCATCCATTTCCCTCTTCCTCAGTCTTCCCAAAGATCTTTTGCATGTTCGATCATTAACACACCTTCTAAGGGTGGGTTGTAAATGAAATCCCGTAGTATTTCCATCAATTCTCTTGACTTGGCCCAGCTATCTTAGTATACTGTCCTTCCAACCCTACTAACCGCTATTTATCCCCTTGTTCCAGGTACCAATGACCGCGAAGACATGAGCAAAACACTGCTCGCCATGTCATCGACGGCAGAGTCGTGTTTAGCGATGCGTCAGAGCGGCTGCCTACCACTCCTGATTCAGCTCATCCACGCGACGGACCTGGACAAGGCGGTGCGTGCTCGCGCTGCTGAGGCGCTGCACAATATTGTCCACGCGCAGACGGATGACAAGCGGCGGCGTAGGGAAGCGCGGGTGCTGAAGTTGCTGGAGACGGTGCGGGAGCACTGTGACCTGCTGAAGGCCGAGGGAGCTGAAGGTGTGTGTTGTGTCTTAGGTGTATTGTCGGTTTAGGTTGGGGTAGTTTGAGTTCAAGCTGTCTAGGAAGTAGGACCGAAGGAACTGAGTGTTTGTGGGGTTTGGGGGCTCACGGAGGATAGTTGTAAGAGGGCGCTGCTCAGGCTGCACAACATATATAAAGCGCGGCGGCTTAGGGTAGTGCAGGCGCTGATATTGCTGGAGACAGTGCGTGAGTGCTGCAACCTGCTGAAGGAGTTGTAGGTGTGTAGTCTTCTATGCATCGTTAGGTGCTTTCTGTTGAAGCTACCGCGGCGCTACACTGCACCCATGTTGCAAATGACAACACAATGAAACTTCAGTCTGATAGTGAAGCATAAAAATCCGAGTTAGGCCGTAATCAATCTGACAGCGTACTTCCAACCGTTTCGTTAGTAGCAGCTGAACCTCCGGGGCATAAAATTCGAAGTGTCTCTGAAGATTTCGACCGCAGCTTTCACTGCCGACTGCACAGGTTGGTTTGCCTCAGGCTCTGCGCTGTATAAAGACTTAAGCACAGCCCTGTTAAGTGACGTTAGTTAGTAAGGAGTAGTTAAGTAAGGAGTCTAGGGGTATTGTAGTTACTATAATCGTGTGTGGGAGAACTTCTGACAATTGAGGGAGCTAAATCATACCAATTAATCCTGTTGCAGTTTCGAGTGATAAACATCCCGGAGCTGCTGTTGCCGCGCTGATGAAGTTTTCTTTCGACGCCGAACATCGCCAAGCTATGTGCACACTGGGCGGACTGCATGCCATCGCTGATCTTATTATGGTACAGCTTAGTGTAGTTACTTGAGAACTAGATTTTAGATTTCATTGTTAAGGCTTCGGTGCAAATATTCTAGGCTCTTTACGGACCTTATGTAAGAAGGACGACATTGAAATATGTGCGAATGCATTCTCAATCGATAATCCAACCGCAGATTCAGGCACCGATGTCTTTCTGCATTTATATGATGACATTTCAAGCTTGTTCAATGCGGCTGCGAATTTAGCTTAGAGTGTGTAAACAACATTAACACTGGTACTCTCTGCCTTATTTTTAGCTTACTTCTGCGCGCGATGCCGCCCAATTTTTGCCCGGCCTTGTTGCTTAATGTTTGTTCTGTATTTCAGGCAGAACATCTAGCTCATGATGTTCGAACTGAGGCAAGTCCGTGTGTGACGATGAAACGCTACGCCGGGATGGCTCTCACAAATCTTACGTTTGGAGATGGTGCCAACAAAGCGTTGCTTTGTAGCATGACTAAATTCATAGGATGCCTGGTTTTACAGTTGCTCAGCCCTAGTGAGGATCTCAGACAAGTCACGGCCAGCGTTATACGTAACCTGTCATGGTAAATATTACATTCTTTCCCATACCCTTTTACAAGCAATGTTATAGTACCTCCTGCTAGGCTTGTGGGTAACAACCACGTAGAAGTTGGCCTGTAGTTAATGGTAGCGCTGATTGCAAATCCGCTCAGTCTTAGTCAGGATTTCAGACAAGGCACAGCTAGCGTTATAGCATGGTAAATATTGCATTGTTGCCAATATCCTTTTTGCAAGCAATGTTATTTGTCGGCCGCTCCTGCTACGTTAGCGGAGAATAACCACGTAGAAGTTGCCCCAAGGACGGATTTTAGGGGGGGGGGGGGCGTCAGAGGGTCCGGACCCCCTCCCCCAAAATAAATTAACTTACACTAGATAACAATGGGTTTACAGTGGAAATTAAAAAAATTATATTTTTTAACGTTATAATCCACCGAACCTGCCCGCTAACCCTGACCCCCCCCCCCCCTAAATTGTAGGCAAAGTCCGCCCTTGAGTTGCCCTGTAGATTGACCACGTTCATGGAAGCGCTGATGCCCAAGCGTTGTTCGCAAACCTTTGGGCATCGTGGGGCCAAAACATTGAATTTGTTAATGTACAATAGTTGGAACATTTTCTGGGCTGTATTTGTTGATGTTGGTTATTTCTGTTGTCTAGGAGAGCTGATTCTGCCAGTAAGGCGACTCTGCAAAAGAAGTGTGCAGTTAAAGTGCTCATGTCGGCCGCACAGGATGCTACCAAGGAAGCCACCCTCAAGTCCATCCTGTCGGCTCTTTGGAACCTTTCTGCACATTGCTCTGTTAACAAGGTACGCGTCTACAAATCCTAATTTATTTGAAATATTGAGACATAAATGAAAGTTGAAGTAGAACACTAATGGTCCTCTACAGTTGAATGCATAGTGTGTAGCCGGCGCTAACATAGTTTGGCCACAGTTTTTGAAGGCGTCGACCTTAAACGGTGCTTTAAGAGCAAATTGGAGTGCTCCCACAACGTGTTTTTTGTACTTCGATTTTCACCGGTAATATCGAGAGCCCTCAGAAATATCTGTTGAATAAGCAGAAATGCTCCCCTTCATTGATATATAAAACATGTGTACTTCATTAACACCTATCAGTATAATAAGTGTTTTCTGTCTTCTACAGGCGGACATCTGCGCCGTTCCTGGCGCACTAGCTTTCCTTGTTCGCACACTCCGGTACAAACCCAGTTCAAATACTCTGGGCATCATTGAGAACGCCGGTGGTATTCTGCGTAACGTTTCCAGCCACGTTGCCGTCCGAGAGGACTACCGTCAGATATTACGTGATGCGGGCTGCTTCGAGGTGAGTTTGCAAACTCTTGAGTTTACCAATATCCCGCAAAATGGCAGCTGGACTAAATACGCTAATTCTTTTACTTAGGCCAGATTCTGATATGCTCCCTATAATTGTTCACTTTATGTAGCCAGTTATTATCAATGTAGAAGAGACAACCTTCTCGTTAACCCAGTCGCCGATAATCTTCACTATAACATTCCCAATGAGCCCTATAAACTCCCAGCGTACCCCACAACTTATACCGAGCTCAATCCGTGCTGTTGTGGCATTTTTATTTAGCTGTTTACAATTTGTTCCAATATTTATGGCCTTCGATGGCATAGAGGTAGTTAGTTGCTCGTACTTGTGCGAGTCTCCACACACCATGCAATCGGAAACCTGTCGTAACTTAACACAGGTATTACCTACAAAGGCGGCTGAAGAGGTTATTCGGATACATTCATTAAATTGTTTATACACGAATAATCTTTTTAAAAAACTTCCTGGTCGTGGTCTCCCTCATTGTCATGGGTTAGTTCTTAAATTTTTTTCCTGTCATATTTTCTCCATTTTATGGTGCAGAGAGAATTACAGTGTACTTCTGCAAGTCAACTAGTTAGCTTTTAGAAGAAGTTGCGCCTTGTGGGGCATTGGCGCAACTAGCCTGCGCATTTTCCCCGAACAGAAGAATAATTGTTGATGTATGATTCAAGATATTGTTGATAACTTTCACAATAATCATATTCTTCTTCTTAGGTATTGTTGGAACAACTGAAGAGTCCTAGTCTGACAGTGGTAAGCAACGCGTGTGGGACTCTGTGGAACTTGTCGGCGCGATGTGCGGAGGACCAGCGCCGCCTGTGGGACATGGGGGCAACTAGTATGTTGCGCAGCCTCGTCCAGTCCAAGCACAAGATGATCGCGATGGGTTCGAGCGCGGCGCTCAAGAATTTACTGGCCGCCAATCCTAACGGCAATATGATGGCACATTTGGACTCGACTGCACGGGGGTTAGGTGAGTTTTAGATAAAATTTAGAAACAATTTAATTTAGATAAAATTTAATAAAAGGCTCTGAAAAATTGTTGTCTGTTGTCTGCTAGAAAACGTTAGGCAGTGTCAATAGAGAAGGGATACGCTTTTTACCCCGGAGAGACGAGGATGAAGGCTCGAAACGCGCTGTTGTCCTGTATTATTTATTTATTTCTATTTCTGTCGAGGTTATCGATACCTCCTAAAGTGTTATCTTCAAGGTAGACTTACCTGACTGGTAGCTGCGATGCGTCTTGTAAGTATAGATCGGGGCCAATCAATATCACGGGTGTTTCATTATTTAATTTTAATTTGAAGTAATCCTTGATTAAATTATGTGTTTTTATTTATTTTATTTACTGTCACTGACTGTATACTATTTTATAAGGCTGTGCTTCTTTCATTGTATTTTCATGGACACAGTATATTGTACATTAACCTCGAAGGGAAGCATGCCGTTATCACCCGCGTTGGCCAATTCGACACTTAAACCCTACACTACAAAAGATAAAAATGGAATCTGCTAGTTGGCATAGTAGCATTTATCGGTTTCGGTGGCAAGGTGGTAGTGTGCTTCTACTAACCTACGTAGGTGACTGAAGAGATCAATCGGATACGTTCATTAAATTGTATGTATGGGAGTAAACTTAAAAAAAAAATCTTTTAGACTGTTAAGTGTAAACAAAACATAACATACTGGAAATTTGTATGGGTAACGGCAGCTCTTTAAAGAACTGAACGGAATTTCTGACTGATGTGTATTTCATGTTTATTTATTTATTTTTTCATTATACAGTAGAAGTAAGTTAAATTTGTAAGTTCAATAAACACTAAATAATTATGAGGTCTACTGGATAACCGTTAGCAATTAAAAACCGTGAAGCATTAAGTTTCTTCGATTTCAGCAATGTTTAGGCTTGTTTTAAAATAATTCCTGGTCAAATAGTATGTCTTTAAAAATCCTTACTATATTTTCAGGGTTGCAAAATTTACCGTCGTTGTCCGCGCGGAAGCAGCGTGCCCTTGAACAAGAATTAGACGCCACTTTAGCTGCTGCAGTTGGTACTATTGATTCGGAGGAGAGGGTGTCATGTCGTAGATCGGACAGTAAAGAATCGGTAACTTCCACGCAGTCTGATTCAGTTTACGAGCGAGTCGCAAGAGGCGCTGGCAAGGTAAGTACTCACTTACTTACTACTTCTTCTGCTTTGTATGCCTCTACTAGAGAACATTGGCAATCATCAAGGCAATTTTTGACCTTGGAAACTGCTGCTCTGAGAACAGAAGTCGTGCCTTTGCCCAAACACTGCGGCAGGTTTTTGAACCAGGATGTTCTTCTGCCGGGATCCCTCAGTCCTTCTATCTTCCCCTGGCTTATATCATGCAGATGGCAATTATTTTTGTTGCTCATCACATGGCCGTAGTATGTTAGTTTCAATTTCTCAGCAACAACGCGCCTTCTGCATCCATTCACCATAGGACCTCAGCAGTAGGGACACGATCTCTCCTAGATATGCGCAGCATTTGCGTGTGTATCCAAATTTCAAATAAACTGATTCTGTTCTCCATAGCTTGGGCCAATGGCCATCCCTCCATAACATATAAAACGATTGGGAACATATAGCATTCCACCATTCTCAATCGAAGGTTCAACCGCAGATTCCAGTACTGAAGTACTCTACCACCGAATTAGGAAGTTTGTTCGTTGTGCAGGTGCTTGAGAACAAAGACGTGACTCTTCATGACAGTCTGAGTGAGACAGGGGGCTCAAGTAGGCGGAATGATGAGGCCAAACTTCTACGCAGATTCCGGTCGTCTGGAATACCAACTCCTGTGTCTCGGAAACAACCGTCGGATGAGCCACAGAAAGCGACACCTAAACGCGGCATTCCCGTCTTCAAGAGCAGGCTTATGAAGCCCCGTATTGAAATTAGGAGTAAGTTTTTACCATTATCCAATAATAGGCACATAGCTATTACACGAAATAATTACCTATAGTTAATTTGTTTTCAGATGTTAAGCTACTGCCTTTTAATTATTATTACTTTTTTCTATTTAGGCTCTTCTCCTCGGTTGGGGTCTGGCACTCTCTCATGTCCTGGTGAATTAGAAGAGGAAACAAATGAGTGTCCTGTTAACTATAGTCTGCAGTACCGGGAGGAGTCGGAAACCGTAGAAAAGGAAGCGAAGCCGCTGCCGCCTGTACCAATCAGCAATGATCTGTATGCTGAGACTGATCTAGATCAGCCTACGGATTTTAGTCTCAAATATGGTGAGGAAGAGTCTTCAGATGAGGAGAATATGGCTGCCCAAAGGTATTTGAATATTTTCTTCGTCTTTTTTATTGTTTTTTTTTATGCTTGTAAAATGCTCCAAGTATGCTCCAATATACTTCACGGGTTTACTAAATAATAAAAGATTAAAAAATGTAGAAAGTTTAAAATTTACTGTGTACCAATGGCGACGGACACTTTGGAGACAATCACTTACAACATTCCAGCTGTTTGTGTAGATAAGGACACGTAGAGTAGTGGTACGGACTCGGACCTCCACCTGAAAGGTTTTGGTTCCCACACTTTCTACGTTTTTCGGATGCATCTATTGATTTCTTTATAAATTAAATAAATTCAACGCTGTCTTAGTTTCAGCGTTTTTTAATACAATCTTTAATTCTGTAGGTATGGGTACTACGACAACAACAAGCAGAACGAGGCTGAGGACACGATTAGGACGTATTACACTGAAGGGACCCCCTACGACGGTACCCCCTATAATTTCTCAAGCGCCAACTCCATGTTAGACCTGCGCCTGGATCCCATTGACAGTGACCCTAAAGGTAAGTACGCTCTAAATTCAGTTGACAGATGGCGGCCATCTTTGTTTACGACACTATCAGTTCACTATTATCATTTTTTTTCCAATGCCTGATTATAGTGGATTCCGAACCACATGGAAATATAGTAAAGCCACACAATTAACTAGAAGGTGAACGGGACTCGACGCGCACTTAGACTGGCAGAGTCAGTGCGTTATCATGTCTCACCATGTTCCAACCGAAATTAGGGGATATAGAAAAAACTGGACTTGACGGGATTCGAACCCACAATCTACGCCTATCCGGGGCGTTATAGCGAGGGGGTTACCTCTTCAACCAAAGTTTGCTTAATGTCAGTGTTATATACCATATAATGCTGCAATTTATCTCACCATGTTTCGCTGTCAACGCTGACCACACTATTATCATGTGTTTGGCATATTTAACAATGAAGTTTTCACTGAGCGTTTTTTTGTTTTTGTCCCTTGAGTTAAAAATTATCTTAATTACTTAATTATTGGTAATTTGTTGTTTTTATAACATTGAACACCTAGGTTAAGTTACCTTCCTGTGTTGGTGTTTGGACCACAAGGATTAATTTTGGGTGACTATAAATTGTTTTGTTTTGTAGTTGCTGTCGGTGAGAAAGAAAAGGAGTCTCCAAAACGGGTAGAGCCGATCAGGATTGTGGCTGAATCAGGGGTGGCTACTCCTGAGAAGATGGGGTTGAGAGAGATGGGCTCGGGGGTGTCCACCCCTGAGCGACCTGTACAGTACTGTGAAGAAGGCACTCCGGGTGGATGTTTCTCACGTGTCAGCTCGTTGAGTTCTCTCAGTGGCAAAGACTCTAATAAGGTATGTAGCCTGGGGACTTCTTCTTACGCGGCAGCCCTTATTCTTAAGCAACAACTGAGAGGCCTGTGCAGTACTGTGAAGAAGGCACTCTTGGCGGGTGTTTCTCGCGTGTGAGCTCGTTGATTTCTACCCGTGGCAATGACTAATAAGTTCGGAATTCATTCTTATGTGGAGATTGGAGCTTCTTCCCTTCTTGTGTGGGGCTAGAAAAATTTTGTGGAATAGACAGGGAGACCTTGTGGACTGTATAGAGAGGACTGTATTAGCTTTAGGCCGTACCTGGTGGTGCCCCTATAGGTTCGTTGACGCTGCGCTGCCGCTATGAGGCCTCTCGGCGTTTTTGCTGGTGGTTCCTGGAATGACAGCTGTAGATGTGAGAAGGGACACACACACCAATACACTCGCAGTTAAATTAAAGGAATAATGTATAGGGGCTTAGAATTGATAATTAATGATGCGATCAGAACGGTCTGCGTTAGCAGACTGAATTGCTTCTTTGTCTGTGGAAAACGTGCTTCGAGGAAGATTGCAATGACTGTAATTAGGGGGACTGCGCCTTACCTGTCATTTACGTGTCATTTTAAATGTGAGTTGTGGGTAATTAGTAAATTGTGTTTTTCACATGACTAATACTCGCATACTAAATGTGATTTATTCAAGCCCATTTCACTACTAATAAGTTCTGACAATGTCAACCTTCTCTTACAGACATCACCGGGAAAGAAAGAAAAAGATAGTAAAAAACTGGTAACATTCACCGTAGACCAGACGCCTCTGATGTTCTCGCGATCCAGCTCGCTGGCGTCACTCAACAGCCTGGCTCCGCCTCTGCCGGACCAAGATGGCGGTAGCTCGGTAGTGAGCACCTTCAGCCGAATGACCAGTGGCGCCATCTCCCCCTCCGAACTGCCGGACTCGCCCACGCAGAGCATCCCGCCCAGCGCGCCCCCCAGCATCATCACCACTGATCAGCCGATGGTGCCGCCTATGGCTGATAGTGTTTTCGATGATTGCATTGAGAGGTATAAGCTGGAGGGGACGCCTATTGAGTTTTCGCGGCAGACTTCTTTGAGTTGTTTGACGTGCGAACAGGTAAGTTAACTATGTATATGATTTGGATTTTTAGTAGGATGCAGATTTGGCACAGTTGTTAGAGTTCGAAATTGGGTGTAAAAGATATTTTCTTTCCCTTTTCACCCAACACTTATGACTCGTATCCGTACTTGGTGAAGTCGTGCTTACGCCTGTTGCAGTGTGTCAATGGTAAACTTCGAACTGTTTTTGGGGGTGGATGCAGTATTTTTTTTATGAGTTCCCTATTACTATAATGTTTTTTTTTCGTTTTCCCTTACAGACAGGGTCTTCTGGTTCGTCGGTGAGTGGTGAGGAGGGCAAAGTCAAAGTTGGCGATGTCGAGGATAGCGCGTTAGCAGAGCCTGGCCAAGACAGACTGGAGCTGTCTTCTGTCAGCGAATGCGACGAAGACACTGATGAACATATACTGGCAGACTGTATTAGTATAGGGATGCCGGACACCAGGTAAAGTCGCAATCATGAGGGTTATATACTGGTAGACTGTATTAACATATGGATGGTCACAATCATGATTTTTAGCGAAGAATTGGAGAACGGTAACCAAAGTTCATGTTTTTGTCAGCGAAGGCAGCGACGAAACTGATGAACATAATATGCTGGCTGAATGTATAAGTATAAACAATCGTGTAAAAATGCAGGACACCAGGTAACATGAGGTGAGGGTTAGTATAAATAATACGCATACGAGGATTCAGTACGATCAGGAGACGTACCATGCAAAGGAAACTCCTGCAAATGTTTTTTCAAGCTAAATAAACTAAAACAAATCATATTTGTATCAGGAACAGATCAAGAATAACATTTAATGTGATAACCATACCCCGATCTGGGATTCCTTCCAAAGGGACCAACAGACATGTATACGAAGCTTCAGTACAGACTTACCATGTAGTGGGAACTCTTGCCAGGAGTTGTCAAGCTAAATTAACCAAAACAAGCCTGATTTGTTGCAGCAGTAGGCCTGGAATACGATTGAAACCGGTAACCAAACCCATTACCAAACCCCGATGTGGGATTCCTGCCAAAGCGACCACCAGACACGTATACGAAGATTCAGTACAGACGTACCATACAGAGGGTACTCCAGCCAGTATTTCGCATGCGGGCTCCAATTCGGATTTGAGTATACCTCAACCTGAAGATGGTTCCTGTAATAGTTCAGACACGGAGAGCATTCTTAACGAATGCATACACTCCGGCATGCCTCAGGTATCTGATTTTGAGAAATTTCTTATTTTTTAAACAGGTTTTGGGAAATGTTCCTGCAGGTAAACATTGCCCAGAGATAGGCTACGCCAATATCGACTTTATCTCTAATGGGAAAAATGGGTTCGGTATTTGCTGTAACTAGGAGGAGACACACGTTGTATAGAACACACTAAGCCCGGCAGTGGTTGGCCTTGTAGCTTCAGTTTAAACTTCGTTATTGCATGTCGCTTGTTGGCTTGTTTCGGTATAGTCTAGATGGAATTTTAGTTTTGTGCTGATTTTGGTGCAGGTGAAATGAATACACTTTGCCGTTGGTTCAAAACAGATCGTAAAGTTATTAACTTTGTTATACATATCGACGAAACCATTTTACGGCAGAGCTTTTGTCAATTTTGCGTTTTTACACCTAAAATATTATTTCTATAGAAAAACACGACAAAGTGTATAAATCAGATTTTATAGAATAGTCGTAAAATAATCGGAAAATAGTTTGATATGTTTAGAAAGCTTGTAGTTTGTACAAATTTTTCTTAACTCCATTTTCATATCTTTGCAGAGCCTGCTGTGGAATGAGGAATTTATTAATTTAGCAAAACAGACCGGGGCAACCATTGCTTATAAAATATTGTTTGGTATTTGCCTTTAGTTGACTGTTATTGGCCATTCACATACGACAAAGTGTTTTCTATTTAGGCTATATGACTACTTAGTACTCGTTAAGGGGAATTTTTCCAAATTTTTTAAAAACAAAATGGCGTGAGCTAATTTATGAATTTTTTGGCCCAGAGCCCTTATATTGACAAAACTGCTCTTTAAACCCTTCTAAAATGTATTAACTGTGATAATAAATACACAATACAATGCACACATTTTGTCTTGTGATCTATCGTTAATCCATAAAAATTGAGTAAGTCATATTTCTAGAATGCGTCGTCTGCTTCTTTCAGATTAATATTTTATCTTATAGATTAAGAGGATATGTCACGTAGAAAATTGGCACCCCAAAATTAAAAACTTTTCATTTTTTATTTAATTAAATCAGCAAGTTATTAAACAATTTGGCTCATCTAAGTTGTAGAAGACTACTTCGTGCATCATATAATCGGGTATTTTTACTTTTCGGTTTTGTAGTTCTTCCAAAAATCCGCGTAATTTTAGTCCTTTCTGGTATTTATGAAAGAACTAAGGTACCAAAACTTTAATATTTCCTATTACATGATGCATGAAGCAGTCTTCTACAACTTCCATGAGCCAAATCTTTAATGACTTGGTTTGTTAATTAAATAAAAAAGTCAATAAAAACAACAAATTTGGGGATGCTCATTTTCTACGTAGCAATAGTTTACAGTAACAATGGTTTGTATAAACAAATGTATTGTGTATTAGTCTATGTAAGTTTATATATTTGAGGTGTTCGAAGAGCGATTTTACCAATATAGCCACTGCGGTACAAAATTTTAATTAATTAGCTCTAACGCCAAGTTGTTTATCATAAATGTGGAAAGATTCCTCTTAAAATTGAAAATTCCTACCTACTGATCCATCTTTTATTGGTAATCTTCAAAAATATGAGAGGGGATTGTTCGGTCTCTGCCCATATTGAAGCCTTAAACTAGCCTAGTTAAACTTTTCTGATTCTCTTCTTCGGGTTTTACTTTATTTATTTTTATTCCTGTTTTTAGTTTCTCCGTGGACCTACGCCATTCTTCTACTTATCTTAGGCTGTCTTCTGGTATTTCGTACTAACCTGATGTCTATTTTTGACTAGGTGAGGTCTCGCATCCCACGGTTCGAGCGTCGTCGTTGACTTCTGTTGTCTTCTGCAATTATATTGTTTTTGTTTCTTTTGGCCTATATTGATACTCATAATCAGTGAAATTCATAAAAACAAATTTTAGCTTCAAAGGTAGAAGAGAGTAATAAAGGCATTATCATTACCTAAATATAGAACCATCTCCACTCCTCGAAGCAAAGCCTTCTTTCCTGAAACATTTCCTCCTAATTTGTGAAGTACACGGTTTTACTTCTTTTATATATGACTACTGATAGAGTGTATTATTGCATGGTAGTATTATGTTTTTGGGCATGAGCTAGTGATGCATGGAATCGTGAATGAGCGTCAAATGATGAGGTTGTTTGGATTGGTCTATAATCCACTTTTAGGCTGTGGGTTTTTTCGCCGTTTATGTGAAATTTGAGCATACGAACTTCTTTATTTAGTCTGGAAATTACATTAGTCTACATAGAATAGTTAATAGCGAGTGTAGTAATATGAATATAATTATGATCTAAATTTTTAGGAATGGTTTCAGGGCAGGTTTTAATTCACCTTAGAATATTTTAGTCCTTCCCATAACCTAAGTTTTTAATTTTTAATGTGTGAGGTCAAAGATGCAATGCTTGATAAATTGACATACTGCAGCTACGTGAAAAATGGGAACGCCTGTTAGAACTTGTACTACCCTCAGGGAGAATATTAACAGGAAAAATGTCATTACGACTATTATTGGCTCTTAAGAGGAAGCTTACCGTTGATATTGGCCACCCCTGGATCACCTTAAAATGTGTTGGTTTAAATTTATTTATTTATGTTATTACTTTATGTTATAAAGATTTCATCCATTCAATTGGTACAGGTCTATTCGATAAGCCATACTATAAGGTATCGCTCAATTTTGTTATAATTTTTCCATGAATTTGATAATTCGGTAATTTTTGTCGCCTATCTGTTTCACTGAATTCTGCACCAAAACTAAAAAAAATCCTCATAGTACCTACTATTAGTATGTATGAAATAGTCCTCTGCTATCCGAAAAGACTAAATCGTTACAATTTAAATTAAATAAAAAATATGAACTAACCTATTCGGGGGTGATACAGGGGTGTGAACGGGCATCTTCCTCTTAACTGTGCTTTTGTGAAATCGGATAATAATACATCGCATCAACTTTCCCAGTGACAGTCGCATGCCGTAGCGATATTAGGGACTACTCAGGACCCTGACAGAAAGGAAATAATATTTATTTTCAAATTAGGCGAATTTTGGACCTTTCGGCCCACTCTTACAATTAAATTAAGACAAATCCAAGTACCCCTTGGAAAGTGTCCATAAAGAATATTGGATGGGGCCGCTATAGGTCTATATGGAGAGATGGAGCATTAGAGCGCGCAAAAATGTTTTTGAATCTTGGGGCCACCAGCAGCCTGATCATGGCGATTATAATACCGCTATTTATTTAATCCCCTGGTATTAAAAATATAAACAAGTTAATTTTATAATGGAAAGTGCTATTCAAAATTTGTTTGTTTACATATTTAATACCAGGGGATTAAATAAATACCGGGGTTTAAATAATAGCCTGGTATTAAAAATGTAAACAAACAAATTTTGAATAGCACTTTCCACTACAAAATTATCTTGTTTACATTTTTAATACCAGGGATTATTTAAACCCCTGTATTATAATCGCCATGCTGATGCTAGGTCTCCTATGACCAGCCATTGAAATAACATACCAGGATTAAAAATATATATATTAGGCGCGCTCAAATGTCTCATCTCTCCTATATGCTCCGCTATCTACCAATGCATACCTGTGCCATTCAGTATATCTCTTGGTAAAAGTTAATGACAATGGTGTAATACTATTTAACAAAGGGTTAGTTGGACGTACTTTGTCCGCCGTGTTAATAGTCATTAGGGGCCTAGAGGCTTCATAGTCATCGAATTAGGGGGGAGCCCATTGTCAGTTTTTCCCGTCCTAATTTCTCGATGACTATGAGGCCTCTAGCTTTAATGACTATTAACACAACAGGCAATGTAAAGCCAACTAACTAATCCTTTGTTAAATACTATTCAGTATACCTCACCGAGGCTTTTCAAACTATGATGGGAACGGATCTTAGCCGTTTTATATTGGTACTAGCGGGTACTACGGTAACTGTAATCCAAAATATACTGCACACCGTTCTATAGTTTGTTTGTTTATGTTTTATCCTTTTCCAATGCATAGCGAAATACCGCAGTATCCGTTAGAGGTTTACCAGCACTTGGTGAGCTGCTTAGTCAAATCCCATATGAAAATTTGCCCTATAGTTAATAGTAGTCCCAGAAATAATTCCCCTCCCCACTATACCAGCAGAAGTGTTAATTGTAACTATGAGGTAATATACAGTATGGCTTCAAAAATCAATGCTATAAGCAGCTCATAGTTGTAGTGATGGCTTAAGCGGCTAAAGGCACCAACGCCTACTTCACCTATTGAATTACACATGATTAAAAAATGGCGATAGTGTAGATAGTTAGACAATAGAGGTGAGTAACGTCTCAATAGTACGAGCCCTTTATGTCAGTAAAATTAGCCTTTTTACGTAGGTAGTTGACGATAGTGCAGGTCTGTGACTCTGTGACCTTGCCGTGCTACCTACTAGGGCTACTTGTTCAACTACAGTATAATAAAAAAAATGCCCGCAGCGTGTATAGGTTAAGAATAGAGATGATTAACAATAGGAGCCCTCTCTTAAATTAGCCCTTTCGCGTAGGTAGTCAATTTGACAGACTGAGTGTAGGTCTGTGTCTGTTTGGGTGACCTTGAACTGCTGCCAACATAAGCGTGGTACTGCGTGTAGGCGGCCATTTTTCGTGTGTGACATGAACCTGTTGTTGCAGGGCAAGCCTGGCAAACCGACTGGAGGTAGCAGTATGGGACTGGGCCTTGGCAAGCGTGTTGGGGCTGTTCAGTCTGTACCTGCGAATGATTTTCAGGTACGTCCATTATAATTTAAAATTTTACCAGTGTAAATTTAAGCCTAATCAGTGGATTTAATAAAAGGGAGTAACTATTTATTTAAAGAGTAAAAGGTATAAGGAGAGATAGGTATTCATAACTTGTACCATTTGTCCATCACTTAGACAGAACTTCCTTTTACTCCTCGAAGCATAAACGTTTGCTTTTGCTTCAATTTGTTATGAAAAAGATTTTACTTGTATGATTATTTTCAATATCAAGAGCCGACTTGTAATAATTTTTGTAATATGGCACTCAATATCACAATCAGAATGGATTATATTGATATGTGAAATAGAACAATGCAATACACAAATGTATCACTTAAATCTGACATTAAATAACAGCAAAAATTTAATTTTCCTACAAATCAGGCTACATACTCGCCAGACACTCATCAGGCTGATAAAACACTCCCTCCACCAGCAAGTAAGCATGTAATATCCGCCTGAACTCCCTCCGAATGCTTTCCTTTTATATGGTCCTGCAGCCTGATCGAGGCGATTATACCGGTATTTATTTAATCGCCTGCTATTAAAAATGTAAACAAGATAATTTTGTAATGGAAAGTGCTATTCAAAATTTGTTTGTTTACAGTTATAATCCTAGGGTATTTATTTAACCCCGATATTATTATCGCCTCGATCAGGCTGCAGCAACTGGTTAATGAGAGACCTTATATAATCTATCTATCGTTTCACAGTTTTTTTATCATATTTCACAGTTTTGTTTATCATATTAACCGAGGCTTTTCACAGGTGGAAGTGAAACGAAAAGACTTGGCCTGCGGCCGCGATGAACTGTCGACTTTTGCCACAGAAAATAGTCCGTGCACATTCTCTACTCGGTCTTCCTTGAGTGATCTTACAATCAACACATCCGACTCTCTTGGACCTCCTCATCCAAGGTAAAGTAATTTTGCTTTCGCACATTTATGGCGGATAGGTTGAGGAAGCCAACGATAATAAAATTGAATAGATGACGCCTACCCATAAGCTAAGTAAAGCCCCACTAGCCGCCTATTGATAACGGCCTACAGCCCCGCGATGTGGAAGACCGATAGCGATGAAACTTATGCTTGGAAATGGCAAAGGTTAGTTTTTAGGGTTCCAACAAAAAAAAAAAAATGAAAGGCACACTGCCTTGCCTCATGATGTGTAACAACAAACCTATCTGAATAATGTGCGCCCCCTATTGCTATTGTCAGTGGTGTATATCCGAACTGGTCAAGAAGCTGCCATAACGCGCAAACCGTTTGCTTGCCTGTTGGGAACTGGCGAAAGGCAATATGTGGGGGCGGGTTATTAGTAGCAACACTACGGGGACGAAATTTCCCCTTAATAGCAAATCGGAGTACCCCCATTATGCATTTTTTTTTGTCGATTTTCCCGGGAAATATCGACCGCGGAGACGTCAAAATATCCATTAAATTAGCAGAGATGCTCCTCTACATTTCGATGTATCACATGTGGCCTTCATCCCTAACACCAATTGACCACAGTTCTTGAACTCTTTTTCTTCCAGACTACCACACAAATCGTTTTTTGTACGAAAATTTCTTCTTTTCCTGATATTTTTTGCGATTGATATTTAAATTTTTTTACACTTATAAGGCTTTTCCCCTCCAATTGTCCCTTAACTGGCTAAAACCCTGCCATTTAATTTCGATGATGGCCAATGCCCAATGTTCTGTCTCTGATGTAATTATTTGGATGTCTCGAACTTGTGCTGGCATCTGTGTTAATTCTTCCATTTTTATTTTTCAGAAATAGTTTAATGATCTCACCTGCCTTGAACTCTACGTCGCAAGGTGCCTCTCCCAGTTCTATCAGCTTGATAGATTCTGAGGACGGGGGTAAGTCTTAATATTGCTTTAAAGTATAATAGTAAGTCAAGTGTTAGCTAATAGTCTAGTTGATAATACAATCTATTACACCTGTAAAAGGGATTCGAAAAAATTCTGGACATAATGGGTCCTGAACACACGATCTTTGCCTTCCTGTGCATCATGTCACCATCTACACTATCTGTCGTTGCCTCTCAGAATGTCTCTCGATGTCCTGTTAAAGATGCCCTCATATCTTGCTTCGAGGACTTTTGCGTACGCCTTCCTGGCTGGCACCGAGCATTGGTGCCTTTTGTTATGGTGTTAAGAAGTCTTTCATGTCTGTTCAGGTGGCACATCCACTAGGATTGTCTCACGGATATGATGGTAATTATAATCCTTCCTTCATTCGGTTATCCCTTCGAGCACCTCTTCATTTGTTATCTGATTAATAATACTATATTTCAGTAAAGGGAGTAGCGGACGAAAAACGAGACGGCTGGGACGACAAACTGTCGCGTCCTAACACTAGCGCCTCCTCGGACGCCGGCGGCCAGCCCATTAGCACGTCGGAGGATCTGGTGACCGCACTGTCCCGCTCCCTAAGCGTAGAGAGCTTCGACTCATGTGAGCCGACGCCGCAGGAACAGGCACTCCTCGAGCAGTGCATTCACTCGGGTATGCCACACCGGCCAAAAAACGTAAACGCTGTGTCTGTTGCGGCAGTCGCGCGCACCATCACCGCAGCAGACGCGAGCGCCGCTGATGGCAGAGGGAGAAACTGTGAGCCCGCTATGGCGACTAGTGGAACCGCGCAGACGTGGTCAGACGACGTGATGGTGGCTAGTGCCGGTGGTCATACGTGGTCTGATGATGTGAGCGTCACGTCGCTCGGGAGTGTTGGCAGCAATGAGCAAGATGGGTTGAGGGTGCTGGATGGGCCGCCTAGGCCTGTTTTTCGTGTTGGAGATACCGTCACACCGGTAAGTTTTCGTCTTATGCTGTCTCTGGTCCATTGATCTATACAGTTCACTTATTATCCAATGGTACGATCGTCATGTCACTCAGGAGTGTTGGCAGTAATGAGCAAGATGGGTTGAGGAGGCCGGGTGGGCCGCCTAGGCCACGTTTTTCGTGCTCAATATACCGCCGAACCCATACGTTTTCTTACGCCGTCTGTGGCCAGTTGATCTATGCAATATGCGTTTGTATAAAGCGGATTCTCTCTGGTTATCGTGTGTTTTAAAGTGCAAGAATCTAGTAAATCCAGAATCCTGATTGACCATTTGACGCCGTGCGTCTGACTGCGACTGGCCTCTGTTGACTCCTTGCCCGGCCTAGACCCTATTTCCTCATAACCTACACTATGA
This sequence comes from Psococerastis gibbosa, assembly GCA_963971405.1. Classification (NCBI taxonomy): domain Eukaryota; kingdom Metazoa; phylum Arthropoda; class Insecta; order Psocodea; family Psocidae; genus Psococerastis; species Psococerastis gibbosa. The sequence goes on from OZ020485.1 coordinate 15,490,592, forward strand.
AACCTATAGCATTCCATGCCATGGGGAACATAATTTCTTATTGTTTTAGGCATCAGGAGTAGCGAGTGAGGCTGTTCGAGTGTCCCGGGAGCTACGCCGCCTCCAAGACGCTGAGCTGCTCGCCAGCGTTACTTCCGAACTGTCCCTAGCCTCCGTAGACTCATTCCTCGACGCCGAGCTTATAGGCCTCGAACTGCCCGATCGGCCAACACCTGATTTCCTCGCGTCCGAGGAACACCCTGTCACGCTCAAGCTCCTCAAGCTGAAGAACGGGCCACTAAGTGCGCCTAGTCTTGGCCCGGCCGCTCATAATATTGACTTCGATTTGGAGGGCAGTATGATTTCAGTGGCTAGCATAACTTCTGAGATTGCCGAGTCGGCGACGCTAGCTGAGGGAAGTGATACGGAGATTCCGGAGGATGATTTCTCTTCGCATTCCCAGGTATGTTCTGTTAGGCGATTTGATCCTGATTTGTGGAGGCATAATTCCTTGTTTACTACGTTTGGTTCATGCCTCATGGCTCATGAGTCTCAACTTTTCAATTTCCACTTGTAGCCGGTGTGGGATACCACCGAGGGCATATACGTGTTTGCCATACGGCCAAAGTTCATGTTCATACAGAACAATACCAGACATTTTCGAAATTTCAACTGAGTCGTTGGTCGTTGGCTTTAATGCAACTCAATCTGTTTTTTTTTAACAAGTAGCGTTAATTGTTGTTGTTTTATCTGTAGGAGAGTTTACCGAGAGATGATAATTCGCCGAAGAGAATAACGCGGAAGTTGACGCCCAAAGAAAAACGGAGACTGACTCAAGACCGTTACCGCACGTACACAGTCGAGGAACTGAAGGAGAAGTGCGAGCAGGAGCGGGTGACGCCAAAGCAAAAGAGACTGAACGACAAGGAGAGGTTCCTAACACGGACCATCAGTAAGTTGAAGAAGCTGTGTAATATAGTGACTATAGGGTGAAAAATGTAGGCAGTACACCGTTCAGGAAGCGAGGGAGAAGTGCGCGCAGGGGGAGGGGGTGACGCTGAAGCTAATGAGTCTGAACGACTCGGAGGGGTTCCTAACACGGACCATTACAGTAAAGAATGAATGTACTCATAACCTGTACAATTTAAATACAGGCCAGCCCGTTCACGCCTTGAAGCAAACCCTTATGCTTTGTCAATTGAGAGAGGTTTTACTTATTTTTTTATAAATTCCATTGAATGTGGCAATTTACGGATTTCCAGAGTAATTCAAAATACATTTATTCATATCTTAACAAATGACTATCCTCGACATTACAATTCTACACATTTATTATTTTCTCAGGTGTTGAAGAAAGAACAGGAGGCAGTGTAGACAAATACAGCACATACCGCGTACAAAAAGACCCGCCGCTGACCATAGGAAAGCCAGGGTTGAGTGCTGCAGAGAGGCTACAAGTCGTAGCCAACGCAACGCTCGTGGCCAATACTCTTACATCTGAGGTGCCCACCTATGATGAAATGTTGGAACCTGCGCTGACGGAGCTTCGTGATCTGTCAATCAACACGGATACCTTCGTAGCTATGCCTTCTGTTAATGGGTAAGATGCAGGATGATTGCCTCATCGGGTATGGCCACCCAGTATGGTAATCCTTTACGTATTGTGACCCGCCCGCCTGTAATGAGGTGGCAGAACTGCCTGATCTGTCTATCAATACCTTCGTAGCTATCTTCTTCCTCTTTAAATGCTTTTTCTGGCAAAGATTGGCAATCATCATGGCGATTTTGACCTTGGAGACTGCTGCTCTGAAGAGGGAAGTCGTGCTCTTGCCCAACCACTGCCGCAGGTTTTTTAATCATGATGTTCTTCTGCTGGGCGGCCTCATTTTCTCCCCATGTCATGACCGAAGTATGTTTCCTTTTCTTAACGGTTAGCAGCAACTCTGCTTCTGTATTAGCCTCAGGACCTCGGCATTAGGGACACGATCTCTCCAAGATGTGGAGCATTCATCTATGTATCCATATTACAAATGCACTGATTCTGCTCTCCATTCCATATAGAACGATTGGGACCCATACCACTTCACTAACTTCACTTCACTAACCACAGATTCCGACACCAAAATACTTTCTGCATAGCTATGACTGCCGTTAATGATACTGATACTCAACCAAATATCATTAAATTATTATTAACATTGAGATTCTGCACAGGAATGAAAATTGTGAAGAAATCGCAGTGGAACCGGATGAAATGACAGTATGTGAAGAGAACGGCCTGAGTGACTGTAATGATGATGACGATGAGGGCGATGCAGAAGACGATGACGCCAAAGGCCCGCGGATAACAGTGCCCAGTGCCACAGTGGTGGAAGAGTCGCCCAAGGCCGTACGTGGCAGGAGAAAGCCTCTGTACTCGTCACCGCGTCGCTTTCAACCCTCACCACTTGTTAGAGAAGGTAAGATATAGAGTTTTATACAGAAGAGATAGAGATGGAACATTCGTTACCACCAAGAATTTTTTAAATCACTTCGGCTAATTGACACGTCTTCTCTCGACCAATCAGGGACGTCTCGCAGCCACGACGGGTTTTATTGTTATTTGGAAGTGTCCAAGGCCTGCTCTATTTGGTCGAAAGCAGACGTGTCAATTGGCCGACGGGATTTCAAAATTTCTTGGCGGGAACGAATGACCCCTCTCTCCTATAATTAACTGTGGTAAGACATCACTTATTCTAAAATAATGCAGTAGAACTCCAATCATCCGAATAGCTGCTTGACAAAGGGTAAAGATTGTCAAACAGTTTAATGTTTAATACGTAAATATTGGCTCTCTGCAGCCCTAGCATGAAATGAAAAGACTAACTGCGGGCCTACTATGGCGGTTATTTTTAATCTGAACCTGGGATTAAAAATGTAAACAAGTTAATTGTACAATGGAAATTGGTATTCAAAATTGGTTTGTTTACATTTTTAACCCCAGGAGTATGTTAATACTATTCCCCATAATAGGCCCACTGATCCGATAATAAGTGTAAATCATTCTGCATAAACCCCAACGAATGTAAATATACTTAAGGGAATTATAGAGAATTCAAGTCAACTGAAATTAATTATTGCTGTTCATTCTGGTATATTATGCTAGACGTAGGTGGAACTTCTGTTGATTTGTACTAGTAGTGCCAACATGGCAAATCAGTTGAATACTTAAGAGCAAATCGAACACCCCGAGACACAAACGCCATTTATTTTTTGTACAATTTCACAGTATGTATTCATTTTAGAGCTATAAAAATATGATATACGGTACTGTAGTAGGAAGATGAAATATTTTTCTACGTTTTGATGCATGATATGTAGCCAATTCGTGTTAGTTACAGCCACATAATTATTATCATGAATGAAAATGTAGAGAAATATTCATTTTAGGACCTTATAATTTTTTACAGCAACAGTAAATTTTGATTTCACTGTAAATTGTTTCAGTTGCACTGCTTAGGGATTATCTATTGCCTGATCTTCTAACATTCATTCTTCTTCAATCCAAGATGTTATCCTTCCATTTTATTACGTCATTTCGCCTTACTATTCTCTACGAGACTTGTTCTATTATGCCTGTTCTTACAATTAATTGATTATTATAATTAAATACCTTTAAATTATATTCACAGGTACGTTTACTAAAGATGAAGGCAGCGGAAAGGGATCTGGCTCCCGGTTACCGGAACCGAAGTCAGCGAGCCGGCCCGCCGGTATCCCGCGACCGGCGACGTCCGTGAATAAGACTGGCCTGCGGGCCGCACCCCAAAAACGGCCCACTTCGGTCGGGCCACATCAATCTAGTCAGCCGTAAGTACGATTATGAATATGCCCCCAAAAGCTGTGAGGCTATATGAAACCCATTCAACAACTTTAGTATGACCTCTCACTGGTTGATAGTGATGGTCTGGAAATGTTTTCGGCAATCAATAGCTGACCGTCTCTTTCGTAGTCTCAATCGGAACCTGAGCCATTGGCATAGCTTCTGGAAACTTCTGTATGAAAAGATTGACTTGTAGTAACTTATAATATGTCCTACCTCAACCCGGTGGACCCTATTTCTGCTAGGTCCAATGGCCTCAATGACCGCGTGCATGTTGTTAAAGATTGCCTAAACCTGCCAAAAAGCAAACGCTTGCTGTTCTTTTCCCGCAAAGTCCGGAAAATGGGTCTTGGGAAACATGTAGCAGTTATACTCAGCTGGGTCACAATGGGCCACAAGACGTAAATGCATATGCGAAAGAAAACTTACCCCAAAAGAAAAAGTATGCCTAACGGTCATGGTGCTGACTATAACCCCCAAAATAAGGCTTCTACCTGATCTCTATAGTCTATCTTGAACCCTCTATAAATAATCGTGCATTGGTGTACATCGTTTCTCTATCGGCAAAGGTGGCAATGCGGTAATATTATTTAACAAAGGGTTAGTTGGACATTGCCTGCTGTGTTAATTAATAGGCATTAGAGGCAGGGGCGTTTATCGAACAATTAGAGTGGAGTCATGGGAAGGGGGTGCCATTTCGGGAGTGAGTGCTAACCCAGCATGCAATGTAAGTCCAACCAGTTCGAGGTGTAAGCTAGGATTATACTATCTACTTATAGTATACGAGTACTACTATATTATACTATCTTATCATGATACCCAAAATTACGCTTTTCCATTTTAATGAAGTATTTCTCTCTTCATATTTTCTGCGTTACATTTCTGCCTAATATTTTTTTGAATTTATATTTTTGCAGATCTGCCAGTTTAGCCATGAAGAGACATAGTGCGTCATCTGTGCCCACTATGAAGAATTCCTCCAGTAACCATAGCATTAAGAGTACAGGCAGTGGCAAAAGCGTCGCCCCGCCCAGTCCTGACAAGTCTGATAAAACAAGGCAAGGCAAGTAATGCTCTCTATAAATTAATTCACTATCCATCCGCCTGTCTGACGGTCTGTCTGTCCAAGAACACCCCTGGCTATCCATACAGGGACAATTTTGTTCAAGTAAGGCTGGGTCCCATCACGCTTAGAATTTGTTTTTGAGGATAGAGGAGGCACGCTTCTTCTATAGTACCTATAGTAAAATGCACGAAAGTGAGTTTATAAGAAGAGCATGGGTAAACCCTAAGCATTATAGCGAATTCAATTTACGATTCGAGTGCGGGGGATTTTAAAAGCGTAAGTTGTGGTTATTGGCTTCGTTCGCTGCAAAGAATCGACCGTCGAGACACCTATTGACAGACTTGCAGGATTAAATTACAATATTTTATGTTTCTTCTTATAGGTCCTGGACGGCCCAGAACGCCGAAGAAGGAAGTGACGTCGAAGATAGCTAGTCTGTGGAAGAAGGTAGAGGAAACTAAGAAGAGCAAGAGCAAGACTGTGAAGGACAGTAGAGTTTGGATTACGCCCAAGCCAGACCAGGCTCCAGTGGAGAATGGGGATGCTGAAGAGGTGTTGGTAATAGAACAGGAAGAAGTGGTAGAACTGGCCTCGGGTAAAATTGTACGCAGCTCCACGTTCCAGGGTGATGCGGGCAAGTCGAAACCACAGGATAAAAGGTGTGTTTAGATTGCTTATGACTTGAAGTAAGGTAGGAAGAATGTGGAAAGATATGCTGCGACTAATAAAGTAGAGAGAGTTTACCAATCCTCGGCGTTGCTTATTAAAGTGAACAATCTGAAAACAGTCCATGTACATACTTGAAACATGAACCGTGTACATGATGGTGACAACTGCCAGAATACACAAATACATTCTGGGCTAGGTGTTTGCAAGTTTGAGGGACGGTTGCTGGGTGTCGAAGCTAGAACAGGACTTTGTCCAAGGGCTACCACAGTAGCTTAGGGACTTTTGGAGATTTGTAGTTATGATTGAATAATAAGAAATAGAATAAACGTTTCTCTGCATTAGGATACATGATAATGTGACCGTTACTAACACCGATTGGCCAGAATTGTGGAATAAACTGACAGTAGGAGGGGGCCAATGGTGAATGAAGTTTCATAACTGGTCAAACGGTGGAAGTAACTTGTTCACATGTATATCCAAATAAGAGGAACATTTCTTTACTTAACTAATTTGTAATTGTAGCTCTAGGGCAGAATATACGTTGTAGTATTATATGGTATATATAACACTGACATCAAATTAACTTTGGTTGAAGAGGTAACCTCCTCTTTATAAACCTAACCTATCTAGCAACACGAATCATGTCAATTAGAGCGTAAGTAGATGATTTGGCGATTACTTGTCTTGTCGGGGCTTGTGGTCCAGCGGTTAAGACGACGCCCCGGTTAGGCGTAGATCCTCGATTCGAATCCCGTCGCGCCCAGTTTTTTTCCATATCCTCTAATTTCTACGTTTCTACGGCAGAAATCGAACCTTGTAATTGAACACGTTTTCTGGTCTATACATATAATTCGTTTATCATCTACATTGTCCCTGCCTGGCATTTACTGTTTGTAACGATTTGAAAAATGGCGTGAATAAAAGTCAACAAAATAGTGACAGAATTTCGTATTCATATTTTCAGGGTGAAAACTGTTCGGAATTCAGGCGACTTCTCGGCGTGGAGCGGTAGTAAGGCTGAGCCACGCCAGTCTGCGATAGTTCCTCCGTTTAATTACAATCCTCCGTCTAGCAAGCCAGCCGACCTCAAACAACCACAGACCGCCTATCCAAAGAAAGTCACCACCGTATAAACCAGGTCAGCTACCATTGTATGCCGCTAAAGCCCAGTGCACATGGACGATTCGAACGTCAGTGATTCGCTGAGAAGTTGGTCACGGGAGCAAATAGCTTGGTGGAAAACCCATAGCCTACTTCAGTAGTTGGAGACGTGCCGCGACTCGACACAAGTACCTATTAGGCGACTTAGTGAGGCGATTGAAGAGGTTAATCGGATGCATTCATTAAATAGTTTGTACGCGATTTAATCTTTTATCAAAAAGAAAAGAAGAAAAATATCGGTCGCTGGCGATTCGCCGACCTCACGGTGATTCACAGTTTTTCCCCTCGAGAAGCTAGCGTCACACAAGCGAACCATCACAAAATAAACTGTTTTTTTTTTTCACCAACCCATTTGTTTCCATGACAAATCGCCAGCGAATCTCTGGTTTTCGAATCGTCTTAATGGGATTTAGAACCCGTTTATCAGCTGCGTTTTGTCGTGTGTCAGAATTATCAATTTTTCCAGTCCCGAGTTTTCTTCATTCACCAATTTTGGTGTGCTAGAATTTTTCAACTGTTAGTTTTCAGCTGCATTCTACCTCAAAGTGGAAATAGTTTATTTTTTACTGGTATTTGAAGAGTTTAAAAAATTGTGTTGTACTACAAAACTCAGTGCTGAGATGTTCAAATATTTTGTCAACAAATGACAACAGTTTTTTTTGACAAAATGAGTTAAGATGAGAAAGGAGAAGGGATGAGAAATTAATAAAAGTACAAATTTACATTTTCTCATTAAAAATATTATGACTCTAAAAATTCACAATGAAGTGCTTTATACTGATTTTATAGAATAGTAGAAATTCAGTCGAGTGAAGAAGACTCGGCTGTCATTTGTTTACCAAATATTCGGAAATCTGCCATAATGGGCTCTCAATAGAATCTGTATATCAATGTACCTCATACAAATACATTACCAATTTGCGGATTCAAGTGGGATGGCGTAATAGTGATAGGGGTACGGTACTTTTTATCTGATGGGAAACCCCAACTCGTATAATGGAAATTATAGGTTTATATTAAGAGTAAATAAATAATATAAATCCATTGTATATTTCTTGTTTAATTATTTGCGTTTTATTTATAAAATCCATTTTACCTGAGTTTTTCCCATTTTATTACAAGTTACCACTATTGTTGTTGCCGCAAACCAACTATGCGCGGTTTCTGCAGGACAACGCGGCAGCCATTTTTTTTATGGCTAAAATTGCGTTAGAAGTGTTCGCTCCGTGTATACAGTACATAAGGCATACTAAGCTCCTGTATCGGAGAGAATCGGCGTTGCTCTATGGTTTCCTCCCCAAAAAATGTATTTTTAAATTCCGCTGGATCCTAAGAACTGTTACAACAGCATTTTTCAGCCAATCAGATCCCTTTTAGCGGAGTGCACAATGTAGATGTTTGAATGAATGTAAAAGTTTTTGTAGTTTCTCTTTTGAGAAATAGTCTTGTATTTTTTATTATTTAAGATGTTTTTAATTTCATTCACGGCCTATTATTAAAATAAAGTAGGTGCGGGTCTATTATGCCGTTTAGTATGAGCTTATTCTTCGGGTTAAAAATGTAAAAAAAACAATTTTGAATGACAATTTTCATTCTAAAATTATATTTTACATTTAAATTATAGGATAAGATTAAAAATAATCGCCATAAGAGGCCCGCTGACACAGGTGAGAAAGCTGCGTTCTGAAATACCTACAGTACAAGACTATTGAAGGTTAGATTAGTTTAAATATTTTTTTTTAAACAAGAAAATAAAATTATTCAGGCATCTTGCATTGCTGTGATTTCAGGAAAATCTACCTATTGTATATATTTTTCTCAGTCTGTTCAATTTTCACCAAACTACGCTCAACTATTAATTGTGTTTTAGTTGCTTTTAATGGAAAACCTTTTAAATACAAAGAAGAAAGGCTACAATACACACATTGTATGCGTAGATTATATTATATAATATATAGATATTTATAAAAACATGCCATAAAATCAGTGTCTAAGGTCAGTCCCACTATAATTTGAAAAGTCTCAGTATGGAATACTGGGTGACGCCGCCATGCATTGGAACATAGCAGTGCCGTGCCGTTCCATACCCAGACTTTTCAAACTATCGTGGGACTGACCCTTAAAATGTGTACCTTGGCGGGGAAATGTTTTGTAATGTCCACTCTCTCCTCTGGAGCCTTCATATTTATTATTGCTTAAGCAGAGAGCACATGACAATAGACCTGCGCTTTAAGAAACAGTGTTTCACATTAATTTTGATCCTAAAATAGAGGCCATTTATGAGCTATCCTGAAGTGCTGTGTTACCCGTCAAAAATGTCCTTATTGGGCGTGAATCGCTTGACCGACGCGACCATGAATGACCCCCGTTTAAGACACATTATGAAGTAGATGTGTAGAAATTTTATTCATTTTATATAATGCATTATTTTCTTGTATTGGTTCCATTTTTTAATTGGGCTCTGTAAATGCATAGTGCTGTTGTGTGCATTAGTTTTAATTACCGTATCATTTTACATTCGTCAAAAATACTCGTAGATTATTATATTATTGTGATTAGTTTTTTCCTTGTACTGAATGCCTATTTGTAGTAAAATATACGAAGAGTATATAAAAATCAAAATTATCGAAATTTTTATAATACCTGTTGTTTAATTTAAAACGAAGAGTTAGCCATGCATTGCTTGAAGAGTTCCTCTTTAAGAGAAAGCTGACCATAAATACTGTGCTTGGCCTGGGTCCACCCAGCTCATTCATTCGAATGTTCCTTCTAAATTAGAAGATTGGCGATCATGATATCAATTGTAAACAAGTAGATACCGTACTTCAGATTCCCCAAAAGGAAATCAAGTGTGTAGAGTATCGAATCCATTTCCGAGATATTGATCTGCTTCGGCGCTCGCAACGAGTAAATTATATTGTACAGTCAACAGCGTATATTTTCGTTCGTGATGATGATTAATGTACATATGTAGGCTTGAAACGGACATTTTATTACGGTATTCTTATGAATATTTTGTCAAACCAATTCTCCAACTGCCTGTACGTACATTTCCGAGATATTGACATGCTTTGACGCTCCCAACGAGAAAACGATATAGTCCACGACGTCTATTTTCGTTTGTAAAGAAAATTAATAATATGTAGGCTTGAAACGGAAATTTTATTACGGTATTCTTATAAATATTTTGTTAAACCAATTCTCCAACTGCCTGTACGTACATTTCCGAGATATTGACATGCTTTGGGGCTGCCAACGAGAAAATGATACAGTCCACGACGTCTTGGGAGACCAAATGGGGCATTCCGAATATATGACCCTCTGGGTCCCATCCGTTTACTTCGAAAATATCAGTTTTTACAATTCCAGGGCTGATACTCTGCAAATAAGAGCTAGGTGACATTACTTAGCGCTAAACTTCCGTGTAATTGTTTTTTTCTTTTACTAGCACATTGTGAAAGAATAAAGTACCTGTTCTCTAAGTAGAAAGTAGTAGTGCAGCAGTAAAGTTTTGATCTACAAAGTTTGCCGAGTTACTGCAAACGGACTTAATGTTTCGAAAAAAAACAGGCGCGAAATAGTGGAATATACGCATTTTAACAGCAGTAGAATTTACGGAAGAAAACATTCTAATTGCCGGTACTATATTTATTTAATTCTCAATTTTTCAGGGGTTGCATGATGATTTCATGAAGGACTTTTTTATGGACCCAGGCCTACTCATAGTGTCCCGTCCATTGTCCAATGCCAACCCCATGGATTTCGGATGTTATTCGTATTTTTTCCGTGTAAATTTTTGGCCATTAACAAACTGGTACCTGGTACCGGCTACAAGCGATAATGGACAAGCTAGGCAAGCTTACCATTAACGCAATGAAACATGACTTAACGAAGTACAGATACGAGTCTATGCTTACCGTAACTCGAATGGGACTATTAATGCTATTGAGTTCTTTACGTAGCAGATCCGATAGAGCGGTGACAGCGTGTTTAGTGGCCGGGTAGACATTGCATGATGACGAGATAAATTCTTTCCCCATACCGATCTTATGCCCAGCAATGCTGCAACAAATATACGATATTAATATTTTATGAGGATGCAGTCGTTTATCACCAGACTTCAAAATAGAAAACGTTGCCGCTATAGTGTATGCGGGTCTTGCGACCACAACTTGCGAAGTTGCGACTCAAAATCTTCTGACTTTTTCCATTTGGGCCTCGAGGACGCGTTCAGCACAAGATTCACATGAAAAAAATTCCTGCAAAAAATTAAAATCTGTTCAAGTAGAAAATATCAAAACAAATCGAAAAAGTGAAGTAAATTCGTGTCGGGGTGGTACTACCCGTGGTACAGGAGTTTTCAGGTTGCATCAACGGCCTCCTGTTTAACCTATCGACAGTCAGGGAAGACTGCCGGGACCGCCGGCTTTACATGCCCTCCGAAGCATGGTAGTCAGAAGATAAATAATTGTACCACTAGAAAATTTTGGCATTCGGGTGGGACTCGAACCAGTCACCTTCTGGATGATAGTCCGAGTCGTTACCTCTACGCCATTCTGACTACTAACAAATCGAAGGTGTCCCATCTTGTCTTGATCAAGTTAGGAACAGCTACCACAGCTGCTGCGCTCCTTTGTGCGTTCTTGTCCTCATAATAGACGGATACCTACAAAAACTTTGGTTTGAAATGGATAAAACATACTGTGCAGATGATCTGAAAAGGCAGCCCGTTGTGAACGATGTTACGTTTGTATCCCAGCCTGCGTCTCCAAGTGATTTAAGCAACGGAATCACCCCCGCAGTTTTGTTGAAGGTTTGTTTTTTTTAATTTACTTAACTTACAGTTTAGTGCAAATCTTACACCCCCCAAAGTTGATAGGCTATATTAACAACAATCATCCACTGCTGTAGAGATATTCAAAATGTCACTTACTCTTCTATACAATACATTTTGATAAATGGCATATTCTAGCCGTAATTGGCCACAGTTTTCGAGCTTCTTCCCTCGGGCGTCATAACCAACCGTTTTTAGCACAAATCAAGCTCGCTAATTGTGGCCAATTTGGCATGTAGGCCTATAGCTTAGGTTCACAAAAATAAAAAAATCATATCTCGGCACCGTTTTACTTTTATTTTGGGGGGTTTCACACTCAAAAAACTCCAAAGAAAGTAAACTCGGACCGGTTCTTGATTTTGTGTTTTCAACCGTGTTTTAGATCCGCCCAAGCTATTGGACATAAAAAAGAGTAATATAGAACAAAAAAAGTCGATATCTATTTAAATCCTTACTTAATCAGCTTCTATGTGCTTTCAGTGCAAAGGAATAGATGATTTGGCATCAGCAGTGTCACCTTTTTCGAGAATTTGGCGTACTTGGAGGGAAGGGCCACAACCACCCAGCACCGACGATGACACACCAGAGCAACGGATCTTTCAAAGTACAGAAGGTATGTCTAGTTTCAGGTTCCTAAGTTCACCTTTGCAAGGCCGTAGCCAGGATTTGTTTTCGGGGGGGGGGGGGGGGGGTCAGAAATTTCATTGGATATTACATAGTAGTTTTTATTTTTCCTGCTGGCTGCTATGGCTGCAGTGGATCCCGAGCCATGTTGGGATCATAGGAAATGAAAAAGCGGACGAGCTGGCCAAGAAAGGGGCAATGGAACCGCAACCTATTCTGCCCCAATCCCTACAAGCAGCTCGCAGCCATATTGACTCTACCATCACACGACACACCGCGAACAAGTTGAAGAGCGATAGTGAGGGGAAAAAGTGGGAGAGCCTCTCCACCGAGGCCGGGCGAATCCCTAAGAATCTCGACCGCCATGCATCTGTGGCCCTATTCCGCACATTGACGGGACACGACTATCTCCAAGCACATCTTCACCGAATTGGTCTAGCAGAGGAAGAAATCTGCCCCCTATGCCGTACAGGAAGAATGGACAGCGATCATCTCTACCAGTGTCCTCAACTGCAGGCAACACCACAAAACACAGTCAGTCTATACTGGGAGGCTCGACGTCAGATGGCAGAACGGCCACGGACGGGCGTTGGATAAAGTAAAGTAAGTTATTTTTCCTCTCAAAATCCGATTCTATCTAGTATCAAGCCATTTAATTTTGGGGGAGGGGGGGGGGTCGAACCCCCATGAACCCCCCTTGGCCATGGCCTTGCATCTTTGGTAGGTACTCAGGAAGCTCGTATGATCCCATGCTTAAGTCATGCTAACGCCTGTTACATTTCGTCAATATACAACTGGAAGCTAGTTAGCTTGTCCACCATTATCGCTTTGCAACAGGCCAACAGGTGTGGGTTGACATTGAAAATCCATGGGCATTACACTGAAGTTCAGCTACTTTGAAGACAATACATACTGTATATTAGCTGTTAGCCTAATTGACTGTTGATGTGCCTGTGCTCTCAAATCTCATTTGTAGTACGATAGTAACACTATATAAATTCATAAGAATGCACTAGATACAATCGAGTCATTTTTTTTTTTTAACATAAGAGGCCCTTCTGTAGTCACAGCCCCACCCCCTTTCCAAACAAACATATCCTGGCCTTGAATTGTCTGGATAGCACTGATTTCTGCCGCTTTCAGTACTGATAGTCAGCTGCGTATTTTTTATGTAATTTGAATTTTGAAGCCCTGAACCCCGTAACTGAACCTAAAAATATTGATGATTTAGGTCTAGGTCAACTAAGCAATACAAGTCTTTTTTCAGAGGTTGACATTAACAAGGCATCAGTTGATATGAACGAACTTATTGATTTAAACAGAAGTATCAACATTAATGATAGTTCTTGCCAAAGCATTGAGAGAGACAACAGTGGAATGTCGACAGCTGAACAAGACCTTATAGAGAAAGCACGCCGCGTTTCGTGTGTGTTCGAAAGAAGAGCAACCATTAATCAATTTAATTTTTCTGATGAGAAACAAGATGTCTCTACCAGTGTTGTTCCTTCGCCAGAATTTATCGACAAAAATCAAAGCTTTATAGATCTCAATGAATCAGATGGAAATGGAAACACAATTTGCTTTCACAATCAATCCAATGGCACTATTACAGATATAATTGATCCACTCCTGACCAATATAACCTCCATTCGTTCACCATTATCAAAAAACATAGGTATAGTGGTTCCAATGCAATGCGAACCAACTAAGGAGATTGATTTGCAGCGTGAAATAGAGGTGTTACGACAGAAAATTAAAGAAAAAGAGGAGCTTATAAAGAACAATGAGGTTAAAAGTATGAAGCTAAAGGAAGAATGTGAATCTTTGACAGTGAAGAATGGAGACTATGAGCAACGAGTGAAAAGTATGGAGCTATTGGCCGAGAAGAAGGGGAAGGAGTTTGAAAGTTTGTTAACTAAAGTAGCATCAAAACGTGTTATGCTGCTAAGTCTGATTAAAGAAAAGGGGGAAATTGATGCAGCACGAAATCATGGAATAGCAAAGCACGATTCAGAAACATCAGAGATAAATAACGCTCTTGCTCAATCGGAGGCTGCTTTCGCAGACATTCATGTGCTTTACGAAAAATCGAAAACGGTAATGAACCATGCCAAGAGTAATAACACGGAGCGTGAGGCGGCTGCAAAGGAATTAAGTGCCGTGATTGAAAAAATAGAGGCTGAATTGATTGAGATACAAGATGCAACTGAACTGAAAAAGCAAGAATCGCAAAGAACCATTCAAGAACTGAGAGCTACGCATGCTAAAGAAAAGGAGAGAATAGCGGTGAAATTGCGGACAACGCAGTTGAAGGAGAAGTTGCTTACAGAGAAAATAGAACAAAAGAGTCGGGAGAATGATGAGTTGGCAGCGATACTGAATGATTTATCCATTATTGAAAAGTAGTCTAATAATAACATTGGAAGCACAATCACAATGTGTATTAAAAAGTTATAAAATTTAATTTAATTAATTAATCGCGCAAAGAGCTTGAAGGTCTCACAATTCCTATATTACGGCGGATAACTGCGAAAAGTGAAACCTACTGTTTGTTATGCTTTGCACTCTTTCTACTTTATTATATTATCTAAAAGTTTATTATTTTGTAATTATTATTTGCCGTAGCTATAACCTATAACTACTCGCGATAACCACCCCATACATCCCTGCCCACTCCCATCAGCAGGGAGACTGATTTCCACCAATTTTTTCATTCCTTGTAGAGTAGCTCAATTACTTCAGTGGCGTAGGCCAACTTCAAAATACTGTTGCTGCGGAGCCTCCGAAATACAATCTTATGTAAGTCTGCACAGTGCCACTGAAGGCGTCGATCGCCGATGTTGACGATACGTTTTGATATGTTATCAGCCCGGTTTCTACTGCTTCATCATGTGACCAATTTATGTTAAAGGAAATTTTTCTAATGAGAATAGACTTTTTTTTATAGCTCCATGATCTACGATAGATATTGATTTTGTTCATAAAACGGAGAGTGGGGGCTCATGGATTGATTCATAAAAATACATTATTGCTAATTTATAAATTAGGATTTAGGCTGTAAATTTAATAAAACATAAAATTCAATAAAGCATCTGATTTTCGTGGGTCAATGTTTTATGCTCCACATATCCTCTTAAAAAATTTTGCCAACCTGTTTAAATGGAAAATATGGCCATCTTCAATGTCAACTTCCCGCATAAGTTTTACTGCGTGCATCGTCACTATGCTTAGTCCGTAAATATTGACGTCTATTGTCTTACGGAATATTTCTGAAGGTCCATCTGAAACAAATATGCTTTTGTCACCTGTTATGTGAATGTCATTATTTCATACACTTGTAGCCTATGTATACAACTTATCCGGGAATGAGTGTAAATGGTCCTAAAAGAAACCCCCCATTTGCAATTTAATTTAGTTACTGGAATTACTGCGAACATATTAAAACTAACTTGAGTTTAGCCATACGTCACAGCAGAAAAATCACAGTAAAATGACTTGAGGATAGGTAATATTAATTTATTAACAACCAACTTTATATAAATTATGAGACTAAGACTCTCCTATTTCTGAGTTTCTGTCTTTACCTATTAAAGTTCCAGCAGATAGGATTCCAGCGTTGTTAACCAAAATATGAACGGCTCCAAACTGATTTCTAATCCACACGAAAGTCTCCATGACATCTTCCTCCACTGTTATATCTAGTTTTACGGCATGTAACTTGTCAGCTTCTTCTTCTGTTAAGTCTGATTTAGCAGCCTACAACGAGAAGGGTTGTAAAAAGTTAGTACGCCCCCCCCCCCTCCCGAAATGTCTAGGCATTACACTAGATAGGCTAGAATTAACTTTCTAGACGTCTGACCTTTTAAATATTACTATAGATACTGGTGTATATTATTTATGGGGGGTGGGGGCAAGACCAGATCCCCTCTAGTTATCGTGATGGGTGGTGGGTAGGAGGAGGGTAGAGGATACGATGTTGAATTCTACCAACCTAACCGCTTAACCGCACTCTCTAGCTGTTGACCCATCTATTAGATCTGGCAAAATAATGCATTTCAATAACGCGCATTAGTTAATTTCGTCTGAAATCAAGGCCGTAGCCAGGATTTTTTTTCGGGGGGGTTTTAGAAATTTCATTGGATATTACCGAGTGGTTTTTATTTTTCCTCTCAAAATCCGATTCTATGTAGTATGAAGCCAATTCATTCGGGGGGGGGGGGGGGGGGGGGGTTTGAACCCCCATGACCCCCCCCCCCCGTTGGCTACGGCCTTGTCTGAAATTCCCCCTATTGGAAGAGGAATCCGGGCACCCAAGCCCGCCCCCTTATATTTTCCCGAAACAAAAATCCTGGTTAACCAGCATATTTGGAATCCCTTGTCAGTTGTCTCAGATTTCAAGAGGTAGGTATCGATTGTTACGAGTAGGTGCCATATAATTTCTTAGCTTTATTATTATATATTTTTAGCCTGTTTATTATTTTCTTCAGTTTGTAATTCGAAGAAAAAAATATAATAAAAGTTTTCCCTGCCCCTGGATCTGCAGAATACTGAGGAAATCGTTACAAGGTTGTAAAAAGGTTTTTAAAAATGTACCTAATTGTCACCTTGCCCTCTCCTCAAAGATATTGAATGACGCCCCTGGATTTTCGTATCGAATCCATCCTTCCAATTATGTACTCAATTAGGAAATCTAGCAATTGGTCGGAATTGGACGTCCCTAGAATCCCGTTATAATCTACAATATCATAATTATTGTATTCGAGCTTTTCCTATTTTCTTTCTGCTTACCTCTACGAGTTCCGGTCTTCTAGAAACTGCCACAGTGATGATGCCTCGTTTTACAAATTCCAAAGCCAAAGCTAAGCCGATACCTGCACTAGCTCCAGTTATGACAGCAATTTTTCCAACCCACCGCTCCATGGTGCATGTACTTTGGAAGTTTCCAGAAGACTAAACCTTTTTTCCAAAAACGACATCACGCATGCATGGTTCCTTTGCATGGGAATAAGCAGGTCAACAGTTGTCTGTAGACATCAGGGTCGTGTCCAAAAATATCTATACTTTCTGTGATTCAGTATAGTATGCATGTATCGTTATAGGACGTACATAGGCTATTATTGATTTTGCAATGGTCCCGACACGCAAATCTACTAAATGTCCCTTTTCACATAGCTTTACTTTCAGAATCCTTAATTATACCCTACTTTCCCTGTTTTCCTTTCCATTTATTCTAAGGCCCAAAATTAGCTCACATGGAAAATAAGGATAATTTTCTTTCTTTCTTTCCAATCAACGATTCTGGATAATCACTGCCTAGTGCCTATTTAGTGTTTAAATACGTATACCTATCGTATATGCAACGGAAATGAATCTCTATCAAATAGGAATCCAAAATGTCATGGTATAGAGAAATGGTTAGACCCATCCGCAGACTTAACTTAAGTTGGCGCTGTCAGCCCTGGGGGACTTTTGGCCGCATTCACAACACCACGCCACCGGATCCTGTCCTTCGCCAGATCACACCAATTATCGGCCCGAAGGCCAACTTCCTGTATATCTTCGTTTAGCTGGTCGCCATAGCGTCGTCTCGGACGCCCCAAAGGTCTTCTTCTGTTGGGACATGCCATCCATACTGCTTGTGCTGTTCTATCCGCTGGCATACGGACGACGTGTCCCATCCACTGGAGCCTTCTGCTTCGTAGTATTTGTGTGACGTCTGGCGAGCCGAAGAGTTGGTGGATTTCTTCGTTCGTTCGGATTCTCCAACTGTTGTTTTCAAAAACTCTTCCGAATATTCTCCGTAACATCTTGTTCTCGAAAACAGCCAACGCTCTTGATTCTTTCTTTGTCAGGGCCCATGCTTCACCACCATATATAAGGACAGGTAGGATTAGCGTCTTGTAAAGCCTGATCTTTGTTGTCCATGATAGAATCCGAGTCGAGAATAGTGCTCTTGTTTGGAAGAAAGCTACATTGGCTGATTTAATTCTGTTAAGAACGTCTTGACTGATCTTGTTGTCGGACGTGATGATGGACCCAAGGTATTTGAAATCTTGCACTCTTTCAAAGCGACCTGTGCAGGTATCTTGGTCTCTTCCCACTAATAGGTACTTGGTTTTTTCAACGTTTATTTTTAGACCTAGCTTCAGAGCTTCTTCTTCAAGGGCTTTCACTGTGGTCTCGGCTTCTTCTTTTGCCTCTGCCATGACGTTCAGATCGTCAGCATACCCGAGAAATTTAATCTTTACTCCCATGTCGATCCCGCCCGGTGTTTGTATAGCGCGTCTTACCGCCTTTTCTAGGACCAGGTTGAATAATAATGGTGATAGGCCATCTCCTTGTTTTACTCCCGTGAGTACTTCGAAGGGGTCTGAGAGCTTGCCATCCACCTTGATCCTAGCTCGTGATCCGTCGACACAGATTTTCGCCATTGTGCGTAGTTTTTTTGGGATGCCAAATTCCTCTAGGGGATTTCCCACATCTTCTGACGTTGTATGGAGTCGTAGGCCTTGCAAAAATCGACGAATAGGTTGTGTACCTCACCACCGTATTCCCAGGATTTTTCGAGAATCTGTCTGATAGTGAAAAGTTGGTCCGTAGTTGATCGGTTTCGTCGAAAACCTGTTTGATAATCTCCTAAGATTTCTTCAGCATACGGTGTGAGGCGATACAACAGCACGTTGGATAGTACTTTGTATCCTGTCGCCAGGAGTGATATCCCTCTATAGTTACAACATTGGGACTTGTCCCCCCTTTTAAAGACAGGAGTGATTATGGACTCTTTCCATTCGTCTGGGATCTTTTCCTTGTGCCAAATTTTTAGGAGTAAGCAATGCATTCTCGTGGTTAGGGTTTCTCCACCGTTCTTCAATAATTCTGCCGGGATGTTATCGACTCCAGACGCTTTATTGTTTTTCAGTCTATTCATGGCGTCTCTTACTTCATTTATAGATGGTTCGGGTGTAAAAGGTTCTGCAGTCTGGTACCTGGCGGACTCCTGATTGTCCGTACCCACGTCCCCATTCAGTAGCTCGTTAAAATATGTTCGCCATTGGGTGAGAGAGCCTCGGTAGGGTTGCTTAGCAGATCTCCTGCTTGGTTTCGGATAGTGGGGATTGATTGATATTGGCCCCGCATCACCCGTATGGTTCTATACATTTCCCTGCCATTGTTCGCGATCCTATTTCTTTCAATTTCATCGACCTTATTGTTGAGGTACCTTCTTTTCTCCCTTCTCAGGATAGATGCAGAATTTGATGGAAAACTATAAGGATTATTAGCTAGTTTAGACCTATGGTGAACGAAAACTTTTGTGAAACCATATACGAACCAAAATGTGAAAACACTGTGCTAATTAACCAACCTTCAAATGTTTCTATACTATTGCTGATAAATATGTTTACATATTTTGCCCCGTTTGCCATATGGTAAGGTCGATCCATTCCATATATATGTATGTATACAGTATATATTATGTTGTTCTGCGGTCCATTCTATCCAGTAATGCTGCAATATATTGAAGGACGGATTTTGCCTCCAATTTAGGGGAGGGGGTCAGTGGGCTGGTTCAGTGGATTATAACATTAAAAAACATAATTATTTTTAATTCCCACTGGAAACCCATTGTTATCTAGTGTAAGTTAATTTATTTGGGGGGGGGGGGGTCCGGACCCTCTGACCCCCCCCCCTAAAATCCTCCCTTGCTCTATGCTATGAAGTTAGCCCACAGACCTGTTCAGTTAGATACTCTTGTCGAAGAGCATAATTATAAGTAAACGATTTAGCGAACTATGTACTTAAGCGGGCTTGTGGTCTAGCGGTTAATAATATAATATTAATTCGTGTATTTTTATTTTATTTTATTTTATTATTATTTTTTACATAAGTGCCCACTCATGGCAGCGGCGTGTGAGGGTATAACACGATTATTAATACAATGTCCCACTTGGGTATAGAACGTGGGTTCGAATCCCGCCAAGTACAGATCTTCTAAATTCTTTCATTTCAGTTATAACTTATATTAAGTTCGGTTACCTCTTAAACGTAAATTACTTTAATGTCAGTATAATATGCCATATAATGCTGCACTATATAATTTTGGCTATATATCGTATATATACTGTATAGTACTATTATATGAGCTTGAGCTTGCTTAAAGTTCGGAGCTGTGCTTAGCCGAATTTCTGCAGGGTTTTAAATCAATTCTCCCACTGGCTGAACCCACATTTCCGATATGTCGACATGCTTCGGAGCGCTCAGAGCGAAAACTATACAGTCTACCAAATCCTGGCAAGCCAGGTGCGGCAGCTGGAACACGAGCTCCTCTGGGTCCCAGCCGTTGGCTTTGAAGATGTCCGTCTTCACAAGTCCGGGACTGATACTCTGAAAATTACGCGAAGGTATAAGATTACAAATCCAAGCATTTATACAAGTCAAATGTGTCTGTTTCATCAGAAGCCTGATCGAGGCGATTATAATCCCGGTATTTATTTAATCCCCTGGTATTAAAAATGTAAACAAGATAATTTTATAATGGAAAGTGCTATTCAAAATTTGTTTGTTTACAGTTATAATCATAGGGTATTTATTTAACCCCGGTATTATAATCGCCTCGATCAGGCTGCAGGCTGCTGAAGCAGCAAACTCACCTATATTGTGCATTCATAATGCAGGTATTATTAAATGAAGTTTATGAATAGTCTTTTTCACACTATGTACATGTTCTTTGAATACAAATTCAAAAATTGAAAATCGCAAAATTAGTTGACCCCTGAATAACATGATAGAAGGGGCTTCCAAGCGCACGATCCTTCTCAGTTTCTCTTAAAAGATTGATACGCGTCGTGGGCTGTTTATGGTTATAGTGAATTTTCTTACGAAATTTCATAAAGTAGGCCTATTTAGGAATGCGTATTCCAGGACGCACGGGCATTTTGATAGCATGAAATTAGGTACCACAGAATACTTAAACTGACAATACTAACTATAACCGACAGTTGCCTCTAATTTCTATCCCACTCCGATCGTTTTTTATTAGTATTGTTTATACACGTTCATTTTTGGCCGTTGACAAATTGGTTCAAGTCTCTGATGTCCAACCCACATTGACTGCAAGCGACAGTGGCGTAGCCAGATTTCTTTCGTTGGAGGTGTCCATTTCTCATCAAGTTTGCCCGCTTACGATGATAGTTTTTCGAATGGGGGTGGTGTTGTTTCATTTGGCACCCCCCCCCCCCCCCCGGGGGATTGTTTTTTAAAAGATAGGCCAGAGATAGTTTGTCGGCAAAATATTTTGATTTTGCAGACGATAACTTTATTAACAAAACTGGAAAAAGGGGGACCGGGGTCTCCCCGGCGCTTTTTTTTTATCTAAAAAATTTGCTATTTTGCTAAATTTTGTGGTGGAGGGTGCGGACCCCTCTGACCCCCCCCCACCCTTGGCTACGCTACTGGCAAGCGACAATGGACAAGCTAAGACATGCTTTTAATGAACATCGTTGTTCGCAAGCTGCATTTAAGCAAGGTTGTTGTGAACGACTCAAGAAAGGCCTATACAGTAAGTAGCCTAAGCAGAGAATAGGATTATTATCATGTTCTCCGTTACCTACAGTTATTAAAGAAGCGGAACGAGTAATATATATGAGGCGCTTAGAAAACAAGTAAGTGATCTAATTTAAATAACTCATTGTGAATGAAAATAACGTAGTAACGTGTGTCGTCATACAATTATAAGAACACACCACCAGGTTCGGCTCCCGCCATCGTCAAGTGTAAGAAAACAGTCAAAGCAAAAAAAGTAAATAAGACAAAACCTAAACTTGTTGTATTGTATAATATAGGATATGGTAAAATTTTAGGCTACTAAGTTATTTTTATTCACAATGAGTGACAATAAGTTGTAAATAATTAATAAGGAGACTATTAAGATCTCGGATAGATGGCGCGAAAATATCTGGAACAAGCTTAAAAGCCTATTAACCTTTTAAGTACTTCGGTCGTATACCCGCATAGTCTATAAAGTGAAAATATAATAACTAGCCCTAAGTAATTAACCATTTAATAACAATGCAAGTAGCCTACTTCAGTTCAACACCACCCCCACTCCCCAAAGTCCTAAGACCCTTAGAGAATGAAACATCAAAAGAATTTTTACTGTAATCATTTATTGATTTCAGTTTTGACGGGACACGCAAGTATATGGGTATTAATGTTTCAACGTTCCCTAAAGTAAACGGGGCCACGACATACCAACTTGATTGTATAGGGTAGCTGCCTGGTAGCTGCCGTCTGCTTTCATATTGTGAATGCAAATTTCTGACTTAATATTTGCACCCGTTTCTCTACCTGCTCCTCTTCCAGCTCCCGTTCCAGCTCCCGTTCCTGCTCCCACTACTGGCTACAGCAAAAAAATGGGAATTTTAAAAACAGGGTATATGGTTTCGCATATAAAGTGAACTCCTATATTGCAAAAGTGGATCGTATATACTAAATACAATACATATCGTAGTGTATATGAAACATTTTTGTTTTTTATAAGCTTTATAAGCATAATGCACTGATCAGATTTTGATGAAACTCTGGTATAGAGTGCAGTTCTGGGACGCTCTCAGAGGTTTACTGACAAAAATCTATACGTACCGTATATATGTGAATATATATATTTAATTAATCTATGTATATATTATTATATAAAAAATAATAAAAATAAAGAGCGATGAAAAAATAAATAAATCGGTAGCGACATTTTGTTCTCAATTACTAAGCCAACCTAGTTTTGTATGTATATAAAGTTTTATTTAAGAAATGGCTACTAAGACTTACATTGCCTGTTGTGTTGGTAGTCATCAGAGCCATTGAGCAATGAGGGCGGAGTCCGTCGTCAGGGGAAGGGGTGAAGTTTCGGGAATGGGACTACTCCCATCATCAGGCTTGATGACTACTAACACGACAGTGTAAGTTCAACCCTTTGTTAAATAATATTACACCATTGCCTTTAACCTTTACCACTAGCTATAAAGCCATCACCTACACTCCACTTAGAAGGCGCGGGTCCACTTGCTTTACATGCCTCCGAAGCATGGCCATAAAATGTAGTGTGGGACTCGAACCAAACATCTTTTCGAGTGAAAGTCGGAGTTCGTACCACTTCTCCACAATTCATGTTAAAATAAAAAATATAGCTTGGGAAAACACTATATTATGGGGATGGATCAATGAATTTTCAAAAATCCATTTTTTGTATTGATTTACTGGATTGATATTTCCTTGAATGAGGGGCTATTACAATAAACGCAATTCACTGGGACAGGTCAAAGCGACAACCGCACCGACTTCCGCACAGTCGCCCATCGGCTCGTTTGTGTGCAAACAGTTAACACGGAAAATACGAATAATTTAACGCTGAAAAAAAAAATGAATATTCACCGGTGGGCTGGTAAAGTCGCCCTTGTGACGGGGGCTAGTTCGGGTATAGGGGCAGCAATTGCTGTAGAGTTGGTTAAAAAAGGAGTGATTGTGGTCGGTGTTGCAAGAAGAGTCCAACTTATTGAGGTGAGTAGGCATAGGCGCATGTTCCACCGACCTGCTAGTGCTAAATACAAATACGGTGACGTGGTAGCAGACATTAAAGACTTAGGCGGGGTTTCCATCGACCTCGCATTGCAGAATGCAAATGACATTGACGGAAATGTTTGTTTTCCTCTATGCCATAGTTAAAATTGATCAATGATCATACAGTAAAATCACAAACAAACTAAAATTAAAAAATGGCGTCATGGGATATGTTAAGTACAAACATTTTAATAGATTTCTATAAAAAGAAAAATTCTAATTTCCGTCAATGTCATTTGCATTCTGCAATGCGAGGTTGGTGGACACCCCGCCTAAGTCTTGAATGTCTGCTACCACGTCACCGTATTTGTATTTAGCACTAGCAGGTCGGTGGAATATGCGCCATAGGAAATTACTTCACTCGCAAATTATTCACCCTAGTTTCCACTTGTAAGTTAGTTAGATTGGCTATAGGGGCAAGGGGCAGCATCTGCAGTTGAATTGGTCAAAAAGGAGTGATTGTTGTGTTGATGTTGCAAGACGAATTCAACTTATTGAGGTTAGTATAAGCTTAAATAGAGAAATTACGGCTTCATTCGCAATTTAAGGGTTGCACACGGATGGGGGGACGGGGTTCGTTCAGCAATTTTTCGCAACGAAAACCACCGTAGCTACACTGTAAGCGGGATATTTTTTGGATTAGGTTACTGCTACTACCAAGACAAAACAACGTCCCGCTTTGCAGTGAAAACTGCAATATTCCGTTGCCAAAAAAACCGCTGACTATAGTTTCTTGTCCACGCATAACTATCTTCTGACCGTTTCAGGGACAGACAGGCAAAGAAACAAACGGACAGATTTTGTGAATTAATACCAAACGATAAAGAGATAGATTTTTATTTATTTCAGTCTCTGAAAACAGGTCTACCCGGACCTGGAAAATTATTCGCATTGAAAGCGGATGTTAGCAAAGAAAACGATCTCCTGGCAATATTTGAGTTTATTAAATCCGAATTTGGGACTATGCATATTTTAGTAAATAACGCCGGTATATTCCGCATAGGCAAGCTAATTGGTAAGTACTGATATAAGCCACAATGCAAAACCGTAATACTTTTAGGAAGTGTACCTGTCAAAAATTAAGATACAATGTGCACAATGGCAAGGTAGGCAGTAGCATGCTTGTAGGCTATGTATGTTATTTGTGTGCTGTGCGAGTTTGTACACGCCATGCGATCCAGGACGTGTCGTAACTCAACACGGACACTAACCTAAAGAGGCAACTGAAGAGGTCTATCGGAGGATACGTTCATTAAATTGTTTGCATTCGATTAACCTTTTTTTTTAGAAACTGTCGTTAAGTCACGATGGACTTTTCACACAATCTTAGAAGGACATAATTTATGTATATATGGCTATATCTCTATAAGCCGCTCGCGTGCAGAGTATTTGGACCGCAGCTACTCTGAGACTTCAACTGTGGGGACCTGAGGAGGCTGGCCGAGGACAGCACAGAATGGAAGATTGGGAGCAAGTTGCTGGAAACCAACCTCTAGTGGTTTTTCATCAGAAGAAGAAGAAGTTATCAACAATCTATCCAATCTAGGACTGGTAGCGGATTATCTGCAAAATCAGTGTGTTTGATTCCAGATCAGAGTCCATTGTTACTAAAAGAAGTAGTGGATGTTAACCTGTTGGGGCTGACCTACTGTACTCAACATGCATTGAAGTTGATGAAGGAGTCTGCTGTAGACTACGGCCATGTTATTCATATTAATAGGTAGGCTATAATGTTTGCCATTCCGAAACTTCTCCTTTAAAGCAAGGCCGTACCCAAGGGGGGGTTCATGGGGGTTCAAACCACCCCCCCCCCCCCCGAAATGAAATGGCTTGACACTAGATAGAATCGGATTTTGAGAGGAAAAATAAAAACTACTGCCTATGTAATATCAATGAAATTTCTGAAACCCCCCGCCCCCCCCCCCCACCGAAAAAAGTCCTGGCTACGGCCTTGCTTTAAAGGGAACTATTTTTTCAAAATCACGGATTGGCACTGTTTCTACATAAGGTGGAAATTCCACTGGCGAATTTATTTCATTTGTGATTTGAGATTTTTTGTTTGTTTTGTTTTAAGGAGACTATTATGAAGATAGGCTGTTGAACTTATCTATTATTAATTAAGTTATAATATGGTTGCAGACTTCATTAATAAGTCGCTACCATATATTATAACTTAATTTATAATAGATAAGTTAAATATCTACATAATAGTTTCCTTAAAACAAAACAAACAAAAATCGCAAATCACAAATGAAGTAAATTCGCCGGTGGAATTGCCGCCTCACCCTTTAATATTCATAGCTTGTGGAAACCCAGTGCTTCTTATCGGTAATTTTGACTTCCTGTAGTCTGAAAACACTGCGCATTCAATATACTGCTATGTTCGATGGCCTTAATGAACATATAGGTACATAATATAATTTATATAGCCAGTAATCTAGACTTGCTGGTCTGATGTGATTTGGTAGTTCTTTGAGTCAATTAGACTAGGCATTGAGTTGTTTCACAATAATAAGTCTATTGGAAATACTCTGTAGGGGGCATAGAACACCAGCAGGGTATACGATACGTTAGAAACGACCCTAATTTTATTGACAAAAAAATGGTACAGCTTAAGGCAGCTCACCGATTCGGGAGGCTATATAAACAACTGTTGCTATATAACTAGGTACCGATCGAAACCAGCATCAGTAACTGAAGCGTGGCGACGGATTTGATGGTGCCCTCGGGTTCAAGGCTGTAGCCAGAAATTTTTTGGAGGGGGGGGGGGTCCATCTGACTTCATCGGAGGTTAGGTAACCTTTAACGGGCAATATATTTAAAACTCCATTCTATCTAGTGTACGCTGAAAATATTTCGGGGGGGGGGGGGGGGGGTTCAGGCCATACTCGGGTTTGAACTCCTTTTCCGTCCACTTTTATACATAAATTGACCTTTCTCCATAACCCTTAATTTTACCGTACTATTAAATCACCACCTTTGATTAAGTGTCTTTTCTTGCAGTATTCTGGGTCATTCAGTGTCACCAGATGGAGACCCTGTGCTAAGCATCTACCCAGCTACAAAACATGCCGTCACCGCCTTAACAGAGACACTTCGACAGGAGTTGGCACATCTTAAGAGTAAAATTCGAGTTACGGTAATTAGAAAGATACAAGAAAATTAAATTAAATTGTTGTTTCGATATTTCTCTGATTTAGGGTTTTGTGCATGCACTTAAGCCTTTGTGCCACTAAGTAACATTGCCCTATAAGTGCCCCCTCCTGAGTATTAATGAATGTCTATGTATTTAAAAGTGATAAGATCTCATTTACAACATGAAACTGCAGCATATTTTAACATGATAGAACTTTTGGGTAAACTATTGTATATTAGGGTAGTGCTCTGTTCTTTTTAAAATGTTACACATGTTTTGTAGCTTGTTCTATGTATGTAAATTTAGCTATAGGTTAGTTTGCAATTAGTTCTGCTTTCCAATTTATACGTAGTAGGCGTATAAGGATATAAGCTTTGTGATGGTCCATATTTTTGATTCCGAGATTTCAACGAATGCCTTATTTCAGTGCGTTTCTTCTTCCATTTCAGAGCATAAGTCCAGGCTTGGTAGAGACTGAAATTGGTTTCGCCGCTGCAAAGGCAACCGGAAGTAATAAGCCTGATCCCGTGCTGATGGCCAAATTCAGCAATAGACCGACGCTGCAGCCAAAAGACGTAGCTGACGCTGTCGTTTATGCGTTAGCAGTTCCTCCACATGTGCAAATTCATGAGTTAGTTATAAAGCCAGTCGGTGAAAAAATTTAAGAAAATATGACGTTGCCTATACATTATTACTGATCGACGTCTCATAGGCTATCAATGGAGGGGAGGGGGGGGGGGAAAGTACCTCCCATTTTATTTTATTAAATAATGTTATAAGATTTCAAATTCATTGTATTTTGCTGATATAGTTGGTACTGCTATATTACTGTAAGGCCACCCTATGTTGAAGACTCGTTCTCGCATACTTGGTTAAGTCAAGCTAACTCCTGTTAAAATTTCAATGGCATATAGGAATTTCTCAGCTTGTCCATTGTCACTAGTAGCCGGCGTGGGTTGACTTCGAGAGCGTGTACGTTTAATTTTTCCAATTCAAACAATTTCAATATGTTCCAAAACCCCGATGGGGTCGTTATTCGTTATCAGTAAGCAGTTAGCAGTTCAATGGACCATTACAAGTAGGCCTACTTCCATAAAAACAAATTCTGATAGTAAAAATAACCCTAAGTCGGAGAGTGGGGCCAAATCAAATGGTTATAACGTTAGGTCTACATAGTCTTCAACATACTTTATTCCATATCATGCAATGCATGGAGGGTCGGGGGGGGGGGGAGGGGGGGGGTTGGAAACGACGCCCCTGGCTAAAAATAGTAAGATGTGCAAGTACAGAGTAATTTTCTTATCATCTAGTTATCTAGTTTAGTACCTATAAGTTATACTAGACAGATCTAAACACTGTTATCGGATGAAAATACGATAACAGTTATCAGATCTTGACTATTAAGTTATAAATCGGCTTATTAGCAGTCTAGCTAAGTCACGTTAGTATACTGGTCTACGTCTTTAACCGGCAGCAAATATGGAAAGGTGGTGTGGTAAAGTGGCCTTAGTTACAGGAGCCAGTGCTGGCATAGGGGCTGCCACCGCTGTTGAACTCGCCAATAAGGGGCTGAAGGTTGTCGGCATTGCGCGGAGAGTGGCCAAAGTCGAGGTAAGGCAACATTACTTATATTCAGTCACATAACATTTTATATTAACCTACAGTAAGGTGGCTATAGATGAGATCTTTTCAGTATGAGGCTACGCCTTTTTTGAATAATAATTTAAAACAGTTTAAACAATCTTGAATAGGTTCTTACAGAGTGGAGCCGGGATGTACGCTGGTAGCCGGGATGGTAGCTTACTCGCTTTCCGCTATGTAACAATGTTGCCTCAGCAGGCAGTGTACCCGTTCACAACGGAGCCTAGCAGGTTACCAGGATGGGCGCAGGGAGCCTAGATGGAAGGAATTATAATTGCTACCTAGATTGTTACATAGCTTGTAAGCGCTGGTCGAGCGGCGTGCGCATGCCCAGTTGGCCTCCTCCTCCTCCTCCAATGTCGAAGTGACTGCTGCTATTACTACAATCAACAATCCCCGTCTGTCAGTGTTTATACACTTACTGTTTTACGATTTCAAATAGTTTTTGGATATTCACAATGGACATAGAAAACTCATTTCCGAAGTATTTAATAGGATCCCTATATGGAATCAGGCGCATCCTGATCACCACTTAGTAGCAGCACTATCAATCAATATTGTTTCTTCTAATAATCCATCCATCTTGAACTACAAAACAGAACTGCAAGGAAGGAACCGGCGATTAAAACAGTGCCAACACGAACACCCCTCATTCCGGCCAGGTACTCATCGACTAAGCGAGTAAGCTACCATCCCAGCTACCAGCTTACATCCCGGCTCCACTCTGTAAGAACCCTATAATTTAAATTGTAAGCGTGTAAGTTTTCAGCATCGCATTGGTATTGGCGGTAAACCAGAAAGCACTAGATCTCTTCTAATTGAATTTGAACAATATGTCAATAAGTTATATTCCTGAAAGCGCCCGTCAGCTGGGGTTTTGCGAATTAATATTAGAGTTTATCATTCTGTTCCAAAACTTTGTAAAGTATATAGGCAACCCTTCTTAAGGAAAACCCACATATAATGCAATATATAATGTACCTATATAATGCAATGCCAACTCTATAAACCAAGACATGGTGAAAACAATTAGGTAGGGTACCGTAAGAAATATAACTACATAAAATGAACTCAGTTGCTACATTAGAAAAAAAATAAAATTGCCTTTATTTTTCATGTGCGAATTTTGGGCATACGGTACCTTATTTTGTTAAAATTCGAAACGGGCTGCGATAATATGTTCCAGTACAATATGAATATAGACGTAGTAGCTCTTTTGTTAGACCGTACCGTACTGTACATCGGCAATACGACTACTATAGTAATAGAGAAGGCTAATCTAGCTCATCTGCCCTATTATATCTAATTACTGCATTTAAATATCCCTGGTTCTCTCATCATGGCAATCGTTTTCAATGTCATTTCAAGGGGAAATATATATATATATAAGCACTTGCGTGCATAGCTTCGACTTTTCTATCAGTCCGTAAGCTCCTCTAAGTATACTGCAGTCTGCAGACCTGCAGTGAGATATACCTGTGTAGTAGCCTACTCGTATATTATATCATTAGTTCATTACTTCCTTAGACAGGTTTGACATCTCTTCACACGCACCTAGCCTATATAGATTAACGATTCAATACCAATATTAATATTTTTTCCTATACGTCGTTACCCCACGACAGACGACATACAATATAATAGAACAAAATTTGTACATTGTACACA
The DNA here is from genome assembly GCA_963971405.1 of Psococerastis gibbosa. Classification (NCBI taxonomy): domain Eukaryota; kingdom Metazoa; phylum Arthropoda; class Insecta; order Psocodea; family Psocidae; genus Psococerastis; species Psococerastis gibbosa. Next base: position 15,520,842 of record OZ020485.1, read on the forward strand.
TTATATACAATAAGAATGTCCGCGATGTTCCTGAACCAACTATAGGCCTAACTGTACCCTAAGTTATAATGTTTCAGCTACGAGTTGTTTTTACAATAATACAGATAGTTATTCTAATATTAACAAAGAGACTTCTTATTGTAAGGTATCCGGCCCCTCGATTATCATTATACCTTGACTCATTGGTCTTTCTTTAACTTTCAGGCTCTAAAGGCTCAAGTGAAAGGCCCCGGTGAATTGTATGCATTTCAAGCTGACGTGAGCAATGACGAAGATATTGAGGCTGCATTCAAGTTTGTCAAAATCAAATTTGGTGCCATCCACGTACTGGTCAACAATGCTGGGATATTTAGGCCAGGAAAGTTGGCAAGTAAGTGAAAGACATAATAACCCAATGAAAATATTGTTATGGATCCTAATTAACGCTAATCTAATTGAAAAAAATTCTGAATTACAGGCCAAGATACGAAATTTATCCGCGAAGTAATCAATGTGAATGTCATTGGATTAAGCATTTGCACTCAGAAAGCTTTGGCCCTTATGAAGGAGGCTGGGGTCGACGACGGCCACATCATTCACATTAACAGGTACGATGGGTTGGATTGTACATCTTTTCTCTTCTGTAAAAATACGGATATGCAACAATGCCAGATCTGAGGTAAAACATCTAAAACATTGCCAATGCCGGATTTTGACGGGCACTGGAGGCCTATTTTATGATATAGATCAGAATATATTGTAAATCTATTGTATATCTATACAACTCAAGAACATGAAAGCTTATAATTATGCATTATTAATAAATGCTGATGGTTTCGTTTGTGCATAGATCAAATTCGAACAATTATTAACCTAATAAAGACTATTATAGCCTATGTAGCCTAGTATTAAATATTTTATAATACAAATGAATAAGCGTATACAGTAAGTTCCTCGTCCTTCAATAATATTTTAAATTTTATTTAATTTAATTTTATATCTTGTTTGTAAAATGTTACAGGTTTGTATAAAGACCTAAGGCAAATGCAGCACTACCACTGACATTAGCTATGAATTAGGGAAACATTCCTTTTCATAAGTTAAGTCAATTATTGATAGAACCATGTTTTGATCACTAGATTTATTATCAAATTATTTCTAAACATGTAATGAATCGTCATAATTTTCAGTGTGGCAGGACATTCAGTTGTGCTGCCAGGTCCTGAGCAAATCGGCAGTGCTTATCCAGCTAGTAAACATGCAGTTACTGCACTGACTGAAACGTTGCGACAAGAGTTACGATTTCTTAAGTCCAACATCAAAGTTACGGTAATACGAACAGCCTACTCAGCATACAGTAGATATTGTACTGTTCCGGCTATTACACTCGTACACACAATTCCAATAATATTTTATTCCAATTACCCAAGGTCCGAATTGCCATGATATTCGCCAATCATTGATAAAAGAGGCATTTAAAGAAGAAAAAGAAGAAGAGCTAGCTAAAGTAGGGTAATATTTCAGACAGTGCCCATGCAGTAAAAGGGCTAGTCTTCTAACAAATTGCATAACCAAATATTTGCAGAATTTTAAGAAAATCTGACCATGCTGTAAAAGGCCATTGATCTAACCAATTGCATAAGCAAAGTTTTGCAGAATTTTATGATAATCTGACCAGGCGGTTTTTTCTTATTCACAGAGCATCAGTCCAGGTCACGTAGAGACTGAAATCTTCGTCGCTGGCATGGGCTCTGTTGGAGCCCCCATGAGTGATCTGCCACCTCACTCCGATTGGCCTGTTCTGAAGTCACAAGACATTGCTGATGCAATCTCTTACGTCATATCAACACCCCCTCATGTTCAGGTTCATGAACTCATCATCAAACCTGTCGCTGAACATTTCTAAATCATTGCCGCTGAGATGGGCTGTATAGGAACATCAAATATCCATCAGTGATCTGTCCCCTTATTGCTGAAGATTGGCAGGTTTTGAAGAGGACGTCACAAGATATTGCTGACGCCACTACATTACTTGTATCTTCCTTAAACTCATGTCCAGATTCATGAGCTCATCATCAAACCTAACTCTGAAATTGCTTAAATGCATAGCTATGGAGCGGTTATATTTTAATACATCGTATCTCCAATTTTTTTTTTTTTTTTTTTTTTTTTTGCAAAATTGCTATATTTTGATTTAATATATAATTACAAAGACTTTTACAGCCGGAGTTACTTGATGAAGCAGTAGAATCCGGGATGATAGGCCGTGGTCGATCCGAAAGCGTACTTCCAAACATTTCGTCAACATTGATTCCATGTCATTTACTTGCCTATTGTGCAATATTGGCCAACTGTTTGTGATGCTGCTTGGTTTTTTGTTTTACACAGTAAAAGAAGGCGAAATGTTCCATACCATTTTAGTCATCGTTGATATAAACTAGCCACTAGGTACTGTAGGTTGCTTTCCCTCCAATACTTTGGGTTTGGGGCCAAGAAAATAACTTTCAGTCAAGAAGCGCGTTTCCATGTGGTCCATTTCTATAAGCAACCTTAACTAACAATTTACCAACCTTAATATTAACGTAACACTGGGAATAATAATATAATAATAATTTTGCATTGACCAGAAATCATTTTTGAAGAATACAAATTCAAATGCATTAATTAAGAAAAAATACATAAATCGGTCAAGCTGTCTTTGTATTGTATTGTAATTAGGTAAAATAAACCCGAAGGGTTCACATAACAGTGTCAAATTACTTCGAATGAATGTACCAGTGGCAGTATTAAAAGGATTTAACTTATCCGCATTAAACTATCAGGCATGACTTCAGTTATTGTTTTAGACAAAAAAATGCAAAATGCGCGGAAAATTTAATTTAATAAATTATTGTAGTAGGCTACCAGAATATTGTTGCATTGTATTATAATTAAAAGGCATGCAAATATAGGGAGAATTTTAGAATATATTCAGAATTTGGAATAGTTTGTCTGAATCTAAGGGGGAAAAGATTAGTGTAGTGAATTACTATCAGCAGCCTGATCGAGGAGATTATAATACCGGGGTTAAATAAATACCCTAGGATTATAACTGTAAACAAACAAATTGTGAATAGCACTTCCCATTATCAAATTATCTTGTTTACATTTTTATTACCAGGGGATTAAATAAATACCGGTATTATAATCGGCTCGATCAGACTGCAGGACTTCCGTAATGTAAGTCACGGGTCCCGTTTCCCCCACCTGTTCTCCTCTTTATTGTTAGAAATAATATTATTCATGTGAGGGGTTGAATTCAAGTGTTTCAAAATCGACTATAATCAGGAGGTCCTCTCTTTATGGTTAGTTCAAACACGAAGACTATATTATGCGAAAATCAGAGTTTGTAGTTGTGTATGAATGGAGGGTCTCTTGACACCCTGCAGAGGGTACTAATAGGGTTGATAAAGAAGAAGCAGACAAAATGATTACCTGCGGGGAATGGTGAAAACATGCCGTATGTTCAATAGCCTACTGAACATGCAAAAGATATATTTATTTATAAACTTTAGCAGCAAAAATCTAGTGAACGACAGAGATAGTATTTGAATTGAGAGTCTCTTGACACCCTGAAGGGGTTACAAACAAGGTAGAAAGAAAAAGGAGAATAATTAAATAAATGTATTGCGTTTCTTCAATATTACACATACCTACAGTGAGAACATAATGAAGTAAGGGTGGCCCAAAGGATTTCTCCCGTGCTGGTTCCCCGTTAATACTAATAACTTATTTAATGATTTATACATTATATAATTATAGTATGTAGCCTACATACCTAATTTAGACTATAGCTAAAACTAAACTAAACTAAAACTATATATATATTTATTAATTTTATATAGACTCTAAGTAACATCACTAAGTAAGTAAATAAGTTCATATACTAAGAAAAAATAATATAAATTATTTGATGTTTAAGTTAAAATGTTTATCACTCTGTTGAATCCGGGGTTGTTGTGCTATTGCTGTAATAAAGATGAAGAAGATTCCAAATTTCGTGTTTGGCAATAAAAATGAGTAATTATAAAAACAATTTGCGTTTCATAACATATATATTTTTAGGCTCTTTCTATTGTATTCTATTGCATTCAATCAATCAATCAGTCTTTGTCCATGACCCACCAAGGTGGGATAGACGGCGTCCAAGCTTTCTCATAATACGGACCGGTTTATTAGGCAGCGCTCTACAAATTCAACATCTTTGATTGCGAGGGAGCCAGTACGAGCTTGCGCGTTGTCTCAACTTCGTACAGTTCGCATTGTTTCACGACCTTCCCCGGTCGTTTTGTGTTTTTACTGATTTTCCGATAATTTCAGTGCTTGTGTCTAGTTTATACTTTGTGTTTATACCATTGAAAAGTTCGCGGTACATTCCATTGTAGCTGTGCGGAAATTTCGTTCCTTCGTCCCTTCAGTTCATGTAAGTAGAAAATCCAAAAAAATGTCCTAGGGGCTGGGGTGTGTAATCTATTATATAGCAGGTGGTTGCTAGACATTATCACATAGCCTACCCTTGTGGTGGGGTGACTCATTTTATACATTTTAAAAATTGATTACCGGATTAATGGAGCAATTGTTCTTGTTTTAGTCCCTTATTTATGTCAGTTGGGAGTTCAACCGGCATTTTTTTTTTTTTTTTTACACTTTCTCATTTATTTTATTTATTTTCCCAATTTGTCAATCCCGAGGCATTTGAATGCTTGACAGAACAATTTTGTCATCGGATTTTATCTAGGCCTACCCCATGGATGTTCTTATGATAGGCCTAATAATCGTGTATTAGTTAGACTATACACTCCAATCAGTTTTTAATGTTTGAACTGTTAATTGCACAAATTTTCATAAATCTGTTTAGAGACAACCGTGACGAGAGGGGGGGGGGGGGGGGCGAAGGATAGAGCCATTAATGAGATGTGATAAGGTAGAATTAATTATCCTATGCATTTTGATGAGTCGAGTTTAACACTGATCGGCGAGTTATTGGATGAGCTTAATTTTTAGAAAATGACGGACACTGGATGAAGAAGTTATGCCGAAGAAATTTCAAAACTGTGGCCAATTAGTGTTAGTAGCGGTCTAATACTATGTATCGAAATGTAGAGAAATATTCTATCTATGTTATGACCTCTCCTTTTTTGGGCTTTATGACTCTATGTTTGATATTTATTGGGAAAGTGGATTTTATGTAAAAATATGAGCTAATCGTATCTAAGTTATCCCTTCCAATCTAGTCTTCCCAAGCTTCTTCTCTCTCAGTTTTGTAGGTGAGGCTTTGGAACTCTCAGAATTTTTTTTAAAAATAAATTTTAGGTAGTATAATGACAATGATTTTACATTTACATGATTATCTTACAGTTAGCCTACATGATGAAGCAGTTGAATCGTAGTCGTAGTCGACCTGAAAGTGTACCTACTTCAGGTACTTTGGAAGTACGCTTTCTGATTGACCATAGCCAATCCAAGGGCGGATCCAGCGGAAAATTTAGGGGGGTGGGGTCAAAGGTTGTATGTAAGCTTAAAAGGTGTTTTTTTGTGTGTGTTGAAAATTTGGGTTTTACTCAAGTTAAAAAAAAAAAAATTACTATCATATCAATTTACTCATTTGGGGGGGGGGGTCATGACCCTCCTGACCCCCCCCCCCCCTGTGGATCCGCCATTGAGCCAATCATCCTGGATTCTACTGCTTCAACATATTAAGGATTTATGTCACGATTATTTTTATGTACAGTACATGCCTATGCAGCGAATTTACCAAGTATGTTATTTTTTTTTGTAATTTTTAATAAAAGGTTAATCGCGTACACATAGTTTAATGAACGTATCCGATTAACCTTTTCAATCGCCTCACTTTAAGTAACCTAATAGGTACTTGTGTCGAGTTCAAGTACAAGCACGGTACCACCTTGCCACCGAAGTCGCTTTTTTTAGGGAGATTCATCTACCTATTGAGATGGCGACCATGTTCGACTTCCGGAAAATTTCTTCACAACTTTTCATTTCGTGACCCCCCTGAGCCTAAAACCACCCTCCGTTCAAAATATTACATAAAAGGAAAATGAAGACAATTTTTTTTTTTTTTTTTTAATACCTCGTAGATTCTGATGTGAATGGTACATATTGTACATCAAAGTTTGATTGCATATGAACGCCTTAAAGTCCATATGTAAATTATAACGACCTTGCACTGTTGTAGGTACTGTATCTCTCATGCTTGAGTACCTTATGCATCAGATCATAAATAGTAACAATGACATAAGACGTCAGAGAACTGTAGGCCTGCATGAACCTGGATTCTGTAGCCGTACCTATACATGTATATAAGTCACAACATATACATAAAGAAAAACATACTGAGCACACTGTAGAATACCGTAGTCAATAGTATTAGAATGTATTAGGCCATTATTCACATTATTATGAGGCTAAGAAAAGTTGGAAAGTGTTTGAGTGTAATCAGAGCCATAGCAAACTTGTGTGTTTTTAGATTTTATCAGGCAAATGCGTAGTCTATACTTTTATTATTAAAAGTAAATTAATTTATTAATATTTTTATTTTATTTTACAGTGCTTCATAGGCTGCGGGGAGGATGGCAGAAGCCCAGGCTAAGCCTAAGTCCCCCAGCCCTCAGCTTCAAGAATCAGCTTCAAATAGTTCTGGTAAGTCTTCAGATGTACTGAATGAAAACTGCGGGAAATATCCAACACCATCGCAGTGCTTCTTGTTGGAATCTCTGACTTGCAGCAACTTTTTATAGTGAGCAATCTGAACCCTGCGTTCACCGTGATTATACTAGGTTTAGTGGCCTCAATAACCATGCCAATGATATAGAACCCTCCACCAAATTATGTGAGGCCAGCATCTTCGCTCGACTCTCCTCTTCCGACTAGCCCATTCTATCAGCTGATCAGCTTAAACACTTTCAGTGGATTCAGGACTACTGCTGAGGAAAAACTCATTTACGGCATGATAGCCATACATACATATATTATTACATTATTAATTATTGTTACGAATGTTCGTTATGATTGGATGGAAGATTCCGAGAATCATAACGATTATTAATATAACATAAATATGTGAAATTGTCTCCTTTTTCACTTTAAACTTTCTTAACTTTTAACACATTTTAACAAAACCTACTAAAAACCTGTCGCCATGTACAAAAAATAGTGGGTCTTAATCAGACTAGAAGTCTAAAAGACTAGAAGAGAGAAGAGGAAAATCGTTGGCAAATGATACCAGAACTATAACGAAGTGAAACAGGACTTAGTTTAGGGGTTGGCACAGCCCCCAAGCTATGGAAAGGTGAAACCAGAGGGACACAATAAAAAGATTTCAAAAAGGAGGTTTGCAAGAAGCCAAAGACTGCAGTAAAGACCACCAAACCCAATAATTTTCGATCACGATAAAAAAGCTAGAGCAGACTATCCCACTATATGCTCCAAAAGAGGTGGAAGTTAGAAGTGAGGACATTTTCATTTTTTTCACGCCCTCCGCAACTGTGGCTAAACAGCTTTAGTGACGACCAAGTATTTATATTTTACAAATAACTTAGATCAAAATATTGAAGGCCATTTCGTCTATTTAGGCTACTTAGTTGTACGTGTTTATAATTACGATAGCAAGGTATTTCATTTGAAAATGTATTTCCCACAAAAACGGAAAGTGGGAGTGCCTGATTTCCTCTAATGGTTTTTCTCACCATAATGTCTCGGCAAACTCTCCAGCAGGTAAACATTGCCTGCAGATATGCCTGCATGTATCAAAGTTGTGCAAGGTTTTCGAGAACCAAAGTACATATTTATATTTATATTTATATTTATATTTATATTTATATTTATATTTATATTTATATTTATATTTATATTTATATTTATATTTATATTTATATTTATATTTATATTTATATTTATATTTATATTTATATTTATATTTATATTTATATTTATATTTATATTTATATTTATATTTATATTTATATTTATATTTATATTTATATTTATATTTATATTTATATTTATGGTCCTACTGTAGTTTGCAATGCTTACCTCAAGGTAGTGTTGTTTGCCGCAGGAACCTTTACCGAAATTTGGTGTGAATGACCTTTACGGTGGTTCCCATTATCCTTTGAAAAGTCTCTGGAATAATGGGGCCATGTAGGTACGGTCCTGTATTCCTTACTGATTCTATTCTAGGGGCGCAATGTTGATACCGGGCCTTAATATAAAGGTCTAGACATCATAGAACTTTCATAATAGACGCGAAGCCCTATAAAATACAAACAAGACTTGATTAAGTCGGGACTGTAGCGGGACATATCAAACCAATCAGCTATTTATTCCGACAGGAAAGCCCGCGGAAATTCAAAACTGCACGACACGCCATCCAGTTGTCTAAATGGAGTCAGGACATATCTCCCGAAAACTTATTCAATCTCCATACCTTATATGCAAACAATTTTCCCTGGGAAATTACTTCAAACTCACTCTGCACGGAAAATAGGAAGACTGCGGTGAACTCTATTTAGACTAAATGTTTGAACTGACTTATAGGTATGTACATCGTACAATAGGAAATAGCTGAGTTGATTGACAATAGAGCTAAGGCCTACTTTCGTGTGGAAAAGTGTTAAAAGCCGGGGTTAATAAAAATCGAATGAAAAAATAAAAAATACAATGGATTATTTACGTATTTATAAATATCTTATATTATATTATTTTCCCTGACTTTTCCCATTTTACTGCAGAGAAGCTAGTAGCCTGGGCTTGAAGTGTTTAGTTTCGAAGTGTAGCAAGTTAATTTTTTTCAGTAGGGGTTTAGCAGTGATTCGAAAGCTACTTTATCCCATATAGCTAATAAATCGAAAAGTTTACATCATACACCTGTAAACGAATGTAAACAAGGCTGCGAAGCCCAACCGCCCCCCCCCCCAAATTATTAATGACAGATAAATTATTTTCTGCCAGTTTTGACTAATAATTTTTCAGGGAACCCCCCCCCCCCTCGCTCCAAAATTTGTTAAACCACAAAGTTAGGTTGTCGTGTGTCGGATACAGGATACAAGCGGGGCGGCCGGGGCAGGGCTATTGGTTTTTAAGCGTTTTAATTTTTTTTACCCTTGTAAAAGGTGTGCCCCCGCTGAATCCGCCCCTGGAGCCTGTAGCGATTAACAGCTAATGGACAGAAATTTCTAATTATATACACTCTGCGGCAAAAAAATCTTCTTTTGAGCTATAAGACCTAGTTTCTAGTTCTTTTGTGGTTTTGTTAAAGTTTTAAATTGGCAGACACGAAGAAGTTGAGTCATTACGAGACCATTAGCAAAGTCAATGCGCGCCGCCTTACACCACCCATCTCCATCAATTAAATTTTCAAAAAATTCCCAAAACTTTTATAGCGTATTCTTTTTTCACAGAACACCGCCTTTTATCATTTTCTTAATGAATTTTTTAATAATTATTTATGAAATCTATGCTCTCTTATATATTATACAGTATACCATACATGCGTGTATATACTGTAACATACAATTTTTACAATGAAAAAATTTAAGTTTTATTATGCTACAAGCCTCCGCCTAGCTTGGCCTCGCCTTGCCTTGACCCAGCCGGTGGCGCATTCTAAATTTTCCCCTGACCAGTTGGACTGTTAGGGTAAGACGACCCTATTAATATTCTGGAGCGTTGCTTGGAACAGAGGCGTAGAGTTTAAAATGATGGCGAGGTGCAAAAAGGTAGACTATACCTTGTGCCGGCCTCAGGCATATGATAAGGATATTTCCCATACACTGGCCAAACCTTTTAGGGAATCCCAGATTCACGATAATTTAAAAGATTTTGAGAGTTCATTTCTTTGAAGAAAGTTGTACCTGTATTAGACCTATGATATTTTATCATCTTTTCATTATATCTATCATTTCACGACGCTTGAGGCTATGAATGCAATGAATGCCCTCACCCAACTTTACCCCTCTGGCTCAGGAATATTGTGTGGGGGTCTGGCGGGATTACCAATTATATCCCACAATCTCTTGAATATTATTGGAAAGAAAATCTGGACGGCAGCGGCATCTACCAATGCATAGCCTTGCAGTATTCTAGACTTTTCAAGCGCTGATAGGAATCGTCCTTTGTAGAAGAAAAGCGTTGCAACGTTGAATGAAAGAAAATAACCCACAATAATAAATAATCTAATTTCGTTAGCGGATTATTACGTGGGCTACTGCGGATTTGGTAAATGTCACTGAAATAGACTTCAGACTTGGCGCACTTTGGGCAGCTGGCCAGACACTTTGCTGACTAACCACTGACCTGCATATTCAATGATATAAGCTACAATATGATAGCAATATTTAGCTTATAAATCTACCAGAGAGTACTTCAGTTGTAGGTTGATATGGAGCAAGGGTTCCCAAACTGTGGTCCATACATATATCATAATATACAATATATCAGGATATATCACGACATATATCAGGTGGTCCACGGGCCAAAGCAAGAAATAAGAAAATAAAACAGCTGAGTTATTGGAAATTTGAAATAAAATGCAGTCTTGGCACTGAACCCCTGGCCCAATACCAGTTCTAAACATTTAATCAAATATTAGCACGTAATTTTAGGCACAAGCTACTTAATCTTGGTCCTAGATTTTAATGATTTTCCTATAACAGCCATGGAGGTCCACGGAAATTCATTAAATAATCTAGTGGTCCACGGACAAAAATGTTTGGGACCCCTGATTTATAGGACCTGTACTAGTTTGCCAATGGCCCAAAATGCAAGCGGAAATATTATCAATTATGTTAAAATGTCCAATCCGTTGGCATTGGGGAAAGCTCAATGGGCCACTCAATGAAGCCCTACGTCAAAAAAACCCTTCAATATGCAGTTTCAAAGCCGCAGCTAGCTTTGGGTCCCAGAATCCCCCAAAAATTTCTGTATAAGTTACGGCACAGGCTGCGGCATCCGCATTGAAGGTCCTACGGCAATGAAACTTCATCAAAACAGTATTTAGTTGGTGGTATAAATTAAATAAGTTTGGGTGAGTCTCAAGTGCGTGGCGTGGAGTGGTGCGTAGGGTGGTTGACACGCGGTGGCACGGCGCGCCGCCGCTCCTAATCGATTCCAAAACTCAAATCACCCCCCTCCCCCATCCCCTGTTATTAAAAGCATTCCAGAGTCATACTATAGGAATTGTAACAGTCTGGTTGGCAACTGCTGGAAGTCCCCATCAGAATAGTTTTCACCAAGTCGTACGATACGACAGCGTTTGTTATATTTTCATTAATTTGGAGTACCTTTATTTCTTGTTTTGTTACTTGTTCCTCAAGGCCTCAAGATATTTTTCCTTTATAAAGGGCTAGAATAAGGTCCGACGTTTCTTTAGGAAAAGCTCAGGGAGCTGAAATAAGAATGCATGCCGAAAAAATGTGTAAAGCAAGCATGACGGATAGAAGACTAAAAGAACATCCACGAAACGTCTTGATGGCGAACAAGAAACCGATAACCGACCTCCAAGAGTAGGAAGTCTGTATAGATTTTGGAGCGTTGTACAAAGCCGAGATGATTGCAGAAGTGTTGTTCAGGCCAAAGCCCATCAAAGGTTGAAGAGCAAGAAGAAGAAGAAGAAGAAGAAGAGCAAGAAGAAGAATAAGAAGAAGAGCAAGAAGAAGAAGAATAAGAAGAAGAGCAAGAAGAAGAAGAATAATATGAAGAGCAAGAAGAAGAAGAAGAGCAAGAAGAAGAAGAAGAGCAAGAAGAAGAAGAAGAGCAAGAAGAAGAAGAAGAAGAGCAAGAAGAAGAAGAAGAGCAAGAAGAAGAAGAAGAAGAAGAGCAAGAAGAAGAAGAGCAAGAAGAAGAAGAGCAAGAAGAAGAAGAAGAAGAAGAGCAAGAAGAAGAAGAGCAAGAAGAAGAAGAGCAAGAAGAAGAAGAAGGAGAAGAAGAAGAATATGTAATTAAATTGAACATCTACGAATAGAGCAGTTGTCAAGAGAGAGACTTCTCTAACGGGCTTCTGCCTAGACTCTCAGTGGGTTGTCTCGCCATGGCATTTTTTCTACTATGTTCAGTATTAAGTGGGCTACCTATTTAAATTGAAAGGAAACAGGCCAAACAGCGAATAACAACGTATTAATGGGGGTCGTGACAGACAACAGCAATAGGCTAAGTGGAGGCCAGTGGCTGCTTAGAAAATTGAGATAAACTACCTATAATCACATGCCGGATGAATACTTAGATATACACGCCATGCGAAACAGTGTTGCGGGGGCGAACAGGGCGATATAATATGGCTGACTCCGATCCAATATACAGTAAGTCGTTTAAGGGCGGATGCTACAATAGGAACGATGAAGTACTCTACAATTCACTATTTAACAAAGGGTTAACTTGGATTGCCTGTTGTGTTAATAGTCATTAGGGGCATGGGTCTCATAGTCATCGAACAATTAGGGCGGAGCCTATTGTCAGGGGAAGGGGGCGACGTTTCGGGAGTGGGTGCTACTCCCATCATCAGGCTGAGAAGGACTAATGGTTCAGTCCTGATTAGAACTGATGGTTTATTGCCGCCGATTGACTCATTGCTCTTGTATTCTACTTTGAATTATTGAGTAAATCCTGTCCCCTTGAGGATTCGAACTACTATTCTCCCGATTGAAATGCATGGTCTCTAACCACTCGACCACGGCCCATTGCCATTAACCTTTACCAATAGATATACAATTCCCAGTATGGAGACCTCCTCCTCAGCATGGTTCATTATACTGACTGTTCTTATAGATAGGCCTAGAGTTGAAATGAACTTAGAAACCCTCTTGACAATGTTTGCTGAAAGAAACTTAAGCCAAACTTTCGCATTCCCCTGGATGAATTACTATTATTAAGGTTTACAAAGAAGCATTGCGAAAGGTTAGTATAAGTTGGGTGGGCCCCTTTAATTCGATGAGTTGTTTAATCGGCCGCAGGGCGTATAAAACTTACGCCCCTTTTTGCTGCAGACAGGAACCAATCGGATTACTCCCTCAAGATATCTAATGGAACCAATTACGGTAATGCGTAATGGTCAGGGGCGCATTCAGGATTTGTAATAAAGGGGGGTGCAAATATAGTGAACCCTGACCCAAATGGAAAATTGAACACCTTCGCTAAATGAAGAACCAGTAGAATCCGGGCTGATGGGCCGTGGTCGAAATGAAAGCGAACTTCCATCAGCCTGGATTCTACTGGTTCTTCATTCGACTCCGACCGTGAAAGCCTTTGCTGTTACACCCTTCGCAAAAGCTGAACCAGAAAACTGTAAACATAAGTCTGCAATTTATGTGGCAACATTGCTTCTTATTATTGTAATAATAAAATAATAATAATAATGTCCTGAAGGACATTTAATGAACCTAGGCCTACTTATAGTGTCCCATTGCTCTTTGTCCAATGCCAACGACCCCATGAATTTCGGACATTATTTTCGTTATTATTATTATTTATTTTTTCCAAAGCTTGTGTACGTTTTCGATGTCAACCTACCCGGCTACAAGCGATAATGGACAAGCTGAGACAAGCTTACTATTGACGCAATGTGACAGGCGAAAGCATGTCTTTGAAAAAATAATGTTTAAAAATCAATGCTTGACCAAACTAATCGAATGACACAAACTCAAAAATATGCTCAAGAACAGGGACGCCACAACGGACTCTTTCCAGGGGGGGGGGGGGGGCAAGTATCCACAAATTGTACTATACTGTAGAATGTTTAAATAGGCTATATTAAGAAATTATATCGCACTAACCCTTACCTAGATATTGCCGAAAACCGTGTGTCGGTACTCATTGGCACTAATGAATTCCGCTATCACTTTGTCCATGTCCAATTGACGCACACCTTTTTAATGCTATTTCAAAATTTAGGTTTTTTTGGGGGGGGGGGTGGGATGGCAATGATTTCCAGGGGGGGGCAATGTACCCACCGCCCCCCCCTGTTGTTGCGTCCCTGCTCAAGAACAAATGTTTATTTACAACTCAACCTTTTAGTCAGACCGAGAAGAACGCCGAAAAGACACCCATTACATATTGAGAACCAAGAAAAACCCGGACATTGCTGGATTTCTGTAATGGTAACACAAAATACTTAAATCGTGGGTTCGTGTCCCAATGTGTCCTGTTTTAGGATATTAATTCAGCTATATAAACTAAGACAAGCCTTAATTAAAGAAAGGCGTATTGAGGAGCAAGTAATGCTATAAAATAAAAATGTCTGCTATTAATTTTCCATTCTTTCCCAAACAAAAAAGGAGGTACATTCACCTTTATCTTGTACTGGCTGGAGGTCACAAATCGCCATGGCAACAGACAAGAAAATATAACACTGCAAGGCCAATCATGTTTGCAATTTCCGTATATAATCCACTTCCTGTTTCATAGATAAATCCTTAAGAAGAGCTGATCGAGTGACCTGAATACTGGACACTTTGAAGGAATTATTAATGTCGCTTTCTATCGATCAGCAGTGTGTAAGCCTACAAACTGTCGTTCGTAATGGCAGTTACTACGTCAGCAGCGTGTTTGTTGTATCAAATTCGGTTTTTGATTGGGGTAATCTAATTGGCTATTAGTATCGCACACATTGGGCCCAGTACACATGGACGATTTTCGCAGCCGCCAGTTGCCGACGTCTTTTCCATTGTTGTAATTGGGTTTTGTGATTGGTCTGTAAGTCGGGGCTTCCACTGACCTCTCATTGCAGAATGCACTTACGTTGACGTGGTAGCAGACATTCAAGACTTTGGCGAGGTTTCCACCGACCTCTCATTGCAGAATGCACTTACGTTGACGTGGTAGCAGACATTCAAGACTTAGGCTGGGTTTCCACCGACCTCGCATTGCAGAATGCAAATGACATTGACGGAAATTTGAATTTTTCTTTTTATAGAAATCTATTAAAATGTTTGTACTTAACATATCACATGAAGCCATTTTTTAATTTTAGTTTGTTTGTTTGTCATTTTACTCTATGATCATTGATCAATTTTAACTATAGCATAGAGTAAAACAAAAATTTCCTTCAATGTCATGTGCATTCGGAAATGCGAGATCGGTGGAAACCCCGCCTAAGTCTTGAATGTCTGCTACCACGTCAACGTAAGTGCATTCTGCAATGAGAGGTCGGTGGAAACCTCGTCTACGGTACAAACCCACAGTATATACTTCACAAGATTTCTATTATCTGGCGTGTCTAGGGGAAAACCGCACAGTTTCGTGGGATCGGCTTCATGCCAGCTTCCGAAATCGTCAACTAATCGACAAAAACTCGTCTACTAGCCCTATGGCTACAATGGAAAAGGCGTCGGAAAATCACGACTGCGAGAATCATCCTTCTGTGCTCGGGCCTTAGAGTCAAGTAAAAATTAGGAAATTTTCCAGTTTTCAATTTCCTAATGTTGACATAACTGCCTCCCTAAATATGGACTTCACAGTATACTTTTTTAAAATATTAAAGTTGAAATGGGCAGTGTTTAGCCAAGTTTTGACTACCTAAACTTGAGTCTTTAACGCAAACTTTACGTTTATTAAAAACCAGGAGTTCCCTGGTAAAACCAGGGCGTATGGTCACCTTATTACTATTGGTAGAAATCATGACCCTCAGTCCTTAGTCCCTATATATTATGGACTCCTCTATTATTAATAATAATAATAACATAATAATGGTGATATCTTTCTCTTAATCTTTACCAATATTAGAGGTCTGCGTGTCTGTCAAGCCATACACGTACTAACACAGGTCTTTCCAAATAAATGAGTAAATGACACGTGCAGTTAAAAGGCTCGCTATCGGCCATGAAGTCACGTCATAACAGGGGTTAAGGTCTACCCTTTTCTGGAAAATTTCCATTTTTCTGCGAAATTTCAAACTTGGATATCCCTAGACATAGAGGTGTCGAATGCCCTATTGGCCCTCGGAGTGAGTTTATATATGATAAATTGAAAACAAAAAACAACGTGGTGGTTGTCAAGACGGTCGTGGCACTATCTTAAAGAAAATGACAAAACTCAATTCTAGTGTCTATATATTCTACATTCTTTGATCTGTTTGATCTCTCTGTCCCAGCGTCCCGGTTTCGTCATTAAATGTCCCAGTTCAGACATTATAAACATAACTAGCATGAATTTGGAATGACGTGCAAAGAATTTTACAATTACGTCAAAAATCAGCCACAACTTTTTAAAAAAGTAGAATCTTCCGAGAAATTCGAGTTAATGACCACCCTTAAGTAACTAAGTAAAAGAGTGTTTGCAAAACTTACTAATCTAATAAAAAAATGCACTAGATAAAATTGACTTTTTCTTTTTTAAATTTCCACTAGATATAATGCATCACGGCTGTTTGTCCCGGTTTTATGTCTGACAATTCTGGCAACCCTACTTATGAGGCGAACCCTATACAGACTTGACCATATGACGAAGTGATGATGCGAGCCAACTGACCCATTAATAATGATGGCCGGGGCGCTGCCTATTAAACCCCATCAACCTCCCAACCATTAACTAGTTAATGGTTAACTTTTAACCCACATGCCACCGTTAATTTGTTTGAGGCATTTAACCCGTGTAATTATCGGCATCTCCGCGATGGGATTGGTTTCTGATGGTTCTTACGGTTGGTTAACCAGCGGTCTATATAAGGTGTGTAACGCATTTACTGTAGACCTAATTGCAGCCAGGCATTGACCTGATTTCAGCTCTTTCAACGGGGTAATATTGATGAGGTAGATGCAAAAAAATTAACCTGTTTACATTGATGCCCTTTTCTTATTGCTGGGAGAGAGGAGGGGGTATAGCACAAAACGTTTTTTGCGATCCTTGCAATCGGAGACGTATCATAACTCGAAACAACGTGGTGACTTAGTGAGGCAACTGAAGAGGTCAATGGGATACATTCGTTAAATTATTTGCATGTCATTAACATTTAAAAAAAAGATGAGTAAAATGAGATAGAGAATTGATCCTGCCCATTTAAAATCGTAGCACCGGATATGTTGTCGACAGACACACCGTTTTTCAAGGCGCGAAAAAGTGCAAAATTAGGTAAGATTCACGCCTTCAAAAACTGATGCCAACCGATGTTACTTACGATCTACAGGCTACGTACCGCAATCAGTGAATAGAATAGAGATGGGAAGTCTTACAAGGTAGTGTGCTAGTCATGGGAACTACCTTTAATTCAATCTAGTAGTAGATGTCTACTGAACGTAATAATCACGTATAGGGAAACCTACTAAATGTAAATAATGATTAAATTACTCGTGACTTCGTAGTATTAATGGTCAAACTTCTTACAAAGGGGCTCTTGAAATTTGGATTGGTGTTCTTGTGTATCCTCCAATATATATATATTTTTAATTCGTAAATGTTATAGTCGTCATTCAAATCCACAAGGCCGCTTTAATTGTGTTTAGGGGGGGGGGGGGTGTAAAAAAACATCATGTTTCAATATATTTTTTTCTGTCTTGGGCAAACTCAATTTGGGGGGGGGGGTTCATTGTTTCTATGTGCTTACAACCGCCTCCTTCTACCGGACCTTTCAAACATATGTGAAAGCTTGGGGTGTATTTATATTTAACACCTTCTTCTATGACAAAATTGGGGGGGGGGGGGTCGAAAATGCGACTTAACGTCCTCATCCGTCGATTGGTGAAGTTTCGCATCTATCATGTAGTTAGAACCGCACAATTTTTTTATATTAAAACTTGTTTAGAGGGAAAAGAAGCTAGACAAAATGTAGGTACATTTACCCCCAAATCCGATACGCTTTATTTTTTAATTCAAAAAATTCTTAAGATCGGAATTTTGGAGTGTTTGTACCTATGTTTTGATTGGCTTACTGGCGATTATATCCTCTTAAGCAAAATATAGCTACAAGTACAATAGTAAAACCAAAATAAACGTTAAAAAATTACTTTGTCAAAGACACCCACTCATATGTTAATAAACTGTCATTTACGGAGGGAACCCACTTGACTAAACCATATATTTCACGCATGCATCTTATTAACTATTTTGAGACTTGCAATTTACATCTTCTCTTTTCTATATGACTCAATCTCAAGAGATAATGTCGAAATTGCATTTCTAAATTTCATAACTTGGACCTTTACCAAAATATGTGATACAGCTTGCACATAATTCAATTCCGCAAGCCAATTTTTGTTTCCTTCCGATAAAGTCCTGAGAATCGATTGTTGTATAACTAGCAACAGGTGCATGTAAGCATGCAAAGCAACACTAAAAGTCAGTGTTTTCTTGTATGCGTCTCTAAAGTTAGAGGTTTTCTAGACTCTATAAATGAGGCACTTCCATTGTTTACGACTACCTTGTGGAAAATAAGGCCATGAATTAGGACTTAGTCACGTCATACACCCACACTTTGTAAATTGCATGTATAAAAAACACCGTATTAGGACAACCCAATGAATCTTTCCAAAGATTTTGAAAACAACATGGGGTGTAGTAGAATTGTTGGACACAGTCCCAGGCCACGGTGTGGGCCCATAGGACAGTGGACCTCCTGATTATAGTGGATTCCGAACCACTTGGGAAACACAGTGAAGTCACACGATTAGTTCGGAGGTGACCAGGACCATGTTTCCCTACCGGAACTGTGCACACGACCAAGTTATATGCATCTTTGAACCTGCTCTGGTCCGCTGGATACAACTTGGTATGGCGGCCGGCTAACATGGGCTGAGAGCTAATTAGTTGATATCTCGGTCCTTATATTGTCCTTATATTGACAAAAATGTTTTTCAAATGCCTCCTAGCTTAAATGTATAAACTGTGATAATGTACATAGGTACAAATGGTACAATAGATTAATAATATTGGTCTTGTGAGTTGCAAACTATTGTCGTCCATCTAAGAATCGATAGACGAGTAATCCTATTTATGGAGTGAGTCGTCTGCTTCTTACTTTTTGATTATATTATTTAATAGATTAACAATAGTTCAAACAAATGTATTAGTGTCATCAAAATATGTATTGTATTGTAAATGGCCTGCTATATTTTTAAGTTTTAAATATTTTCATTTTTTTAGTTAAACATTTGTAATATTAGGCTATATAAAATTGTACTATTTATTATGGGTTAGTTGTAGGTGTGGGCCGAAAGAGCGGACCAAAATGACAATTTTCTTTCTTTCTCACTTTCTTTCTTTCGTCGAAGTTTATATGTGTTGAAATAAGTGTTCAATTGTTCAATTGTGATTTTGCTAGTAAAGCCACATGGAACGAGAAATCAAATAATTAGCTTTCACACTATTTTACTACATTTTCTTCGGTGGGCATGTAAATCATATAGCCCTAACTCCGCTAGGTCGGCTCAGTAAAAGAACAAAAAGTCATTTTTTCTTTATTATTGCTTTCCAATTTATACGTAGTAAAGGCAAGCTTTGTGATGGTCGAAATTTACGATTCCGGGATTTCAACGGATTTGCACGTTTTGAGGTCCCAAGAACCCAAAAAAGTGGTTTTTACGAAATGTCTGTCTGTCGCTCTGTCGCTCTGTCGCTCTGCCGCTCTGTCGCTCTGTCGCTCTATCTGTCTGTCTGTCTGTGCGTCGATTTCCGGGCAAACTACTCGGTCGATTTTGATGAAATTCGGCATGTAGGTTTACAAAAATCATACCTCGGGACAATTTTTTATTTTGGGCTAACTCAATTGGGGGGGGGGGGGGGGGTTATTTTCAAAAAACTCATAAAAAACGTCTAAAAAAAATTATTTCTCGAAAACGGCTCCAACGATTTCTTTTAAATTCACATATATTGTAGTCGTTATTAATGTTGACAAAATGCGGGGGCTCGCTTGCCCCTGGATAGTTTGCTTCTGGGGGTAAAAAAATAAAAAATAAAATTTTTTAATGAAAAATGACTAAAAAATAATTTTTCGGTGAAACCTTTCCATTGATGATTTCTACCTTCAGACATGTTTTGGGTGTTAAATTGAGTAACGAAACCGGACAGGTTGCTTTCCCAAAAAATTCTTTGGTTTTGTGCAAGAAAAATGTTTTTGAAAAAATGATAGAAAATTCAGGGTCAAATGCATTGCGTGCCCTGCCATAATTGCTGTGTGGTAATTTGTTGGTCTGACCTATCTAGAATTTACCTCACCTCCAGTGACATCTGGTGGACAACCCCCCCCCCCCCTCCGAGATGCCCGAAATTTAACTATAGGAAAATTATTTAACATGAAATTACTCATTTTCTCTAGCTACTACTTGATAAATTGGAAAGCATGTTCGAGTAAACTCGAACCGGTTCTTATTATTTTTTCTTTCCAATTTATACGTACTATAAGGAAAGTTTTGTGATGATCAAAATTTCCGATTCCGAGATTTCAACGGAATTACACGTTTTGAGGTCCCAGGAACCCCAAAAAGAGGTTTTTACGAAATGTCTGTCTGTCTGTATGTCTGTCTGTCTGTATGTCTGTCTGTATGTCTGTATGTATGTTTGTCTGTATGTCTGTATGTATGTCTGTCTGTTCATCTATTTCCGGGCAAAGTACTCGGCCGATTTTGATGAAATTTTGCATGTAGGTTCAAAAATATCATGCCTCGAGTCCATTTTTTTTATTTTGGGCTAACTCAATTTAACGAGGTTTTATTTTCAACAAACTCCAAAAAAACAGTCTAAAAAAATAATTTCTCAAAAATGGTCCCAACGATTTCTTTTAAATTCACATATATTGTAGTCGTTATTAATGTTAACAAAATGCGGGAGCTCGCTTGCCCCTTGATAGTTTGCTTCTGGGGGTAAAAAAATAAAAATAACTAATTTTTAATGAAAAATGACTAAAAAATAATTTTTCATCGGAACCTTTCCATCCATACATTCAGGCATGTTTTTGGTGTTCCATTGAGTAACGAAACCGGACAGGTTACTTTCCCAATAAACTATTTCGTTTGTGCAAAAAAATGTTTTTGAAAAAATGAAAATTCACGCTTAAATGCATTGCGTGCCCTGCCATTATTGCTGTGTGGTAATGTAATGTAATGTCTGACCTATCTAGAATTTACTTTACCTCCAGTGACGTCAGGTCAAACCCCCCCCCCTTCCTATTTTTAACCATATAATTTAACCGTAGGAAAATTATTTACCATGAAATTACTCATTTTCTCTATCGACTAATTGATAAATTGGAAAGCATGTTCGAGTATACTCGGACCGGTTCTTTATTTAGTCGTGATTTACCTCCACTGGTGAAGGCAAAATAAGTAGCCTACCAATTTCTGTGACAGAAAACTTTTTTTTTGGTTGAGTGTCGTACCGCGGCCTGTCCGGCTCACAGCCCCGCCCTCCACCAACTGCATACCACTAGCACCTAATCTGCAAATCTGCAATTTAATACACTGAATACACGTAGGCTATGTCCTAGGCCTACCTCATGCAGGTGATAACCATGCAGTATGAATCACCCACGTGTTGTCACTTGAAATGATTGCATTTGATGATAGCACTATCTTCTTCATTATCCTGAAGGCTGAAGTACCGAACTTCATAGAACTTTCTTCTCTGCTAGTTCCAACAATATAGGCCTACAATTACCGGCCAAAGGAAATTTTTCCTTTCAAAAACAAAAATGGCCGCTCTCTCTAATCTGAATCATTTAATTCCTTATTATACACCCAGAACGCACTAATACCATAGATTTCCATGACTGACACCCAGTGGCGGCGCTAGAAATTTTAAGGCGGGGGGGGGGGGGGGGCATGGGGGGTATGACATCTATCTGGGAGGGCAAAAAAAATTTCATTGGGAGTAGGTATAATGAAAGTAAGTAAAATGTAACCAGTTTTAATTCTGACGTTTTTGAATTACAAAAATTCTGCTAGATATAACATGTAAAATATCTCATAAGTGCCAGGGGGGCCGGAGAAACTTTCGGGGGGCCTGCCCCCCCCCCTGAGCACCCCCGTAGCACCGCCACTGCTGACACCGCCAGGTCGTAGCACTTGGGGTTCCCCAGACAGCTGGGGTTTGTGAATTGAATGACGAAAATGGATGTTTCACTTCCAAAACCAAAATAACCGCTTTCTCTTAACTAAACTGTTTGAGGCTTCATATACCAGAAGATAATAAATAACTCCAGAGTTTCCATGGAATATACAGCCAAAATCCCGCACTTGAGATTCTCCGGTGAGTTCTCCAGGGATGTGCGAATGTCAATGCCAATAGATGTTTTCTCGTCCAAAACTAAAATGACCTCTCTCTCTTAACTGAATCCTTTGAGGCCTCATATACTAGAAGGTTACTATTCCAGAGGTTTCCTTCATTGATATGGCTAAGTCACAACTTTCAGTACTTGAGATTCTCCAGAGAGCTCGCCAGGGAGTTCTCCAGATAGCTCACCAGGGAGTTCTCCAGAGAGCTCACCAGGGAGTTCTCCAGAGAGCTCACCAGGAAGTTCTCCAGGTATACCGTTTTTCTGAAAATTTCCATATATGATTGATACAGCAATTGGGATTTTCCAGTGTTCCCCAAGGAGTTATTAATATACAACTTCCAAAACTAAAATGACTGATCTCCCTCAACAGAATCCTGAATGAGACCTCAGGTACCATAGAAGGTACCAAGATTTCCATGATTGATACGGCCACGACCACCTTGCAGCACTAGACGTTCTCCGGAGTGCTCGCTAGAGAGTTCTCCATGGTACCGTTTTTCACAGATTTCCATGATTGCTACAGCAATTGAGATTTTCCAGATTTCCCCAAGGAGTTCCGAATATACAACTTCCAAAACTAAAATGACTGATCTCCCTTAACAGAATCCTGAATGAGGCCACACGTACCAGAAGGTACCAACTCCAGAGATTTCCATGATTGATACGGCCACTTTGCAGCACTAGAGGTTCTCCAGAGAGTTCTCCTGGGAGGCGTGAATACAAAGCAAGGGGCGTAGCGTGCAGACTAGCGATAGGATAGTTGTATGAAGTAGCTCCTGGACTAAATAGCTGTATCCTGGTCACGCTATCACTTCTATCCGGTCGCTATTAATGTTAATTTCCACTGAGCTTTTGCAAATCGCTGTCGCTATTCAAAACTTCCATTAACATGGACTGAATCGCGAGGGATATTGGGCATATTGCTTTTCGAAATACCGTTCTAATGGCCTACTAGTGGAATCCTACACTTTTCATTTTGCTTTTCGTTATACGTTAGTATTAGGCGCGGTTTCCACCGACCTACAAGTGCAAAATACAAATACGGTGAAGTGGTAACAGACATTCAAGACTTAGGCGGGGTTCCACCGACCTCGCATTACAGAATGCACCTTATGAGAAGTGAGAAATTACAAGTTCACCAGTTTATTTTCTCAGGGTTGAATATAATTACAAAACAATTACATATATACAAATTCGCAAAGTCTATCTCACCCACTTCACAACCAGCAAACTAATTGTATGCACGAATATTTTGAGGGACCCCAATAATAATTCGCGTGTGTAACACCGAATTGCGATCATTAGAAGAAAATGATTGAAAGCTATCGGCAGGGAAAACTCTGTCGCGTGACCCAGACGTTGCAACATGCCCTGCCATCTAGCGGAAGTCAGCATTACCTTCAGAACACAATGGGGGCCCCTCGAGTGAAAGTTGAAGAACGTTAGTTGCAAAAGCTGCTGTAGGGGGTCGTTGCGTGTTCTATGAGCTTTTCTTTGGTGGGAGAGTGTCTTTGTTCTACGTTTCCCGCAACCGACTTCACGATATTGTATTTGGGTCGTTTGTTTCTTTGTTCTTTTATCACTCTATCAGCTTATGGGTGTCTTTGATTCTTTACAGCAGGAAGAAGGAAGTACTCGTAGTCCATACAATTAATGGGCCTGTAGTCCGTTCAACATATAAAGTATTGTCGGTCGGTTTACGTATTCCGTGGCCATGCAAGCTATTAAAATGCCCGTGTTTGAACTTTGTTAAAATTACACCGATTATTTTTGCTAGGTTCAAACTTCAATTTATAGTAGAATGTAATAAAAATAACATAAACGGCATAATTCGCATAAACCATAGAATAGCCTACTCAAGAACCGGTCCGAGTTCACTCGAACATGCTTTCCAATTTATCAAAATTATTAGATAGAGAAAATTAGTAATTTTATGGCAAATATTTTTCCTATGGTTAAATTTCCGATATCTCGGGGGGGGGGGGGGGGGGCGGTTGTCCACCTGACGTCACTGGAAGTGAGGTAAATTCTCGATAGGTCAAACAAACACATTAATTACCACACAGCAATAATGGCAGGGCATGCAATGCATTTGAGCGCGAATTTTCTATCATTTTTTTCAAAAAATAATTTTTTGGGCAAAACCAAATATTTTTTTGGGAAAGCAACCTATCCGGTTTCGTTACTCAATTTAACACCTAAAACATGCTTGAAGGTAGAAATCATCGATAGAAAGGTTTCGCATTTTTTAGTCATTTTTTCATTAAAATTTAGTTATTTTTATTTTTTTACCCCCAGAAGCAAACTATCAAGGGGCAAGCGACCCCCCGCATTTTGTCAACATTAATAACGACTACAATCTACGAGAATTTAAAAGAAATCGTTGGAGCCTTTTTTGAGAAATAATTTTTTTAGACGTTTTTTTGGAGTTTTTTGAAAATAAAACCCCCCCAAATTGAGTTAGCCCAAAAAAAAAAAAATGGTCCCGAGGTATGACATTTGTGAACCTACATGCCAAATTTCACTCAAATCCACTGAGTAGTTTGCCCGGAAATCGACGAACAGACAGACCGACCGACAGACCGACAGACCGACCGACAGACAGACATTTTGTAAAAACCACTTTTTTGGGTTCCTGGGACCTCAAAACGTGTAAATCCGTTGAAATCTCGGAATCGAAAATTTCGACCATCACAAAGCTTTCCTTATACTACGTATAAATTGGAAAGCAATAATAAAAGTACCGGTAATAAAACACACGTCACTTGTACATGAAGAACAATAACAAAATGAGCCTGGACGGCTGGACCCTGGAGGAAGTGACGACATAAGCAGTGGACCAGGCCCAGGGTCCAGTGGGCCAATATATGGTACCTATATTACCCATAGGTGGTGGACTCCGTGGCCTATGGGCAGGCCTAGGTTCATTATTATTATTATAATTATTAATGAAAAACGCAGTAGCCGTACACCTGTTGTACAATAAAATGAAAACTTTTCATGCGTTTAATACTACTATTCTTGTTGAATTACTGTATGCATTCTGCTAGTCATTAGATTCAAGCTATGAAAATGCTCATGTTGCATGCACATGCAGGATAGAGGGGAATTCGCTCTTCTCCCATTCTTAGTGAAATATTGAAAGAAGACCCTGACCCCCATTGGGTCGAGCGTGCGTACCTGTTTTCTAAGGGAAAATGCAATTGCAAGCCCCTTGGCACCAAGCCCGGAGGATATTTGTTACCCCAAGTCATACATGAACTCAGGGCCAATGGTCTTACCATGTTGAATCCATGAGAGCAGAGCATGTTTCAAACTGCGGCAAACTTGGTAGTGTGCACAGCGTTGGCAGGGGAGCATGGTGGTACATGATAACGCGCTGAGACCATACCGGTCAGTCTACGTGCGTGTCGAGTCATAGTCACCTCCGATTTAATTGTGCGACTTTACCATATTCCCCAAGTGGCTCGGAATCCCCTATAACCCGGAGGTCCACCCTATCAGTCGATCAACTCCCCTTTCCCCCGAGGTGAAGAGTTAGTGTTAGAGTGCCTCAAGTTAACAAACAGACTCACTCCCCCCACCAGGCTGACAGGGTTGCTTAAAGCAGAAATTCTGGAAGCAGGCGTTAAAATCAACAACAACATACATGAATTCAGGCCATTGGTCCAACTGCTAAATATTTACTTTTTGTTATATTTTGTTGCTCACGCTGGCTATAATCAGTATAATAATTTTCTGTTTAAAATACCAGAACATAGAGCTGAATTCATGTCATCAAAACTTAAAGTAAAAAAAAAAAATTGTAAAGGTTACATGGACTATAATGTTAAAAAATTCGCAGGATTATAAACGATATATCAAATTTACTGAACATTAAGAAGAAGAATTAAAAGAGTCGTGTATATGTGTGCAGGGCTTGTAATAGTTTCTAGCGTGACTAAAAATTGTAAGATAGAGAAAGCGGGGGCGGGGGGGGGGGGGGGGGTGCGCAGCCCTCATACACGAAATGTCGAAATCCCTTTCCAATGTGATACTGTTCAAAGAGATACCCTCGCCACGTAAACACCATATCTATATTCATGCAGGTATTGTCCTAAAAACTTACCTCTTAAATGTTTCTCTTGACAATTTTAATTAAGTTAAAATAAGCTCGTAGGCTAAACAATAAAATAATTTCAGTTCAAATAAATAGTTAGGTCTACCCTCAATGTAACACTGTTGTCATTCTCGCAATAGTCTATCTTAAATATTATATGTATACTGTAGAATAGACCTAATATATATACGGTATATGATATATAAATTCTCATTAAAGTTTCAAGTCTATAATAAATAAGATAAAGTGTATTACATGCAGTTGCTGGCTGATTATGTTGTATATTTCAAATTAAATTACTTTGGCAGGCCATAGTGTTGTAAGTTCGATTGTTGATTTTCTACAGCATCTGTGGCTACAGTTTAATGATTTTTCTGAGTTTTTCTTTCCCAAAGATTGCCATAGAGAGTTTGACAGTTTGACATAGTATTGTAGCGTGCTAGAGCCTAGCTAAAACGTAGGAACCAGCAGGTCTAATAAATCAATATATATATACTATAAATAGACATTTATTTGCAAATTTACCTAAAAATCCAATAAAATGCAAAATTTACCAACGTAGGTACTATACAAGAAAAATGTGTCCGGGACTATGGTTAAATTATCCTTAGTATATCCCATTAAGTGTAAAACTACTATCAAGAATAAGAGCCTATTAATTAAAAATGAAATTATATTTGTCAACCAAGATTCATTGTTGTTCATTGTTATATACTATAATATAGTCAAATATTATTTTTTACATGACTGTATATTATACAGTATATTGTATATACTGGGTATAAGCGGGGTATTTTCTTCTGGGCTCAGTCAGACTCAACATGAGAAAACAGTTGAATGCCGTTTGCTTTGGAGTGGTTTATTTTTAATACTGTATTTAAACGTTTTAAATAATACCCCGGGTAAGTAATTATTTTTCTTTGGTGTGAGCAAGAACCGATGTACAAGGGGGTATCTGCCCCCAAATTTTGTAAGTCTGTTGTAATTCAATGTATTACGTTATAATTTAATCAATACTAAATAAGTTGATTCTATTTTAAACCACCACACCCACCCCCCAAAATGGGCTGGATCCGTCCCTCACTGCGAGACATCTCTGAATTTACAATTTTATTCTACATATGATTGGCCTCTACATCAGCACGGAGTTTTTACTTTTAGAAGCTTTACTTTATAAAATGCATAGGCCTAAATGAAGCATATCAGTGAGCCTACTATGGTGATTATTTTTATTCTTAACCTGGGATTAAAAATGTAAATAAGATAATTTTATAATGGAAAACGCTAACCAAAATTGGTTTGTTTCCATTTTTAACCCCAAAAATAGGTTAATACCATCGGTATAGTAGATCCGCAATCGTAGTAGATGAGTTGTAATCTTAGATATACAAACTAATTATTTAACTTGCTCGGATATTTCGAATTATGGAAGTTTTTATTGTGAGAAAATCGCCTTCTGAATTCGATTATTATCTCGTTTAGTATCGGACCTCGGGGCAATATCCGAATCTAATTAAACCACAATAGCCTCTTCACTTTGCAAAAAAAAACTCGATATCTCAAATACCGAAGAAAAGTGTATAAATAATGACCGTCCGTCTTACATCAGGCTAATAAAACATTACGGCTATAAAACCTTCGCTAACCCTGCACTATGTTACCCGCGACTGCGTGCTTTGCATACCTATACCGAAGTATTGTCGGAAACTTTTGCACATGTGGGATTCGATCCAATAATCCTCGTAATTTTACCCCGAGTCTTCTCGCCACTAGGCCAAAGCCATCCACGACTAGTTCTCAAGTTTCTGGTTTTCTAGGTTATCAGGCGTAGAAGAGGCAGGGGGCTCAGCATGTCAGCGATCCATCTCAGCCATGTTGTTTTTAGTCACGCAAAGCTTTTTACAGAAATTATGTCTCTTTTCCAAGTTTCGTGATGAGAAAACACGTTTAGTCAACAGTATGGCTTTTAATATCACCTGAGAATTAGTTTTACTGACTAGACTATTGTTTACCCTATGTAGGCAACATTGTGAGTTTATCAGAATCAAAATCAGATAGATTATATCAATCAGTGAGAGTGCTGAGAGCTAGTCCGTCACGGGCTGCATACATTTTAGTTCAGGTCTTCTTTACTCTTGACCCAAATATGGGTCATTAGGCTTAATTAAACGCTACACGCCATACGTACCCCAGAAATGAAATTAAAAAGAAATTACGCATGCATCCTAGACATCCCCAAACCATGTGATAAACAAGTCTTCAACAGCAATATGTCCTTGAGAATAGGGTCTATCCGCAGACAGTTGTTTTTATCCGAAAACGATAACTTCCCGTATATTTTGATTGACGGCACCCAAGCACGCGATTCTCGAATCGAATCGGAGGACGACATCTCGAAGTGTCTTCCACTGGCAAACGACTATCGAAAACCCACATATCCGTGGGTAAATTATACTCGCGGGTCTAAACCAATTAATGTCACTTCCCTGACGAGTTAACCAGGGTTTCTGCGCCAGTCAGCCCCTGATGTTGGCTGGTTTGGTATCTCATGTC
Source organism: Psococerastis gibbosa (assembly GCA_963971405.1). NCBI lineage: Eukaryota > Metazoa > Arthropoda > Insecta > Psocodea > Psocidae > Psococerastis > Psococerastis gibbosa. The sequence goes on from OZ020485.1 coordinate 15,549,722, forward strand.
CAAGTCACTGTATGACAATGATATGACTAGTAATGCTGGAAGGAAGGTTGCTTTTTATGGTGGTTATCAGGTAGGCTGAGTTTTTGATAAATGTTGAGTAGGGTATCAAACCATTCAGACAGCTCCTGCTTAAATGTTGGGTTTGTAGTTTAATGTGTCTTCTACTGGTAAACGACTATCGAAAACCTACATATCCGCGGGTAAATTATCGTCGCGGGTCTAAACCAATTTTAATAATGTCGCAACCCAACGAGTTAACCAGGATTTCTGCGCCAGTCAGCCCCTTGTGTTGGCTGGTTTGGTTTCTCATGTCCAAGTCACTGTATGACAATGATATGACTAGTAATACTGGAAGGAAGGTTGCTTTTTATGGTGGTTATCAGGTAGGCTGAGTTTTTGATAAATGTTGAGTAGGGTATCAAACCATTCAGACAGCTCCTGCTTAAAATTTTGATTTGGACTAACAACAACAACAATAGGCTATAGCTTGTAGTGTTTTTATCTCCTTCGCAAATTACACTCAAACTTGAATTAAGTTATATTACATTTAGATGCTTTGTTCTTACTGGAGACAGAATAAATTAAGGTTATAGGTTGTGCCCCAGTTTTGTCGATAGTTCAATCTCGTATCAAGACAAACAGGGGAAGTCGAGTATAGTTCCGGCATGTCTATAGTTCTCCTTCCATGTCAGAACAAATTGATTTTCTTGCATTTCTAGAGAGTTGTTCTATTTTTATTCGACATACCTACACATCCAATATGAAAACATCTCAACCGACAAAAGGAGTCTGTTTAAAATCGTCTAATAATCAGTATTTTAAACAAATTTGTACTTTTCCACTGGCAACAATCGCTATAGGGTGCTGCGTTACATACATTTAACATAGGTACTGTAAAATCGATGAACAGGCTGATAATAGGGGAAACTAACTAACTCACAAAAAGATATGAGAGTATAATGAAACAAACCCGTGTGAATTACAACATTTGATTGTCCTGACTGAATTGTACGCGCTAATTACTACATAACATTAATTTACACAAATTACACACTAATTTCGTTAATTCTTATCAGCGGGCTTACTATGGCAAGTTATTTACCTGCAGCCTGATCGAGGCGATTATAATACCGGTATTTATTTAATCCCCTGGTAGTAAAAATGTAAACAAGATCATTTTGTAATGGAAAGTGCTATTCAAAATTTGTTTGTTTACAGTTATAATCCTAGGGTATTTATTTAACCCCGGCATTATAATCGCCTCGATCAGGCTGCTGGAGATTAAAAATGTAAGCAGGACAATTTTAGAGTTGAAAGTGTTATTCAAAATTGTTTTGTTTATATTTTTAACTTCATGCATAAGTTAATACTATACAGCATAGTAGGCCCGCAGGCCTTGTTTATTTGTTTGTTTGGTTACAAGGAGTAAAAGTTTTGAATTTGAATTTTTACAAAAGTATTATTAAAATATGAAATAGAGGTGTAAAGTTAAACAAATGTACAGTAAAAAAGGCTCGGTGCCAAAATGTCAAAGTGATGGGAATTGATTTAGATAGAATTGTCGTGTGAAATGAGGATTGTCGTGCCAAGCCTACTGCTGGAGTCAACAAGGGGCCAAGGGCAAGATATCGTATCTTTTGGTGAAGATAGGGTCGACATCGATCAACAGCATAACTCTCGCATGTCCTTTTTATAGTTTTCGAGGAGCGATCTCCGTACCAGTATTTCAATACTACGCATTTTGTCGTTCATATGACCTAGTAAAAATTTGTGTTATGATTTTGCTCCAAATGCTTCGAATTCGCTCCAAATCGTACGACACCATTACTTAATAAATTAACTGGCAACTTTTATGAGTTAATCGGTACAATTTATTCATACTGTGCGCCTATTGTAGCAGTAAGCCTAAAAACATGGTCTTAAATTAGAAGTCCCTATTTCTTCTGGATCTGATGTTGAAGGCAGAAGAAAATCTGATTGTATTTTGCTTGAAAACTTTTAGTGACTATGCAACCTAATGATCCAGTGTTAATAGCGATAAATCACGACTCATATATAACCCTGTAAAGTTATGTATATGAGTCAATATTTCCAAATATTCCAGCAACTGACAGTTTCTTCTCTTTTTCTAAGGGTTCCGACTCAAATCCGGGATCCACCTTTCAAATTCCGAACATAGCTAATGATGGCTTCAAGGGAAGTGATTCATTTAAATCGAATGCTGGTATAGATTCCTACAAGCAATCCAACGAAACCATCAAAACATCAAACAATGACAGCTACAAGGCAGCCAGTGAAACAGCAAGAACTGGGGAATCTTATAAAACTGGTTCCACCGAAAGCTACAAGTCAGCCGGTGACTCTTACAAGCCTGCTGCCAATGAAAGTTATAAACCGGTTGGAGATTCTTACAAACCTTCTACCACCGACAGTTACAAATCTAGCACTGACACATATAAACCTACTTCTGAATCTTACAAATCAACTGGTGACTCATATAAAACAACTGCCGAATCTTACAAACCATCTGAGTCAACCTTCAAATCGTCTGCTAATGAAAATTACAAGCCCTCTAGTGAATCTTATAAAACTGTCAGTGACACTTACATGTCTTCACAGTTTTCCTCTGAGCCTAGCATGGGAGATGTGTCTAAATCGTCAAATTTCCAAAGCCAATCTCGTTCCAATATGGGAAACTCAGGCTACCAATCCCAGGGTTATCAGCCTCCTTCAAACTATCAACAAAGCTATCAGTCTCCGAAGCAGCCGTCACAACCACCTCCTCAATTGAAGAGGGAAGCCTCCTCGACTAACTTGACAACTCCACGAAGTAACGCGTACCAGTCGGCTTCGGGACCTTCTCTGCAGAGGCAGCAATCCTCCGCAAACGCTGGTCAGCGCCCATATATGCCGTCATCTGCGGGTCAACCTAGACCAGCCGCACCAACTGTAACACAGCGTCCTTCACAGCAACTACCGCGCCAGCAGTCCAATGCTTATAATCCGTCCAATACTTCGTCTTATTCCGCTTTGTCAAACACTGGCCGTTCCGGACAATCTTTGCCACAGGGTTTTAATAACCCAGGACGTAATCCAGTTGCACAGCGACCAGCGCCCATTGTGGCTCCTAATATTTATGCCACTGAAACTTCTTCCCCTGTGAGAACGACAAGCGGTGTTAACTATCCATCGAGAAGTCCAGAGTCTGGACAGTGGCCTGCTGGTGATGCATCCACGAACTCTGCTGGTCGAAATTATCCCTCCAATTATCTTCATGAAGATGACAAGAAACCTGTACCACTGGGATCCACTAAAGAGGGAGATATTGCTGATAAACCAGGTTTTCAAGCTAAATTTAAAGCCCTTGTAGGAAAAAATATACCAGCACCCGGCGGAGAGCCTGCAGCTAGGACTCCAAATTTGCCTGGTGATTCCGATGCTACCATAGATACTAGAACAATTACTCGGACCGGCAGCGAGGTAAAAGTGCTTCCACCTCTTTTGAAAAGAGACAGCGTTATAACAGATGATAAGCGAACAGCAGACGACAATCACCTATCGAAACCTCCTGATGTTCCAATCTCTTCGCATGTGGAAGAGGAATCATTTAATTTTGGCGAGAATGGGATTTTGACGATCGAGGATGATGAAACGTTTGTTAAGAAAAGTGTAAAATATTTTGAGGCAAAGGACAAGGCAAAAGTTCCTCTAATACCTAAATCACCAACATTTGAGAAAAAAGACAAACCACAAAGACCAACTCATATAGATATACCTGTTGTGAATAGAGATACAGGGTTTTCTGACGAAGAAGACGATGGAGGAGTGGACGACAGTCCAGTAAAACATCCAAATTTGAGAAGTATTGTTCAGCCTCCGAAGAAAGTTGCTCGAATATCATCTGGAAATTCTCGAAGAAAAGGAACGAGTTATCCTGGTACACCGACTCGTATTGCTTCTGCCCCAGCTTCAGCATTAAGTACACCACATACTCCAAAAAGGCAAATTCATTCCGCAAGATTTAAGACCGAAGAAGAGCTCTATAGAGTTTTTGGAAGTCCTGTAAAAAAGACAAGATTTGTGCGTAATGTTGGTGAGTAATTGTCTACAAACGGTGCTTCAACAACCACACATCATTATTTCATATCATCACGTAGGTAGCGAGACTGCAAAAGTTTAGAAAACACACAGAATTGTATTAATTTATTTATTTTATTTATGCCTTGATTACACACTTCGGTGAGAGGGTTTGTCATTTTGTTCCCAGATGTTCAACAGTCATACGTGAGTATTCTTGGAGAATCCTATCTCTTGAGAACTAATCTATTTGGGATATTTCAGTCAGCAACATGGCCGGTAGTCGCGTTTATCCCCTGGGTACCAGTGAAAATAAGGCACCCATCAGATTTGGGGGGACCCTGGTCCAGGGGAATGAACCGTTGAATAGTCCAATACTCTCTCAGCACTATTCCCCACCACCTGTACTGTAGTATGTGCTTTCTAAAAGACTTTTAATTATTTTTGTTTCAGGAGCTGAAAATGGCACTAGTGATGTTGGGAAGGTGAGTCAATATAATGTTTAATAAATATAATGTAGCAATAAAATACGAAATATAATAAATAGGCTACAGCACCGGGTACTTTAACGAAAAGCGTGTACTACTGAGTCGTCCATACAAATAAAACAATAATAGGCCCATATGAAAAATAATGATAAAGCACCTGCGAATTGCATCGCATGTAATTTACACTACTGTATATAGAGTACATAATAAGCCACGGTTTTATTCAAAATATTGTAGCATTGCATGGTACAATATAATACTGACGTTAAACTAACTGAGGTTGAAGAGACAACCTCCTCGTTATAACCGAAATGCGAGGATATAGAAATATCTGGACTTGAGATGGGATTCGAACCCATGATGCCTTGCCTTGCCGGGGCCTCTAATTTTTTCTTTTTAGCCATAACCTTCGGATCGAGAAACCCCTTGAAATTAGCCCAATGCAAAAATTAAGTATCTTTAATAATTTCTCCATGACCTTGACCTATTTTAATGATGTCATTTTTAAATATTTTTAGGAAAATAGACCACGACCAAACGGAGTGTTGGACTCACCTAGAAAAACTCCTAGCAAGATACCTAGCTCATCGAGAAAAGTACCAACCTCACCGACTAAAACGCCTCTCAAGTCGCCAGGCGTGCCCAAAGCTGCACCCAAAACTCCCGAGAGCCCAAATTCAGCAACTCCACTCGTTAAAAGTAAGTGAAGTAGAATGAAAATGCTACTGTTGAGCTAGTCACTATTCACTAGTTCCGAGCATAAGATCCGAGATATGCTGGTAGGAAGAAACGTTAAGTAAAGCGCGGTTTCCACCGACCTGCTAGTGCTAAATACAAATACGGTGACGTGGTAACAGACATTCAAGACTTAGGCGGGGTTTCCACCGACCTCGCATTGCAGAATGCAAATGACATTGACGGAAATGTTTGTTTTACTCTATGCCATAGTCAAAATTGATCAATGATCATAGAGTAAAATCCCAAACAAACAAACAAACAAACTAAAATTAAAAAATGGCTTCATGGGATATGTTAAGTACAAACATTTTAATAGATTTCTATAAAAAGAAAAATTCGAATTTCGATTTTTACACAAATCAAATTTCCTCCCCCTCTTTGGCGATTTATCACTGAGCTATCACGATCGCACCGATGAATGGTGTAATTTGTATTTAAGTTTAATTCCGAGTCCGAGATATTCTCACTAAGCCACGTTTCAGTAACAATAGCAACATCAACATTTTTGCAGATTAAATTTTTAGTAAATTCACTTAATTTGGTCCTCATGCCTCTCACATTTTGATAACATAGAGTGATTCCGTTTAGTATACGTTTTTTTGCTGGGAGTTTACAATTTTGGGTTTATTATTGAAGAATTTGATGGTTATGTTTTGTTCACCAGCTCTTTTGCGATTGTCTAGCTCCTTGAAGACTGCGTTGTTGTAGTCTCTTTGTTGCTTTGTGAGGTCAGCTTTGAACTTGATATTGGTATTTGAAGTTATAGTTTTTTATTTTTTATTATGGTTTTGGCGAGGTCAGCATTTTCAAAAATAACTTTGATCGGACGTGCCATATTGTCAGAATTACTTCTTTTTTTACCTAGTCGTATAACTTTAAAATTCAGGCTAGGAATGACGGGATCAACGACTTTGTGTATTTCTCTACTATCGTGATCGATTCGCTCATCAATGTTTGCTGATTCACTCTCACAGACATTTAGAAAAATTAAGTTATTTTTCCGCGCTACGCGCTCTTCATATTCTTCAATCATATTTTCAATGAGCTTGGATTGGTTAAGTTCAGATTCAAGGACATCAATTCTATTGGCCAATAGCGGGAGCACTTCAAGTTTAGTTTTTAGCTCTTCGTAACAATTGTTGATAAACGACTGCGATTTTATCAAGTCGTTAAAACTCGCCGATAAATCATTAACTTTGACATTTATTTGCTTTTGAAATTGTTTAACTTCTTCCCTAAAGCTTTTAAGCAGACTAAGCATTTCACTGGACTGATTGATAGGCTCCTCGCGATCACTAGACTTCAGGGAAGCAGCTTTGTTCGAGTTCAGGATTGCTTTACATGGTGGGCACACCCATTGTTGTTTTTCAGCTTGCGTTTTTTTTCTCTGAACAGCTTCTCTGATCTGCCCGCAGCTGAAGTGGTAAGAGCCATTGCATTCACTGCAAACAACGGCATCCTCCAAAATGACTGGCTCTTGGCACTTATTGCAGGGGGTGGTCATTGGTAGCTATAGAGGATACGGGTGTCAATATTAATATGTGGAAAGTGTGTAGCAGGAATGGTTCTGGTGTTTCATACAAGCTTATCAGAAGCCAGTCTTAGCCAGTCTAGACAAGTCTTGAAATGCTGTTTATGGTAAAGTTGACAGTTTCTGCTGGCTAGTTAAATATACGAATCTTCACCTTCTCTTCCTGTCTTCCCGGCTCCGAAACAGAACCTTCTATGAGCCCTGCACTCGGCGTGGGAATTTTTCTATAGCTTTATATGGGTACCAAAGCACAACCTACAATGTCCAGATTCACTTTACAGAAAGAGTAAAAAACAGACCAGTGTTATACTAGTTTAGAGAGATTGGCTAACTCACCAAATCAATATCAAAAAGTAGTCAGCACTAAATTTAGCACAAAATTCCAAGATAAACCAATAAAATTTAATATAATTATTCACACTAAAAACAATCGACATGGCATGGCAGCCATCTTGGATTAATCTACTATCTAATCTACTACTAGTATACCGGTATTAATAAAAAATGGTGCCTTTCCAGAAGTTCCAATGAACAAAGTCCAGGTAGGGGCTGCGCCCGCGCCTAATCTAAGAGAAGTCAAGTCCAAAATTGGATCTCTGGCCAACACGACTCATCGGCCTGGCGGTGGGAATATAAAAATCGAGAGCCATAAAATCGACTATGGGAAATCTGCCCAATCCCGTATTGCTGCTAAAAACGACGCGTACGCTCCTAGTGGTGGCGAAAAGAAGGTACAATTTAAAGCATCTTGAAGGAATAGGATGTGACGAAGCAGTATAATCATCCGGGATTTGCTGCTGAACCTCCAAGATGCAATCGTAATAGTCTATACAGTTCCACTGAAGATGTTGACCGCAGATGTTGACGAAAAGTTTGAAAGTACACTTTCAGAAAGTCCACTGTCTATTATCCCGGATTCTACTGCTTCGTCACGTTACTCCGGTTTAGTAAATCTTTGTAATTATTTAGAAGAGAATGTATTAGTTTTTCAAGGGGTATAGTATTTACGCTACATAAAGGTGGTTATAAAGGACCCTATTAAAGTCCCTACTAAAAGCTGATACAGTATATTTGGAGAAAGAAATGAAAAAGAAATGGACAGGAGCGGGATTGAACTTGAATCTCTGCACCTTGCGGGATGGGATGTTGACCTCTGTACCAAACCTGTCGCCGTCCAAGTCTCCATCTGTTGCAGTAGGTACTTTAATCCTTTCGGGGTTCCAGGGATGTTGGGTAACTCATTAAGACCATTAACCCACCCCCCCCCCCCAAAAAAAAAAAATAATTTTTTCTGGCTCTGTCACAGTGAGACTGTGGCTGTCCCACGCTCAAACCACATTAGAATAACATAAAATAATAATGTAATATAATGATATTACAAACTGCACATACTATAGCAGGTTCATGGTTTAAAATTTTACTATGCATTTTTCAACGATTCTGGTGGTCATTTTTGTTGAAAAGTCGAGCACCATGTATTTTTTTTTTTTTATTCATAAAAAAGAAATCGCATAGGCGAACCCGTATTTGCTCTCTTATTTACGCACGTTTATTAGTAGGAGTGCCGTAATACAAGTAGATAGAATAGTGATGTGGGGCAAATTTCAGATTTTTTTCCGTATTATAAAGCACTAGATTGATCGATAAGACAATTGCAAGGTTTAGAATGGGCATATATATAACTAATTACGGTACGCAGCGCTCAGTCCCTCTATCTTCCCTTGGATTATTACATGCAGGAAGCAGTCGGTCCCGGGCTATCCTAGTTGAGAGTCAGAGAGGGGTTTATAGCCCTAATCCCGCTTGGTTGGCTTAGTAATATAACTAAAAAGTCACTATTTATTTATTTATTTAGAGACCTATACATTTCGTAACTCAGAACTAGTAACTCAGAACCTGGCATTACGCGATTTCTCCTGGATATGCGCAGCGAGGATGTTTGCTGCCTAAGATAGTCTAAGTATACTATAAATCATTTTCATCTAATTTATTTCAGATTCAGCAGGTGAAGTTGCAGTGGAATGCAAAACCAAAAGTTGGCTCACTGGAGAATGCAAGTTACAAACCTGGTGGGGGTGCCAAAAAGATTGAAAGCGTTAAATTGGACTTCAAGGACAAAGCAAAATCCAAAGTCGGCTCCAAAGATAATGTACACTATACTCCAGGAGGGGGCTCTGTCAAGGTATGCTAGCCTGCAATGCCTACTTTTGCCTACAAGGCCCCCATCGTGCTAAAGTCAGCTGTAGCCTAAAACTGTGGTTGCAAATTTATTATTTTGGGTGTTCTGCATACCTACTAACCTCTAAAGTTAGATATTTTCGTTAATATGGTCATTATTCTCATAAAAAGGGCTCCGACAAGACAGGGCCCAACTTGTAGGCCTCACAATTGTCGAGAATTCTCTCATTTTGGGTGTTCCGGGTACCTACCTAAATATCTTACCTATTTTTCTGTATCTATCTCGAGACATGAGGTGGTTGGGAACAAAGCTCACCCATACAGTTTTTAAGCGAGCCCTATAAATGATACAATTATAAGCATTTTTCTGTTGCAGTCCTAGCACCAATGTAAACTTAAATTAGACGTAGGTAACATAACAAAGTAATTAAATGGCGTCTGGTTAGTTTTTAAACGAACAGGCTAGTTTTAACACATTTTCGTTTAATTAATTTCCTAGCATGGCATGATAAGCCTAATAATGTTCGGAATTTTTGTTTGCAGTTTAATTCCTATAGAATAGTAACGTAACCCATTGTAGGATATTATTGCATTTATTGCTTGCTTAACAAAGTCAAGTCATGCATCGTGTTCTTTAGCAGCTGCTGACATTTCTTGCTTATTGATGAACTTAGTGTAGGTTACGTCTTATGAAATCGCGAAATTGAAAAGAAACAGAATGGATAACAAGTTAACTAATTTAGCGCAGGTATTATTAGATAGATAGATAGATAAGTTCGAAAATCCGTGTATTTATAAAAAAAAAAAAAAAGTACAATGTGAATTACCTAGCTGTGCCCCCTCAAGCCGACGCATGTGAGGGTTTTAGGTACTGTACATTGGACATTAATCTCTATATAATACTAATACTTAAAACAAAAATAGTAGCCTAAATTGTTCAGAAACTGTTGTTACCTTACTTATACTTGGTTGATCGTTAGCCTATCATAATGCGCAAGCTTATTTGCACTGACTCGGCTCTAAAGAAAATTATTTAAAAGAAATAAAAAGAATAGCCTAAATTAGTAAACTCATATTAGGTATTTAAATTAAAGTAAGCCTATTAGCCCATAATCATTGTGATTATATGAAAACTTGTACGATTGCAATATAGTACAATACAGCCTATGCATTCCCGCCAAGTTTTAATACATAATAATACCGCTATCTTAATTATATTAGTTTATGCTATAACAAGCAGTGCTTGAGGGCCGTCAAAAATGTATAACTTATAAATCAATATTATATATACAAATATATTATTAAATAAATTATAACTTATTAACCATTTACGGTCATCTTTTGGCATGCTGGCGTACAGGGTGGCTTGGGCATGAGTTTCCCTTTAATTACTAAACTTGGCATCCATATAGATATGCCTACATAATTGTGTAATATTTAATGGAGAACAAATTCAAACTTGTCATTGTTATTTATGCATACGGTATTAAGGCGGGTATTCCACATACGTACATCGTCAATGAAAATTATGAAATTGAAGGACATTTCAATTTTACTCTATGCCATTGTTAAAATTGATCAATGATCAATTGATCATAGAGCAAAATCACAAACAAACAAACTAAAATTAAGAAATGGCGTCATGGGATATGTCAAGTGTGTCAAGTACAATTATTTTAATTGATTTTTTTTAAAAACCGTTTTCATCCATTAAACAGATTGGTGAAGGTCGATCTTACTTCGGATCTCCTACTATTATTAGGTTTTATTAAAAATAATAAGTATACGAAGAAAACAAATGCAAACAAAATTTCAAAAATTTGGCACATACGTTTCAATAGAAAATTGTCAATTTTTGAAAAAAAACATTTGGAATGGCCGCCATCAATGAAAAATTGAAATATCCTTCAATTTCATTATTTTCATTGACGATGTACGTATGTGGAATACCCGCCTAACAGCACTTTTACAAACCATACAACTTTTACAAAACCATAAACTTGCTGTTTCACCATGTTTTTACGTATAGAGCGAAGAGTTTTTCGAGAATTTCTACAGTCTCTTATAAGGGAAATGTGCAGAAACACAGTGAAACATAAAGCGGTTATGAATCTCTTGCTCTAAAAGTTGCTACATAAATGAAATCTTGAGAAGTTGAATGGCGATTGGGTTATTCGTAATGTGTGTTAAATAGAACAGTATTTTGAACACTTTTCCATGAAATATTATGAATAAATTTACCCTTAATATTAAACCATTAAAAGCATTGAATTTTATGCAACTTGTTCTGTGTCATACAGTGACTGGCAACATCAGCAGGGGTATTATGTCGTTTAATATTATATTAAGTTAACCTGTGGGTCAGCTATGGAAATTGTTTTTAATCTTAGGCGCCCATTCCACATACATACAACGTCAATGAAAATTATGAAATTGAAGGACATTTCAATTTCTCATTGATGGGGGCCATTCCATATGTTTTTAAAAAATTGACAATTTTCAATTGAAGCGTATGCGCCAAATTTTTGAAATTTGTTTCTTGAAATTGTATTTGTTTTCTTCGTCGCCTTATTATTTAATCCTTACTATAATTTTTATACAGAAATGCTTTCTTTTTAGAGAAATCAATTAAAATAGTTGTACTTGTCGTATCACATGACGCCATTTTTTAATTTTAGATTGTTTGTTTCATAGTTTGTGATTTTACTCTATCATCAATTGATCATTGATCAATTTTAACAATGGCATAGAGTAAAATTGAAATGCCCTTCAATTTCATAATTTTCATTGAAGTTGTACGTATGTGGAATGGGCACCTTACCCTGCGATTAAAATGTAGGCTAAACAAGATAATATTACAATTGTTTCTTTTACATTTTCAACTCCAGGATTAAGTTAAAACTTATCGCCGCTGGCATTAAAAACGTAAGGAAGATAATTTTAGATCGGAAAGTTAATGCAGATATTGACGAAACACTCGAAAGTACTCTTTCATATCGACCACGGCCCATCAGCCTGGAACCGGAAATTCAATGTTTTTAGTAATATTGCTCATGGATGCCTATATTAACTTATCCTTCGGGGTTACTCCCATGTCTTGTGTAGAAATGTTTGTTTTTCATTTTGTTGGTAGTTGGTTTGCGTTGAAATGTTAATTTTTGTTTAGAACTCTGCATCCCACCCGGAAAGGAAGCAACAAAACGTAAGTTTATTGTTGTGTGCTTACTGTTGTCTATGACCACTACAAAAACATGGGCCTGCATAAAATTTTTTGGAGTTACTTCCCAAGGTAGTGCCGGAAGTAGCTGACTGAGCTAGGGAAAGGTGTAACCGGAAGGTTGCCATGTGAAAACCTTAGGTTACATTTGGGGGCTACCAAACCCGAAAACGGTTTCTATATAAATCCTGATAAGGTAAAGCCGCTAATATTCCATAGAGGCCACTGCTCACTTCTCCCAATTTTAAACTTTTACAAGAAAGCCCCTGAAGAGAATGGTCATGAAACTACTATAGTATACTGTAGATTACAGTAAGTACGAACTGAGGGGTCTAGAAGCAAAGCGGGCCAGTTCTACTCGAGTAAATTTTTCAGGAGAGACCAAAAATTGTAGGTTAGTGAAAAACGGTCCTAGAAACTTGGTTCTTTCGCTAAGGCGCCCATTCCACATACGTCAATCGTCAATGAAAAATTGAAAAATGACGTAAATTGAAGTGGTTGCAGAATTTTTAGTATGTATTTAATATCTGCTAAAACGTCATTATTCAATTTTTCATTGACGATTGACGTATGTGGAATGGGCGCCTTATATTAAGACAAAAAATTATGCAGAGGAATGCGTAAATATCAACATTGCCGTTGCCATAGTTACAAAGTTATTCGATGTTGAAAATGGACTTGGAACCTTTTGCTTCTAAAAAACTGGAACTGGAACCTTTTGCTACCCACTAGACTGTGCTGAATTTAATCGTGACTAATGATTTTCCTTTAAAAAAATTGGCATTTTCAATATTAATTTGAAAATAGGCCATTGGCCGAGAGGAACTTGCACGTTTTGTTCCTCAAAAGGGGGGAAATGTTATTGGAACTGGCACATTTTTCTTCTCAACCCAGTTTCGTCACGCTTATATCACCCATAAAAGCCCTTTTTTGCTACTGAAACTTCAACGAACTTGTAGGCCTTGGCATAAGGATTCTAATGATACCAATAACTCAATTTCCGAAAAAAATTGGAACTGGCCCGCTTTGCTTCTAGACCCCTCAAGTATAAGCTTTTAATGTGTTTGGTGTACCAACAGCCGCTTGAATATTCCTGTTATACTCAAATAAGACAGGATTATAGAGAATCAGTTGAATGCTAAATTACTATTCCACTAATCCACTTTCGGTGGAATAACCAACTATAGGTAAAACACAGTGTTAGCAGGGGAACATGGCGGGAAATGATAGCGCGCTGAGACTACTAGCCATTCTAAGTCCTGGTCAACTATCATATGTTCCCCACTTAGTTCGGAATCCACTATAATCAGGAGATCCACCCTTTCAGCCAACTGCCCTTCTCCCTGGATGGATCTTCTTACAAGATTTCATTAAGTATGGGGAAAAGAGTATTCCGTCCATTCTCCATGTGTATGTTACTCGGGCATTTTCATAGCTATAAATGATCGCAAAATACGTGAATCGACTGTACTTATTATATAATTATGAGATATCTCCGGCCATGTTTTTACAAAACATTCAACTGTTTCTCTTTGAGAAGGATTTGCAGTTGCTATTGAATGGCTGCAACTGACAAAACTGTCATCTTTATAACAGGTACAGTATATCAACGACGACCGATGCAAATTGTTCGAAACGTTTCAGCGATAAAACTTCGCACTTACAGGATATGATATGAACCTTTTCTGATTTAACTTGTTCAATGTTATATATGCTGTATATCGTATTTATTGCAATAGATTATAAATTATTAAATAAACACTTAATTAATTTTAGAATATTAAGAGAATAAATTATGATGTTTTCCCTATCCTTGAAACGTTCAGTACCTACTTCTAGGCTGTAGGTACTGTGTTGTAATATGGGAATTAGTGCTTTTTCGTGTTGGGTCATTTTAGTCATATTATTGATGATTACCATGTGCAAATGTGTAATAGATAAACATAATTGCAGAAAAGGTTATAGTCCAATTTATAAATATAAATATAAATAGTCCAAGTTATATTTATATGAATTAAATGAGAGACCTAGGTCATCCCATTAACAGAATATAAGAAATCGCGTTACAAATTACACTAATTACAGGTACAGTTTCATTAAAAATTCAGTTACAATTCTTTCACAATTCTTTTTAAAGTCTTTCTAAATTCTATTTTAAAATGATGCTTGAGATAGCTGCCGTTACTTCGTCCGTTGTGTAAAAAACATTTTGTATGAGAAACACTTTGAGGGTGGATTTGAAGTTCTTGTAGGGCTGTTCTTTAAAGGACTGGGGTAACACATTCCAATACATAACGCAATGGAAGAACTGCGGAAATATTTTGTCCCTTGGAGATCCTCTTGGTGATCACACCAAATCAGCTACTTATTTTTAACGATAGATACATAGAAAATATGTGCATTTATAAAAAAAGTAGGTGAACATAAAAATTAATAACAAAGCTGTGTCCCCTCAAATAAGTCGTGTTCACATCACTAAGGAATCACTCAGGTATCATTTGTATTAATATTTTTGTCAAATTTTGGAAAGGCCGCAGTTACTATCAAATTGGGCCACAGTTTAAGCCACTTATAGTCAGTAACTGGCAAGTAAGATTTAGCCTAGAGTAAGTAGGTTAATTTGACATTGAGATACTAAACATTGAGTTTTGCTGCCAGTTGCTATTGGCCTCTCATTTTATTATTATCATTATTATTATTCATTAGCATGATCATATATTATTCATTGTGATAAGGCCTAGTTGTATAGTTAAAGTTGAATGAGCAATCGACTTGAAGGATGTAATGGGCAACAAACATTTTTAATTTTAATTTGGAGATTTAGGTTAGGCGCAGATTCTACCAACGTCAATAGTGATATTAAATGTTTTTTGACGTGGTAGCAGACATTTTTAGACTGTCTAAAAATGTCTGCTACCACGTCAAAAACATTTAATATCACTATTGACGTTGGTGGAATCTGCGCCTTACGTTACTATGGTGATATGATAACCATGAATTCAGTGTGGAAAAAATGTTATAAATGAGTCTTGATGCTCACTCAATGCATCTCATCGCGACACATCCAATGATTTTAAAAAACTCATGAAAAAAGTCAAGTTAGTAGGCTATATCCCTTTAAGGGCTGAACTGGAGGCTATTAGCGTGGTTGCAGGTGGCGGACATCAAAGAGGCCACCAGAGTAAGCAGTCCGCGCCCAAGCAGCGGCATAATCGGAGGCTGTGGTGGCAAGTCTGGTGGGGACTTGTCTAGAAAAAGCCACAGTAGCCCAAGGATGACTATGTGACGGGGCGAGTAGTCGCCGCCACTAAATAAGCAACAACTACTAGAGCACTCATTTGTCCTGATGGGGCTGGGAAACTGCTGGCCCCGAAAGTGGAAGAACTCAATGAAGAGTCAACGGCATAAGAATGTTGAAGGCAACGGGAAACCACTGCATTACAATTCCCTATAGTACGGTACATTCAATACTCTACATACTTGACTTCTTTCTGGGGAGTCCGAAGTACGGTTTCTACGTGTTGCCATTATGATCGTCAATCTTCGATAGAAGAGGCATTCGAAGAAGAAGAAGATACTTGTAAGCTACTGCGGCAGGTTCGAAGTTGACATCGCCATTTCCCAGAAACAACTTAGAAGTTAGAAGTATAAGTCTTTCCTCACAAAAATAATATAATTCAAATATCACCTGGCCAATATGCTGACAGTAGCATTAAATAAGCTGCACATTTTTATCTCCCACTGTATAGATAGAGATAGACAATCTAGGCTATTTTTGGAAATCCATCAATTTTCCGAATGAAAATTTGCATTAGAGGTGAGTTGAGAGCTGAGTAAGCAGGAATGGGATACGCTGACACTGAATTGTTTGGTAATATTTGTATTCTGTGTTTTCCTGTTGTGCTGTTTTTGTAGTTTTCTGTTGGCGATATTGCTTGTTTTGATGTCTTGTCTTGTACGTTTGTTGCATCTGCTGTAAGGGCATTGGTATATCGGCACCTTGCTGTTTAAGAAGTAAGTACATTTGAATTTTGATTTGCTTCAGTCATCCCATGCAAGAAATTCTAACGATTCAAAAAATATAAAACAAAATATAAAACGTATAGTGGGGTTGCTAAGTCCATTCAATCGTATTTACCCTCCATTCTACTTTTACAATTATTTTACAATACAACTTTTTATACAGTAGTATATGGCGTTGCTGCCGAGCAAATATACTATAAAATTGTGGTTTATATACACTATTATAGTAGGATAAACGAAAGAGTTCAAATAAATACAAATTCATCGGTAAATTCCAGGTGAACCCTGACACCCCCCCCCCCCTAAATATTTATCCGTCTACAAAAAAAGTTGCCTGGATTCGGCCATATGGATTTTTTTCACTAGGACCACTTGGCTAAGCCAAAAGCAGGCCGAGGTACAGTACAAGGACCCCCTCCTCCCCCCTCTCCCCCCAGAAATAAATTTTTGTATGTAAACCTCTATGGTTTGAAGAATTTATCCATTAATTCATTAATAAATTACGTTAAAAACAAAAATTTGGTTTGGACCCCCCCCCCCCCGAAATCAAAACCTGGGCACGGCCTTGGTCCAACTCCCTTGTAAGGCATTGCAGGACCGATGATACCCCTAATTCAAGAGCCATCGCCATAATGTCCCTTACTTCCGTAACCGAGTAACTTACCCCAAACCTTGACGACTGGCAACTGTGAGTCTATCCCTCGCGGCTAGATATATAGTACCGTATTAGAAATTAAAATGATTGGTATTAATGGTATTTTATATTTTGCTCTTGTATTTTCAGATTGAGAACCACAAATTGGAATACAAGGCGCAGAGTAAAGTGGGCTCCTTGGACAACGTGAAGCACCAACCGGGAGGAGGTGATGTCAAAATCTTCGATGATAAGGAATATATTAAGCAGATCTCTGCCCAGGGCTCAGGCACACAGGTACAGTATAAAGCATTCGTACAGGCACAGCATTATCTGTACGGTACATGTTCTTTCACTAGATATGTCCATCAATCTGTCTGTCTGTCAATCACAATGGGCTCACAGAAATGATGCTCAAGTAAAACCTTGAAGTTATTATAACTTAAAATCAATGCAGGTTTAAAATTATTAGTTAAAACGTGTACGTACAGTCCGATATGTACGGTTAGGTCTAAGCAGAATCAATTATTGTAGAACCATTTCACGCTCGTTCAGCCTATCCCCTTCGTTGTTTTATTTGTTATTAATTTTATTATTTATTTGCTCTGTAGGAAAAAGTCTGTCAGACAATTCAATTCAGGTGTTATTTCAGCAAATAAAGCAAATGAACCTTCTTATCGGAAACATCGAATTTTTGTCCTACAGACAAAATGTTAACTTGGCTGTTGTTATGCAAAAGTAGGCTTATTTGTTCTCACGCTTGCACTTGTTACAACATAAATTATGCTGCAGGGGTCGATAGATTATATTTTAGGCAACCACCCCCCCCCCCCTGAACCAACCAATTTTGAGGTGATCAAGGGGAGCCAATGTCAAAATGAGCTTCCTCTTGATCACATATCGCTAATTCGGAAGAGAAAGGACACAACTCTAAATCTATCAATTTACAAAAATTAAGTAAAAGCTTCGTTTTATAATCTATTACCTAACAGTTCCCGCCAAATTAAACAGCCCTCATGCGGAAAATATACACACTACATTAACGCAGTTTTCCTAGCAAATTAAATATTTAAAAAAAAATATATTTTAGCGTTTATTAAGTCGAAATCGACAATTTTTGAGTTGTATCCTTTTTCTTCCGAAGTTGCCATGTATTATCACAAATCGAGCACCATTCACTTGTCTTGCACCTTTCACTAATTCATGCTTTTCATTGTTCTTTTTTCACAGAGCCCGATGCACACATCTGTTTCAAAGTCCCTTTCCGAGACCTCCCAGGACGAAAGTTAGGCTGCCTACCTACTGAATATTAATGACTGATTTTGTTAAATGCTTCCGTGACATGCGGTATTGATGTTCTCAAAAAGAAAATTTCTTTAATTAGGCTTGCATTTTCTGAAGTTAAATTTAGTGTGTATTTATAAATAAATATTCTCTGCAGAAAAAATGGCTAAGCAAGAGTTAGAATCAGTGGCATTTTATTTGAATTGCAGACGTAGCACGAAGAGTTAACTCTTAACATAAAAAACAGCTCGTGCTCCGATTGCTCATAGAAGATCAGTCGAAGCTCTCGTATGTCAAAGAAACCCCTCGTTCCTGGTCTTTAGGCGCTTATTCCACCTACGTCAATTGTCAATAGTAAATGTGGTATTGACGGACATTTCAATTTTACTCTATGCCATAGTTAAAATTGATTAATGATCATAGAGTAAAATCACGCCCTGCAAACAATAACAAACTATAATGGCATCATGGCATATGTTAAGTACAAACATTTTAATAGATTGTTTATAAAACAGTTTTCATCCATTAAACAGATCGGTGAAGGTCGATCTTACTTCAGATTTCCTACTATTATTAGGTTTTATTAAAAATAATGAGTGTACGAAGAAAACAAATACAAACAAATTTCAAAAATTTGGTGCATACGTGTCATTAAAGAAAAGTGATCAATAGTTGAAAAACAAGTGGAATGTAGTGTATCAATGAAAAATTTAAATGTCCGTCAATACCACATTTACTATTGACTATTGACATAGGTGGAATAAGCGCCTTAGTGATGAACGGCCCTGGTCCGAGAACCAAACGATCCAGTCCGCTGGTTTTTTCGATTCAGTTCTGTTTGGTCCTACCTAGAGTTTGTACAGAAGAAATGGGTCGTTTGAGCGTGTCAAAAATAATTTTGAATCCAGTTACCACCTGTTACATTTTTTACAGTAGCTGGACATAAGACACGCAGCAATTAAAAAAAATATTTTTGGCGCGAAGCGAAAGTCTTATCTCTCCTGTCTAGTCCCGATGTTTAATATTTTCAGTGTATTGTCTGTCCGGTTTCGGGTTCGGTCCATTTCTTTTCGGTCCTCAGTTCGGTCCGACAGAAAATCCGGACAGAAATGTACCAAATCAATCACTACTGTGCGTCGCTGATTGTTAGAGTGGGTCAATTAGCTCAATATGAAAATAAATACAATTCCTCCCTCGAAGCATTCTAGAACTGTGTCTGCACTTTTGCATGTCCATGTTCCTGCAGAGTTGGGAATACTACATCAATACAACAAGAGTAGTAAGAAAATATGCTGCACGGCACCGTCATGAATAGGTAGATGGCCGTGCCGCCCAGTATTCTTTACCGAGACTTTTCATGCGATGGTGGGCCTAGTAAGCGTACCTTTAGTAATTTAGTACATTGACTATATTGAATTGCAGTTTTGGCATAATTTATGGGTTGGGTTATACGTCAGTCCCCCATTCTTCAATTCCTGTTAATTTTTCGTTATACTATTCTTTACTCACATTTCTTCATGATTATCTCAGTAACTTATCACTTTAACTGCGTTAAATGCTATAACGTTTTTGTCCAATACGATAATTCCATCCGGCTATTTTTCCTACAGTTTGTACAAATATAACGTTTACATTCATACTTATTAGAAGTTAAAGACATGTTTAAGATAATTACACCATATCCTCTTATCAGTATTTATTATTTATGAATACCTAAGTTATAGCCTACTAAGATTGAGTTCGAAGCTTCTAGTCTTTACCATAAAATGAAGCGTGTACTATATAGGCTGTATGTACCAATATCTGCAATGTGAGATAACTTACCAATCAACGGTTTTTCTCTCTTTATTCGTATGAGTTCATAGTTCAGAAAACTGTATCGATCTCAAATACAGCTGCGAGCATTATAGTCTTGGCTAAAACGCTTAGGGTTCTGTATAGGAGAGATGGAGTATGGGACATCCAAGCCCGCCAAAAATATTTGTTGAATCCTGGGGCCATACGCTAAGTTTGTTCAATGACAGGTCATAGGAGACGTAAAGGATGTGTGAAACAAATAAACAATGGCGGGAAGCAAAAGCAAATACTAAAATCTTAATCATTAATTATAATATATAGGTATAGTTTAAATTCCCCGCACATTTTTATATTATGTAAATCCATCAAAGAAAACGCAATTCTATCCAGTGTTAACTCGTCAAATCTTTGACGACACGTCCCCCGCTACATCTCTTTTATACGCCCATGGCGTTGCATATATATATTTGAAAATGGAAAATACCTTACACGGCTGAAAATTTTTAATATTCACACAAAATCCTTTACCGTATACTATAACAGATTCATCATGTTTTGATGTAAATTTGATTCCCAGCAATAAGCCATAACCCTGGTAAAAAATGTCAGATCAGTGGCGTAGTCAGAATTTTTTTGGGGGTCCAGTTTTCATAAAGTTAGCCCGCTTACGATAGGTTTTCGAATGGGGTGGTTTTTCATTTGCCCCCCTCCCCCGGGATTGTTTTTTAAAAGATAGGCCTGAAATAGTTTGTCGGCAAAAAATTTTGATTTTGCAGACGATAACTTGAATAACAAAACTGGAAAAAGGGGGAGCGGGATCTCCCCACCGATTTTTTTTAGATACATATCTAAAAGATTTGTTGTTTTGCTAAATTTGGGGGGGGGGTCCGGACCCCGCTGACCCCTTGGCTACGCCACTGTCTGAGATTATATTATCCAAATGAATAACCTCGTTGACTTTTATTACATGAATTTGGGTCCGTGAGAATGTATAGCCTAATAAGAACTGTCTCTTTGTCTAGTAGGCTACTGAGAATTGAAAGAAAAACCGGTTTGCCAACTTTTTATTGTCCGAGCTTTCAATAAGCGCTACCTACCCTACAATCAGCTCTATGTTAGCTTTCATTCATTGATGCCTAATCCAAGTGCCAAAGTCCTTGAAATTTTGTTAAGGCCTATATTTTTTCTAACAATAATCTACTGTAAATGATAGGTACCGGGTACCTCATTGAGCAGAAGCTACCCGGCTTCAAATCGCGCCATAGCTAGCTACCTTTTTCATATCTTTTCTCTATGGAAAGCAACAGTTCCCTAGTTAGAGCCTGTATGTGGTGACTTTCCGACCAAAAATAAAAATACTATAGTTGCGTGTCTAAAGATAGTGCCACTCTTTCATCTTATATTATTTATAATTTAATTATTTATCTATAAATACTGTATATATATTAGATATATTTCTATACTGTTCATTAATATTTTTCCACCAGTTTTCTCCATGTTTGCCATATTGTAAAGTTCATTATTTTATTTATCTACCGTACCTGTTGAAAGTACCCACAAATTGCTCCGACTAAAGTAGTCTATACCTGGAGTTAATACACCGAAATGCTCATGAAATTTGTTCAATATTAAAATTATGCTTACACTCTAAATAAGCATATGCACGTACTAAATAGGTATAAGCCTATTATACTAAAGTAGTGGTAAGTACAGTGCGCCCTAAATGTATTAAAAAATAAAATAATTTTTGTAGCCTGGATATTAAACATGTCTACGCAGCACTCATGATTAGGCATCAACGATATTGAAGGCATTCACAAAACTGTTGTAAAGTGGAAAAGGGCAGGGAAAAATCAAAAAATAATTTCTTGTTTTAAAAACGAGGTTTTAAAATTACTAATTATTAATCAGTGTACTGGGTGGAGTTCAAGATTGAAGTTACCGCATTTGCTATTAACCAATCGAGTCTTAATTATAGTCAGGGATCTACAACAACCTCCTGGTTCTATCTACCTTTTATGTCTTTTCCCATTTTATCACAGATAAATGAGTACCAACTTGCTACGGTACCGTACTATGTATTTTTTTATTTCTGAAAAATCATGAATGTCCATTTGTGTTATGTAATATTCTACCGTGCGCACTACGTTGTGTACGTTCATTCGTACTGTAGTAAATTTTTATTATTATATTGTATTGTATTATGGCCTATGCCTTCACTCAACTCATATTATTGTAGCCCATCACCCTTTCTGCACCTAAGCTTGATTGCCATCATCAGTAAGTAGAATTTGATTATATATACATATATATAACTTAATTGTTTGTTTGTATAGTTGACATCCATGAATAAAATTCTGTAAATGGAAATTACATTATCTCTAATTTGCGGATGGAGCACATAAACTGGCATATTTAGTAGAAAACCTTGCATTGCTTATTACCACAGACTGGGATCAAAGAACACTCGTGATAAGTGTTTGAAGATAAATCTTGTTGGGGAAAATTTTGCACTATAAGTTCTAAGCATACATTAGGGTACCTACTTAAACGCAAATACAGATGTTAATATCATTTAACCATGCATTTCTTTTGTTTAGAATGAAGTCGCATCGTTGTCGGTTGAGAGAGAAATATCAGCAAGCGCCGATGCAACAGACATCAGCATTAAGAAGACAACAACTGTCAGCAATACCAATCCAGAAATCAGCAAAACAACGCATGTGACCGTCGTCACACGATCACCGAGCAAGGAACGCAAGGAACTTGAAAAGACTCCTTCCACGCATGAAATAAAGCTCACCTACTTGGCCGTATCGTCTCCCACCAAGCAAAGAACGAACCCAGTCAATCCTGTTCAAGTTGTTAAGGTTCCTGCCCTAGAAAACGCACCTATCCTTAACCCCAGCGTTAAGGATTCAGGTGATATTAAGCCTGAACTACCTCCATTCCTATCTTCTTCTGGTGATAAGAAGGAGACTGGAAAACGTGAGGTTGAACAGAATACAGTTAAAGGAAAAAATTATGACGCAAATGTAGAAGAATCTCCGATTTCTAAATTCGTTCAAAACGAGATGACGACACATGAGAAGGTTGGGGAAATCTGGAAAGAAGTTCAAAATGTTGATTTCCCGCAGCAGCAACCTTTCAACGATTCCCAACTGAAGCAAACCCCTCCGAATAAGCCGGCACTCCAGCAACCTCAGCCACAAGCCCAACCCAGACCCTTGCAAACGCAACAGCAACAAGGTTATCCTCAAAATTCGCCTGCTCCACGGCAGCCTGCAATGCAACAACGTGCCCCTCAACCATTTGAACAGCAACGTCCACCGTCAGACTCATCCTTCCAACGTCCTCAGCAACCAACTGAGAATGCTCCTCCAATTAGTAAGCAATCAAATTCAAGACCCTCTGACAATTCTCTGCCGAATCCGCAGCAGCGAACGCCTCAGCAATTTGAGCATCCGCAATACAGTCAGCAGCGACCGCCCCAACAACCTGACCCTACTTTACCCATTCAACGGCCTATTCATGCGGAAACTGTTCTTCAACGCCCCCCGCCACAACCTCAACCCCCAAGTCCCCGCTTTAATGCGCCTGTACAGGGTTTAAGGTCTGCCAACCCTCCCCAACAAAGATTCCCTCCCCCAACGGGGTATCAGGATCCCAACAGACCTCCCAGTAGCGGGCCACAGACCAATCCTCCTCGGGGCCCTCAACTTGAGCAGTATCGGCAACAGACCCCCATAGCGTCTGACTCTAAATGAGAATGAGGAATTATCAGTATTACCTACATAATTATGGCCATGTTTACGTGATTATGAACAGTACTTAATAATAATAATTAGCTGCAATATATTGTAGCCTACACAAGGCATGCACTGTAGATATAGAATTTAAGATGTTTCTGTTTCGTTAAGATTCGAATCTGAATTTCGAAAGATACGAGATAAGTTGATCTAAGTTACTACATGTTAATGAACTGTAAGTTGTAGACCGCAATAGAACCTTTCCGCAATCTCCTAGTAACAGCACACGATTTTGATCTGTCAGACAAATAGTTTTTCAAATGACAATCTTTTGTCGTGTGAAAGTGATGGGTTGCCGGGTTGGTCGCGTGTATGCCAGAAAGCTGAGGATGAGGCAGGCCAGTCCGTTCACTTGCCCAGTATTCAGTGCCGATGTTAATAAGAGACCCTATATGAACGGCCTTGTATGGCTATATGCATACATGCAAGCAGGTTTAATCATTCTTGCTCACCCGTGCTGTGCTTTTTGAAAAACATGATAAAGATGAATTAATGGGCTATATTTGGTCTTGCCATAGGCATACGTTCACTCTTTCAAATTTCATTATAGTACAATATCTATAAGATCTACAGCAAGTTGATTATTTGAAAGAAAAAAAAATGGTACGATAAGTTAATTTCGGTGAAGCTGTATTCTCTTCTGAGGTCACAACCTGTATATGTCACTCCCTGCATAGCTGTAGCCTGTACGACTTTAATATAATATGTAGCTGTAATATGTAATACGATGTTACGTAACGTTAGACAGCTATATAATATATCTTAAGCATGAAAACAATATGGATGTTCAGCCTAGATTATTACTATTAGAACATGAGCGTAAATGGAGAATGTTAATAGATTGCACTTTGGGTGCCTCAGTGACTTAATAATGCAACTTAATTGATTGTAAACTGTACAGAGAAATAACTTTGATGGTCGAGGTTAAGGGCAACTTAGCATTAAAAAAACATGACAGTGGCAGGGCTACGGGGGGGGGGGGGGGGGCAGGCCTTCACCGGCACCCCCACCCTTTTGAGATATTATACATGTTATATATAGCAGAATTGTTGTACCTAATTAAAAAACGTCAGGATTAAAACTGGTTACAAGTTAACTTACTTTCATTATACCTACTCCTATTGAAAAATGTTTTGTTTTTTCATTGCCCCCCAGATAGAAGTCATGCCCCTCCATGCCGCCCCCCCCCCCCCGGCTTAAAATTTCTGGCCCCGCCACTGATTAAGGGCCAATTCATTAATTTCTCGGTCCAGTGCCCCTATATTGGCACAATTGGTCTTTGGAGACCTCAAAACAAATCGACTGTGATAATAAACAATGGAATTTATCTTGCGAACTATGGTTAATGCATAAAATTAAAAATCTATTTAAAGTACCGTAAGTCCTACTTCTGGAATGTTTTTTCCTTTTAGATTAATCTCATTTATTTTTATAGGCTAACAAAAGTCATCTAAACAAATGTATTGTTTATTATCAAAGTTAATGTATTTCAGGAGGTCTAAAAAGGTTGATTTGACCATTACAAGCCAATGTGGACGAGAATTTAATTAATTAGAACTCACGCCATGTTGTTAACATTATTTTGGAATGATTCCCGTTAACGAGACTTGACTTACACCCAAGGACGGACACAGGGGGGGGGGCAAGGGGTAGCTGCCCCCCGCCCCCCAAAATTTGGTAAATCTATTGCAAATTAATTTATTACACTCTAATTTAATCGATCCTACATACGTTTTTCCTATTTTGACCCACAACTACCCCCCAAAAATGGGCTGGATCCGCCCCTGCGTACACCCAAAGAAAAGTTTCCGACTTCCCTTCACCCGAACGGGGAAAATGCGGCTGCCAGCCATGTTGCTGACCACAACAACCCAAAAAGTGCACTGGTCGATACAAGTGATTCTCTACCAGTCGACCGGGTCGGACCCGTATTCGGTTGTCTACATTTTTTAGTGACTTTATACTAAAGTCTTAGTGAATAGGTCTAAATGCCCGCGTTTCCCTGTAGTTGAATATGTATATCCATTATCCGCTAAGTTATTCAGTAATAAAACAAGAAAGGTTTTCCCCTTTTTGCAATATACTAATACAGTATATTATATTTACTTACCCCTACAAATTTTAGGATAACTAGAAAACGTCTTGTAATGAGAAAGTACCTATATTTTGATTTACAATCAACTTAAAAATGTAGAACTTTATATAGGGCCTACCCGCGCAAAAGAATAATGATATTGAGGCGTATTAACTGCATTTTTTTAATTTTGAGATAACTGCACCATAGTCTTCCTGAAGTACTTACTCGTATGTCCATTTTAGAGGCTAATCTGTACCTGAACTGTAGCATGCTCAGTTCCTGAATAAAATGCACTTGAAAATCAGTTCATCAATGAAAAAGGTTAAAGTTTCTTAACTTCAAGTGCGTTTATCTAAAAATGAGTTTGACTGCAATAATTATAAGCTTTGGCTTCTTTTACGTCTCAATTAACTATTTTATTGGTTAGTTACTGTATGTACCTATGATGTGAATTATAAACGTATTAGGCCTATCTCCAGCGATTATATTATTTGCGATAATATCCATTTTGATTAATTTTTCATTCTGTGTGATTTGGGCAGTTTTTATGTTGAAGCCTATCGACTTCTTCAAAAATATGCCTCTGGGATTTATTTTTTTCTAAATAATTATACCTTTCCGTCATAACAACTTTCAGCATAATACTGTAGGTACCAATATCATATTATAAATTTCTTTTTAAACTTCAATATTAATTATTTACCTATGTTAGAGCAATACCAGATTAAAACTAACATTAACGTTGTATTTACATTATAAAATATAGCCCATTCTGCCCATTACCTTTGTGTTGATTGCCCTACTCATGACCATACAATTCACGAGTATCGTACGTTCACAGAAGAGAGCAAATTATCTCAACTAGAGTTGCTCATTATAAGAAGACAAGGGTGTAAATTTCTTCACTCTCATCTACAAAGTACCTATGGCTACTTGCAAATGGGATGCATGGAATGGGTCTACATTGTGACTTGTATGGTAGGGTGGACTGGGTGGTAGCCTATTATAGTTACGAATTTACCATTCTTAGGAGTGAAAACCTACAGGAATCCAGTTATGCTCTCGTGATATTCTGAAATGTTCTTCCAACAGAATTGGCTCAAATCGTCATGGCAGGTAACAATAATACCTTAAAATTCATGTAAATTGTAGAATTAAGTAGTAAATTGATAGTTTAGTTTATATAAAAATTAACTCCATGTATTCATTTAGAAACAATTACTTCATTCAAACTTTTTCAAAGAGCTGTTAAAAATGCGCGCCATATTTGGTGCCAGACGCCATTTTGAATTGTTAGAAATAAACAACATGGCTGCTTAATATAATGTCAATAATGAAAAGGTCTATCAAAACAGAAATATCTAAAGATTTGGACTTTGAGATTATTGGAGGTAAGTCGTTACTGTAGCATTAACACTCGTATTTATGATATTCATAATAAAAATCTACCTCAGGTGTCTGATAGGCAATCTACGCCCAATGCTTTGCCTCAGCAGGAGTTTTAACACACAGTCGCTGTCTTTTGGGTTCAAAACGAATAATCTAGATCTAGTTTGCTTTGTATCACCATATAGTACGTTGCAAGAACAACAAAGAAGAATATACTGCCAATTTTTATGACTTAGAATACTGTTGCAATGGCAATTGCTAGAGTTGTAACTTGTATCTACTTGTAACGGTGAGTGGCTTGTAAATTGCGTTGCAACTTTATCAAAATTGTAACTGGGCCAATGACCATGATAAAATTGATGGGGGATAGGATGGGATAATAATATATTAATTTATTGCATGTGGACATGATAGAATATTCAATGATTTTGCCAAGCCTTTAGATGAGTACCACTCTAATCCTCAGAGCCAATCCTTTTCCCGATTCGTGTATTTTAATTTCAAATTCTAGAATGCCCAATCCCACGGGATACCAATACCACTCATTTTTTGTACTGTAATATTATTTATTGTAGAGCATGGGAAATATAATAGGCATCAGAATGAAATTTCTCGACATTTTGATACATGTATATGTGGCCGTCACTAGAAACAATTTAGTTGGTCCACGTCCAATTAACCACAAACTTTAGAATTGGTTTAAAAAAAAAAAACTGTTGGTAAGGCGTGCGGACGCCACTTTTTTCATATTAATTCTGGTGAATGTGGCCAATTGCTGCTGGTGACGGCACATCCTGTATGAAAATGTCGAGAAATATTTCTTCTAATGCCTCTAATCTTTTCTGAATTTGACTTTGTGTGAAAAATCCCATTTGTATTACATAAATCTAACCCTGATCAATCAATAGCACTCGCAACTCTTTTATTCCTTCAGGAGTCGAGGAAACCTCAGAAGCGGGTAGTGAACTACAAAGTTTGGACTCGCAAATAGAAGAACTCTCTGACACGGACGAGCCTGAAAAGAAAAGTGAAGCCGAACAATATGTAGGAGAATGGAATGAGATTAAGAGCTGTGACTGCTTGGTGCTAAGGGGCTACGCCGTCAGCGGGCGCTTACGACAAAGCCGCTTCCGCAGCGTCTACTGGCGGTTATTTTTGAAATTATACGACAGCGACTCGAGCGGCTGGATCAAATCTGTGGAGAAACATAGGGAGGAGTACCGACAGTTGGCCAAAGAGTTGGAGGGGACGCCCAGAGATCCGAATGATGATGGCGAGAATGAAGATGACCCACTTTCGCAAAAGCAGAATGTAAGTATTTTAAGGGGACACCCCATCTCCCCCACTGCCATTTGTAGTAAGTTTAGAAGTCAATCGGACAGTAAGAACTGTCCGTGTTTTTGGGGAGCATAAGAAAGAGTACCGATAGTTGGAAGGGACGCCAGAGGATTCGAATGATAGCGAGCTGTGAGAATGAAGATTACCCTCTTTACAAACTAACACAGCAAAAGTTATCACCATGAGGGTTTCATTCAGGGATGGATCCAGCCCATTTTTTGGGGAGGGATGGGTAGTTGTGGGTAAAAATAACGAAGAACATGTGTAGTGTCTATTAAATCAGAGCGTAATAAATTAACTTACAATAGATTTACCAAATTTTGGGAGTGGGGGGCAGGGTGCAGCTGCCCCCCCCCCCCCTGTATTTCGTTTCGTTAACATTGCATATACTCGTACGTGCGTACATTTGGCGGTAAACCGAATTCCAAACTAGTTCATAAAATTCATTTATGGAGTGGATAGGTTGAGTTTTACGTTTATTTTCAACAATTTTTCCAAATTGGACCCGCCGTTGTATATACTTGTAGTATATACCCTAACCCTACTGCCGATCGGGCTCCTAGCTGGCCGTAGGTCATAGCTTAAGCCGCATTGAACGGATTTCTTAGATTATTTTGCAAAGAATTTGCATGTGACCAGTGGCGCGACTCGTGGTTTCTGAAACCAGAGGGGAAGCATGTCTATTGGTCCACAATATCATAGCCGAAACTGGACAAATATATATAAACAGTTTTACTATTCACATGAATCACAACATCAACGTGTAACTCGGATCATCGCAAATGTAGTTTTAAAACCTTTTTATTTTCAAACATTTATTTAAAAAAAAACTTAATAAAAATCTGAATCGGCCAATAAACATTCATCAAAGCGGCCTGCTTCTCCAGTATAATACAGCACCGCCCTGGTTATCAGTCTCTCCTTAATATAGTCAACCACCTTAATATTCCATGTTGGATCTAGCTGTTTCCAGCTCAAAAAATCAAGCAATTCGTGCATGGCACCTATATCTTTACTAATCTTGCTCCTTTTAGATTTTTCCGTTTTTGAGCTATCGCTAGTCTTCCAATTGACTTTTGAGATGCCGCTGATTACGCTGTGGTTATAGCAACGGTTTCTGAATAGTTTTGTACATATAACGCTGATTACAGAATCGGAAAATATTTCATTTTGAGAAAAGTGAAAGTCCATTGAGAATCCGTTGTCGGTGTATCTGAAAAATAAAAATATATATACTTTATTAAGTACAATAATACCCGGTTATATCTTTATAGGGGACATTGGGGGGTGGGGTAATCGAATAATCGCGGTTCCCTACACCCCTTACAGCCAGTGAGAGGTTTTCATGAGGGGGAATTTATTTTATAAAATAGGCCTGATATAGTGGCCTTTTACGTTTTAGTTGTAAATGGAAAACAAATGAACAAGCGTAGTAAGTTTCTGCGCATTTTGCTCGCAATCTAAATACTTTCATAGGTACTGCTGAAGCTCCGGTCGAATGAATAGAATTCTTATGAGTGTACGTCCTGTAGGAAATTGACTGCCCGAAATTTAATACTTCTTATTTTCTCTTTAATTAACTAAGCAAGTCATTAAAGATTTGACTCATTTAAGTTGTGGAAGACTACTTCATGCATCATACAATATAATAGGAAATTTTAGTTTTTGGTAGATTTTTCATAAAAAATTGTTGAGGGCTTAAATTTTACATAAAATAGATACCATGAAAAAAACGACAAAACAAAAAATTAATAACACCCTATTATATATGATGCATGAAGTAGGTAGTCTTCTATAACTTGAACGGGCCAAATCTTTAATAACTTGCTTAGTCAATTAAATAAAAAATAAGAATGGTTAAATTTCGTTAAATTACACTCTTAAATATCATAGATTTCGTCCAAGCCTAGTGTACTGTTTAACCTAGGCTTTTTTTACTAATACAAATACAAAAATTAGAGTCCCTGACCAGCCAGAGCCGGATCGACTGTGTCAACAAAAATAGCCACCCGAGAGGGTTTTTTAAAAAGGAGGAGGTACTTGAATAGTCCAGCTCCTGGGGTCGTACTCATCCACATTATATAGTGAGGCGTCAATAAGTCTGCTCTTAATGTATGTTCTGAAACAAGCTGGATCCAACTGACTTACTAAAAATGGTAGCTTATTGTAAAGCCGGTGTGCAAGTATCGGATGAGAATCCCTCGACTTGTTTAGGCGACACCTAGGCATATCGAACTTTTTCGCCGATCGCGTATTGTAAGAGTGCACTGTACTTCGAGCTGGTAATTCAGGATCCATTTTTACGGCCATGGAACAATTAAAGACACACTGGCCATGAACAGTGAGGACTCTAGTGGCTTTACAGCGTACTGTACAGTACGTGAGTAAGTCATAATACTTACTGCAACCTAATGTCTTCAACCAGCGCTAATATATAGAGAACATTTTCATCACTAAAAATCGTGTCGACATCACAGAATAGAGGGGCTTCCACGAAAACCTTTTGCCAGAAATTTGGAATACCCTGACCGTTTGCATTTTCAGGGGTATCTTCATCTTTATCTAGTATAATCTTTGCCCGTTTATCATACAAAGGCGTCATAAGGGAGTTGTACTTGGCTTCCAAGAGATGGAGCTCTCTTTTAAAATTTTCTTCCAATTTTTCTGTTGCTATATGTATATTCTTCAATGCTCTCACCCTGCGCTGGACTGCTGCCGGTAAGGGGGGTGCAGAGGCCATGATTCTACCTTGGTCCAGATAATTTTCAATTTCATACCAGTGCTGTTCAGCCTTGTGCCACGGATTTCCTTCGTTAAGATTAACTGTTTCTATGTCTTCCATGGAATGTTGAGTTATCTTGGTTGCTTTGTTGTTAAGTTCCTGTTCAAGTTTTGAATCTGTAGTGCCAAAAATTATGGAGATGGCTGCGATATTTTTTGAGCACGGAAACTAAAAATTTAGAATTGTTTACGGGTTTTCTAAAAATAATAATAATAAAAGTCAGTGGAATGTCTTATTCTTATGAAAGGAGTTTATTCAGTGGCTTGTTGAATTCGCTCTTCAGGTGCCAACTAAGGACGATTCCCATTATCGCTTGGAAAGTATGCCATGCATTGTTAGATGACCGTCCAGTATTCCTTACGGAATTATACAAAATCAAATATCCATCATAGAGATATAAGAAGTCGCAAGCCTTAGAAGCAATGATCCACTACACTTTGATGTACATTCTGTGGCCGTCATTAACATCGATTGGCCACAGTTATTGAACTCGATTAGTAAAAAGCAATTGATACTGAGGATATCAGGTTGCAGGTGTTCCAAAATTTTGAGCAATTGGTGTCAATGAGAGCCACATCATATGCATCAAAATGAACAGGTTCATTTCTTCTAAAGAACTTGACGTTTTTTATAGCTGTACGATTGATATACTGCATATTTATTTATTTATACTTTATTGTATTTTTTTTTTTTCAAAAATCGGATAGTAGGGGTGTCCAATTGACTGCCGACGCGACGCTTAGGTTCAAAGTGTAGAAAACCATTTCTTATGTATGTCATCTCATTGGTGGCACTGCAATAATCAGTTCCTGCGAAATTTGAATTTGTACATGTGTTTTTGTTGTTTCTAACGCCTGCTTTCAGCATTTGAACTGCTTTAACAACCCTGTCAGCCTGGCGGGGGGAGTGAGTCTGTTGTAAACTTGAGGCACCCTCAGGGCAGACTCTTTCACCTCGGGGAAAGGGGAGTTGACTGACAGGGTGGACCTCCTGATTATAGTGGATTCCGAGCCACTCAATTTGTATATGTAAATTGAGGTTAATTGTAACGTAAAGGCCCAAAATATGCCCATATGGAAAATATAGGCAATTTTATTTATTTATTTCTATAAAAATATATTAAAAAAATCTAAGTTGCTGGCTGTTCCCACTGTAAAAGGCGCCTTTTCCAGTTTTAGATTTTTTTCAGGAAAGCCAAAAACCCGTTTCCCTCCCTTCCATAACGTTGTGAATCCAACAATGCAACCCTATTCGTTATTTGGTTGTGGTGTCACGTGGCCTCAAAATGGGCATCACCTATTGGCTGCTTGGAGTGTAGGCACGTTTTGTCGGGACTGGACACACGAAGAAGTTGATTTTTGCGGTGATTCGCGATGATTATAATATTTTATTTACATGGGATAGGATAGGATTCGTTTTGCTGCAACGTGACAGTCTCAGTGTTTACAACTCTGGCAGAAGAATTGAATGACATATGTAACTCAATTTTGATGAAAAGTGGATAAGTCACGTTTTGCTTTGGAACTAATAAACTGAATTTAATTTTTTTTCAGAGCCGATGGCAGCGGTATTTTAGTGATGAAGAGCTACGTGGACTGATAAAGCAAGATGTTATACGAACATTCCCGGGAGTCGAATTTTTCCGCTCTGACGAGGTTCAGGCAACTATGGTCAGGATATTATTTTTGTATGCAAGATCTCACCCCACGCTTTCATATAGGCAGGTAAGATGACGCGTATTTTTATCAAGAAAAAAATGACTAAAATATGGCATCGCTGTGGGAGCGTTCCGAATGGCCACAAGTCGCGACCATCTCCAGAGATACTTCCACAGAATAGGTTTCGCTGATTCAACCGAATGCCCCCTCTGCTTCCAAGGGAAAGGAAACACCGATCATGTATTCAGCTGCAATGGCATAGAGGTGGGCAACCAAACTACGACACAGGAGGGCTCTACTATGCATCAAATGCCCTAACAGCCAAGTACGGGCGTTGGTGGAAGTGGTCACTCAATATGAAAATAAAAGTATTAAAAAAATAGTTGTAAGGCGCTTGAATATCCCATCTCTCTTATATAGCATTATAGAACATTTTCGTATACTCTCTGAGTCTAAGGGCGGATTTGACCATAACGTTATTGTTCATTTTATGTAACCAATCACTTCTTGACTATGAAGGCGTCATCCACGTTGAGTGGATGGCATGGACAGTTCGGGAATTTTTATGTCCTCAAAAGTAACTTTTATATAAAAATGGAGTCAGCCATAAGAGAGCAATTTTAGCTTCACATTCAAGATAGATATGCAAAGAAGGGGAATTTAACAATCAGATTTCTGGTGAATTCTATTGAAATGATCCTGCTTGTGTTGGCCTTCACAGTTGCTCACAAAGGAATGTTTCATGACGCCCTATTCTTTACTAATTATAACATTTCCGCGCTCATAAGGCATAGAGCTTAGTTCATTTGTAACAGGATAATGTAGCAATCACATACATATATATAATAGGACCGTAAGCTTAAATGTTGTTGAGATATATATTGTAAATCTGGAATTATATTGATTGATTGATTTGTTCCAGGGAATGCACGAAATTCTCGCGCCAATTTTATTTGTTCTGCACAATGATCACTCGGCTTTTCTCAAGGCATCAAAAGCAACGGAACTGCCCCAAGACTTGACGAAAATTCTGGATCCTTCAGAACTTGCCCCTGACGCATATATGATATTCGTGCGTGTAATGAAGTACTTGGAGTCTAGTTACTATGTGCCACCGCAGCCCTCCACTTCTCATTCCGTAAGCAATTACTATTTTTTTTTTTTTTTTTTTTTTAGTCTTTCCTGGTTTGTTTGGTACCCACTTCAGCATGTCCGGGGGCTCGAAATTCTTTCAAAACACAATTTCTGTTGTTCGCTCGATTTTTGCTATTTTCTCCACCAATTGTTCATCCGTAAGGAATTATGCTATTTTAAAGGACCTTATGGGGGACATATGCCTACTTATTGTGGTGGCCCATTGACCCTTGCTCTGTCCGATCGATCTTACATACGATCTTAAATAAATAAATGTATTGTGTTTCTTACATGTTACATATACAGTGAGAATATAATGAAGTACTTACTTAACGTGTCCAGGCCTAGAACACGTTGATCCAAAACACTGTGGCCTAGATGGCCTTGTCATTTAAATCTGAGAGATCTGTCTGGGACACCGCTTCTGCTAGTCTAGGACAAACCAGAAGGTGGCTATCGTCTGCGTTCGCAAGTCCTCACCTACACAGGTTCGCGCGGCATCTTGTAACCCCCATTCTTAGTCTATTGAGGCGCAGCCAGGTGTCAACCTCCTAATTGATATTTTCTGACACGATTGGTGTAGTTTCCGCAAGAATATTGGCCGCTGGCAAACTGGTATGCATTGCCGATGTCAACCCCCACCGGCTACAATATGGCATAGCCTATATTATAGAAAAATGATTGAAATCTGAAATAAATGTTGATTTTGTTGTTTTAGACCAGCGAAAAAGAATCCGAAAAAAGCGAAAGTGAAGTGGTTTTACGCCTGGAATGGATTCGTGAACAATTACTGCGCAATGCCGACCCAGATCTAGCTGTTCATTTACTTCACCTTGATATTCCACTGCAACTTTTTGGCATGTAGGTTACGTAGTTCTATGTACTATATATAAGAACGGACTCCCAGATATATATTATATATATATATGTATATAGCAGGAGTTTTTAAGAGCAAATCGTAGTACCCCCACCGCTTTTTGTACAAAATCGATTTTCACAGGAAAAATCGATTGTAAAGCTCGTCTAAAGTAACCCTTAAATTAGCAAACATGCTCCTCGATTTCGATATACATGTGCCTTTACTAAACATCGATGAAACTGCTTCCTCAGGAATACCACACCAATCGCTTTTTTGTACAAATGAAATTCAATCTTTCTTCTTCTTAATTGCCTCTTCTATCGACTATTAGTGATATCATGGTAATTTGGACCTTGGCCACTGCTGCTCTGGAAGGTGAAGTCGTGCTCTAGCCTTACCACTGCCTCAGGTTTTTCAACCAGGATGTTCTGCCTTAAGCGGCTGAAATGCCACTGGACCTAAGGCGAAAAGTACTGACGAGTCGCTTCTTCTGCAAAGTTGCAGCAATTCAGACTCATCCGTTAGGAGCAATGTTAAAAACCACACTCCCCGAACAACTCAATTTCCGCATTGGCAGTGTCCCTCCACTGGTGGAAGCCGCAAGCCAAATGGGTTTTAGCATGGCCAATACTATGTTCCCCCCTTTATTGAAGTGGCTCATGGGCAAATTAAAGCAGTGTCAGACTGTGTTGACTTAGAGACTGGCGATACTCTTACAAAGAACCCTGGGTATGCAGCAAAATTTTTCAATCAGCTCATCCAAGACTGCTGGCCAAGAGCAGACAGCATCTTTACGGATGGCTCAAAGGGGCTGGAAGGTTACGTCGGTGCAGCTTTTTACCACCTAAACTTAAAAATACATAAATTGTATAAACTTGACCCCTCTTTCTCTTCCTATACAGCTGAGCAAATTGTGATTTATAAGGCCCTGCACTACACAACCAAACTCCCCCCCAAGGGAAGTATCCATTTTTACTGACTCCCTTAGCTCCTTTAGCGTTTTAAAATCGAGCCACAAAGATTCAACCTTCAATGTATGAAAAAAAGAATAGTTGAAATGGCATGTCAAGCAATAGAGGCAGGTCACGAAATTCACCTTGTATGGGTACCAGCACATTCAGGGATAGAAGGAAATGAGACAGCAGACGGACTGGCAAAAAAATGTAAGAATACAGGGAGAAGAAACCCAGGAACCTGGAATGACATCGCAGGAAAACACCTAAAGAACATTAAAATAATCTGGCAGAGAAGGTGGGACGCATACCGAACCACTACCCTAAAGGCCATACAACTTAATATCCCAGAAAGACCTTGGTACTGGAAAAACCCTCTCACGAGAAGGGTCCAAACCATGGCCATAAGACTGCGGCTAGGTCACGCCTCCTTCCCATGCCATCTGGCACGGATCGGTGTTCGAGAGTCTCCTCTCTGTGAGTGGAGAACAGGAGGGTACTCCGGACCCCATCACTTTTGAGTGCCCCCTCTACAGCCGGGAGAGGACAGAGCTTATTAGCAGGTTGCAAGACCGGGGGAAGTTGCCGCCATTCACATATATGGATGTGCTCCAGGACTTGGACAGAGAGGTGTTGACGGAGGTGGTCCGCTTCCTGGAGAGTATCGGAGAAAAGTGGTAGGACGTTGGGCAAGCTGTTTTAGACGGCAACCTCGTTGTCCCGTGAGCTCCCGATAGCAGTCTAGTACCCGTCTTTTGCCAGATGGATTTGGTAATGGCTGTATACCCTTAAGCCAAAAAAAAAAATCGGCTTCTCTATCCATTCGCCTCAGAACCTCAGCATTAGGGACACAATCTCTCCCGGATAATTGTGGCTGGAGTTACATAATTATCATGGATCAAAATGCTCAGAAAAATGTCTTCTGGCTGTCCTGATATGTTAAACAACTCTACGATTGATATTTCTCGAAATATATGACTTTTTGACTTACAAGGCTTTTCCTCCTCCGATTGTCTCTTAACATTCAACTGAATTAAGTAGCCTCTTCAATCTAAGTTATAATGCTAAAAAACCGGTAACACTTCATGCAATTATTGTTTATCGCAGACATGTCGCACAACAATATTATGGCGATTTGTTTATTTATTATTTATTGTCAATGGTCTGTGTAATTATAATGTAATTTCAGTCGCTGGCTACGTTTGCTGTTTGGACGTGAATTCCCTCTGCAAGACCTTCTGGTTCTTTGGGACGCCATATTTTCCACCGAAGAACTCTACATTGTCAACTATGTTGTCACTGCCATGCTAGTCGCCATTAGGCATTTATGTAAGTACTGTATGTGAATAATTTCTTGTTATCCTTCTTAAGACAGAATCAGACACTCTACTAAGCCTTTTTTATGTACAAATTTCAAACGCGTAGATCGGGCGTTCGAATCCCGCCAAGTCCAGTTTTTTCTATATCCTCTAATTTCGGCCATAACGAGGAGGTTACCCCTTCAACCAAAGTTAGTTAAATTTCAATACCTATTATACATACTAGTAGAATATAGCCAAAGCTTCATAGTGCAGTATTATATGATATAATATAATGTATGTACCAATGAAATATATATATCAAATATATATTTATTCCAATTTTTTCCAACAAGACAAAACAAGACCAATATACAATATATTATATTGCCTCATTGATTTTATTTCCAGTAATTGGCCAAGACTCTACGTGCTGCCTCAGTCACCTAATGAAGTATCCCTCGGGGGTGAGCGTGGCTTTCGTCGTAGAATTAGCCTTACATCTTGCCCACCCTACGCAGTGCCCGCCCCCTCCATTGCCACCGCCACCCAAACACCTGCAGAACACGAGAAAGACTCTGAACCGTCTTGCAAGGTACACTGTTGTCTTGGTATTGTAATAAACCTTGGAGAGGTAAAACGATGTCCCGAAAAGGCATTGATTGTGGGTTCAAGTCCATTGTTTGAAGTACTTACTTAACGTTGTTGTCGCTTGGCCCGGTGGTGGAAGGATTGGCCGACGGGCAATTCCCGCCGTTACCAGGGACGCCCGATCGCTCATGAGCGCAATCTTCGGGGAGGCTCCTTCCATGTCCCCATTGTTTGAAGTGAGCCAGTATGCCACCGGCCATATCAATTTGAATCCACCAGAACATAGCGTTTATGCGTAGCGTAGATAGTGGAGCGTTGTACAAAACCGAGATGACTGGAGGAGTATTGTCAAGCAGGCCAAAGCTCACCAAGGGCTGTAGAGGCCTAGAGCCAGAAGAAGAAGAAGAATACCGTGTTCAGAACTGCTGCAGTCTGGCTAAGTGCGTGTCGAGTCCTGGTCACCTCCGAATTAATCGTGTGACTTTGCTATGTTCCCTAAGTGGAATCCACTATAATCAGTAGGTCCACCCTGTTAGTCAACTCCCCTTCTCCCAGTTAAGAAACAGACTCAATCCCCCGCCAGACTGACAGTATTGCTTAAAGCAGAAATGCTGAAAGTAGGCGCTGGAAAACAACAACCGTTTTTGAAGTGTACGTAGGAAGGTTGCTGCAAGTCGATATTTCCAGTATGAAACACTGTGTTTCCCGAAGCTATACAAATGGCAATAATGAACTTTTTGTTTACAGTTTTCGAAGTCAAAAGGCAGAGAAAAGCTTGAGAAGTATTCCAATAAAATCGCTAGTCGTTGGGCATAGTGAGACTGGATCGAGTGCTCTTGACGGTTTCACGCTTGAGGTGAGATAATGCTAAAAATGCAGTCTATAGTAAGTTACTTCGATCTTACAACGGACGATATGGTCGCTGACGATTCGCCGCCATCAAAATGGGTGCCTTTGCGCATCTGCGTAGGCCAACTCTACATCTGAATGGAAAGATGTAAGGTAAATTTTTTAGCGCTGTATATCTGCGCTAGTAATGGGTTACCTAAACCATACACAACACAAGCTTAGAATTGAATCTACTTGTTTGGCATGATGACGTCAGCTTCTTTTAGACTGTAAATTCTAAACAATACATGATATACTGGCATTATGTATGGGTTATGGTTATGGTTCCATAGGGAACTAAACAGGATTTCCTCGCGATGATTGATATGGCTGAATGAAGACGCCTTGCCAGAAAAGGGAAGAAATAAATAAAAGTCAATCACCAATTTAATTGCAAAGGCTGTCACGGCCCTTTTGAGATGATGAATCAGTAGAATCCGAGTTGATAGACCGTAGTACGTTCTGAAAGCGTACTTCCGGTTGACATCTTCAGTGTATACGTAGACTTCCTAGATTGTATCTCGGAGGTTCAGTAAGACCACGGCAATCAGCCCGGAATCGGCTGCTTCATCACTCACCGATGTCTCATAGTTTCCCTTTACAGATTTACTCCCTATGGAGTTTTTGTCCCATGCCTCCAAGTTGAGTGTAAGAGAGCGCTAGGTCGGGTTACTATTACATCAAAAAGCCATTATTATTTATTTATTTATTGCTGTCACACTCCGAGTAGAATGTTAAAATAGTTCTATGCCATTGGATTTTATTAAGAAAAAAAACTGACTGTAGGGTGACTCATAACATGAATTTCTGATTTTAGGATCCTAGACTGCTGAAAAATGAAGTTGAAAATCTGCGTGCGGTAATAGCTTTGGTGCAGCTAAAGGTGTCTCAGTACCATATTGCTCTTCATGATGCTGTTTTTCAATCAGCTGACCCAGAGGCACTCCAGGCGTGGGAGGGGTTAAGCGAGGTATGCACGTATACATAGGACTCCATTGTGACAGTTGCTGATGATAAAAGGGAATGCGACAATAATAAAGACGTTTCATCAAATCATCATCATCATGTCAGCAATGATCAGCCCTAGTGGCCCAGGTGTGAAACGTGAGCTTCCTCCACTCCCTTGTCTCTGTCCCCCTTCTGCTATTTCAGGATCTCCACTGGTATCAGTCGCACTCTTCTGAGACCGTCCTCGATCTGGTTTGTTTATCTCTTCCTTCCTTCTATTTCTTCCTCCAGCCCCTTCCTCGCGCAACAAATGTGTACAAATTAGAAATATAGCAAATCCAAACCTTTTAAGAAGCATTTACTATGCACTAATACACTCAAAAATAGAATATGGAATTATAGCGTGGGGCGCAGCGTCACATAATGAACTTGAAACGCTCTCCAAAGTCAAAAAGAAAATCTTAAAAATAATCTATAAAAAACCAAAACGATTCCCCACTACTGAACTATATAATATAGTAAAGGTCCCGAACATACAGCAAACTTTCCAAACGGCTGCCTTACGCCAACTTGATAAACACCGTCATCTACATAATCCGGTTCAACATAACCACAACACCAGCAGCCTGATCGAGGCGATTATAATACCGGTATTTATTTAATCCTGGTATTAAAAATGTAAACAAGATAATTTTATAATGGAAACTGCTATTCAAAATTTGTTTGTTTACAATTATAATCCTAGGGTATTTATTTAACCCCGGTATTATAATCGCCTCGATCAGGCTGCTGGTACAAACAAGGAATACCTCTTAACTATCAACAAACCCAGCACAACTAGAATTATTAAATCAGCAAAATATACCGCTCTTAATATTTACAATAACCTACCAATAAGTATAAAAAACAGCCCTACCTTAAAAAATATTTATAAAATAAATTAAAGGGCATCTAAGCAAGTAAACTTAAATGATATAAAAACTAAAACTAAAAACGCGCACCCTGAAACACAACATCACCAACCTTTACCGTACCCTATCCTAACTAACATTAACCTGTCACTTACAGACTAACTTAATTATACTAATATTATACTAATAACGATTCTCTGTAATTTAGCCACACATGGCACTGCCTGTGCCTAAAGGAAAATAAAATGTTTAAAAAAAAGAACTGTAATTTGTTAAATTGGGATAAATATATTACTTACTTACTGCATCTGCCGTTGTCCATTCGCTTTAAGTGTCCAAAACACAGTGTGGGAAACACAAAACTATTGTAGTACTCTATTTGATTTTATTCTCCTTCATGGAATATAAGTCTTTGTCTAGGATCTTAATAACTTAGCTTTGAATGTAAAAAGACTTATATTCCACGAATAAAAGGTAAAATCAAATATTGCAATTGTTTTGTGTTTCCGACAATTTATTCATTTTTTAACACAAACATGGGGCTCTATCGAGCATAAGACTCGAAGCCAATATATCGATAGCATATAGAGATATTGAAGAGCCCCTATTATCTCTTTTATTAAATGCTGGTCTCTTTTTTTCAGCTTTGTTGTCTACTGAAAAGTGTTTCCATTGGTCACGTTAATGACGTGGAAGCAGCCGACGAAGCTGGGGAAGGGAAATTTGCCACCAGCGTCGAAGCCAAACAAGCAAGTCTGGACACGCCAGCTGAGCCGGATGACGAGGAGTCTTCCATGTCTAATATATACAGACCCGAAATGCAGTTAATCCGGACTACCATCGGCACCGAGAAATTGATACCGGGTGCGCCCATGGCAGATCCCCTGCGACGAACTGAAACTGAGATTTCTGAAAATGACTGGCAATGTTTTCCTATGGACTTTAATAGACTTGGCTTAAAATAATTGCTTTTTTGGCGCTCTTATTTTAGAAGCAATCGAAGCTGAAAACTTCCTACGGGCATAAAAATTAAATTTCACAAGAAATACAGATCGTAAAGCCATAATTGAGATGTTACGAAGTAGAAGAAATTGTCCTCTGCATTTATTTTTATGACAATTTTGTGGCCCTCAATTTGTAAAAAAATAACTGATACTGAGGATGTTCACTATTTTAACAAGCCGAAGAAGTTCCGAAAATGTAGCCAACTGGTGTTAGTGACAGCCACATACTATGTAGCAAAATGTATTCAACTTTATGACTTCTTATTTTCGGATCTCCCACCAGTGATGCATTTTATTTTATTAAAAAAAAAAAAAAAACTGACTGTGGTGTGCCCGATTGTTTCTGCACGGAAACTTGAGATGGGACTCGTTCATGAACTTGGTTGAAATTTGAGCTAATGTTATCATGTCAATCCACGTCTCAGCTTGTATTTGTCACTTGTAGTGGGTTGCTATTGAGGACGTGAACCAGTTTGCTAACGGCAAAACATTCATACGGAAACAGTGCCGATAACGTCTGAAAACCAGAGGGGTTGTTGGCCGGGCAAGGCTCAACCGGACATGAAATATACTAAGGGGATAGGGATAGCTGCCACTATGCCAGTGATCCGACAATATAATTAAAATTTAAGTGTCGCTTATCTTACTTATGTTACTATTTTTATTACTATACAATTGACTGATATTGATAATAGAGTATTAGAAACCTTTCATGAGAAGTCATTTATATCATTTTTATCCATAGAAAAAATATTTATTAGCGTACTCTGGAGGCTAACATGAACAATTTTTACTTTGGCGCCATTAATTTAAACATGATTATACCAATATGGCTGTCAATCGTGACGTCAGATGTGTACAAACAAAAATAATATGTAAACAATTAGCAAATCCAACTAATCTGCCGGCGTTGCTTTCAATTATTTATGTCTAGCTGAAAAAAATACCCAGAATGGTGGCATTGAAAACAATGCCGAAGCTAGTAAGTGGTGTTAATTACAATGTATGTATTAAGTTCTTTTAGATAGGGGAAAACTTAGCGGTGTGCAGGTGAGTTTGTCTGCCAGCATCAGACTGGACGGGATACAATTCACAGGGTTGCTCCTTACCTTCCTATAAGCCGGTGTCTAAAATAGGATTTATTTTGCTTATAGACGTAAACCTATAGGAAGAAGCGAGCAGAAAGTGATAGATTGTTTACATTTTGACACCATTGATTTCAGGAACTCCACGCTCATCTGAATGGATCTTTAAGCATAGAAACCTTACGAGAACTCGGTAAACTGGGAGACAATACAAACTTGAAGACTGAGTGGCCAAAGTGGGAATCAGCTCTTACGGATCTATCATCGTAAGTTCGACCAATTCGCAATTTCTATTTCAGTTTTTTTTTTTTTTAGAAGGCACCCACCACGGAAAAGTGAGCAATTTGAAATACTTAGGGTCCACCCTAAAAATGGGAGGTGGGTGTCGACAGGACGCGTGCATTAAAATCTCGATAGACTGGCTGAAGTGGTGGGACATGAGTGGCATCTTAAACAGAACATTGGCCAAAAAACTAAAAGGGCTGATTTACTAGCAAGTGGTTAGACCTAGCATGTTATATATGGCTCAGAGTGACCTTGAGAAAGGCCGAAGAACAAAGACTGCATGTGGCCGAGAGACGGATGCTGCGACGTTCCCTAGGCTTCACACTAGCTGATAGACGCCGGAACAACGAAATAAGAACTGAAATGAGGACAGCTAGGCTAGTCGATAAAGCCCGTGAAAGACGACTGTCATGGTGGGGCCACGTCAAAAGAAGGCAGTCAAATGACCTGATAAAACGGGTAAAATATATCGAAGCTGAGGGAAAAAAAAAGACGAGGTTCTAGTTCATTTGATGTGGCCGCCATTTACACAAATTGACCACATTTTTTGAACTAATTCGAAGTGACAACTTCTGTTTTTACAATTCAAGTTCAGTAAAATAGGGTCAACCTTGGAATTGAATTGTGTTTTTTACAGAAATGTTGCTCATGATATTCTATCACTAATAAAAGACTACAGGTCTAATTATATCGGACTGGATCATCATTGGTTATTCAAGGTGAAAGGTCATCATCTTTCATTTTTTTAAATAACACGCTTCCTTTCACTCAAACTTCTCATGGCTTCCAGCTCAGGTGATGCCGACTTCCTGATGTCTCATAAATGCCCTTGGCGTAAATATAGGATCTTGTGAAGTCAGCGAGTCAGCCATCATAGTATTCAACCTGAGTGCGCATTATGTTCCGTTGTGTGCAAGGCATGGAGTTGAGCCCTTCGCAGGAAGATGTGCTCATTTAGGGGGTGAAGCTGGTTGGTCCTTGTCATGCCTCTGGACCGCAGTTATCAGTGACTAAACGCCCGCAGATAGCTTTCCTAGATAGCCCGAAAAATGCCCCAATGTTTTAGGTATACAATATGTGAAAGGTGAACAACAATTGATACATACACGATTGTCATTAGCCATCATGCAAATTGAAATGACGTCACGTTACACTAATGTTATAAAGTGACTTTAACTTTGGTTCTATTCTTCCGAGTTTCATCAAACTATGCACTTCGATGTCAATAGCCGTTGACAGAAATTTATCCAGCGCACGAGTCAGGCTCCCAGTTCGGGAAACTTGTCTTTATGTTGTATAATGTACACAAAATCCCATGCGATATCCGCTGTGTTGCGTAATGTGTAGTCCTTGCATTAAATTAAGTATTTGAATTCATTTCAGTTGCTTCGTTTTGTTTGATATTGCCTATAACCTAACGCAAACGATAGAATCAATTACTCTGGCCACTGTACGAACTATTCAAGAATTTTCCGAGGATGGTGTTATTTATTTGGAACTACGAAGCACACCTCGTGTCATCAAAAATGGTGGAAAAGCGGACTACATACTGGCTCTAATAGATGGCGTGATCAACGCCAAAACAGTGGCCCCAGACATTACAGTAACTGCAATTATATCTGTAAATAGATCGGAATCGTTTGAAATGGCAGAAGAAAATGTAAAACTTGCCGTTGACTTTAGTGAGAAATACCCTGACATCGTAGTTGGGGTTGAGCTAAGTGGTAATCCATCCATTGGAAATTTCTCCGATTTTGTTGACTTATTGAAAGGCGTCAAGTCAAGCTTGAAAGTGGCAGTACATTTTGGTGAAATACAAAATGATAAAGAAGTTGCAGAGATTTTACAGTTTGAAGCTGATCGTCTGGGCCACGGAACGTTTCTGTCGGAGGAGAATTTGGAAATCTTGAGGGAGAAAAAAACTCCTGTTGAAATTTGTCTGAGCTCAAATGTGAAGTGTGGTACTGTGCCCAAATTGGATCGGCATCATTTTAAGAAGTTGTAC
Source organism: Psococerastis gibbosa (assembly GCA_963971405.1). Classification (NCBI taxonomy): domain Eukaryota; kingdom Metazoa; phylum Arthropoda; class Insecta; order Psocodea; family Psocidae; genus Psococerastis; species Psococerastis gibbosa. The sequence goes on from OZ020485.1 coordinate 15,594,703, forward strand.
TCCATGAAGCATCCTGTTATTTTAAGTGTAAGTTTCTGCTATATCTATATGTTTTGAAATGAAACTTCTTATGACAGGCTCATGAAATCTGGGTTGCTATCCTTTTCGTCTGACGCAAGAACTGAGTAACCATAAACTATTAAGAGGCACAAGTATAATGGACATTTACCGCGTACATTGGCTACACGAGCGTTAGAGCTGTCAGTTAGGGACAAAACCTCATATCTTGATGTTTGGTCCGTATGGCTAATTAATTATATATATTATAATACATGTGTACATAGTATATAATATAATATTAAATAATTTTGAAGTTTCACTTCTATCGTGTGGTCACAAGCACGCACCCATTTTTGATATCTATATATTCACTAAATACCGCCCTGGAGGTATGCTAAGGATCGTCATAATTAAGAACCGGTGCGAGTGAACAATACATGCTTTCTTATTTATCAATTAGTATAGGTAGCGAGATAAATAATATGGGCTGTTCCTTGGGGAATAATATTGTTCTAGGGTTAAATTTCGCTTGCTTCGGCTTTCCCTATCCCAAAGTAATGAATTGATCGATGACGATTGCATAGTCTAGAACAGACAGTCAAATATAATACAACCCAGTAATAATGGCAGGGTCCTCTTCTAGAGTTTCCATCTATCGATTGGTTTGCAGCGAATATTTAAGAGAAGTCTCCTTCTCCACTCTTGTGTTCAGTGCTTTTTAGTGCAAGGTAGGTGTCATTCTTCTTGTCATCCAGGCAGGGGCGTAAAGTGGGGGGGGGGGGGGGCAAAGCCTCGAGCAATGTAAGACGTGGTTCATACTTCATGGTCCCCTTTGCAGTAATATGAATGTAAGCATTCCTTTTTTAACTTATGCTAATTATGCTAATGCGTAAAATCCTACTATTTTGCTCTTATATTTTCAATTTTTCCTTATCCTACCTGATGACGTCATAAGGTCTACTTAGTTTTGCCCCCGCCATCATTCTAAAACTTTACGCCTCTGCATCCAGGCACTCCTTCCTCCGTCGTCCTCCTGGACTGGTGTCTTCGATCATACCCTCAATGATGTTCTTGAGGAGTCCTTCACGTCTCAGAATATGCCATTTGACTCTTCTTATTGAAATGGCGGCAGTAATAGCTATTTTTTTTGTTTTATCCTAAGGAGCACGTCTTCGTTGGTTACATGGTCTCTCCATTATATTTTCAAGATTCTTCCCCTCACGTTTCACCATTATTGGCCTTACTTAGCTTATGGCAAGACGCCATCTATTCTATATCTTTAGTTGTTGGTGACTTCTGTCTCTAAATGGTGCGTCGTGATTGTTGAACGTTGTTTCACTTATTTATTATTATTTTCATAGATTTCTTAATATCATTTGCTTTTCAGACAGACGACAAAGGTGTATTCAGTACTACTCTAACAACTGAATACGAATTAGCCCAACAGCATTTCGATCTATCCATTGATGACTTATGGCTTATGAACTACAATGCTGTCAACTACATTTTTGCATCTGAAAGTGTGAAGAATAAAGTAAAAGACAGATTGCTTCATTGGAAGGAAGAGAGGTTTATTACTAGTGAACCTTTGTGAAAGTCTTCCGGCCGCAGGTAAGATAATAGGATAATTCTCATTTATTTAATATAGAATTACTGAAAAAATCAGTGTCGTGTTAGTAAGGTAGACCTCTCGCCTCTCTTTCGATACAAAAGCAGCTGACTTTCGACTTATAACAAAACGCAAGTCTTGTTTTTACGCAGCCATGTTTTGCATTCAGTCTGCTGACGTTTACCGTGCCGATCACATCACTTATTGTCCATTCTCATGGTCCATACATCATTTTTATTAATTTACTCGGGGTTTCATTAGTGTGCGTCCCTCCCCCTCTTCACAGCCGTCATTCCTGGAACCGCCAACGAATTGGGGCCTAGAATCTAAAATAGAATAGCTTTTGGAAACACAGTGCTTCGTGATGGACTCTCTGACCAACTGCAACTGATCCAAGAGAATAGTCTAAATGCTGTGCACCCTACTGCTGCAATGATCAATGGTCTTACCTTCACTGATAGGGCAAAAACGCGGCTGCCGGGAATGCTGCTGGCGACAACATCCTAAATTTAGCCCTGGTCTAGAGAGAGGATGGTGAGTCAATGAACAATCAATGGCATAAGCAGAAGCAACTAAACGGGAAACCACTGCACTACATTTCCTTCCAATTACAGTTATCATGACTAATTACATTCGATACTCTATATACCTGACTTCCTTTTCGGGAGTCCGAAGTACAGTGTCTCTATCTACGTGTCTACGATTGCTATGAGGATCACCAATCTTCTATAGAAGAGGCATACAAAGAAGAAGGAGAAGAAGAGAGCGAGAGAGGATCTTCTACCTGCCCTCAGACCTAGACCCTCCTCCTTAAAAAAAAAAATCGTGATGGGCGTGTCATAGTGCCACTTTATCGGGTTTATTGTGGTTTTCACGGACTCTGACCTCGTTCTCAATATAGATAACTCAATCAGTTCGTTTGGCTTTAGGATGAGCCGACAAAGTGGTGATACGACAATGCAATGCCAATCATTGGCCGGGCCTTCCAGCGCAGCGCTCCTACTCGTGATGAATGGGCCCGATTTGGAAAATTAACCTTCGATTAATAACTGATAGATGACACTTTTCTAATTAAAGGTCAACTTTTTTGGTTGTGGTTCAGTGGTCGTAAGAAGGTACGATATCTATTGGCTGTGTTGTGGCTTTAGTGTTGTGCCAAAAAAGGGAGCGTCTGGTCTGGAAGAGTCCAGTTAGTTGAAAACTGGACCATAAAACCATGGGTCCACTCAACGTTTATTGGTAACGCATTGGTGTCGCGACAGTCCCCGACTATTGTAAAAATGAAACCGAAATGGGTTGGCATATCATAGCGTAATGCCTGTCAATTTGGGTCAATTTGGAGAAGGAGATAGGAGCAATTATGTTTTGACGGTGACTGCGGGTTAAATCTTGGACCTCATGATGTGGCCGCGTTTTTGCAAGCCATCGGCATGGAATAGTGACTCAGGGTTGGACTTATGGGCCCGATTCGCGGCCTGAGTCCCCTCTTCAAGTTACAGCCCGCTGGCTGGTTGGCAGCAACATGTGGCATCGACGCCTCCACTACCCTCGATCCTGACACGCCCTCTTCAGCTCTACGTATGTATTAGCCCCTACATCCTCCATAACTTGCTGTAGATACTCTTTTCTCGGGCGCCCTGGTCGGTTGACGCCTTCCTAAGTCCCCTACTTTTCCCAAACTTCTACTACAACGTTTAGGGGCATAGCTTTCCTTTATTGGTAGGAGGGAAATGCTGCAGCTGGCCTGAAGTGGTCCCCTCGCCCATTATCCCATTATATCTAGTTTAAGTCGAACAAGTTTCCGAAGGGGGGGGGGGGTGAACCTGCCCGTGATGGTCAGGGCTACAATGAGAATAACCAGTCTCATTTAACTACCAGCCGTGTCCACTAGCACGATTATAGAACAACAACAAAAAGACGCTAAACGAACACGACCAGTGACAATAGAATAGAAACCTCAATTGTTTGGGATAAAAGTCACAAAATTATAAAAACATTTCCAAGACCACACAACACAATAGTGAAATCATTCAATTATTTATAAAAAAAATGCAGTAATTTCCACAAGACACTTTTAACTGTACCAATCTTTGAACAATGGGACAAAAGGCAAATGGGCCAGTGTTTAGTGGTCGAGCAGACAACGAAGCAGTTGGGAGCGGTTGATGGTTTTGAATAAGTCAAAGTGTGACCGGCGTTATACATTTGTTGGGCACATTCTCTTGTTCAGTATGATAATCCGCGGTTGAGTGCTTCTCGACGACACGCGCGACATCTTGAGGCGCTCTCTTTAATCTATTCTTCCTGATGAAAAGAAGTGGCGACCGAATTATGTTTAAAAAGACGTTATAGTTGCGCAGTCATGAAATTCTCTGATTGTTGAATAGTATTTGTCTTTTGTGCTGTGATTAAGAAAGGGGAGAAAATGTCATTATTCCGTCGTGAGGAAGGTGTTCTGGGAAGGATTTAAAGAATTTAAAGCCAAGGGTAATTAAGAATAAGGCAGCCATTGGCCAAAACAGTGCTTCTTGTCGGTACTTGACCCACTACAACCTGCTGTCCGACCAATCTGAAAGCATAGTGCATGTAGCTGATGCACTACAGTAAAAATGTTTTTAGTCCGGGATAATTAATAAAACACGGAATATAACGAGACTAGAATGTACACGCAAAACACAATATAACTGAATGTAAATAGAATCAATTATTATAAGGCACTGACTGCGAGAAATGAACATAAAACTTGACCGAATTACACTGACTACCATCTCTGTCGCTCTGTGTGTTTATAAAGACCCGTAGAAATACCTAGAAGCAAATGGAAATTCCGGGAAACATCTTCTCTTTACAAGAGTAGGCTGGAGACTTCCATGTCCATAAGTTAAGCACAGGTGATAGTTCCAGAGGGGTCGCGCGTGGGGCAGTCCAAGTAACTGCGTTGCCACTTATGAATGGGGGTTGTGTGACCTTGTTTGGCCTTGTATTGTGTGCTTATGGCACATGTTCGATGTCCTCAATGTCCGTGTACATGATAAATATTGCCAGTAACCCATCAGACTTGTCGCAGTTTCTGGTCTTTTGGGATTTGGTAATTGTATGAGGCGGTTATTGAGTTTCTGATGAAAACCGTAGTGTAGTGGATTTAAATATCTTGAATCTCGTTAAGGAGTTAATGAGGACACGGTTCCCACTACGCCATTTTTTCGCCTCTGTCTAATTTGAAAATCATCATTAATGTGAGACCTCAAGTTGAAGACAAGTGGCTCAGAATCCACTGTAATCAGGAGGTCCTCATTCATAACAACTTACTTACTTACTAGCCAACGCCCACCCTTGGCATGTCGGCCATTTGGTGACGCACTGACCAGTAGCAAATTGCTATCTTTTCGAACTCGTCTTCATTTGTCGGTGTGTGTGGTCGATTGCCGGGCACGACGCGAGGTGTTCGGCGTCCATCCGGGGGTGTCCACATAGGTCGCAAGCGCAGGAATCGCGGACTCTAATGCGGTTGAGGTGTGCAGGTCTTTCCTGCACTTTTATTCATTCACAACAAAGCAAGTTCAAACACAAAGAGTTGGCGCTAGGTTAGATGCATAGTTGAACCTATGCCCATGCAAAAAGTCGTGCGAACGACTGAGATTGGGTTATGTATAAATTGAGATCTCCTGACACCCTGGAGGGGGTACTAACAAAGTTGACAAAGAAGAAGAAGCTAATTCAGGTACAGCCAGAATGGTAACCAGCTGCACTACCAATGCATTTCAATTTTCCGCCGCATCAATGCTTCCTGTGGCATTTTGAAGTTGAGAAGCCATAGGAAGAAAAGAATAGTACAATGTCTGTTAGTTACCATAGTTGATATGGGTTGGGGAGGGGTAGGTGGTATTAGCAGTCTTGTGCCCTAGGAGAAATTCCCAGAGGAGGGGGGAGACTTGAAAATACATTTTCTGCTTCTTCTTCTATGGCTCATCTCCAGCTCTCGAGCTTTTGCGTGCTCGACAACACTCCAGCAGTCATCTCGGTTTTGTACGACGCTCCACCATCTACGACCTCCCAACTCGTGAAGGTCAGTTTTCAACTCATTCTTCCAGCGTTTTCGATGACGTCCCGCCAGTCGGTTTCCTGTCATGCTTGCTTTGTACATCTTGTTCGGCATGCGGTCGTCTAACATTCTTACATGTCCCAGGTTAGGCGTTGTGATTTTATTAAAATTTGAAAATATAAGTACGAAATAATAGCTAATAATGGCTTAAAGTAAATTGTAGAAGAATATCCATCGCGGACAACGCTCTCTCTCAAAGCTGTTTGTCTTTGCCTGCACGGAGACACTCCATTAAAGACAGCTGTCACAACCGAAACAAAAATCGTGACTCGTCCACGGGGTCCCTGCCTTTATTCATTGCCCTCCGAATGAATGGGGGCGAAACAAATGTTCCTCCGAGCCAAAAATTACAAACATATAGAATAATATAATTATAAAAGATGACATCTCAAGAAGCAGAGAGTCACCGCGTCGTGATGGATCGCGCACGCGCGCCCGTGGGCAGAGAAAATGGCCGTTCTTTTGTTTCTGAAAATGAGTTCTCAAACAAATGTTTTCATTGTACGCCGAGGGGGCCCGGGGCTCCGCCATGTCACTCCGGCGCGGCTAGGGTGTCAGTTGTTGGCGTGGAGGGCCCCACGGGCTGACGATGAGGAATGAGAATGGGTTGTGCGCATGGTCACGATGTAATCACGGTCTACTGCTCGGCGGCTACTGATGCTAGTGTACTTGTTACTAATATTTGCCTAATAGTCTGTTGGATGATACATAGCGAATATCCTTGTTTAGCTTTACGTCAATATAAGAGAAAACACTCAACTCGTTTCGGCCATTGAGTTTCTCAGTGATTATGTTGTATGTCAGGGGTATTACAAAGATACAGTACAATAATGTAATGGGTAATAAAATTCAGCCTGTACATAGTTAAATTCGAAACATTGATAGGTGTATGATATTACACAGGAACAGTGGCGGACACAGCTTTTTATTTTGGGGAGAGTCATCCCTCAAAATGCCGCCTCAGGTATAAACTGAGAATAAAAACAATACGGTATTTGATTTAAGTTGATTTCATTTTTCCGGACAATACAGGTTGGTACATACCCAACCATTAAAGATGTATTACAATAACACTTTTCATATTTCATGTTTAAAAAAAAAAAATGAAGTTGTCATTTTGCCGCCTTTTTCAAATTTTTGGAGGGGGTCATGACCCCCGTGACCCCCCTCTGTGTCTGCCATTGCTCAGGAATCTACAACTAATAACAGTCGTTTCTACCAACTTCCAGAACATCTTCCGCGTGTTAACTTAACAACTTCGATTGCAAAGTGGTAGCGTGCTTGTACTTGTGCGAGTTGGAAAAAGAGATATATAAAATAGAAAACGCGGCGATATAAAAGCAAGCCGCGCATTTCAATATAGAAACAATCCACAATTGTTGATGACCACTTCATTACACTAAAAAATTCACACCAGAATGTTACATTAGCTTGCGGTAGTCGTAATGGCCGACCTTATGACCTAAACTCAATTTTTATCGTTTTCACAATTTTCCAACACAATCTCGAGCCAATTTACAGCTGTTAATAGATAAATGTGGTATTCGCAAGTCACTCGAGATTGTTTCATCTTATAGATGTTCTAGAACGTAATGGGGGAATGGGAAAATTTTCAGCTGATATTGCCCCATCAAAATAATGTGACCTTTGTAGAAATTTCTTCCTATGTGTTTCAGTGATGTTATTAAGCATTATGTGGTACAAGTAGATCATTTCATCTTTTTAGGTGTTCTAGAAATTTTAGTTGCTCCATCAAAATTGTGGTTGAGGAACTGAAGAACAATGTATTATTGTGACCTCTGTAGAAATTTCTTCCTATATGTTGTGGTTGTAGAGGCCTATTGTATTTTTATCGATCTGCGCAATTTCGGGTGATTTATCAGATTTCCGTGATTACCTAAATGTATATACGGTACCCGATTTGGAAAATATTAGAGCAATTTCAGGTTGTGCATTAAAGCACTTAGAATGTGATTGCTAGACTTTCTTTCGTATGTAATTGGCATGCCTCATATATAGTTTTTAAATTTTTCCCTAATTTTAGGGCACGTTTTTGCGTTTGCATTTAAGCCATTTTCGCCCAAATATTGCAGTACTTTATGGTAAGTTATATAACTCTGACTCTAAACTAAATTTGGTTTAAGAGGCAACCTCCTCATTGTAACCTAGATTAGAGGATAGGCTTAGATCGTGGGTCGAATCCTGGAGAGTCCAGTTTTTTCTATGTCCTCTAATTTCGCTTACGGCCCCTACTCAGTTTGCAATATGAGTATTACTATTACTTGTTCTTAAAGACCTTGCTGTTTGTTAATATAAAAGAAGTTTGTTAAAAACAACATGGGGTGAGAGCTAATTAGTTAATTTCTCGGCCCAGCAGAAACGTTATATTGAAAAAAATGTTTGATAAACACCTTCTAAAATGTATAAACTGTGATAACACACAATATCTTTTGCCTAGTTAACTATCGTTAAATCCATAAAAATCTATGAAGTCCTGTTTCTGGAATAAGTTGTCTCCTTCTTTTTTTTATCGCCCTATTTTATAGAGTAGCCATAGTACTAGCTATATTTGTCCTGGTTTTTTGTCAATAAATACATTTTCAAAATCTATCCGATAATGGCTGATGAGACGAGAAGAGATGGAATCCTTATTTTAAATAGTGGACTGTTCGTTATGTGAGATATGTTATTAATGTGTAAGGTGTAAGCTTAGTTTAACTTAGTGCCTAATATGTTTATTTTTTTTAATTTTAATTTTTTGTTAGTTCAGGGCGGTGAAAATTGTTATAGGTCTACCTAGGTTGATGTGTAAGCATATTTGTATATTGGTTAAGGTTTCCAATACACGTTTACCTACTTACTTACTTAGTTCATGTAAGCAAATGTATTGTGTATTATCAAAGTATATAGTCACAGTACATATATATATATATATATATTTCAGGCAGGTAGTGTTCAAAGAGCGATTTTGCCATTATAGGATTATAGTCATTGTGGAACGAGAATTTAATTAATTAGCTCACATGCCATGTTGTTTAAAAAAATAAAATAAAATGGATGTAAGAGCTAGGATCAACCGGCAATTCAGCCCTATTCAGGGTTCACTTTTCATAGCTTACTGCTTATAGGTAGCTGAACTAAGTTTTATTTTACTTCTCTGTGACCGGGTCACGGTATGCCGACAAATTACAAATATACTAATGAATTTTAATGGAGGCAGGCTACAGTAAAATTAGTAAATAAACGTAGACAGGTTAGGTTAGTATCGTATCACGTTGTGGATATGTCATGAAGAAAATATAAGGAAAACGAATTAATAGGGTTATCAACTTCAATATTATCAACTCATTGTGTAGAAGTGTGATTTTTTAGCTATAGATTCTGAGTCTCTTTGTAAGTATAAGCATAAAAAATTAATTTCTATTCTCTACAGGATGATAGTATATTGAATAGGAGAAAGCCAGCTACTAAGAACTTAATAGGCCTCAATAGAACAAGAGAAATCCTCAAATCTACCAACAACAACAAAAACGTCTAAACTCCCGTTAACTTAGTCATCCCAAGAAATTGTGATAGAGTCACATATCTTTTCACGGATTTTACGATAAACACAAAGCACGGCAAACATTTACGAAAACACCATACTTTTTTTAAACCGCGCGCGCGCGGACATGAAAATAACGACATTACCGATTGGATGCGGAAAACGGCGGGCGCGTGCGCAGTAATCAGAAATAGGTGAATCCGCGCCACCCGTTCCGCTCTCCATATACTAACCCCGTGGTTAAATCAAACTCCGTGGAACGTGCTACCCACAGAACACCATAATATAGGTGGTTCAGCTCATAATTGGGGTGTATTGTTCCGATTAGGTTTGTCACATATTTCGGGTGGATTGCTGTATGAATCATCTCGAGGAATTTATGCCACCCACGTGTCGGTTTTATATTGGGGTTGGAACAGGGCTGCCCGGAGGATTCGTGAGGCCTAACTTAGATGTAGTAGTGTAGACGAAGCGCCTAGAAGCCAAGGGGTGCTAGTGACTTTTTTACGTTTTGGAGTTAAGTGCTGTTACTCTAGCTGCTCTTCATCCTAAAAACGAAACAGGAACATCGGGATCTGTCATTTTGACAATGCTACAATTCATGGAAAACCTATACATTTTCAATTGAGTTACAAACTTTTTCCTCAATAATCTCGAATGTTTATTTTTGTCACGTCTTGCACCCCTTGGCCTCTTAGGTGCTTCAAATGACAATTTTGCATCCAATTCAGTGGGCAAGTTCAGTGGATTATACCATTAAAAAACATTATTATTTTTAATTCCTACCGTAAACCCAATGCTATCTAGTGTAAATGCATTTTATTTTGGAGGGGTCCGGACCCTCTGACCCCCCTAAAATCCGCCCTTCCCCCCCCCCCCTCGCGTGCGTAGTTGTGGCCTGTTAAGATGACTAGTTGTGCACAACCAAATTCTTTAACTGAGAATAAATGTCATTCTTCCGGGCACTGGTACCTAATAAAAAATTTACACTTGCATATTGCAAGTCTTATGCGGAAAGTGTACGGAGTTTAGTGAGCTGTTTGAGATGCTGTTTTAATAATAACTTAAACAGCGGGTTTAGCAATGTAAACAGCACCATTTTTAGAATGCAAAGTGCTAATCTACAATAATTATTCTGTTTACATTTTTAACCCCAGGTTAAGTTAGTATAATTAAACTGTAACTTATATTAGGCCTGCAGAAGGGTAATTTTTGCGAGTCTCTACACACCATGCCATCGGAAACTTGTCGTAACTCAACACGGGTAGTCGGGTACTAACCTACAGAGGCGGCTGAAGAGGTTATTCGGATACATTCATTGAATTGTTTGTATGCGAATAACCTTTTAATAAAAAATAAAAAAAAAAAGATTCCGCAAGCAAGGGGGCCCGGTACAGTGTTCCGGGAACACACGCACATGAGTTATAAGTAATAACATCTATATTAATCTATTAGAAGATAGGCAGTGCCAAGCATACTGACATACTGTACCTGTATGAAATTTGAACGAAGCCTATAGAAATGCAACAATGTTTATCGTACGCATTAAGCTATAGTTATTTTATTTTCGTATGGGCTTTTGAGGGAAAAAAATTAGAAAATCTACGGAATCGTACATACTGTACGTATTATGTTATGCATTATGAATTTGATTAAATTTGGCCAGTAAATTATTTAGCAGGTGCTCAACGCCTTTCTCTTGAAATTTGAACCCCTGAGAACCGTACTATTCGGTGCCGTTGGTTGGATTCCCATACAGATACAAACCTCATAATTCTTGTTTTCTCAGTTTTATACACGACTGCTGCATGTAGAGTTCTAATCTTAGTTGTGTTATTTTCTGCCTGTATAACAAATCACCAAAGTAGGCCTATGCCAGAAGCACTCAGAGAGGTCAATAGCACATTAGCCCGTTCATAAAGAATAAGCACCAGAGAGAAACTGCTGTTCCATTCAAGATTCGTTTTGCAATCCGACTCCCCATTTTTACAATAATTATTTTAATCTCATTTAAAATTAAGAATTTGGGTCTGGTATATTTATTTGAGGCGAAACAATGGAGTGGCCTGTCAGACATGAATGATGGAGTCGAGGCCTCGTGGACTGCCGCGGGCCAGTGGACCACCAGCACAACTGCGTGGCACCGCGCCACGTTCGGGCCTGAATAATTTTGGTGATTTACCAGGTGGATGCTAGGGTGATCAGGGGCGGATTAGGGTTGTTTGAGATGGGTTCAAGATGGCATATATAATTTGTGGGCGGCCGTGTTTGCGTTCCAATTCACATGAGCCTGCTCTGATCCATCGATCCGCTCCATGGACCATTTGTCGCTGTTTTTTTATTCCTGCTTTCTTCTTCTTATATAAATGCCTCTTCTAACGAAGATTAGCGATCCTCATGGCAATTTTGACCTTGGGGACTGCTGCTCCGAAAAGGGAAGTCGTGCTCTTGCCATACCAGTGCCGCAGGTGTTTCAACCAGCAGGTTCTTCTGCCGGGAGCCCTCATAGTCATTCTCTTGGATTGTTACATGCAGTAGGCGATACTTTTCGTGCCTCATCACATGGCCGAAGTATGTTAGTTTCCGTTTCATAACCGTCAGCAGCTATTCGGCTTCTGTATCCATTCGCTTCAGGACCACAGCATTAGGGACACGATCTCTCCAGCATTCCTGCGTTGATACTACCATTTTTAAAAATTTGTATAAATACTGCATAATATAAAACTTAAATAAAAACAAACATTTCTGCTTTAAACAACCCTGTCTCCCTAGCGGGGGGAGTGAGTCTGTTTAATAACTTGAGGCACCCTAGGATTTCCAAAGGTTTCTGTCAGATTAAAAGTAAGTAACTAAAAATAAATCCATTTCCTTCAAAACAGTTTTACAAAGATTTTAGAGGTATGTCAGTAGGAGGGGACCCTTTAGGACGAGCCTGTGCTGGGCCCCCTATATATACATATGTATTAAAATGTGGGGCCCTATCCATGAGTAAGTATGCAAACTTAAAAATACTTTTAATTGAAATCAAAATAAAAACAACTCATGGACAATGAAAAGATAATTGGACACCCCCAGGGACGGATCCATTCCATTTGGGGGACGGGGAGGTTGTTGGGTTGTCAAAATAGAAGAAACATATGTAGGATCGATTGAATAGGAGCATAATAAACTTACAATAGATTAACTAAATTTGGAGGGGGCAGCAACCCTCCTGCTCCGGCCCCCCTGTATCCGTCTATGGACACCGGCCCACTATACGCATTTTCTTTTTTACAAAGTACTATAAAATTTCTAATTTAAAAACGCCGAGAACCAATACCTTAATTCATGGCTCCATTCATTCAAAAAAAGGGCCAAATGTGGGGCTGAAATGTTATGTAGAGACTGTACATAAATAACGTGCGGGGCCATTTACAGCCCTAATAGTTGCAGAAGGGGCGGTACTCTTCCCGGCCGAGGACAATGGAGCTCGTGATGAGGTGTTGCAATCAACATGTCTAACACTTAATCAATAAAATGTATGGCCACACGACAGCACACCTGAAAATATGGGGCCCTTCCATGAGTTAGGCCGAATAAAGGGTTAAACCCCGAAAAAAACTTGTTTGCAACCAAAACAGTCTTTGTCTGATAATAAAAATCTAAGGTTACTGCTGTCAAAATGCGTAAAAACCCTTTCTCGCCTATATTTTCAAACTCCTGGACCCCCTGCGTAACTTGCGAGCGACATTATGTTTTGTAGACGCAAGTTTGACCTTCCTGCGAGAAATGGCTGGCCCCCCAAAATCAGAGACAACGTCCAAAATTTCACCTTAAGGGCAAACCGGAGTCGCCGATATTCCATTTCTATGTAAACTTCAATTTCTCCTAATTTTGATGTATAGTATGTTGCAATCATCAATGCCGATCGGCTATAGTTAGTGAACTTGATACGCAAAAAATAACGGTCACTCAGGAGTTCAAGTTGAATGAGTTCATCAACTGTGGTGAATTGGGGTTAGTTAAGCCACATGCTATATATCAAAATTAGGAGAAAAAATTCTTCTTGCGACTCTGTATTTTTTAATTGTTCTGCGTTCCATAGAAGTTGAAAAGAAAATGGAATATGGGCGACTCCGGTTGGCCCTTAGAGATTTTTCCAATGAAATTTTCTGTTTGGCTGAAGAACACACGAATTCTGCCTTCAGTTTAAAATGCCATCCAAAATTTTCGCCGCGCGATTTGGAAGGGCTAATTCAGGTGGGTCTCAGAGACCTCATCCTTAAAAATACCACCGCATGCCTTGAAAAATATTTCCGGCTACGTCTCTGCCGGTAGCCCCGTTTTCTCCCCATTGGTGATGGTACTCATAGTGTTGGGTGGACCCATCAGGCATTGAACCATGAACTTCAAATGAATCAATAAATATATTGCAACACGACATAATAAAATTGCACCTGAAAATACGTAGCTCATCTGCATGAGCAAGGCTGAAGAAACGGTTACATATAGGGGAAAAACGCCTAGCCATGACTACCCATCCAAAATTAAAGCCTGACTACTGGCAAAGCATCCTATTGGGGTGTTGTGGTCAGCAATTCATCCAACTGTTGCGTTGCCTTAGAACATTCTTCTCACATGCCTCTTCTATTGAGGATTGGCGATCATCATGGCAATTTGAACCTTGGAGACTGCTGCTCTGAAAAGGCAATGCCAAACTCAGGTGTTTCAACAACCATGTTCTTCTGCCGGGAGCCCTCAGTCCTTCTATCTTCCCTTTCAGAAGAGAAAACATTACTTCTTCAGCCTTCCGTCCATGGCTGCTCAACCATTTGACGCCGTGCCTCCCAGTATATTCGTGACTCGAAATGTTCGTCATCATCGTTGATGCCATGTAGGGCAGGGCATGGGGCCAGGTGGTCTCCATCAGCCAGCATGCACAGGGGGCGCATTGGGCTGTCAACCACCCCGATTTTAGGCAGGTGGTGTTACAGAAAATCGTGCCCTGTGGCCATCCTGAACGTGACCACCGCCACTTCCCGGGGCAGGTTGTTGTTGTTGTTGTTGTTGTTGTCTGAGAACATAGAAGAAAACAGGTTTCCGAATAGATGCGAAGCGTCCTGCTACCATATCCAGGAGCGTCATTGTAATATCTTTCATGGGGAAGGGGGCATGACAGGTACATTTTAAAACAAGGTGGCTTGCTGCCATCTCCCTTCTGACTTTATTTGCAAATTCATCGTCATGACGTCAGTTTACGTGAAACCCTTGTCTCTCGCAGTTATCATTTGTAAGATAACACTGCAGTCTGCAGTTCATTAAACAAGAATTGGATATACTATTAATTTGTCTATTTTTAGTTTTTGTAGGCTTGTAGCATCGTATAGATTATAGATTCGGTTGCCAACTTGGTTGCATAATTATATTTTTGAAGGGATTTCGGCTTTCATTTAAGAAATCCAATCAAACCGAAATTTTGAGTTTGGCTCGTCTTAGTATAAGTAAATGTGCCAGAGGTGCCGACTTGTGTGGTGTTCTGGTGCTCAAGCACCTCCACATTTGAAGAGAATGGGCTGAGCACCCCCTAAGTAACTTACGGGCTAAATCGAATCAAATTCATCATATACCATTCCGTTGGGCTACCGACTTTACAGCCTAATACTGTAGCTGTACTCCAAAATCTCCCATGCAATAAGTTAGTATACGCAAATACAATGGTGATGTTAAGAATGTGATAAACATTCGTTCAAATTTCTTATGTGAGTCAGTTGGGCAATATCTAACAGAATATGCTACAACTCTTGTTCGTGAGAAATGGAAAATAGTATCCTAAATTGCTAATCAAACTAACCTACCGATATCTTATATTATAAGACAGAGCCTTAAGCTAAAATAGTATTAATTGGGAGCATCTCCAAAATTTCTTATATTCTACTGTATTGCCCATTGTCAGATAGGCTCATTATTCGCCTTTGTATATTGCTTTCACTGCTTCAGATCCATGATTATTCGATTTACATTGGCATTCAAATTACTATAAGAAGAAAATTGCAATTCAAACATACCGACGCAGTGCCGGATTAGCCCCTGTGGGGGCCGTGGGCACAAGATGTGGGGGCCGTGACCCCGTGGGTGCAAACTATATTATATTATTATTATTACATTATAGGCCTATTAAAATAATTATTAGCTGCATAAAGTTTAAAACCTTTCCAAATTACAATATAGGTATGCATTTTCAAAATACTTTTCGAAAATACGCTCCAAATACAAAATACTTAGACTACCCGTATTTCTTAGAATCAGTGGAATCATTATTTTGGAATCAATGACCTCCCAGTGGGCCTATGGTAGTATGGTGATTATTTTTAATAATTATTAATTCCAAGAATAAGTTAATACTAATCGCCACAGTAGGCCAGCTGACCTACAAAATATAATTTTTGAAAATTATTTTACTTGCATTAAAAAAAAAATTAATTATCAAAAATGCACAGGTATTCAATATCCCCCTTCTACCCTAAACTGCAGTATTATCATGTCACATTGCTGACGTTTACTCATTAGAACGGAAAAATGGCTCCCCAGTGGCTCGTGCCGTGTCAACCCTATGCCCACCAGTCTCACCCCTTTCGTTTACTTTGACGCTCTTCCGTGCCGGGTACTGCACAATCGATTCAATTTAGAAAATGGAGTTAAAACTAATGCTACTACCATTATGCAAAGACCGCCAGCCCCGCCTCTTTCATCCCGCGGGCCAATCACGAAACAGTTGGGCGGGGCATCGATTCTCTGTGTAAGCCGGTGCCGCGTTATCACAGAAACATCGGTCGCGTTCCTCCGGGTTGTTGTCGCGAGTGGAAGCATGATATGGCGGTTGGGACATAGGCGCTATGCCTCGCCCAAGCCGAGAGTCGTACGGCGACCAAAAGCCACCCTATTCCTACATCTCCTTAACAGCAATGGCGATTTGGAGTTCCCCGGAAAAAATGCTACCCCTCTCCGATATCTACCGGTTCATCATCGACAGGTTCCCGTACTACCGACGAAACACACAACGGTGGCAGAATTCGCTGAGGCACAACCTTTCGTTCAACGACTGCTTCATCAAGATTCCCAGACGACCGGACAGGCCTGGGAAAGGCGCGTACTGGGCGTTGCATCCAAACGCGCTGGACATGTTCGAAAATGGAAGTTTCCTACGTCGGCGGAAGAGGTTCAAGCTGCCGAAGCTCGAGAAAGAAGCAATTGAAAGTGTGATAAATGGACTGCCACTGCCGACGCACCATCAGACTCCTAGTGTTCCTCAGAAGCAGCCCAAGTCGTTCAGTATTGACAGTATTATACATGGACGCGATAAGTCGCCTCCCCCGGCAGTGGCGTCTCTTCCTCCTCAACTCGGTACAGGTTCCTTCCACCCTCCCAATGACTTTCCACCCTTAAATTGCTTCCACCACCCGCCAGTGTGCTTGCCCCCGGAGCCGCCCCCTATTTTAGCTCACAACTACATGATGCACCCAGCTGCTGCTGCAATATACGCTGCAGCTTTAGCCACAGCTGGACTTTTCATGCCACCGTTCAATAACAACCATTCGGGGAAGAGTTTCTTCGAGAATTCTGTGATTCGGCCGCATCCACTGTTGCCGCATTTGGCCCCTCATTTTGCGGGGTTGCCTGCCCTCCCTGCGCCTACTGTTGCTTCTCATTTAATTGATAATATGGATGATCCTCCTCCGGCAACGCCGCTGTTGGATGTTGTGGACACGTCTTCGAATTCTTCGTGCGGTTCTGAGATGTATTCTTCTAGAGAAGAATTCCGGGAAGCTATCAACTGATCTAAATACTCAGTAAGTTTTTTATCTTTATAATCGGAAAAATATCATATATGCTTTTCATGGAAACAACAAAATCATAATAATGCGTAGGCCTATACAGGTGGACCACTGTGAACATTCACAGATTGTTTTGTTGGGCAGGGGGGGGGGGATTCGAGTATGAGTATGTTTGGCGTATTCCTGGGGTTCTTAGGAAAGGGAAGTTGCCTCACATAAGTACAATTTGGTGCACGCAGGGGCTTATTTTCGGTACACAACCGCCCAGCGGCGGAGTTGATAGATTAGTACGACATGGAATAATACCCGCATTCATTTCGACTGCGCGGTAAGGTGAAATAAACGGGGAATATGGAACTAATTGAAATTAAAAAAAGTACCGACTTATAAAAATACAAAATTAAATTGAGCTAATAAATAAATTAATTTCGACTTTTTTGTTCTATTACTAAGCCAACCTAGCGGAGTTAGGGCTATAAGCCCTCTCTTACACTCAACTAGGAAATCCCCGGACCGCCTGCTTTACATACCCTCCGAAGCATGGCCAGAAAATATAGCAAGTGCTGTATAGGACTCAAACCAGCAACCTTTCGGGTGAAAGTTGGAGTCCGTTCCACCACTCTACTTGGGAGTTTTCTTACTCGTACACGACTTGGTTCAGTTGCTCACGCCTGGTACAATCTATAGATGGCTTGTATGTCTGAGTTTGTCCGTTGCCGCTTGTAGTGTAGGTTGACATTGTGGACGTGCACCAGTCTGCCAACAGTCCAAAATGCATGTGGAAACAATACCAACAGAAAAATCATTAGGGTCGTTGACAGGGCAATAAATGAATACATGTATAATTTTATTTCACGAATTTGATTATATATACAATCAATACGTGTACGAAAGTATTGAGTAAGTTCGTCATATAAACAGTTTCAAGTAGGCAATAGCCAATGGGGATAGTTAAGTTACATATCATACACTGAAAAAAATATTTCTTACACACGCTGTGTAAGCCGGGACTTGTTTGGATATTACCCAATAAAGTAAAGATTACCCAAATTTGTTTTAAACTAAGAGTAGCAATTGGTTTCCATCAACAAAATGATATGTGTAAAGTCATTAGTATAATCATTACACAATGATAGGGTTCTACCAACCTATTTTGTGTAGGGTGACTATTTACACGAAACTAGTGTTAACGCAGGCCAAAAATTGGGTCAGTATTACTCGGTGTTCAGTGTACCTTCTAGCCGTGGGTGTTGAGTAAATATCACACGAATAAAAGGGGCTGAAAATACAACGCTACTATGTACCTTTTACACAAATTGCGTTGGTGGCTGAAGTTGGGTAAAATCTAAACTATTTGGTTAATATGAGCACTAGAGAATGGTGTAAATGTTAGTCTAAAGTTTGTGTTAAAGTTGCAATGACTGCTTGTGTTGTCATAGCCGCACCACTTGTGTTCCATACACGCGAATGCATATTTTTTTTAGTCTACACAACCCTTAGGTGAAATCTACACGAACCTGTGATATACAGTATATCTGTACATGGCCGTCCCCAGAGGGGTGGTCCATGGGGTCCGGACCCCCCCCCCCCCCGAAATAAATTCTTGTATGTAAACCTGTATGGTTTGAAAAATTTATCCATTAATTCATTAATAAATTACGTTCAAAAAATTTGGACCCCTCCTGAAATCAAAACCTGGGCACGGCCTTGCATCTGTACTATTTATGCAGCGATATTTGTTCACTGCCAATCAAAGAATTGTCAGTTCAAGTCCCACACTTTCCTACATTATTGCCATATGCCTATTACCCAGGGACGGATCCAGCCCAT
The DNA here is from genome assembly GCA_963971405.1 of Psococerastis gibbosa. Lineage (NCBI taxonomy): Eukaryota > Metazoa > Arthropoda > Insecta > Psocodea > Psocidae > Psococerastis > Psococerastis gibbosa. Next base: position 15,613,599 of record OZ020485.1, read on the forward strand.
TTTGGGGGGGGGGGGTAGCTGAGGGTCAAAATAGGAAAAACTTATGTAGGATCGACTAAATTAGAGCGTAATAACTTAATTTACAATAGATTTACCAATTTTTGGGGGGGGGGCAGCTACCCCCCCCCCCCCCGTATCCGTCCTTGCTATTACCCTATTATATTAGTAGGTATCATGCCAATGATCATAGTTTAGGTATTGAGGAGAAGTCTCTACTTGCCAAGTTTATCAAAATCGGTTCATAATTACGTATTTTAAAGTGTTGTCAAAAACTGAGATAGGCAAAGGTGTACACGTAGGAATTTAGACTCGTGGCCCGTCCCGTATTAAACCTCATCAGTAGCCTAATACCCATGCCACTTGACCGCTGTGGCCAAAGTAGCTAATAATGAACAGTAAATTTACCATTTGTAGAGTTATAGGAGCTCATTTTGAAAGTCAACAGACTAGTCCCTTGATTTTCTTTTGAAAGACATAGGACCTAGGCTATGAAGCATGCAATATGTTACAATCACCTCTCAATATTGAACTTCTTACTAAATCGTGATTGAAATTTTCTTTTAACATTGTCTATGACTTCTATTGTTTTCATTGGTATGTCTACTATCAACTGATAACAATTTAATTTGTATTTATACGTTAATCCTAAATGTTTACTTAACAAATTTGAATTCTGGCGGGAACGCTCTACACGGAGTTGTGTAAAATGTATACATTACATAAAATTGATTGGAAGTTACACACATTTGTTTAAACATAAGCACATCATTTGCTGAAATCACACGAAATCGAGTAAATTCTACACTACTTCTCAGTGTACAATGGAGACTAAATTTTATGACAATTTAGTGCATAAATGCATAAATTTTCCATGAAGTCGAACGACGGTCTCGCTCGTAATAGATCTACTGTATGTAGAATTTTCAAATTCTACATATCTAAAACATGCAAACGCGGCCATGTCAACGGCCTACTCCTATTTCAATCTTATATTTTAGACCCCCTCCCCTCATTCCCCTAGTAACGCAGTCTTGTAGCTTTGCCATGTAATTATAATAATATGTGGCGTGTCACTGAGGAACCCCCACCCCCCCCCCCCCCAACTACCCCCATAATATCAGGGATATTAATATACATATTATTGTATATGATAACATTTAATAATAGCACGATGAAACGCAACAAACTACTGTTATTTGGCGAAAAACCGTTGAAATCTGAATACAAGTTGTGTAATGCTAACACAACTTGGATAGAATCCACGCGAGGGTCGTGTAAAATTTACAGCGGGGTGACACCTGCAAACCTGAAATACCGTTATACCCGCGATGCCTGATGCTTCCCTCTCAGACGAGCGGTCGTTCAGTCATTGAATGTCTATTAGCAAGTGCGGTAGCCGGTTGTCAAACTTTTGGACTTTATTTTCCTTCAGGTGTTTTTAGTTTCAGCGCAATTCAGTCAATGTTCGAAAAAAATGGAGGGAGTAGTGCGATTAGATGGCGAGAAGTCAGGTTCGTTTGCCATGAAAAGAGGGGTAAAACAAGGGGACAGTTTAAGCCCACTATTATTCCTGATTTTTATGGATGAAGTAATGAAGACGTGCAAGGCAAGAACTGATCGATCGTTGGTCGGTTTGTGGCGACTTAGGCACGCGTACGTGTAAGCCCTTGCCTATGACGTAGTCCTAATAGCAGACTCTCCAGCAAACCTACAATTATCTGGGTACAGCAGAGAACCAGACAGGCAAACACCAGACCGAAACCGAGTCCAAAAGACAACAGCAAGGAGAACTCGAACGGAAGACAAAGACCAGAGTCCAACAAGCCATCTTGGAGCCGATTCTCCTCTATGGAAGCGAAAGCTGGACACCTACAACAAGTGACCTAAGTAAAATAAACGGGACTCAGATGAAGTGTCTAAGACGGACTGCTGGTCGAACAAGATGGGAACGAATCCGAAATGACCGCATCAGGCAATACCTGCAAGTGGATTCCATAGAGTGAAGAATGGAGAACAAGCAGTTGCAATGGTTCGGCCACGTTTAAAGGATGGACGAGAACAGGACCACCTGGAGATTGGCGGAAGCAAGGCCACAAGGAAGAAGAACCATCGGCAGACCGAGGACAACTCTCGAGGAAAGGATTGAACAACTCGCCGGAGCAAGATGGAAAACAATTGCCGAGCTCAAGGCGTTAAAGTTCGACAGGGGCGAATTCAGGAAATGGGTTCGGGGCGACCCCCCCCCCCCCACACGCTGCACACGTGGCACTAGGGGGGGGGGGGGGGAAGAAGGAGAAGTGTTTTTAGTGTGGCCTCTTCAAATATAATGTAAAGCGAAAGTTTGTTAAGTTTAAAGTTCAAAATGGATATATTTAGTTCTCCAAATTTCGTGTCAGCATTGTTCTCTGATGGCGAAGACATGACAGAAGAAATGCTAAGAATTGAACGACAACAAGAAATCCCTTTTGATAATTACGGTAAAATGTAATGCTTAGTTTTGTTCATTATATGTTATCTGCCAATATATAAACTTGTATTCTTATTTGGTTTGTCTCAATCCTTCTTTGTTTTGTATCAACTGTCGAATATTATTCCTGATATGTTCGAGACATGCGAATGTCACTAAATTAGGCTGTTGTTGTTGTTGTTATGTATGTATTTTGTTGTGTTTGTTCACAGTGTGAAGAATTTACCGATGAAACTGAGTGGGATAGTGAAAGAAACCTGCGGCTTGGGTGTTACTTGCCTTACTTAAAAAAAACTCCCTATTCGTGACTGCCAAATGAAATGGAAATAACTTTGAAAAAAAATTTGCGAATAATCAGTTTTTTTATGAGAAGATGGACCGTAGGACCTTTGCCTTGGTGGCGTTCAGTTGTTAGCTTTTTATAAAATATTCAGAATATGTAATTAACGTTAGACCCGCTAAATTTATTTGAGGCTCTAACGTTAATTACAAATGCTGAATAATTTATAAAAAGCTAACAACGGAACGTCACCATGGTATCGGCCCTACGGTACATCTCTTGAGTAAGCTAGGTGCAACCCTAACCGAGGGTACAAGTAACACCCAACGCCTTCTGTAAATTCTACACAACGTGTGTTCAAATCCAACCCAATGCATATATATTGCTGTGTTACAACCACACAATAAGGTCGGCTAGATTTTACCCAAGTAGTTGAGTAGCATGAACCCAAACAGGTAGCCTAAACTAGATAGTACTCAAATAGTTGGGTAGAAGATACACATGTCGTATGTTTCAATCTACATAAGAGTTGTGTAAAATAAACACAGATAATTTAGTAAGCATTACTCAATCACATTTACACAACTAGTGTAATTTTTACCAAACTTGTATGGGTAATATCTATCCCAATTATTGTAACAATTACTCTACGTATTTAACACAACTCATTTAGTAGGATTTACACCCTATTCGTGCCGTCCAAAAGTTACACGAAATTTCGTGTTGCAGTAAGCCCTGTCGGGTTATATTTACAATAAAATTTTTTGAGTGTAACAGGGCCACATTGAATTTGGAGAAAGGTTTCCCGTATCATCATCATAAACTATGAGTAGTTATAGCAAGTTAACATCATTTTTTGCCGCTCTCAGAATGCCATAAGGCGAAATGGTTGGCAGATTTGGGCAAAATATTGAATAGTGTCACATGGACGAATCAAAACAGAATATAATAATACAGAAGTATTAAAGAGCTCGAAGGTACCAAAAGCTGAAGAGGAAGGTGCAGGACCGTGAGATTCGGAGGATGATATATAGTGAGTTGCTGCAAACCAACCAATCGTTAAGATGGTGACCTCAGAACATTAAAGCAAGATAGATAGAAAATTGTATCTTTTTTTCACATGGGCGAATTTTGGGTCTTTCAGCCCACTCTTACAATTAACCCATACATTACCCATTAAGAAGAAAATTTGTTTTGAATTTTGAGAGCCAGTATTCAGAAAAATACGAATTAACTATGCTGAATACGGTTTGGCACCAACCGTTGGGGTGGCGTTAAGAATTACGCTGACTCTTCTCGTCGCTGTTCCTAGTGGTGAAATCATTTTTTTTTACCAAACTCAAGTTAATTAAAAGTTACTTGAGATCCTCAATGACATAACTAAGGCTAACCCGCTTGCCTTGACTAATGGAACGCAAAATATTTCTTAACTTTATAGAATTGTAGAAATTCCTTTAACTTACTATTTCTCGCCTATATTTGTCAAAACGTTTCCACCGGGGGCGACCCCCAGGCCCCCCCTTTGTTTGAAAAAAAAAAATCTTATTGAAAAAATCTACTACATACTGCTGTCAAACTGCGTAAATTCTCATCCCCGGGCCCCCTGTGTAACATAAGGGCGGCAAAAGTAATGCTCAGAGTTTGTGGACGTATAGAGTGGAAGGTTTGACCCCTCTAGCAAGAGTTAATATTGTGTGTTTTCTTTTACTACAATTAAATTTATTTTGTGCTTATTATCAAACTACAATGTACAAGTACAAAAAAATAAATAAATAAATAAATAAATAAATAATGACTTGTTCTATTACTAAGTCGACCTAGTGGAGTTAGGGCTATAAAGCCCTCTCTTACACTCAACTATGAAGGCCAGGAACCATCTGATTTACATTAAAAGCCCTTAAAAATATTAATAATCATTATGTACTGTATATAAAATTATAAACTCCATGCTGAAGTAATAAGACGAAGATGTATTGCCTGCTGAATTACAGCGCACTTATAATAGAAAGGCTGCACTTTCTGTATGAAAGTATTGTATTATATCGTATTGCAATAAAATTGTACCCAATGCAATATGACTATTACCTATCATAATCTATTGTATGATTATGAAATGATATATATTAATTGAACTACCGCGGTTCGCTTTATAGTCGCCTCTTAAAAATAAATAAACATAAAAGAGGCTAGAAAATGGTTATTAGGTTTAATGACTTGCAGAAAGCTGTTATATGCCTCCTCTTTATCAGATTCCAACTAATTGACTAATCGTTTACGAGAATTCTTAACAACCGCAGATTGACATGCCTAAACGCTGAATGAATAATTAATTTTTTGTTCAAATATACTTCAACAGACTGTTTGAGCTTAGTATAGTATAACAATTGTGCGCGTAAATGTGCGTACGTATTGTACAATGGGCATCAAAAACGTATATAACAACAAATCGCTTTTAATTGATTTCCCAACTGTTTTAACTGCAAAAAAAAACTTTTTATTACATCAAAAAAATTCAATTTTTTCCTCATTTTTACGTCCAATCGTCGTATCTGGAAGCCCGTAAAAAATTGAAAATTTCTTGGCTCAAGTGTAGGAGATGCATAAGTTATAATCACCAGGAAAACCTTAGAAACGCTCTCCTGAAAAGTTAGCATTTAGCAGTTAGAAGAGTTGGCAAATCAAGGAGCGAAATGTGGTATTATCAGGCGTGGCTTAAGATGTGAGGGGAGTTTTGACCCTGACAATTAAAATTTCGTAAGACCCCTACTCCAGACGGTCTTTAATTTTACAAAAAAAAAATAATAATAAAACAATAAATATATTAAATTAACCACCCCCCCCCCCGAAAATTTTTTTTGTCTAATTTCGTATAGTCTAGCTTTCTTTCTTCACTTTCGTTCACACAATGATGATGCGATAATGGGTTGTTCTACTGTTCTACAACTTATTAAAATTAAAAACAATAAATAATTAAAATACATTAGAAATAATAAAAGACAAAACTAAAATATAGCCTAATTAATAACAAAATAAATTAATTTGAAAGCAGGTTGTTCGCGCACGGCATTTTTCAACTTGGAGTTAAATAGTAAAACCTCTCATTAAACTGAATACAGCCGAGTGGTGATCAGTCTGGCAGCATAGTAATTTGCCATTAGAACCAACGTATGCTATCAATTATACCTGTTGTGTAGGATAACGTGCATGATGCATTATATGTTTATACTGTATGTAACGCAACGGCTCTGAACGATACAATAAATTTCGTTATCAAAAATTGATTAATAAAGAGGGAGATGCTGACCGTAGATATTGGCCACCCCTGGGCCCTGGATCACTTCAAAATATGTTCGTTTTTATTTATTGTTTATTTAAAGAGGATGCGGAACTTAGAAATTGGTCACCCCCGCATTAATTGGTTATTATTTTTTTATTTAATTGACTTACTTACTTAATATAATTACAAAGGCTTTCATGGCGGGAGTTACGTAACGTCGCATTAGAATCCGGGATGATGGCCGTTCTGAAAGCGTACTTCCAAACCTTTCGTCAACATCTGCGGACAACATCTTCAGTGGAACTGTGTAGGCTTCTACGTCTACGCAGTTCCACTGAAGATGTCGACTGCAGATGTTGACGAAATCCAAATGTATTAGGATGTGCGCTTTCAGAACAACCACGGCCTATCTTCCCGAATTCTACTGCTTCGCGACTACCTAAGTCATATAGGTTTTGTCTATGGAAGTTGTAGAGCAGTGGTTGACAATGTTGTACAAGTGAGCCAAATTTTGGGGTTTCTGAAGCTGAGACGTTATTACCGAGTGTCGTAATTCAGCACGGGTACTAACCTACAGAGGCGAGAGAAGACTTCAGTCAGTTCATTCAATTATTTGTATGCGATGAACCTGTTGTTTACAAAAACATGTTTCTTTCTTATAGTCTTCATTAACCAAGTTCTTATAGATCAATTATTAGTGTATTTTAACGACCTTGCTTCTTAGCTTATCCTACGACGGCTTATTGTCGAATTCCTATCAACCTCAACTAACATTATATAGACTGCATTTATCATTAATATTGTGCAGTATTTTCATAAAAGGTCAAATGAGCCATTCCTTGGCATAGTTAATCACCACGATTTAGATCAGACGACATTAATTGTCACTTATTCATGGCTGCAGTATCATTAACTGTCAAACACCTTATCATGAAGATGTCATGTAACTGACCTTATACCTTTTTATACATTATTTCTATCAGTTGTAGATTAATGCCATTGGCTATAGCTTGTGGAAGCTCGAGAAAGGATTTTTTGGCGTTTTTAGGAAACAAAATACAAAAAATGAAGTCATCAAACAAATGAAGAAAAAACTGGAACATATTTTTGTGAACCTTCATGCCGAATTTCATCAAATTCAATCGAGTATAGTTTGGTCCCAACTCCCAAGTCGAGTTACCGACAGAGAGACGACTTTTTGGGTTCTTGGGCATCAAAACGTGTAAACCGTTTGGAATCTGGAAACCGATAATTTTCCATTAAGGAACTTTCCTTAAACTAACGTATGAATAGGAAAGTAAAAAGGATACATTTGGAGAAATTTCAATACATTTTATTAAAAGCTAACTGTCAATTGTAACAGATAGTGATAAACCAAGAGCGGCAAGAGCACTAAGTAAATATATAAATAAATAGATGTAAATTTATATAGTCTAACTATAAGCTAGCTGACGTAAGCTTCAATTCATGTTTTGTATCAAAGGTATGGGAGTACATTCAAAAGAAAAAAATATATATATATTCACCCTTTCCATAGGAAATATTTACAGTTATTTTAGTCGCAATGGCTTCAGAATTAATGTAAAAACTTTTTAACGTTCCACTTTTGTTATATGAACTCGTAAGTTGCCATTAGATTTTCTTGACTCACTGCGTTTTATTGCTAAAGTTGCATTTAAAATATTTAGCGTACACGTATAACTATATAGTTTTCCTTCATCCCGGATGCTCTTATGTTCCCTATAAGCATAAAATATATGTTGTTGGAGCCAGACAACATTACATCAGCAAAATTGTATTCAACATTCATCACATGAAATTTTCTAACATCGCGTCGAGACGTTCATAAACATGGACATAAAACACATTAGGAATCAGACAACTTAACAGACAATCGCACACCCCCACAGTCCGCTTTTCGAATATAATCCAATTTCACGAAAATTACGAGCCATAAATTAGGTGCCATAAAGTAGAAGAAATCTTCCCCTACATTCTGATATATAGTATGTGGTCGTCACTGAGACCAGTTTTGGAACTTCTTCGACTTGACATCGTTAGTACAGTGGTGGATCCACAGAGGGGGTATCAGGGTCATGACCCCCTTCTAGCACCCTGAAGAGCACCAGAATGAGACAAATTTAATAAAAATACATTTTTAAATAATTAACAAAAATAGGTAATAAAGAATAGGCAAACCGGTCTAACTTTTTTTTAACAAAGGGCGCCAATTTTGGCCATGACCTCCCTTTAAATTAAAAACTGGATCCACCACTGCATTAGTAACCTTTATTTTTTTACAAATCAAATACAAATATAATAATACCTGTGGCTATAATCAGTGTTAGTATTTCTTATACTTTATGACACATAGTTTATTGCTATTATATAGCGATATTTCCTGTGCTGTGAAATTTGATTTTGTATACCCGTAAGGATTTCACCCCTCCGGTTGGCTTTTAATATGTATGTTTTTAATTTTTACTGTTGTATGCGAGCGGCATATAATTTAAACCTTAATAGAATCTACCAATTTCACACTTAATAAATTTTTACATTTTACCTTTGACCTACCCCTGGTTTGTTTAATCCCAAAATGTAAGATATTTTGGTTTCAAATTTTAAAAAAAAATTTGCTGTTAGGGCCGTTCGGCTGTTCCAGCCAATGCGACGATTGAATTTGTGGCCTAACCAGCGCGGGCTTATATAAAAATGTAGCTATAGCTGATATGACTGAGCGGCTCAGTGAAAGAATTTCCGGTAATGCCATTTGGAACGGGGAAGTTTTTGCCCCAAAAGAAATTAATGTAGTAGGCAACAGGGAATGAGGAAAATTAAAATTGTGGATAAGACATTCATTGACTGTAAGAATTTTCTCAGCAGTAAATGTTTTTTTATTTTTAAATAAAGCATGAAAAAATTTTCTTTTTGAGTATTATTGTATTTATGTCATCGATGCTTATTTACAGGAATCAGAACTAGATAGCCTATAGCTGTGTAAATGGAGATTGTAGTGCAATAAAGTGGTGAGCGATCACGTCGTGATCCGATCACATGCCGCACAAATTGTTCTCCTCAATGCGCGGCCATTACCCATTCATTAGGTCCAGTTAGGTCGGTCAATTGTCGGCAATATAGGGGCGAGCATGACCACTCGAAACTAATGTGTCGCACTTTGAATATGGATACGCGCCAGGCCGCCAGACAGCAACTGTCCCGTTCGTAGTTTAGTGATGTACCCCCTACCCAAGCCCAAGCAAAAGTTTAGTTTGGTCATATGTCGCATAGGTTCTTATGACCATGATTATGCCAAATTATATGACCAAGAAAGGAGAAGGCACGGTCCGGTCGTCTGATGTTTTTGGCTCGATCTGGTCCGGTAGCCTCGGATTTTCAATATTTTCAATGTATGAGGTTCTGTAGGGACAGTTTTGGTCACTAGGTTCGCTGGCGACAAACCGATATCCATATTATTCAAAATGGCCGCCGTTTGCATGTGAAAGCTAAGCTCTTAGCATCTAATTAATTCTTTTAATATTTTTTATGATATATTTTTACTATGCCTGGACCTTATTTCGCTGCATATATTTTAATATATATATTCTCCATGATTTATAAAAAATATCACTTTAAAATAATACATAAATAAAATAATTTTAAAATAGTATTGAGGCTTATGGAAAAATCAACGCTTTGATGTCAGTGCAACTGGTGCTACCATCTACAAAATGACGTCACAAATGAACCTCATTGCCGATTCGGTGTTCTGGTCCTTGGCTTGGTTTAGCCCTCGGCTCAGCCCTCGGCTCAGTCCTCGGCTCAGCTTGGTGCTACCAAAATCCTAATCCAAATCACTATTGGGCTTGGACTCTTTGAGTTTAGCATGCAGACAAGCAAACACGTCAAGCCTTTCTCCAGGCCATGTTTACTTAATTTTTTTCGAAGCTAAGCCAAACTATAAAAAAAACTTGGTTTGCTTTGACTTCAATGGCGGATTCACGGGGAAAAAAATTACTTTTAATTAAACTTACAAAAAAACTTGTGACTCCCCCCCCCCCTAAATTTTCGGCTGGATCCGCCCTTCTTGTTTGACTCTGGATCCATTAAGAGTCCCACACTGCCGCTTCCACACTTTTGTCATTTTCTGAGTGTGAAATTCCATATTTACCCTGCTTAGTGTGGCAGAAGTTGAAGAAGAAGCTGAAATTGTTTTTTTTTTTTTATGTTAAACTTAATTGGAACAAAATAACTATTATACCCGCTACAATATGTCAATGCTTCATGCTGCCTTGAAATTGGTGTAATATGGATATCATGCCATAACGGTACTCACTATAACCGTGCCATACCCTTCAACAGTTCGTAATTTAATATGTAATACCGTCATCAACATTTTTTGGGGAAATTGAGTTATGATCCGATTTAGTGACCTTGACGTATGTTCTATCCTTGCATGTGCCGAAAAAAAATCAGACATGAAAAACAAGGCGGAAAGTTTTGATTAAGAGCGCGTCTCTGACTGTTTGTTAAATAAGCCAAAGCATCTTTGAACGAAAAAAAAAAAATAATAAATATGTCGACATTTTGTTTTTGATGGTAGGCCCCTACGCCTTTCTGACTTTAGGGTGACGATATAATATAGTCTTTTATTAGCTCTGGTTCTATATTTTTGATTTGAGTTTGCTACCTCCGAGGCTAGGTTAGAGGGAAGTTATTATGCGGTCCACAAACTAAGCAATGGATTTATTAATATTTTTAGGCTGTTTGCATGTCATTCTATTTCTAGGGCTACGATACAAAAGCTTTCAATTAAATTCAAGCTATGACACAAAAAATAATCCATCCTAATATGAACAAGAATGAAAGTTTTCACAAAAAAGTTTAAATATGGGGATACGGTGCTGATTTTACGAGGAGAAAATCCAATTTTTAAAAGGAGAAAAACAACGAATGGGTTTCTAGGGGGCGGCGAACCGAAACGAAACCCCCCGGCTTGGAAAATAACTGAAAAACATGACATGAATAATTTTTAAGACAAAGCGAACGACCCTTCTACCTCATAAATCCATTTTTATTTCGTATTCAAGTTTTATGCCGCGAAATTTCCATTCTTTGCAATTTTTATATAGGCTTAACTTTGAAAATATGTCTGTATTTTTGTGTTCTTGTATTTCATATGCTGCATTTGATGCGTGAATACGTGACTTTGTGTTAAGTATGGTAGGGCCAGTAGGCAAGGACGTATACAGGGCGGGGGGTAGGGGGGGGGGTAGCTGCCCCCCCCCCCAAATAAAATTTGGTAAATCTATTGTAAATTAAATTATTACGCTCTAATTTAGTCGATCCTACATAAGTTTTACCTATTTTGACCCTCAGCTACCCCCCCCCCCCCAGAAATGGGCTGGTCCCTGCTAGTAGGCCCTATACAGTTTGACCAGTCAGATGATTTATGATAAATAAATAAATAATAAATAAATATTGACTTTTTTGTTCTATTACTAAGCCAACCTAGTGGAGTTGGGGCTATAAAGCCCTCTCTTACACTCAACTAGGAAGACCCGATACCGCCTGCTTTACATGCCCTCCGAAGCATTGCCAGAAAATTTTGCAAGTGTGAGACTCGAACCAACAACCTTTCGGGTGAAAGCCGGAGTCTGCACTCTACATATCCTGACTTTATGGTATATACAGTATATATGGTGTAGATATAAAAGATTATTTAAATAAATAAATAATTAAGCATTTATTTGCAAGCAGACCTGAACGTCTAATAACATGCAAATCTTATAGAGAAAATTTAAGTACACTCTAAATTCCTTCATGGTAAGTTACTCGTATATACTATCCGACCTCGTTGGCATTTGGAACACTTTATTTATTCGAAAAGTCGCATAAGTGGAACACCGAGTATATTCAATTTTTGTAAGTGTTCCAAATGTCATCCTATCGTGGGCGGGTAGTACAATTTGATTTTAATAAGTTACGTAAGGCGGCCATTCCACCGGCGAATTTACTTGAAAAATTGACTTTGTCATTGACGTTTGTTTTGTTTTAAGGAGACTATTCTGTAGATACTTCACTTATCTATTATAAATTAAGTTATAATATGGTGCACACAAAAAAAATTAAATGCTATAGGAAAATTGATTGATTACCTCACATTTCACGCAGATTCGCGCGTGTACAGGCAGCCTTTGTGAGAAAATTTCCAATTGCTCAATAAAATGCTCATTGCCACACAAACACGGCGACCACCTGTAAACATATTAAATTTGTATATTGATAAATCTTATCAATGGTAAAACAAATTGGAGATGGACAGGTGGAAGGTTTACATAGTTATTACATATTACATGCGTACGGGTAGGGTTTTCCTTTTCTCACATTGGTTCGAACGATTTCACAAAAGTTTTAGCGTACTGTGTAATACGGACCATTTGTCCAAAATACAAGAAAGCTGTGTAAATCCTACAGGGCTACACATAACGTAATGTAGAAGTGTTGAAATTTAAGTACAGAGGCACTTTGCAGACCATTGGTCACGGGTAGTTTGTTTAAATCACTTTATTGCGGGGAAGTTTCCACCACCTACCGCAGTTAAAGCACTTTTCAAAATTCTTTCTGTGTTTTTCTAGAAGCAAATTAATCTTTAGTCTTTGCTGAAGTACTTTTATATTGCGGTTACCCACGTAGCTGTTAATAGTTTCAGGTTTTCTTTGTTATAATACCAGACTCTTTTGGTATAGCCTTTGCTTCAGCGTTTGGCCTATTGTAACCTGGTTTGTCTCCTTTTGTAACTTGGGGTTTCACATTGTGTCCCTTTATAGTTACACTTTTCCTTAAGTCAGTTAGCTCGGTCCGCCTCTGGAATAAGTCCTGTTTTAGCTTCGCTATAGTCAGAGTGATCATTCATCAATAATAAGAAGGAATGAAAGAAAATTGTCTATATTTTCCATTTTTTTTGGGCCATTCGGCCGGCCCACTTAAACCTCCATAATTATATATAATATATAATATTCATGTCTGGTATTTTTAATTTTTGGTGTTGGGATTTCTCACTGAATTTTACAGTGCTTGAAATTTTAGTTCCCATATTCATGAATTAATTACAGTATCAAGAATTGAAAATAGCCTTTGATATTCTTTATGTTACATATAGGCCTAGTCCACTACAGCTTGATGGATAAACCAAATCTTCATTACATATGTAGTAAATTTAATAAAAAGTATAACAACTGACTGTATTTGTGTGACGCAGGGGTTACCAATAAGCCAAACCGGTCAATGTCACAGGCACTGTCAATCGGTTCATATTCTCTTAAGGGACAATTGGACGGGGAAAAGCCTTATAAGTGCAAAAAATTAAATATCAATGATAGAGCTATCTGAAGCATCAGGGCAAACAGAAGAAGTAGTTTTGAGTATTTTGCTACATGATATAAATAAATAAGGACTTTTTGTTGTTTCTATTACTAAGCCAACCTAGCGGAGTTAGGGCTATAAAGCCCTCTCTTACACTCAACTAGGAAGGCCCGGGACCGCCTGCTTTACATGCCCTCCGAAGTATGGCCAGAAAATGTAGCTAGTGTATGACATGCACCTCTTTCTAACACAGATTGGCCACCATTAAAACGATTGGTATGGTACTCCCCGAGGAAGTTCAAAAACCGTGGTCAATTGGTGTTAGTGAATGCCACATATCTTTTATCGAAATGTAGAGGAGCATTTCTGTGAATTTACTGAATATTTTTGGCAGCTCTACGTTGTATATTTCCCGGGAAAATCGACATTGTAAAGAAACGCTCATTGTAGGTATACTCCGATTAGCTCTTAATCTAGTATATAGTGGCTATTTTGGTACTGAGTACAAAATGGAAAAAAGTTTAGAAAGCTTTAAACGCCTATTATTATTACACACCTCTATTTTAAAAAAATGTGGAGAAACTGGAGGAATTATCACGGTGAAGGAGTATCGTGTTTGTCTGTGGTATTATGTATAATACTCACTAGTATTTTTAAGAGTCATAGATTTCGAGTTCGAGACTTCGAGTCCCACACTGGCTGCATTTTCTGGCCATGCTTCGGAGGGCATGTAAAGCAGGCGGTCCCGGGCCTGCCTAGTTGAGTGTAATGTAAAAGAGGGCTTTATAGCCCTAACTCCGCTAGGTTTGCTTAGTAGTAGAAACAATAAAAAGTCCTTATTTATTTATTTTAGGTGGACTGCTTATCCCCTCCCCCCCCCCTCCCCAATCACCTGATTTGGCAGCTTAACATACAAAAGGGTCAAACCTACTGTCTAGCAGGTCGTGAAATAGGCTGTGTTGTGGCTCATTTAATAAATAGCTTCAAAAACCTCTTTTTGAGTCACCGGATGTCGGGGTGTTGATGCGTCCACTCAAGCCTTGTATCGTCGATTATCATTTGATTAGCCAGCGCACCTGGTGTACCCACGGAGGTCCATTGTACACGGGAGGGTATACCTTGTCGCTTCGTCACCCGCTACAAGTCTATACCTTAAACCTTAACATCCTATCCAGTATCCACCACGGTGGTCCTTTGATTTTATTTTTATTATAGGTTACTTTTTTTAGTACCTGATGCTGTGGGGCGCCCCGCGCATATAAGGTATGTCGTGAGATGGGGAAATTGTATCGTAAAAAGCATGAGAAACCGTTCAGGCCTGTGGACTGGTAGAGGATAATTTTTATTTTTCTTGAAACCAAAGCAGTGTTATTTTTTTAACTTTTTATACGTTTCAAACCTTGAAATTCCCATTAAAAGTACAGTTCCAAAACGCCTATTATCCATCGTTGTAGTAAGCAAGAAACTCAAAATCCATATACTCGCTAATACTTACAAAAATTACATAATCACAAACTTGCAGGCAAATTATGTCGGCTTCATTTTTTTTTTAACTTACAGGCTTTTTTCTTCTAATCCCAAACCGGTCGGGTGTGGTGGCATATCATGCATATTATGGCTGTTCATCTTAAGAGTGTACATCCCGTAGGAAATAGGCAGCACGAAATTTAATACTTCTTATTTTTTATTTAATTAACTAAGCAAGTCATTAATAATTTCGCTGATTTAAGTTGTTGAGGACTACTTCATGCATCATATAAGTTTTAATTTTTGGCCGTCGCTTTTTCATAAAAATTATAATTATAAAATTTACATACAATATAATTTCACATATACGGTAATAGATAACATGAAAAAAACTACAAAAAACAATATTTAAAAATACCATATTAATTATGATGTATGAAGTAGTCTTCTACAACTTAAATGAGCCAAATCTTTAATTACTTGCTTAGCTAATTAAATAAAAAATTAAAAGTATTACATTTTGGGCTGCCAATTTCCCTATACGGGATGTACACTCTTCACAAGTTTTTGCTTGTCAGAAATATTCCAAAAAGAAGCACTGCCCCAAGTTATGCCGATGGCCTACCCAATCATGAAAAATTGATCAATCTCAAATTTTTCATTTGTAGCAAATCATAATAAAATCTAACAAAAACATCTAAAACAATCATGATAAGTCGTTTATTATAGTAAACAAGAAAATTGTAAATCATGATTTGAATGAATGGAAACAACAATAATTCGCGCGAAATGGAGATTTCTTGCAGTGATGTTGAATATGAGAAAGAGCCCGGAATACCCACACA
Source organism: Psococerastis gibbosa (assembly GCA_963971405.1). Lineage (NCBI taxonomy): Eukaryota > Metazoa > Arthropoda > Insecta > Psocodea > Psocidae > Psococerastis > Psococerastis gibbosa. Next base: position 15,629,297 of record OZ020485.1, read on the forward strand.
AGAAGGGGGCGGAGCCTTCAAATCAAACACTTTATAAACCGACCGGTCTATTGTTTTTACTGGTATACAGTCATTTCATTGTAATCCATCATCCACTATGTCATAAACTAAAGAAGCCATTGCGGTTAATTTCATTTTTTTTTTTTATTATTATTTTTAGATTGTGGTGTTGGAAAATTCAAAATGTATGCCTACATACCCAAACGTAGTTAACACTATGGGAGGTTTCTTACTTCAGGTGGCTAGAAAAATAATAATTTATGAACCTAGGCCTACTTATGCCAACGACCCCACGGACATCGCACATTATTTATATTGTTTCTGTACGAATTATTGGACATTAGCCAGCTGGTATACGTCCTCGATGTCAACCTACACCGGCTATACAAACGGTAATATGGACAAGCTGAGACAAACTTACCATTGGTGCAATGTAACAGGCGAAAGCATGATTTAATCAAATACAAAATATACGAGTCCATACGCCAAATATACTCATGTTCTATTTAAATCTTGAATCCTTTTTAAAACTTACCATTCGTGCGCAGAGGCGCTGAATGTTCGCAGGCGCCCATCAGTCTTTAAAAAAATATTAAAAATTATCAGTCATGGTTGACAATATTGCTGTGGTTTTAAGATGATGCATTGAGAATTGATTGATTAAATTATGTTGATTCATTCGGTTTATTGTAGGCTACAATATTTAGTAACGTACAACGGTGCAAAAAAAAATTTTACTGCAGAAGAAGTCATGCCGCAAGGGAAAGTAATAAATTTTCTGTCTATGATTACAATACAAATCATTAAAGTCAAACCAGTGGAGTTACCCGGCTGGTAAGATTGGCATCTAAAGCTCAGTCAATCAATTCGGCAGTTGTGGCCGAGATTATGTGGCAGGTTCTCACCATAAGCCAAACATAGTGAAAATTAAGCTAATAAAATAAAAAGTGTTCTGAACTTCTGCACCTGTCATTCTGTTGTCAGCCTTGCAGTGGCGGCTCGTGGGGTCTAATTTGGGAAGGCTGCATTAATAGCCTTATTAAAAATTCCGCAATGATATGAACACGAACAATATATATACCTTATATAATACAATCATGGGCGTACCTATCTCGAGGCTTCCCCCCCCCCTGAATGATTTGAGACCTAAGGTTTTCATTGGCGTCTGAATTGAAGAAGAAGAAATAGGAAATTAATAAAATTAAAAAATAAGGAATATTGAAATTATCAAATTTACAATAAATTAATTAGTAATATTCATTGCGTTTTCGTCATTTTCACATTAGTGCATCTTTTTTTTTTTTGGGTCCCTGGGGACACCATGTATTGTGCAACTGAATGTCTCATCTCTCTTATAGTATGGAACTCTATTCTAACCAATTTCCTGCAATATCCCTTAAACTATGTTTTGCTTTAAATATATATATATTTTTTTTTTTTCTGGATGGCCAGAAATAAATCTTGGAAAGGCGCTTGAAGTATTTTTTTTAAAGGACTTTGTATGGACCCGGGCCTGCATATTACTTTTTTTACTTATGACTTATAGGTACATAGGTCCGTTGTTCAATGCCGACGACCCCATGAATTTCGGTCATTATTTGTATTGTTTCTGTATGCATTTTTGCCATTGGCAACCTGCTATACGTCCTCGATGTCAACCTACACCGGCTACAAGCGATTATGGACAAGCTGGGACAAGCTGTTTCATTGACGCAATGAAACAAGCGAAAGCATGACTTGACCAGGTATACAGATATGAGTCTGCTTGAAGTAAGCCAATATTCTAATCGTACAGACGTACATACAAATTACTAAATTATGAGAAATAGGCGTCTCTCTCAAGATCTCTTCGCCCTTTAACTCATAAATCTCTTAACGTTATCCACGTAATTTCCAATTATGGACATATTATTAACACATTTAATGATTTGACATAGTTTTCAGATTTCAGAGCATGTTGTCACATCAAATTGCAGCAGCAAGGCTGAGCTAACTGCCCTAAATTGCACTTAATTACGGGTAATAAAGTAGCGTCAATATTGCCATGTTTACCAGGCTGCAACTTGAGTAAGTGCATAAAACATTGGAAGCTGATTGCCGATTGGTCCATTTAACGATCAATTGTTTTCTGCACCTTCCCGCGATGTAATGGGCGGAAATTGACAATACGATTTTGCCTCTTTTGGTTGCAGATTTCTTTTTGTATTACATATAGGTTAGTAACCTAAGGTTACAGAAGATACTTTATTGGTAACATCTTGTATTCCTATGTGCACACCAGTCTTTATATCCGGACCATCCTAGTTAAGCAAGGCTGTAGCCAGAAAGGTTTTTTCGGGAGGGGTCCATCTGACGCCACCGGAGGTAAGGTAACCTCAATATATTTAAAACTCCATTCTATCTAGTGTACGCTGCAAACATTTCGGAAGAGGTCCGGACCCCCTGGACTCCCTCTGGCTACGGCCTTGAGTGTAAGAGAGGGCTTTACAGCCCTAATTCCGCTAAGCTAGCTTAGTAATTGAGTAAAAGTAATTATTTATTTTGTATATTTATTTTGAAAGTAGAGGTATGTCTATGTCTATATTCCTTGTATGTGCAGTAAAGGCGCTGAACATCGGCTTAGCTGAGATTGGATCTAGGGGGGGAGGGGGTGCAAAAGTTCGATTTAATCGAATGGTTTTCGCGGGGTTATTTGAAATTATTTCTATATTTAGAACAAAATATACATAAAAATCCTATTTATTATATCTATTTTAAATTCCTCGCACTTGTTTACAGTGTGTAAATTCATCAAAGAAAACCAAATTCTATCTAGTGTTAAGGCTGAGTGTTCAAAATGTTTTGTAAACAAGAAATTAACGTACTTTTTGGACAAAATTAATTAATTGCTCGTTCCACAGCCACAAAGATATAAAAGGGAACAGATGAAAAAATCTTAAAAAATACGAGCTTTCTGTGAAAGCTGTCTATTTCGCTTACAGATTTACAACTGTGCTACAAAATGGGTTTAAGGCTCTTTATCCAATTTTTTTAAGGTAATAATATTTCAGTTCAGAAAATATAAACTTTCTGCGATAACTTGGATTTTTTATGAGCTTTTTATCTGTTTACTTTGTTATCTTTGTATCTGTGGAATGAGCAATATTGGATCTAGGGGGGGGGGGGGGGTGCAAAAGTTCGATTTAATCGAATGGTTTTCGCGGGGTTATTTGAAATTATTTCTATATTTAGAACAAAATATACATAAAAATCCTATTTATTATATCTATTTTAAATTCCTCGCACTTGTTTACAGTGTGTAAATTCATCAATGAAAACCAAATTCTATCTAGTGTTAAGGCTTAGTGTTCAAAATGTTTTGTTAACAAGAAATTAACGTACTTTTTGGACAAAATTAATTAATTGCTCGTTCCACAGCCACAAAGATATAAAAGGGAACAGATGAAAAAATCTTAAAAAATACGAGCTTTCTGTGAAAGCTGTCTATTTCCCTTACAGATTTACAACCGTGCTACAAAATGGGTGTAAGGCTCTTTATCCAATTTTTTAAGGTAATATTATTTCAGTTCAGAAAATATAAACTTCCTGCGATATCTTGGATTTTTATTATGAGCTTTTTATCTGTTTACTTTGTTATCTTTGTATCTGTGGAATGAGCAATAAATTATTTTCGTCAAAAAATCAGCAAAATTTCTTGTTTACAAAACATTTTGAACACTCAGCCTTAACTCGTCAAATCTTTAGGGGGAGTACGCCAATGCAATGTGCGTATTTAGAAAGTGCGCTAGTTCAGGAAAATCCGTTTTTAATCTCGTTTTTTAGCTACATCCTTAAAAACCTTTGAACTTCAGTAGAGCAAGACATAATTTTATTGTGTATGGAGGAAAGTGTGATAATTTCGGTATCATCCGGTGGCCTTATGCCGTACCATTGAAATAGTTGATTGATAATACCTGTACAATACTGGTGTGTTGAATTTACCTCTACAACGTAGCATTTTATGGGCTATTGATATTCTTTAAGAGGTGTTATAGTTTTGCTGTAGCACAGGACACTGGACGACGAAAAATATCTACATCGTGGTCAATTTGTTTTCTGTGTTAACTGTAAGAGTAGGGTGAAATACCTACGATTAAGACAATTTTCATTCTTTCTTTCTACTTTTACATCTTTTTACCCAATTTAATATTTCGGGTGTAATAAATAATATATGTCATAAGTGTCATAGTTGCCAACAGCTGAACAGCCATCCCATTGAGGGGGTAGGCCTGAAGGCTGCTATAGAGACCACACTGACTTAGCCACTGCTCTATTAGGGATGTTGTCGTCAGAAACATTCCTGGCAATCAAATGTCCAGAATTTCCAGAATGGTTATTTTATAAGCAATATTTTTTCTATGAACAATCTATTTTGTTATACTATACAGTATATTGTTGAGCCAGATAGGAGCATAACTAAACGCAGTGGCAAGACAGCCTAATAATAAATAAATATTGGCTTATTGTTCTTTTACTAAGAACAGGTATGTCAAAGGATGAGATTACCAGTTATCGTCCGATTAGTATTATGTGTGCGATAAGTAAGGTTTTTGACAAATTTCTCAAACAAAAAATCAATGAGCATATTAAATCTGTCATTAGTCCATCTCAGCATGAATTTGTACCTAGAAGGTCAACTGCCTCTAACTAACTTACCGAAATTCTATCAGAAAATTTCCAGAAAAATAGTCAAACAGATGTTATTTATACTGACTATGCAAAAGGCTTTTGACAAAGTGGATCATGAAATACTTATTAGCAAATTAAGGAAATATGGTCTTTCGAAAAACTTAATAAAATTACTTATCTCATATTTTTCGGACAGGAAACAATTTATTTTCTACGAAGGAATTTGCTCCGCACCATTTATCATCCTTTCCTCTGTAATCCAAGGTAGCACTCTAGCTCCTCTATTTTTTATTCTTCTGGTAAACGACTTACCCCAGATAATCAAGCATAGTAAAATACTAAAATTTGCTGATGATGTCAAACTGTTAAAAGAAATAACCAATGTAGATGATTGTTTATTACTTCAAGAAGATCTAAACTCCCTCTACGATTGGAGCAAGAAAAATAAATTACACCTCAATATTGCCAAATGCCAATACATAACTTTTTCTCTCAAAACGTATCAATTTAATTTGACATATTCAATTGATTCTGTAAATCTTAACAGAGTAACCGTAGTTAAAGATTTAGGTATACTATATTGGACTCAAAATTAACCTATAATAATCATATTGATAAAATAATAAACAGAGCCAACAAAATACTGGGGTTTATCATTAGAAATACTCGAGGTATAATAAGTAACCAAAAAATAATTTTTAATTTATTTAACTCCCTATGCAGGAGTATACTCGAATACGGTTGTGAAGTTTGGGACCCCTATACAAAGGGCAACATAAAAAGTTTAGAAAAAGTACAAAAGAGATTTTTAAAATGTATGTACTATAGTCAAACGGGTGTTTACCCACAACTAATGCCTTACAAAACATTACTAAATCACTTTCTGATGCCCACGCTTAAGACAAGAAGAACAAAAATTGCAGTAAAAGTCTTATATAACATATTCTATTCACTACTCGATTCATCAGAGCTCTTAGAAAAACTTTTAATTAATACCCCAAATAGACGATCCCGAAACAATGACCTTTTTTATCTACAAACTCCCCGAATTAATATATGTGCGAATACTCCCATTTACAGGCTAACTAAAATATTTAATCTTAATGCTACACATTTAGACATCACCGATGGCAAACGTAAATTTATTAAAACATTAGCTATAATGAATCCAATAGACTACGTTTTATAAGATTACCATTATTATATAATAAAGACTTAGTTAAGATATATAAGAATGATATGTATTGGCAGATAGTATTACTTTATAGCATTCTTTTTATTTTTATCATTACTTACCAACTAGATAACTTGTATACAACTTATTTATTTAATCTTCACATTGTCAAATAGATGTACGATATACTGCTTATAATTATAATTGTACAATAGTTATGTATCACACATGTAAATTATGATAAGCATAGTTAAGTAAGTTAAGTTAATTTGCATATTATTGGACATTGTCTGTTTGCAAATAAACGATTAATTATTTATTTATTTTATTTTAACCTAGCTGAGTTAGGGCTATAAAGTCCTCTCTTACACTCAACTAGGAAGGCCCGGGACCACCTGCTTTACATGCCCTCCTAAGCATGGCCATAAAATGTAACAATTGCGGGACTCGAACCAATAACATTTCGGGTGAAAGTTGGAGTCTGTACCACAACTCTACATGTCATGTTCTCTTTATGTCCAGTGAGGGTCTTGGACTGAGAACTAGCAGAGGTTCCATTCACTTAAACACTGCTCTATTTTTTCATTTTATTATTATTTTAAGAAAAGGTTAATCGCATTCAAACAATTTAATGAATGCATCCGATTGAATTATTTTTTGAGTTGTGTCAGCAACATGCCCAGTGGCCACCTTTTCTCATTTTTTCCTTGTTGCGTCCAGACGCGAACGTCAACCTTCAGTTTCAGAGCCCAGTTTGAGAATGGTTGTCTTATAAGCTAAATATACGTAACTATCAGTGTTATATTTTACAGTACAGTACGTCGTTGACGATAATAGATAGGAGTAGTATAGAAAGGGGGTTTCTGGCGCTTACCCCACCCCCCGTCGAGCTACCCCACCCCCCGTCATGCTACCCCTCGTGGGTGGTCTGATTTTTTTTTTTTTTTTTTTTTTTTTTTTCCACCCCCCCGTCATGCTACCCCTCGTGGGTGGTCTAATTTTTTTTTTATTAATTAATTATTATTAATTTATATTATAATTATAATTATTATTATATTATTATTATAATTTATATTAATTAATATTATTAATAATTTTTTAATTAATTTTTTTTTTTTTTTTTTTTTTTTTTTTAAAACATTTCTTTCTTCTTCTTCTTTCTTCTTCGTGGGTGGTCTTTGTACCCCGCCGTGCTTATCCCGTTGTCTATCTATCTCTGTACCAGGTGGGTGGTCTATGACGCACCCCCCCCCCCCCCTCCCCGTAGTACAGCGTACATCTAGAATGTTCCAAATGTGTCGTTACAAAAGGCATCGCCTTGGGTTGAGGAGCTTAGTTGAAGCCAAACCTTCATTCAAGACTCAAGTAATACCACTTTATAAGTAAAATTGTATAATCTTACAACATGACATCTCTATTCAATAAAGTTAATGCCATCAACCAAGTAGCCGGGCCTACCATATCAATGCGAAAACTAGTGATTGGAGTTAAATACCTAATATTGAAAATAGTGCAAATCGAAAAAACAGAATATGGACCAGCTGTAAAAGTCATATTGCGAGGATTGGAAAAAGAAGTCGTGGAATGTTTTGTGCCTCAACAATATCTGCCAGCCTTTCAACAAAGTGAAGTTACTCCAGGAGCTGAGATGTATCTTATCGTTTCAAGCCATCGGGGAAAAAATAGTGTCAACCTACAGATCATAGAATGAATATTTCATGATGTATTATTATTGTAAACTACAGAAATAATGTAAATATATGAATAATTTCTATATATATTTTGTTCTTGTTTTATTAATTTCATAACTAGTTTTAAGCTTACAGTTAGATGATGATGAGTATTAAAAACTAATGTTTGAAAGAAACAAGCTATTGCTTCAGTCATAATCGAGTACTTGAACGGTGAAGGGTTATCATAATCATAGACTATGAAATGATGTAAATCAAATAATTAAACGAGTACATTAGCTAATTTTAATAAATCTATCCGAAGCATAGGTTTATGGGAAGTATTGATTTGGTAAATAGTTAACCGTGTGCAGGTTCAAACCTGTTGTGAATCACCAGGTGCATATAACTCTGTACAGCCGTCTAATGGTTCAGACAAACAACACATTAATAAATCTACCCCTCGCGGACAGTCCATTGTAAGCTAATGTGATTTTTGTTTTCGTAAATCTATCCAACACTTATATTGAAGGGAAGTATTGATTTGGTAAACAGAGTGCAGGTTCAAACCTGTTGTGAATCACCAGGTGCATATAACTCTGTACAGCCGTCTAATGGTTCAAACAAACAAGCCATTAATAAATCTACCCCTCGCTGACAGTCCATTGTAAGCTAAAGTGATTTTTGTTTTCGTAAATCTATCCAACACTTAGGTTGAAGGGAAGTATTGATTTGGTAAACAAATAACAGGGTGCAGGTTCAAACCTGTTGTGAATCACCAGGTGCATCCAACACTTAGGTTGAAGGGAAGTATTGATTTGGTAAACAGAGTGCAGGTTCAAACCTGTTGTGAATCACCAGGTGCATATAACTCTGTACAGCCGTCTTATGGCTCAAACAAACAAGCCATTGATAAGTCTACCCCTCGCTGACAGTCCATTGTAAGCTAAAGTGATTTTTGTTTTTGCATTAGTTGCAATCGATCGTTAGAAAATGAATGGTGTCTTAACAACATATTATCCGCTTCGTGATGGACAATCTATCCCTGTACCCTTACCATCTATCCTTAGTGGGTGGTCGTCGCTACAAAAGGCATCGCCTTGGGTTGAGGAGCTTAGTTGAAACCGAACCTTCATTCGCGTAGTACCACTTCATTGTAGTGAATTTGTGTAATCGTACAGCATGGAATCGAAGAAAAGGAAACTGAACGCGAGGGAATATGTGTGTAGAATATGTGCTGTGAGTTTCACACTAAATTGTCATTTGAAAAGGCATGCTATAAACAAACATGGAGTTAGTATTATACCGTGCAAAAAATGTAAAGCTACATTCACATGCAGAGAGGACCTATCTCATCATATATTGCAGCGGCATACATCAGCTAATCGCGGGAAGGAAACTGAACAAATCACCCCAAAACTGACATCTGCTGGGAATGGAGAGGACTGCAAGGCATGCGGGGGCAAAATCAACAACTCCAGTCCACTTACAGTTCTGTGTAAAGAATGTTCATCTATCTTTTCGTGTAAGTATGAGAATCCTGTATCTGTTAAAACCCTTGAGTGTAAATATATTTGTGAATTCTGTTCGGTCCCTTTTGCTCGGAAGTATAGTTTGAAAGTCCACATATTAAGCATACATATTATTAATTGTTTGAATTGCAAGAAATTGTTTATGAGGGAAGATTTTACTAATCATAAGAATAATTGCACAATTATGAGCGGGGGAGCACTATCCAACGAGGAGAACTTTTTATGCAAAACATCTATAGCTCTAGATGGTGTAGTAAAACAATACAATTATAAAAACATAACCATACATGATCCCGTTGTATATTTAAATAATATGGAAGGTGAGGTTGATTCTATTACAACTGAAAACATTAAACTTTTTAATGCAATTAAATGGTATGTAGCCTTACACATTAAATTTGAACGCGGACCCGACAATAATAAAAACTATACTGAAGCATGGTTTCATGCTAAAAACGAACAACTTTTCCTCACTGATGACTCCACAATAAAATATCAACAAATGATTGAACAAATTTTAGTAAAAATAGATAAATTTCAAGCAATGGGAAGCGGGTGGGTGTTGAAATCTTTAAAACGTTTTGTTATTTTTATTGCTGAATATAATCCATGCAGTGGTAGTAGTTACATCCCTTTACCCAAAAAAATCTATAACACTAAAGCAGTAATCAATATTAAAAATGACGATCTCAAATGTTTTATATGGTCAATTTTAGCATACTTACATCCAGTAAGTCGGGATGCTCAGCGGGTTTATAATTATAAAAAGTATGAAAAAGAGTTAGATATGAGTGGTATAACTTACCCAGTATCTTTGCAAGTCATTTCAAAATTTGAAAAAAATAATAATATTGGAGTAAATGTGTTTGGTTATGATCACAGACTGTACCCATTATATTTATCACAAAGTCACCATTATAATAAGCAGGTGGATCTGCTTTACATAACGGAAGACGAAAATTCACATTATTGTCTTATTAAAAATTTCAACAAACTTAATTTCTCAATCACTAAACATAAGGAACAAAAGTTTTATTGTCGTTGGTGCATACACGCCTTTAGTAGTGCTGAACGCTTACATGAACATAAGCCACTCTGCTCAAGACATGATCCTCAAAAAACCACATTTCCAATTAAGGAGAAAAGCACTATGAAATTTGATAAGGCACAATATATGATCCCTGTAGCATATAGAATATATGCCGATTTCGAGAGCATTCTCAGTCCCGTTGAAGGGACTATTTGTAACACTGAAAAATTATCTGCACATATACCATCAGGGTTTTGTTATGTTGTTGTAGATATCAATGGGAATAAGTTTAAAGAACCGGTAGTTTACAGGGGAGCCAATGCTGTTGATGTGTTTTTGAAATCGTTATTAAATGTTAAGGATGAAATTTTAAACATTTATAAAAATATTAAAGCAGTAATTATGACTGATAAGGATAGAGAAAATTTTAAAAACTCTGTCATTTGTAATGTTTGTCAAAAACCACTAGGAAATGATCGTGTAATAGACCACTGTCATATAACGGGAAAATATAGACAAGCATTACATAATGTTTGTAATATGAGCAATTTTCGAACTCCAAAACATATCCCCGTTTTTATGCATAACTTAAAACGTTATGATGGTCATCTTATCATGGAAGGGGTTGGGAAACTAAAAAATATGAAAATTACTTGTATAGCTAAAACTATGGAGGAATATATAGCCTTTAGTATTGGAGAGTTACGCTTTTTAGACACTTATCAATTTATGGCCTCCTCTTTAGATTCATTAGTTAAAAATCTTGTTGATGCGGATAAAAATAAATTTAAAATTATGAAAACATGTTTTGTGGGTGAAAAATTAGACTTGATGTTGAGGAAGGGTGTCTTCCCCTATGAATATATAACGCACGAATCAAAATTTAATGAGGAACACTTACCTCCAATTGATGCATTTTTTAGTCAATTAACTCAAGAGGGGATTTCACAAGAAAAATATGAACATGCTCAAAAGGTGTGGAATGCTTTTAGTATAAAGAATTTAGGAGAATACCAAGACTTGTATGTATTAACAGACACCCTTCTCCTTTGCGATGTTTTTGAAGCCTTTAGAGCCTTATGTTTTGAAAACGATAACCTCGAAATTTGTCACATGTACACAGCACCAGGGCTAGCTCTTCAGAGCTGTCTGAAAATGACAGGAGTAGAACTTGAGCTATTGAGCGAACCTGATATGTATTTGTTTTGTGAGGCTGGGATTCGCGGGGGTATAAGTATGATTTCAAAAAGATTTGCGGAAAGCAACAATAAATACTTAAAAAAATTTGACTCAAATAAGCCATCCAAATTTATAGTATATTGGGATTGCACTAACTTATACGGACATGCGATGCGTCAATTTTTACCTATTAGTGGGTTTCGCTGGATGGAGGAGGAAGAAATCAAAAACTTTAATGTAATGCTCGCACCTGATGAGGGCGATGATGGGTTCATATTACAGGTGGACATGGAATATCCACAAAAATTACATGATTTACATAATGAATACCCACTAGCAGCTGAACATTGTGTTGTAACATCAGACATGATTTCCCCCTATTGTAAGGAATTTCTCGCTGAAAATGATATATCTTTAACATCCAACTTCTCAAAGCTTATTCCCAACTTAAACGATAAACACAACTATATAATACATTATCGAAATTTGAAGCAATGTTTAGAATTGGGATTAAAATTAAAATGTATACATAAAATTTTAGCTTTTAAGCAAAGCGCTTGGATGCGACCCTTTATCGATTTTAACACAGAAAAACGGAAATTAGCTTGTAATGATTTCGAGAAGGATTTTTATAAATTGAAAATTAATAGTATGTATGGGAAGACAATGGAGAATGTTAGAAATCACGCAAAATTAGAGTTAGTTAACACTGCCAAACGAGCTCGTAAACTTATCTCATCCCCTGCATTTAAAGATTTTAAGATTTTTTCAAACGATTTAATAGCAGTCCGGTCAAAAAAAACTAATATTTTGCTAAACAAGCCAATATTTATTGGCCTAACCGTTCTCGAACTATCCAAGGTAGTTATGTATGAATTTCATTATAACTTTGTAAAACAAATGTATGGTGATAAAGCTGCACTGATTTTAACAGATACAGATTCGCTCGTTTATGAGGTTGAGAGTGATGATTTGTACACTGATTTAAAACCATATCCCCATTTATTTGATAACTCAGTATATCCTCCGAACCATCTCTTATACAATATTGAAAATAAAAAGAAAGTGGGAACGTTCAAAGATGAAAATGCTCAATCTCACATTTTACAATGTGTTGCTTTACGCCCAAAATTGTATTCCCTTTTAGAGGAGGGAAAGGAGAAGAAAGTGGGCAAAGGTATAGTTCGTTCAACCCTTAAACATCATATTAACCATCAAGACTATTACAATACCTTATTTAAGCCTTGCATAGCAAAAGACTCACGTAAACCAATGTTCCGTATTCAAAGTAGAGATCATAAGCTTTTTACAATTAAACAGCAAAAAGTCACTCTTAGTCCTTATGATGATAAACGGTATGTGTGTCGTAATGGAATTGATAGTTTAGCTCATGGTCATTATCGCATTATAGATATGTCTTAGGTTTAAAAGTTTGTTTTAAGTGATTGTATGTAAAGACATTGATTTCTTTTAAAATATGTGTATTATAAAATTTGTATATCATAAAATGGTTTACATTCGTTTAGCTCATGGTCATTATTGTATTATAGATAAGTCTTAGGCTTAAAAGCTTGTTTTAAGTGATTGTATGAAAAGACATTGATTTCTTTTAAAATATGTGTATTATAAAATTTATATATCATAAAATGGTTTACATTCATTTACAATAGTTGATGTACAATACCAGTTAAAGGTACATATTCATATAAGCAGTCGCTGATGAGTAGACAGTAGGCATTCATTTTATTAGGGAAATTAGTTTGGCCATGAATTTCCAAACGTATGTCAACACCACCTGTTTTAATGAGCTCATTCTGTCGCGAGCAGTCAATAATCCAAATCGGGTATGAATTTAGAAATTCACTACGGGAAACGTTTGGGGCTGCTTCATCCTGCATGTAGTAGTGTTTCCGGAAATTGAGAAAATTTTCATACAACACAGCGACAGCCTTTTTGTTGAAGTTCGCCTGTAGCGGATGGTATGGATAGCATTCTGAGCCGAGGAATAGTTGCATTTGTTGTATAGCACATTGATCGAAGGCACTAGCGTCTTTCGTAATATCATCCGCTCGGGCAGCTTGGAAGCCAATAATAGCAAACCGTGGTTTTTCACTTGAAGAAATCATGCGCACAGGCCAATTAATTGATGATGTTGATGAGGGAATGTTTGGATATTCATACAGTTGCCATGTTCGAAAGCCAATAGGCAACCGCACGTTTTCCCTTAGTACACTCAGCAATTCAAGACGTTGGCTATCACTCACACTTACGAAAGGTATTTCCCACAGCACAGTAGTTAGTTTCAATGTTAAGTCTTTAGTGTTTGAAAGATCCCGCATGGCATTCAGATTGCTGCGTGATCGCACTAACACAAGTTCTTGTTTAACGTTGAGTAGAACTCGTCGAAAATCCTCGCAAAATCCAAACAGCATTTTCAATGGCACGCAAAAATTAAAGTTCCTCTCTGTTTTATTGGCATCGGTATAAAATGAGCTGTTTGTAAGACGTTGTGCATCTTGAGCGGTGAATGATACTAACCCTTTAAGCTGAGTAGCAATACCAGGGTTTCGCACATGATCAACAGTTATCCCATTGAGTTCATAGCGTATTTCAGAGAATAAGTGTGCCATAGCATTAGCGCTAAGCCCGTCTTCATCTTCATAAGCAATTGTTGTCACACCTTTTTCTAGCACCCCTTCAATATACAGTCGGCTTTCACATGGTAGAGTAAGTATATCTTGTTGATGGATTGGTATGCGAATTTCATCATTATTATTTAGACTACTTGATGAATAGGGTGCAATCTTATGGTATTCATAACGCGTTAAACTCTCATCCACGAGAATGGACTCCTTCACGTTTAGTATTGATGTCATCGTGGATTTTAAAACCTATTGATTGTAAATATTGCTTGTTCTCGTTAGTGAGCCGAATATAACGTGCTTGCGTGGAAGTCCGATGTGGAATGATGTATGGTGCATACCGCTGTGCAATATATACTCTCATTGTCGTTTACGTAAATGAAGACGTAAAGTAATAGTTTCTCCTCGGAAATTAACCGTCTCGTTGTCTTGATCGACAATGTCTAACGTTAGACTTGTAAGTACATTCGTATTTATAGCATGGTAGATGATTGTATTTGGTGCTTCAACAATCCGATAGCCAGGTGGTACATTAGGATAAAATTCATGAACGGCATGTGATGGTCTACCATTCAAATATGATCCACTTGTAATATTACAATTAATTCGAATTGCATTGACTTTGGATATTTTAATGCTATGTGGTGATTCATATCTTTCCCCAGGGAAAAATGTCATCACATCATAACCAAAGCCTAGCAGGTATCCTAGTTCTTCATTTACTTCAATTTCAAAGTCTTCATGTATTATCATAACTTCCGAATGTAGGGTGTTCCGATTTGCGCGTATCCGTATGATTTCAGAACCCCACACTTGATTAATATACTTGACTACATCTAACAATTCGTAGGATCCAGTTGGTATTTCAATTATTCTAGTCTTCGGAGGAATTGAATTGTTTACAATTTTAACGACACCATTTGAGAGATTAGGAATTGAATTGTATGTTTCGAGGTCAAGCAAGCCGATTTCCCATGCACCCTCAAGTACAATCGGTGGGAAGTAGTTGCTACTTAGCAATGAGTCGTTACCGCTCAATGTCAATGCTAGCGACATAATGCAATAAATCAAACATATTCATAACTTATATAACTTTTAATAGTATGGAAAATGGATCTTTCATGTAGAGAAATTTTAAACATAACTGCCCACAATTTGATGTTGAATAGGTTTGATACGATTGATGGTTGTAGTATATTGTACAGTTGTGGAAATATTGTTTCAATTCCAATGGTGGTTGTAAGTCCCCGAAGCTATCGAAGTATATAACTCGGTTTCTAATCTTGCGGTAAGCAACCCAATGTGTACCAGGTCCTATAGCATCATCTAAATTAATTATTCCAGCTTCATTATGTTTCCATGGTATGCGAGGCAATGCATTTCGCATGAACACACCACGAAAATGAGGAACGTTAGCGGTGAATTTTGTAAGTTCCACATTAGTCATTGGACGGTTCCGAGGCATGCAACTTAGTTTTTTGAATAAGGATGCAAGTAGAGTCCACTCCCTTTCTTATGTGGCGCTAAATACAAGCCTTTCCCAATAGCTATAGATTCCATAGTTTGATTATGACGTTTCATTTCTTCATACTTTTTCTGTGCACTATGGACTTTATTAACAGCTGATGTAATTCCTGCAGCACCGCCAGAGAGAGCGCCTAGTGCAGAAAGCCCCGCAAATATCGGGATAAGTGGTAATATACCACCTGTCTTGGCAATAGGTATGATTCGGGGAAGTTTCACCTTATTTCCCTTTGATTTCTTCACAGATTTATAAGCAATCTTGATTGTATCCGCCACAGTGGGTGGTTTTGCAAGCTTTATCGCTTTCTTCGCTGAAGTCAATAGTGATCTGAAGGATACTTTCCGCTTCAGCCCAAATCCCAGCTTTCGTTTAACTTTCATTGCAGCTGTCACACCTAAAGCGACAATTTTTTCCCCTATAGATGAATCTTTTGCCTTAACACGTTGCCACGCTTGATCTGCTAATTTTATATCCGCTACGTGTCGATTAGTTATATCTGATGACTGCGAATAAGCTATATCGTGTTCACGGCAAGCTTGATCAAGTTTGTTTCTCCCTCGATCTCCTCGAATTAATCGTTTTTCTAACTTGGTGCCTGGTCCGCAGAATTGATAGCCGGGGATATGTGCTTCAAATGGTAACTTATTAATTATGCTGTTCACCATAGACATTCTCAAATGTGAATGAGTAAAATACATATATACAGTGGTATTTATAACTTTTTTATCAGTCATATAATGAAGCTCGTACCACAGAGACACAAGTTCAGTGTGATTCTAAGTCAAGAAGATGAAGATGTACGGAATAATAGAAAGCATGGACCTTTACTCCCCGGATCGATTCGTGGTGCAATCTGCGGCCCATCAGGTTGTGGTAAAACAAGCCTACTATGCAGTATGGTATATCATCCGTTTGGGCTACGATTTGAAAATGTATACTTATTCTGCAAAACATTGTTTCAACATAAATACCAGCAGCTTGAGACAAATGTAAATTCTATTCGTGGGATGACTTTTACGGGGTCAAGCGATTCGGTTACACCACTCTCTGACATCAAACCTAACTCTGTGCTAATATTCGACGATGTTTCATGTGAATCACAAACGGAAATTCGAAATGTCTACTGTATGGGTCGTCATAAAGGGATTGATTGCTTCTATCTCACTCAGACCTATACCTCTATTCCAAAACATTTGTTGCGAGACAATTTGAATTTTATCGTGCTATTCAAACAGGATTTACTTAATATAAAGAATGTGTATAGAGACCATGTTGCGGGGGATATGGATTTAGCGACATTCATGAAACTCTGCGCCGAAGCATGGAAAGAGTCACATGCATTCCTAGTTATTGCAAAAGATTTTGGATTAAACGATGGACGATATCGGCAGGGATTCGATCACTACTTCAAAGATATAAATAACTCTGCTTAACACTCAACTCATCATTATTCATTCAACTGTGACTCGGTGAGGTAGATATGGATACTAAAGTTATCAAGAATATTGTCAACATACGCAAAGCTCTGCAGCAAAAGTACCTTAATCTTAAACGTGATCTACACAATGAGGCTGCTCAGCAAGAGCGAAAGTTAAAACCTGTCTCGAAACCACTACAAGAATTAATTGAGTTGAACAAACAGACAGCACCAGAAAAAACAATAAATAAACCCGGAGTTAGCAAATATTTAGACTTATTTATACCTGATCATTATAATAGGAAAACCATTGATACATACTATGGACTAACACGAAGTAATGAAGGTATATTTAGGCTGGGTTCATACCCTGTACATTTCAATGATGAAGATGATTCAATCACAATCGAAGATAAAACATGGCAAGGTACATTGGGCTTATATGAATTATTAACCTTGAACAAGCCTGAAAACTATACTCCGGAAGATTTACAAGCTTATAAAGATATGCTGGAAAGAACTGGAGCTCATTTAACCACTAGTGGTCGTCTGAGGGGCAGTCAACGTTATAAATATCAAAAGATTATTAAACAGCTATTTGGGATAAAATCTGGTGGTGAATACCGGTATTGGAACGATCCAAATGAACTGGTAGAACGATTACGCTTACTTAATGCATCACATGCTGCAGGACATACAAGTCATCAAAACGAAATCATTGATATTATAAGCGAATTGCGAGAAGCAAATATTATTCAATGAAGCAAGCTTTGGTTGATGAAATTCATCGGCCTGCTCGACGGAATTATCCTCGACGTCATGTGACTCTTAAAGGAATGCATGATTTATGGCAAGCAGATCTAGTGGAAATGATTCCATATTCAAGGATTAATAAAGGATATAAATATATTCTAACAGTGATAAATGCATTCACAAAATTCGGTTATGCAGAAGCAGTAAAAACTAAATCTATGAAGAATGTTACTGAAGCTTTCATAAAAATTCTCAATAGAGCTCCACAAGCTCCTGCTCACCTCCAGTCAGATATGGGACTAGAATTTTTCAACATGCGAATGAAAAGTCTTCTAAAACAATATAGCATTAATCATTATGCTACGTATTCTACACTGAAAGCTTCAATTATTGAACGCTGGAATCGCACTCTGAAAAATCGAATGTGGAAGGAATTCAGCTTGCAGGGAAATTATAAGTGGTTGCATTTACTACCTCGTCTAGTGCAACAATATAACACTACCAAGCATAGGACGATTAACATGTGTCCTGCTGATGTGCGAGAAGAACATGAAGCAAAATTATTATCCATGTATAATGCTGTTGATGTGAAAGGTACTATCAAACAGAAATTTCAAGAGGGTGATCCTGTCAGAATCAGCAAGCAAAAAGCCTTATTTGAGAAGGGTTACCAACCGAACTGGTCTACAGAAGTATTTCGCGTGCGTCTAGTACAACCTACTCGACCTACCACCTATCTCCTTGAGGCTATGGATGGCGAACCCATCTTGGGCTCATGGTATATGGAAGAGTTGCAGAAAACCAAGCATCCAGATGTATATTTGGTGGAGAAAGTTTTGAAAAAATCTAAGGATAAATTATATGTGAAATGGCTTGGTTTCCCGAAACCTACATGGATTAATAAAACTGATATTTTATAAATATAACTTTATTTTAATCAACCTCATCATGATCAATGAAACAATAGACATCTTGAAACCATTTCTGTAGTTTCTTCAAATTTATCAACGCGCAGTTTCCCGTGTGAATGCATTGTTTAGCTTCTACAGGTGGTAACTTCTGAAAACTTGCCAGAACCACAGAGTCCAAGTCATATACAACACGTTCTAGTATTCCTGCAAGCCATACTTGCTTCTCTCCTCCTTTAGTAGCAATTCTAGTATACTGATTAGCAAACTCAAGTAAAATGTTCTTTAGCCAAATGTAGTTCACGTTCCCCTCTTCCCAACGAAGTTTATGGAGATTATTTGTGCTCCATGTGTTGCTGCTTTTTACTTGAGCTGTAAGATTGGCGAATGGAAAGGGTGGACGGAAAAACCAATGCTCATACTGGTCATCGTATGCAGAGCCCATAGCCAATTCTTTGATGATGAAATTGTTTTCATTATCTTTGAAACCTTGAAACTCAACTATTCCCAGCGGTTTCATCATGTTCAACAGTCTGGTTCATACTGACTTGAGGTCGCTCCAACCAGTGCTTAAGTATCACAGAGCACAATTCATTTTCATAGATGGTTATAATTTCTAAATATATACGATTTGATTGATTTCGATACTTCTTCGACACTAGTTTACAACGAACATCCTCGATAGTTGCTACTATTGGAGTTGGTGATTGCACAAACTGTAAAAAAGCTTCCATTGAAACGTCATCTGTTTCCAAGTCCATGTATACGTCTTTCAAGATATTTTTTAAGTGGAAGTTAGCCTGCATCTTCTTCTCCTCCAACTCACAGCATACAATATGAAGAATAGCTTTCAATGCTTGTATGTTCTCAATATTTACTCTAGATAGCTTAATGTGTGATGATGGAGACTTCACTTCCAATTCATTATCATTCGTTAACATCATCGTCAGGTTTGATTTGATGAAATTAGGTGTCCATAGTATATTTCCGTTGTAGCACACTGTTTTCTTACGGAGATATAATCGAAATAATGGTAATGTTGCACACCAGAACTCCCATTCAATCATATTGAATACAATTTCCTGATCTTTATCAACAACTACGACGTATACTTCGAATTCTGATGTTTTTAATTGTAATCCAACAATAACACTTTGTCCATCACGAAGCGGATAATATGTGGTAAAGACACCCTTCATTTTCTAACGACCGATTGCAACTGATGCAAAAACAAAAATCACTTTAGCTTACAATGGACTGTCAGCGAGGGGTAGATTTATTAATGGCTTGTTTGTTTGAACCATTAGACGGCTGTACAGAGTTATATGCACCTGGTGATTCACAACAGGTTTGAACCTGCACTCTGTTTACCAAATCAATACTTCCCTTCAATATAAGTGTTGGATAGATTTACGAAAACAAAAATCACATTAGCTTACAATGGACTGTCCGCGAGGGGTAGATTTATTAATGTGTTGTTTGTCTGAACCATTAGACGGCTGTACAGAGTTATATGCACCTGGTGATTCACAACAGGTTTGAACCTGCACACGGTTAACTATTTACCAAATCAATACTTCCCATAAACCTATGCTTCGGATAGATTTATTAAAATTAGCTAATGTACTCGTTTAATTATTTGATTTACATCATTTCATAGTCTATGATTATGATAACCCTTCACCGTTCAAGTACTCGATTATGACTGAAGCAATAGCTTGTTTCTTTCAAACATTAGTTTTTAATACTCATCATCATCTAACTGTAAGCTTAAAACTAGTTATGAAATTAATAAAACAAGAACAAAATATATATAGAAATTATTCATATATTTACATTATTTCTGTAGTTTACAATAATAATACATCATGAAATATTCATTCTATGATCTGTAGGTTGACACTATTTTTTCCCCGATGGCTTGAAACGATAAGATACATCTCAGCTCCTGGAGTAACTTCACTTTGTTGAAAGGCTGGCAGATATTGTTGAGGCACAAAACATTCCACGACTTCTTTTTCCAATCCTCGCAATATGACTTTTACAGCTGGTCCATATTCTGTTTTTTCGATTTGCACTATTTTCAATATTAGGTATTTAACTCCAATCACTAGTTTTCGCATTGATATGGTAGGCCCGGCTACTTGGTTGATGGCATTAACTTTATTGAATAGAGATGTCATGTTGTAAGATTATACAATTTTACTTATAAAGTGGTATTACTTGAGTCTTGAATGAAGGTTTGGCTTCAACTAAGCTCCTCAACCCAAGGCGATGCCTTTTGTAACGACACATTTGGAACATTCTAGATGTACGCTGTACTACGGGGAGGGGGGGGGGGTGCGTCATAGACCACCCACCTGGTACAGAGATAGATAGACAACGGGATAAGCACGGCGGGGTACAAAGACCACCCACGAAGAAGAAAGAAGAAGAAGAAAGAAATGTTTTAATTCAATTAACACCATTAAAAAAAAAAAAAAAAAAAAAAAAAAAAAAAAATTAATTAAAAAATTATTAATAATATTAATTAATATAAATTATAATATAATTAATAATAATATAATAATAATTATAATTATAATATAAATTAATAATAATTAATTAATAAAAAAAAAATTAGACCACCCACGAGGGGTAGCATGACGGGGGGTGGAAAAAAAAAAAAAAAAAAAAAAAATCAGACCACCCACGAGGGGTAGCACGACGGGGGTGGGGTAGCTCGACGGGGGGTGGGGTAAGCGCCAGAAACCCCCTTTCTATACTACTGATAGGCCTACCGGCTCAGGTATAGTTGTGGTTTATGCTATTACATAGGGTTCGTGGGAATCCAGTTCAACAAAGTAGAATACCTGGCTGAAATGTATCATTTTGCGGTTGTTTCCATGGGTTTTGATTTTTTTTTGGTTTATTTGGTTACGAGTTTCAAAGTGATTATGTCGTCTTCCACGAAAATAATGCTATACGGTTGACTCTGTGAATAGCCGCCGCGTTTTATTTTTTCTTCTTCTTCCCCCTTAGTGCCGCGTTTTATTTTACTATTTCAATTCTATATATCCCGCCAACTATCCCTCCAGTCTCATCTGCAATATTTGCATAAGGACTGCAGCGGCGTGGCCAGATTTTTTTTTTTGGGACGGGGGTCCAGGTTTCATGTAACATCAAAACACAAAGTTTTCCCACTTCCTACCACGGACCAGTGAACCAGATAGGATTTGAAGAGGTCGTGTTTCATTTGGCGCCCCCCCCCCCCATTTTCGCAAAATAGAGAAAAGGGGAACGCCGTTCTCATGGACGTACGCAGCTTTTAATTAGGGGGCATGATCTTAATTTCCCTTGCCCAGGCACCCGAGGGTTCAGGAGGCCAAAGGGGGGGGGGCCTCCCCCGGGGATGGTTTTTGGAAAAAAATAGGCCTGAAATTGTGGAGTTTTTCAAATTTCGATGAAAAATAATAGGCCCGAAATAGTGGAATTTACGCAGGGGTTTATCAACTAGACTGTAATGATTGTGGTAGTTTATATATTGGACAAACTGGGAGAGGGTTTAAAGAAAGAATAGCGGAGCATAGACGGGGGGTAGGAAAACCCGACACTCAGTCCGCCTTAGCCCAACATATAAACACCCACAACCATGCCTGTGATTTCGATAATTTTAAGATCTTACATGTAGCCAACAAGGGGAAACTTCTTGATAATTTAGAAACCATTGAGATTAGGGAAGCTATGGTTAAAAACAAAACGTTACTTAATGACATAACCTTTTTAAGTAGTTCCCCCTTGTTGGCGCTTCCATTGGTTAATGTTTAATTGTTCAATTTAAATTATTTACTTTATGCGATGCTGTGTATTATCCTGACATTGAGTTTTATTTTATTTTGTTTTAGCTTGCATACCTTTTGTTTACCTTTTTTCAATCGCACTTGACGATGGCGTGAGCCGAAACCGGTTGTGTTTTTAATTTAATTTTATTGTAAGACTATACGAAGTAAATTTTAACAATGAGAGGCAAAAAATTGTCGATTTTGCAGACGAGAACTTTATTAACAAAACTGGAAACAGGGTGATCGCGGTCTCGCCAAGTACCGCAGTTTTTGTTCATGATCTTTGGCCCGATAATTATACTGATTCTCTCAACGACCTTGGCCGCCGAAAAATATATGCAATAAACAATATAAATTAAAAGTAAATAAATATACAATATACATTATATAATACCCAATACTATACCCATATTATCTAGTGTAAGTTCATTTAATTTTGGGGGTCCAGACCCCCTGACCCCCTCCCCTAAAATCCGCCCTTGATTTAAACATGTCTAATACCAGCATTTGCAGTAAATTCCCTTTACCTACTACAATACTACGTCATAGGCCTACATACAGTCGTACACCAAATCATTTTAACGAACAACAGCAGTAGTATATTCAATATAATATACTGTATTAGAATTAGATTATACAATAAGGACTCGCGATCACTCAATACATTAATAGTTAGCCCAATAGCTGCCTATAATCAATATGAATAGCAAAATCCCTTTACCTACTACTAAGTCATTCCTATACATACAGTCGTACACCAAAGGATTTTAACGAACGACTGTAGTGAATCCAATATAATATACTGGATTAGACTATACAATAAGGACTCGCAATGACTAAATACCATAATAGTTAGTCTAATAGCAGGCTAATCAACATTAACAGTAAAATCCCTTTACCTACCTACTAACTCGTGTACCCTCAATCATTTTAACGAACCACATTACTGAATTCAATATAATATTCACCTTTATTTGAACACATTATTCAAAATGTAAAGGCAGCGTGACACCTGAAGCAAATATTATTGTAAGCTATTTTTGTTCGTGGTATATTAGAGAAACAAATGTTTCCCAATAGCTCTGCAGCTTTATTTAGAGGTGGCACACGAAACCAAGATGGCGGCCAGATGCACGCTATACCAACTTGGAAACACGAAATTTCAAAATATTCCTCCCCTTCACATAATGCTTACAGGTCTATGGGTATCTTACGTTGCTTTGGGGTAACGGAATCGCTGAATCGGAAATAATCGCGGGGGTTTCGTTTCTTACTGCATGATGGTTGAATATTGTATCAGTTTGTTCATGTTACCTCCCTTCACCGCAGTGCTGCTGATATAGGGCAACAGCTGCAAACAGTTGATATTAAAAAAACTACACTGAATTGATCCATACATCACAGCAAAAAAAAATCATGGCATTTTGACAGACAGAGGCATACTGTGCAAATGTTACGCGATCAGCAGTCAACTAACAAATTGTATGTACGAAAACTAGCAACACATATTATATAATTTGTAAGATGACTGTTGTTCGCGTAATTCACTTGCACAGTATGTCACTTTCAACTTACCGTGATTTTCCTGATGTGACGTATAATTCAATAATTCAAGTCAGCTAGTGTAGTGTGCCTATATAATGATGCCGCCAATTTCAGTACAGTAGTAAGGTCAGGGCACGTACAGTAGTGGCACAAATGGACGGATACAGGGGGGCAGGGGGGGGGGGGGCGGGTGGCTGCCCCCTAACTCCCCCCCCCCCAAAAAAAATTCAAAATTCGGTAAATCTGTTTTAAATTAATTTATTACGCTCTGATTTAATCGAATCGATCCTACATATCCCCCCCCCCCCAAATGGGTTGGTCCCTGGTGGTACGGACTCTGAATTTCTCTCGAAAGGTAGTTTGTTCGAGTTCGGGCGCATTTGGCTGATCTTACTGCAGCCTTTGGCTTGTAACTCGGTTACAACCTTTTTTGTAACTTACATGTTACATTTGTTACATTGTGACCCTCTGGTTATTCCTTTCCTTAGCCACCCATTCCACCGACCGGCTAGGGCTATTTTCAAAAATGGTGACGTGGTAGCAGACATTTAAGACTTAGGTGGCGTTTCCATCGACCTCGCATTGCAGAATGCTAATGACATTGACGGAAATTAGAATTTTTCTTTTTATAGAAATCTATTTAAATGTTTGTACTTAACATATTCCATGACGCCATTTTTTAATTTTAGTTTGTTTGTTTGTGATTTTACTCTATGATCATTGATCAATTTTAACTATGGCATAGAGGAAAATAAACATTTCCGTCAATTCTGCAATGCGAGGTCGGTGGAAACCCCGCCTAAGTCTTGAATGTCTGCTACCACGTCACTGTTTTTGTAAATAGCCCCAGCCGGTCGGTGGAATGGGCGCCTTAGCTCAAGTTGCTGTGTCAACTCACGGGCAGTAGTTGTTAGTAGATAACGAAAGCGAGATTCGCTCAGCTTGTAGTCACAAATATTATGGTGAATATATATTTTGTTTATTTATTTAGGTACCAAGCATATCCCATTACTGCCGATTCCGCGATCAATCCCGGGAACTTACCAAATTCCCAAATCCCGAGATTGAGAAAGAGTTTGATGGGATTGCGAACTCTAGTTTCCGGCAATAGACACGACTTTTTTTGTACCAATGCATACCCATAACAAAACTGCTGATAGATACATTTTAACCTTATTATTCCATAGAAATCGTATGTGATTTTAGTCTTCCATAGGGGGTGCCCTGATTCCATCGATACCAAATACTCTATATATATACCCCAAAAGTGTAGTTCCTGTAAGTCCAATTTAGGACATGTAGAGTAGTGGTACAGACTCTGGCTTTCACCCGAATGGTTGTTCGTTCGAGTCCCACACTTGCTACATTTTCTGGCCATGCTTCGGAGGGCATGTAAAGCAGGCAGTCCCGGGCTTTCGTAGTTGAGTGTAAGAGACGGCTTATAGCCCTAACTCCGCTAGGTTGGCTTAGTAAGAAAACAAAAAAGTCAATATTTATTGATTTATTTATCTATTTATTTAAATACCAGTAGTAGTAAATGCGTCCTCTCTAATGTTGATATGACTATTATTACTTGTATCCACTTACAATTGAAAATTTAATGTTGTTAACTCAGCCTATATTTCACCAGTGGGCCAACTATGCCGTTTAGTACTAAATAATAACTTAACCTGGGAAATGCACACGAGATAATTTGAGGAGCAAACTTTCAAAACGGCACAAATCCATTTTCGTAAAATGTTCAGGAAACACGAAAACATAATTATTTTGGCTTTATCATAATGGGAATATATGATTTTAACCCTTCAAAAGACTGGGTTAAAAGTTTTTTGTTTTTGTTTTGATTAGCAATCCTAATTCAACTCATCTTCAAGTTGGAAAATCGATGATAAAATCAATTTTTAATTTTCATGGATTTGTGACGTTTTGAAAGTTTGCTCCTCATTTAAGAATGAAAAGTGAGTGCTATTCAAAATTGTTTTGTTTTACATATTTATCCCCAAAAATAAGTTAATTCGAATCGAAATAGTATAGGCCCGCAGGTGGGGTGCATGCCAGTCAACGCGTCACTAGAAACAAAAACAATAAAATATCTATTCAGGCTAATAGCCCGATAAAAACTCGCAAAACGCATTAACCCAAACAATAGAAATAAAAAATAAATGGAAAAGGGCATCATAATTCGCCATGATTTTTCTAACATTATTTACAGACATTTAAAAGGGGGATTATATACAGTATATTATGATAATGGGGGTTGGTTGTCAGCATATGGGAAGCGGGGGTTGATTTCTATAGCGTCACGGTAAACGACTTCGAACTGATGAACCGCGACCAATCGCCCCACATATTTATCTGGCCCCCTGTTTCTTGGCCCACCCCTATGAAGGGGGATGATGGAATTCTTGACTCTATTCTACCAATCCGTATGCCTTTCATTTATTGTTTTCTTCTGCTAATTACGGCTTTGGTTTCAACCATTTTTTTTAATCTTACAGTTTTGTGATTATTTTTCTTTGCCGCTTTGAGTGCTAAAAGTACTATAATAAACTTTCTCTGAAAATAAAAAGCCAAACAAACTAAAAAGTATTTAGAAAAAATATCAAAAAATGGCTTATTGATCTCGAAATTACATAATAAAAAATAATAATAATAATAACAAATAAATAAATAAATAATAATAATCTTCCATATTCCACCAACACACACATATATACACCAATACACCTACATACATATTCACTATATTTTTAAACTTGACACAAATTTTGTATTTTAACTGCATGCATTCATTGTATTACACTAGTATTTTAGAATATTGTAAAATTTCCACCCTAAAACGGGCCTAGCCCATAGAGAAGTGACAAAAAACTGTAAAAATTTTATTTTGGAAATAAATTTTGATTGATTGATTGATTGATTGATTGATAAAAGGGTTTTAAATAATGTAGGCCCTACTTTTTGTTTGCATACAGCTTCTTAGTTTTACAGCTCACTCCTATGGAGGGGGATGATGGAATTCTTGACTCGATTCTACCAATCCGTACGCCTTTCATTTATTGTTTTTTTCTGTTAATTACTGCTTTGGTTTCAATAATTTTTTTAAATTTTACACTTTTGTGATTATTTTTCTTTGACGCTTTGTGTACTACATGTATTTGAAACAATTCAGGTTCTACGTTTTGTTTGTATACATCTACTCAGTTTCACAGCCTCTAAGCACAAGCCTCGTTCTGATTTCGTGCTTGCTTCTTGACGTCCGTCCGTCCGTCGTTGAAGTCATTAGAACGTTTTTACACGAGATGGATGTGAGAACTGATGCAAGGCATCGCATGCTCCAACGGTCCACATGCAAACTATTTGTAAAACGGACTGTCTAATCACTGCAAGCCGGCGAAGAAGCGTGAAATCGGAGAATTTGATTATATTAGCGCAAACACTGTATTTGACACCGGCAGCCCGATCATGGTGATTTCGGATTATTACGAGCGTATAATACAGGGGTTTATTTTTTAATACCATTGTAGTAAGGTGTCACGTGACGGTGTTAAAATATCCGCGGGAAGTTCAAATTAATAAATTATTGGAATACAAGAGAATTGTTGCATTATGTTTAATAATTGAAGGAAATACAAATAAAAATTAAAATGTACTGGTATAATTTCGAAATATAATAAGAATTTTAATTAATGTGTCCACATGTAAGGGAGAAAAAATTGAAAAACCCCAAAATATATGAACTTATCAATTTGAATTTCCCGCGCGTTTTGCATTCATTTGTTTAAAACAATTTAATAAACCCCGGTATTATAATAATCCCAAATCGCCATGATCGGGCTGCTGGACTATATAAGACGGAGGTGGAAGTTCGAGACTCGACATAAAGGAACAATTTTCCGCCTAGCGCCTAGCCTGTGAGTTATCT
Source organism: Psococerastis gibbosa (assembly GCA_963971405.1). Lineage (NCBI taxonomy): Eukaryota > Metazoa > Arthropoda > Insecta > Psocodea > Psocidae > Psococerastis > Psococerastis gibbosa. The sequence goes on from OZ020485.1 coordinate 15,657,086, forward strand.
TGCATCCAACTTGATTTGCCATTTCGTTTCAAGATGGCGGTCTATGAAAAAACTTAAGAAATTTATATCTCAGTTAATATTGATCGTGAGATGGAATATGATGTGACGGACAGACTGTATTTTTATCTACGATGATAATTAACATTTTTTACGACAAATCAACGAATTCAAGACGGTTGAAGTGAAAAAAATAATGTGAAACTTGCACTCATATGAAGTGTGGTTTATATTATTGTCGAATTAATTTGATTAAAATGAAGATTGTTCCAATAATTACATGAAGCACAAAAATGTATCATTCATTAACGCCTGATCTGCTATTAAATTTCTAGGTGGCAGCCGAGCAAAACCATATAAACTTGTTAGAATTAGATTGTTTAAGTTAAGCGTATGTATTTTGGAAATTGTATTGTTTTTGGACGTGGGTTAGGCAGAAAAAGACTTTCTAGTCTTAAGTCTCGCCCCGTAAATATAATACGTTTATTATTATTATTATTATTATTATTATAAACTTCATATTATACTATATTTTGCTTCGCCAACCTGCTGATCAGCAATAATTTTCAAAATATTAACCCCCTCTTTTCAACCCTCCCATGTACGCTACAAACTTATTACAATTAAATTGCGAAGGCCTCACCATAGCAAATCACAAATTGGGGATGCCACACATAAATCCTTTTTCCCTCTATTGTATTATAAATGTTGGCGTATTGAATTTAATATGTCCTCGAAAAATGTACAATACAATGATTTCCACTGTGTAATAAATATTGATTTACAAAACAAAAGACGGGTAGTTTTTATCACGAATGCTAAAAAAACCATTGAAGCAAATGTTCCTTATTTTTATTGAACCATATCGAATTTAACTGCAACAACCCTTTTCAATTTTATTGGAGTTCCTTCGAAATATTGTACATGCATTTATGGTTCCCTTCCAAGCACGTATTCAAGAAGGGGGCACATGGGACAACTCCCCCTCCCCCCATTGTCAGATTCACTGTTCTCCAAGTTCTGACGACGTACTGCATAGACCGAATGGCCTACAAGAGTAGCAGGAAAATTGTTTTGTAAACGATATGATCACCCATTTATTTATAAACAATAATTGTTATCGTATACTTTTTACAACCTTTTTGTCCCCCCCCCCCCCCAACCGAAATTCTGGATACGTGCTTCTTCTCTTCATTTTATATTTAAATTTACCTGCACATTAACATCAGTGATGTAACGTCTACACAATATAGAAAGGAATATGTATATATATTGTTTCGGCATCCTACTGGGTATCCTATAATATATTGTATACATGTACAGCACATACTGTAATTCATATTTCATGCAGTTAGATTTGAATGAAAAAAAAATGTATTTATTTATTTTTATTATAAAATAACGACACACGTAAGTTTTCAATTGGCCTAAGGTATAGATAACTTGTTTACCACAAGATGAAACTCACAACCATACCGCCCCAACTCAATTCAATTTGTAGTGAAATTCGTTTTGCAATCGTTGGCGCTTTTTGAAAGGTCTTATATGTTCACAAAGCCCGAAATTTGGCTCAATTGCACAAAAAGATTTCCAGCCACTGAAATATCTGACCCACGTGATCGAATAGCTAGGTAACCCCCTCCATTTTGCGATTTGTATTTTCAAAGTAAACCAAATGGGGATATAAAAGTAGGATAAAAATCTGCAAATAAATCCCACAGTTAATTAAAAAATTAATTGATTTAAATATTAATTCATTTAATTGAAATGAATTGCAGTCAAATCGATTAAACAACCTTTTTAAAGTCCCATAAATCGACCCTATGCACCGCAAATATCATTTGCATAACCGCGCAAACACTAATTAAAACTAAATTTAAATAAAACCGCACGAATAATTAAAAAAACAAAACTGGATATAAATCATGGGAGAGTTGGGAAGAAAGGAAGAACTGGATTTTTGAATCAGCCACGGTTTACAAAAATGAAATCACAACAACAAAAAGGGTCGGAGCCCTTTCGTTCGACTGTATAGCCCACAATAAGACCAATGATGAACAAATGGTTAGTTCTCACTTATGTTCAATTTTTCACGGCCCCGAGGGGAGGCTTGCCCTTTCTGTCAGTCGTATTGAAGTCACTTTTTTTTTTTGAACCGCTGCCAATCTGTTATTACCGAGTCAGTGTGAAATTTTTGAATCGCTACTGAGAAATGTTTGTGGGCTATTCTCAAAGGATTCTTTTGAATTTTGATAATATTTTATTTTTAATGTAAATATCAATAATTTTTAAATAATGAAGTAATTTTACATAAAAAAATTTTAACAATTCACCTTAAATGCATATCATATGCATTAAAATATAATATATTGTAAAATACAAATAATACCATTACTAACCAAAATTAGAGGATATGGAAAAAACTGGGCATGGCGGGATTCGAACCCACGATCTATGCCCAACCGTGCGTCGCCATAACCGCTGGGCTACAAGCCCTTGTTAGGCGTAGATCGTGAGTTCGAATCCCGCCAAGCCCAGCTTTTTCCTGTTCCTCTAATTTCGGTTATAACGAGGAGGTAACCTCCTCAACCAAAGTTAATTTGATGTCAGTGTTATATATACATTATAATACTACAATGTAAATACCATTACCATTACTTAAATACTACCCTAACCAGCTCAAGTTTGGACACTTAAATTTTTGTATCACTTATTTTATAAAAAAAAATTTTCTTAAATTGCGACAGATTAATTTTTCTTTGATTATAAAACATTAAAATATGGGCCATTAGGTAGATTTTAAAGAAAATATTTTTAAAATCTATGGATGCATAACCTCAGGGATAATATTTGTTCCCACCCTTGCAAGGACTATGAAAATGATCCACTTCCTAGAACCTGTTTTTTTTCGTAAAAAATTAAACTTACCGGGTCAAAAACCATCTAAAAGATGAAAACAATTTCATTTTCACAATAATAGTCGAAAAAAATTCAATAACAAAAATTTTTTGTGATCATGGCGAGAGGAATCGCGTTAACCGCGGATTTACGCGAATGAGTGATAACGCTTTCGTAACTTGGGAAAGGCGTACGGAAAATAGCTGCTGGCTACTCCTGGCAAAAAGCACTGTTCAAAATATTGCCTAAAAACACGAAAAAAACAGAGAAATCGTAGCTAAACGGAAAAAAGTATTCGGACAGTGACGCAAGGGGAGAAATGGCCCTTGGACGAGTGGCCTGATGCAATAGAACAGATGCTAGTAATTCTATGAATCATAAATGGAACCAGCTCACTGGTTAAAAATACTGCAAAGATACTTGTCGCCAAACTTTGAAAAACATTGGGTTTCAATCTTACGCTGCTAAGAAGAAACCGGCACAAAGTTTGCGTCAAGTGACAAGAAGACGCGTTTGTGGAAATCAAAGTTCAAATCTCGATTTTCGAATTTCTGGGCTGCCGGATGTTTTGTATCAGTAGTTTGATGATCACTGCCTACTGTATATTTTACGTAACTTAGTGAACCAAATTGTACCATTAAGGAATTTCAATATTGTATTCAATTTTCTGTATTAGATTTGCATTTTATTGGACTTTTAGGTCTGTTTGCAAATAAATGATTATTTATTTATTTTTAATTACTTTTTATTTACTACCTGACCACAATAGGATGACATTTGGAACACTTATAAAAATCGAATAAACTCGGTGTTCCGCTTATGCAAGTTTTCGAATAAACAAAGTGTTCCAAATGTCATCCTATCGTGGTTGGGTAGTATACACATTTGTGTTTTATGGCTTGGATTTCAAAATTGTTGGTAAACAAAAATGGTTATGTATTTTTGGCGAAATTAATTTATTTCTTGTTCATCAGTCGTCGCAAACTTTTGAAAGTTGTAAAATTTAAAGTTCGTAAAAAATGCAAACTTTTTCAAAAGATGTCTAGTTCCCATATTGATTAACTACTATTCTTTAAAACGGGTTTGTAACACTTAGTCAGGTTTTCTTAAGTAATAATATTTCAAGTGAGAAAATGTAATTTTATTGCGTAAGCGCTAATATAAGCGCTAAAAATAATTTGAAATCTGTCTCTTAAGTCTTAAGGCTGATTGAATTTTACCAAAAATTGAAGTCTTGAGCATTAGGCCAAACCTAAAGTTTTTCATAAAATGCGTTTTTTTTTTAATTTTGCAGGGCTGGAAAATTTGAAATCCTCATAATAAAATTGTATTTGTGTGAAGGAAGCCAAGTTAATATGCCTGATTTATAGCTGTACATAAAAAATCCAGATTTGTAGATATGTTATAGTTATTTCTCCTTGTGAACATTTAAAAATTGCTACTGAGAAATTTTTATGTGCCATGCCCAAAGAATTCATGGATTTTAGAATTCTTTTCTATTTTTTAGTAGATTGAAAAATTATTATTTTTTGGCAATTGAATTTTACGAAAAGTGAAAATCTAGAGAAATTGAAAACCATTGATGAAGGTTTTCATAAATTTGTTAACTTTTTTAGCTTTGCTATAGACTGGCAGATTTAAAATCGCAATAATTTCCGGACCTAATAAAAAAGAATTTTGTTTTAATAGTAGGAACTTGTAAATGGTGGGACACTAACATGCATAATCAATTATCTAAAAAACACCTTAGGCTTTGCCGCCTTTATTAATATTCTATCCTTGTATTTATTCCTTTATTCCAAACAAATAATGTTTCATACAAAAGGCGATTTTTTCAAAATCAATTATGAGAAGAAAGAAACTGCAAATCACGGTATAAAAGCTGTTGCTATTGTTTCCTTTTTCTTAAAGGGCTTGGAAATAAGAAAAGAATTGAATAAAGAAGAAGAAAAAAGGTTTAGGAAAATGAAAGCAGTGAAAAAGAGATGAAATTTGAAGGAAAATGGATATTCTACTAAACTCCACTCGTATAAATATTTTATGCAAAACTCTTTATTGGGCCTTATGAAATTTTTATTTAGCTGAAGTACAATAAGCATAGGTCGGTATAATGTTGTAATTTAGCGTGCTCAATACATTATGGAACATTCTTTTTAATGTGAATATGCTGAAAATGTTTTTTTTCTGTTTTTCAAATTTCAAATAATAATGATGTGCCTCACGAATGCTATATTATCAGTTAAAAGGAGATGAAGGGGTCATTTAGCAATGATTTGTCATTTCCAATCACTTTGAAATTCTGGCAACTAGAAATTTTGCAAAAACTTTGCGTTCGATTGCATAATCATGAAACTTCAGAAAATCAAGGGCAGTTACAATTTTTATTTATTTAATTATGAATTTATTTAGTTACACCCGTTCGCTTCTTGCTCCTGCCGCTTGGGCTCAGAAGGAGATTAACGTTAGGCAGTTTTTTATTCTGTCTTGTCTTGGATGTTTTAAGATTAAGTTATTAATCCGATATTTTCAGATTTATTCTCCTACTTGGGTCTGAGGGAAATAGTAGTGACTGCCATTTCTGTCATTCGTATTAGACAAATTCAGGTGCAAAATGTTAAAAAAATTGTGCTGATAGATCATAAGGAGTTTGTAATAATAACTAACATACCATTACATTTTATACAGTTATCTTTTTTTTTTGTTATAACGCCTCCTAATGTCTGGAATAGTCCAGTTAGTGGAAGAAGAGACTATGCAACGAAAGGGGTACCTTAGCTTCATCGTCGATAGAAAAAAAATGCGGCTCTCGGACGTGTTGCTGACAATGAAGAGTCAAATAGGGGGTAGTGGTCAAGACTCAAGAGAGGGAATCTTCTACCAATCCTATAGCTCAAGCCTCGTGGGTCTTTAACTTAGACCAGTCCTATAGACACGCAAAACTCGCAATAGTTTTTTTCGATTCTTTTCTTAAACAAAAATTGAAACCTACCTAAAGCATTGGAGTCTCAGGCATACGTGAGTCGGTAGTCGGCGCTCGAGACTTTCAAAGGATAACAGCCCGCGGGTAGCACGTATCGGTCCATACCCGTTTACACGCCTGATCGTGTTAAGCGGCTAGCCTTTGCTCTCCGATTCCATCACTCCACAACACTGCAAGCGCTTCTTTTCAAGTCCCCCAAAAAAATGGTTATTGGAAGAATAAACTGTAATACACAAATATAGTACTATAGTTGCTATGTGTCGGAGCCATTCAACCACATATAATACAGGTGCGCACTGCGTAGTTTGAGCCTTCTCTATACTCTTCTCTTCGTCTGTGCTACTAGTTTTATTTTCTTACCGATTCCATATCTCCACAATATTATATTCGCCCATATGCAAAATAAAGACAATTTTCTTTCAGTCTTTCTTTCTTATATGAGCGCGATTCTCTTCAAGTTACCTTTAAAAAAAATATTACTGGTAGAATTGCGTTGTGACCACTTAGGCCGCGATATTGCATGTAAACACCTTCATCCATTAGAGAAAAGAAGCCATGGAAAAATGGATGGTAATGAGATTCGAACCCGAGTCTCCAGCTTGCCGGGGTGGCATGCACTAAATCCGTCACCATCACTATAGTCTGTAGAGGCTTTCTACAACATTAAATAGGTGCTTGGTGCCTCTAATTGTTGTTATATGATAACATGATAACCTATTTGAAAATGTGGATTAGATTTAGACTCTTCGATATGTGAGATTTGTTATTAATTTGCATGTAAGTTTAGTTTTAATAGTCGTATGTTTTATCTTTTATTTTTATTATTTTTTTTAGGGCCGGGAAAATTGGTATAGGACTTGCATACTTACAATTATTGTGTATAATTATTACATGTTCCAATACATGTTCTAACTTACTTACTTACTTACTTCCTTTACAAGAACACCTATTATCAGCTCTTTGTGATATGGGCCTCTCTCACACCCTCTGACTTCACCTCTTCTGACTTCTGATTTGACTTATGTCTTTCCATAGTGAAGTGCACAACAACCATCAAACACAACCGCCAACTCCCATCCGGCCTGGAAGTGTTTTTCTTTCTGACAGGTTTAGGCAAGCTCAACATGTGCAAGGTCATTGAGTCACATTAGACTTAGCAGATGTACAGCGTTTCAATTGGTCGGATTGCAGGTTGCTGAATTTCCTACAAGAAGACCTGTGTTTCCACAAGCTAAGTTAATGGCTTTGTGACAGGCTTCATGATTTATAAAGAGACCACTTCTCGTATAACCAATAATCGCAACAGTCTGCACAACTTACGGGCCATGAATTCCCCGCACAGGGCCGTAAATTGAATTCGCTACAATTCTTAGTGGTTGCCCGTGACATGGTCTTCTTATAAACTTCCTACGGCGTGTAGTAAGAATGTCGCTGAGATTACATGTCCACGGTTAACGCACGCAGCTACAATGAGTTTTCATTAAAACTCAATAAAGAACTCTCTGATGGCACACAGAAAAAAAAGCAAACGCAATCCACGTGACCCATAGTTCCACAGAGTGAACAAATATCCGAAAAAAAGCAGGTTAAACCTGATCCCAGGTGCAGAGCGTATAGGTTAATTTGATTTAAATGATCACTGAAACACATTTCATTATGGGGTAAAGTAGTCATTAGTAAGTTCCTTTGGCCCCTTGTATACCTTTTGTGTATCTGCTTTGTGTTCTTTAACGTTTATACCAGCCCACACCTAAATGGTATGGCCTTTGCCGCTTGTGGATTCGTTTATTTAATTACCCTTTACTGTATAGCCATAATAAATTGGCATTTCGTTTTCAAATTTACAGTATATAGTAAGTAGGTACTTTATATAAGCATTCGTCAAGTACAATTACAGCAGCCTGATCATGACGATTTTAATACCGGGGTTAACATAATACCTTGTCACGTGATGGTATTAATTAAATTGTTAAAAATAAATGAACTGCAAATTTCAGAATTTTTTAAATTTTTGATGTTGGTAATTGTCACAGGATCACTAAGCGCAGAAAATTCAAATTGTGTCTATTTAAACAATTGAATGATCTTCGGCTATATTTTCTTTATTTTTCTGCCTTAGATTTAGACAAATTATTTATAATCCTTAATTTATTAATTCAAAATTAAAACTTCTTTCTTTCTAGGGTGATATGGGTTTATATTTGCTATTTATATTTGCTACGACAGCGTCGCGTCAGTTCAGTTCTTCAGTATTGCCTATATTAAAATTTAAAAAATTCTAAAATTTGGTGTTCATTTATTTTAAACAATTGAATTAACACCATCACGTGACATGGTATTATATTAACACCGGTATTATAATCGCCACGATCAGACTGCAAACACACATAACAATATTGTGTTGAAAAATAACCAATATTGTTTGTTTATTTGTTTGCCAACGCTGGCTTTCAGCATTACTGCTTTTTAAGCAACCCTGTCAGCCTGATGTGTGGGAGTACCTGACTAGCTTATTATTGTGGAGAATTCAAAACGAAAACTCGATAAGGATCTGAAGACCCGTAGTGTATTTTGGCTCTTGGTAACCGCCCAATTTGGGGTGTCAGTAATATTTTTCTCCTACCGATGAATGTAAGGTAAGGTATTATATACAATATATATACAGGGAGACATGTCAGGGAAAATATAAATAAGATGAAAAGTAAATAAATAAACATGATTTCCATTATATTATACTTGCTAATTCATTCACTTTTTCTTTTGACTTCTGTTTACCCTGACCTTTCCAGTTTTCCCACATTGTCATGGGTAAGTGAGTACCCCATTGATAATAGCTGGGTTCTAACATGTAAATGATAAAACAGAAACCAAATGACAAGGTACAATCTATAATTAACCCAACTCCTATATCATATTTATCGCCTCTATAATTATCAAAAATTTATAGACAAATTATGGAACTATTACTAATTAAATTTCATCAGTTTTACCTATGATAACCACCGAAATACGAAGAAAACCTATTTTACATACAAGTAATCGACATTATTCATGTCACAAAAAATTACATTAAAATTAAACCCACGTATACAGTGACCAGACTTTAGAACTTTCGTGTCGATTCGAAAAACACATACATGGTCCAATCGAGCTGTAATCTCTGCACGAAATTCATTCAAACATGCATAGGAAAAAAAAACATTCAAACGCGGCCGATGGCATGATGTTGCGAGTGCGCGGCTGTAATATCCAGTTTGTTCTATATATTGATTATACGATAAGACATTAATTAGAGAGAAAAAGTGCCGATGCGGGCCACTTGACTCCTGCCTGCTCTCGTGGGGATTCGAAAACGAAACCTGATTTGGAACAGGCACGGGAGACGATGCGGAACCGAAATCCCCGCGAGACTCTATGCTTGTCTCGTTGTCTACGAATAAGCATAAGCGCTTATTCCACCGACCTCTAAGTGCAAAATGCACATGCGGTGACGAGGTAGCAGACATTCAACACTTAGGCGGGGTTTCCGACGTCCTCTTATTGCAGAATGCAAATGACATTGACGGAAATTTGAATTTTTCTTTTTATAGATGTCTATTAATATGTTAGTACTTAACATATCCCATGAAGCCATTTTTTAATTTTGGTTTGTTTGTTTGTGATTTTACTCTATGATCATTGATCAATTTTAACTATGGCATAGAGTGAAACAAAAATTTCCGTCATTGTCATTTGCATTCTGCAATGAGAGGTCGGTGGAAACCCCGCCTTTATTAATGATATCTGCTACCACGTCACCGTATGTGTATTTTGCACTTAGAGGTCGGTGGAATCCCCGCCATATTAAATCTGTACATTCAAAGAACTAGTACGAGTATACCCGTACATGCTTTCCTATTTACTCTATATATTATATTATAGTTAGGTACCGAAATAGACAATCATTGGTTCTATGCTAAATAATTGTTGTACTGTTAAATTTCGTCCGCCTCAACAAACACTAGTGTTATATATATTCAATGCCTGAAGTTATAGGAAGCATCGAAAAGGTCCTGGGAAATATTTCTTTCGTTCTTCATGAAAATGTATGTACGCCCTTTTTGGTTTTTTAATTATTGTCCTCTATTAAGAAAACTATTGAGTGGCAACCGGTTCAGTAGCTTACGTTTATTTACAATAATAGAAACTACAATAAAATATGTGGATTTAAAAGAAATCGTTGGAGCCGTTTTTGAGATAAAAATTCTGTCGTTTTTCATAATATATATACGTATATAAAGCCCCCCAAAATTGAGTTGGTCCAAAATAGGAAAATGGTCCCGACTCCCGAGGTTTAGTTTTTTTTTTAGCCTACATGCCGAATTTAAACGAATTCAATCAAGTAGTTTGTCTACAAATTGACGAACAGACAGACTGACCGACAGACATTTCGTAAGAAACACTTTTTTTTTGTACCTGGCACGTCAAAACGCTTTGTGTAGCAGTGAAGATGAGCATTTCTGGTATTTACGATTTTTGTATCAAGTCCACAATGAACAGCTCTATATGATTGATATTCTCTGTGAAATTTGAATTTGTGTAAACTAATGGTAAGGGTGTCTTCGAAGCTTGCTGAATAGCTGACTGGTTGCTGATTTTTCTGATAGGAACATAAAAAACCTCATTCAGGAAGCATATCGGGTTAAAACCGAGAAATTTCAAAGAATTGATGGTAAGCATGCAAGACGTAATAATAGGCTGTGTTCTTGCCATTTTAGTGTAGTTGAGAAATCTTACACGAAAAACCCGATAAGAAATTTAAATATTTACGTTTTTCGAAATTTACAACGCACGCCATCTTTTCTTTTACATAAATGCATGCATAAATCCTATTTTAAAAATTATCCTCGCGCCCTGTCTGAAACGGTTATTTAGCAGCCCATACCCAGGATTTTTTTTTGGTTACGGGCCTGGGTTATAGTAGACTTTGCATGCCTTTGTTTCTGCAGTCAGCGGCATGTTCGGAAGCCGCGTTTCTCTCCTACTTTTAAATAGAAGTGCACGTGTATTCTTTGTATGCAACATAGTAATGACGTCATATGCAGCGCTGCAGGCTTCTGGCATCCCAGAGGCGCTGGTGCTGGCGGATAGCGGAAAGACCACCAGATATGCTGGCTAACTGCAAGCAGTCCCCGACCATGCAGTGGCATTATAGGAGTATGTGGTGGCAAGTCTGGATGTGCAGACTTGTATGGAAAAGGCCACAGTAGCCCGAGGATGGCTATGTGACGGGGCGAATAATTGTCGACGCTAAATAAGCAACCACTACTAGGGCACTCATTGGTCCTGGGATTGGGAAACTGGGCTCGAAGGCGGAGGAACTAAATGAAGATTCAACGGCATAAAGATACAGAAGGCAAGACGAAACCACTGCGTCACAATTCCTTATTACAGTCATCATGACTAATACATTCCATACTGTACATGTTTGACTTCCTTCCAGAGTACGGTATCTTCGTGCTTACATTTGCCATGAACCATGATGATCGCCAATCTTCGAATGAAGATAAATTCGAAGAAGAAGATCCAAGAAAATTTCACCAACAACAACACTTAAATTGCAAAATTGGAAGACGTAATGAATGCGTCTCATCATAGCGTTGATAATACGGGGGATGCACGCCAACTATATCAACCCTTCCATAGTAACCACCCTTATATGGGCAGCCCGCGCTTCTTCAGCCTTATTTCCGCTACTAAATCATCCCTTAGACCTTTTCGTGTTGTTGATACACGAGATGCTTATCGTACTGCTGATGCTTGCACCCTTTCTGCCCATTTTATTAATCGTATCATGTTTTCCCTTTCTCCTAATAATTGCAGATGAGGAATTGGTATTCTTTTGAGTTTTGACCCCCTTTTCCTATCAAAAAGCGGAAGGGATCCCTTTTATTAAATTATCTCAACAGTTTCATTTCATGGCGATTAGTGCTGAGACGAATGAATCTTCACTGACAGATGTTTATTTAAATCTTTCTCTGTTTATTCCTGTTTTACGGAATTTGAGATTCTTAGTTTTAGTGAATGCCATGTAGACCATTTTTGTGTAAAATATCTTGAGTTGGGATCAATTTCAATTCGCTAATTTTAGGGAGATTCATCTACCTATTGAGATGGCGACCAATGTTCGACTTTCCGAAAATTTCTTCACAACTTTTCATTTCATGACCCCCAGAGCCTATAAAACCACCCTCCGTTCAAAATGTTATGTAGATTATAATATATACATGTATACGTATATCGATTTTAGGAAACACTCTAACTTCCGTAAATATTATCTGATTTTGATGAAACTTGGCACAAAAGTTGATCACACAAATGTCTTGATAGAGTTTGTTAACCAGCTAGATCCACTATTTAGTTACAAGATGGCGGCCGATTGAAACCTATATAATTCATATCTCACTTAATATTGGTCGCTGAGGAATGAATTAATTTTGACGGAAAGCCCGTATTATTACCTACGATAATGGTAATCAACACTTTTTGCGTGTAAAAGTAAAAGTAATTTAATAACTAAAAGTTCATAGCCGTCACTGTTTGGAACACACGAGTGTTTTGTGTGTTGATGCTGTGGTCGGGAAAATAATGAAGTATTTTTTATTTTTTATTACATACACAGCGTTGGTAGCGTAGAGGAAAAGCAGGGCCTGCGGAATCGCCCTACTCCTGATCGGCCAGAGCCGAAAAGGATTTTTTTATTTATTTTTAATGAACAAATATTAAGAACAAATCAAAGTACCCCCACTATACGCGTTTTTTGTACAAAGTTGATTTTCGTAAAGCCGCCAAAAATAGCTTTAAAATTAGCATAATGCTCCTCTACATTTCCATATATGACAAATGGCCTTCACTAACACCAATTGGCCAAGTTCTTGAACTCCTTCCTTGAGACTACCACACCAATCATTTTGTGTACAAATTAAATTCATTAATTGTGGCCAATTTCTGCTTGAAAGGGGTACGAATCATAGATCAAAATGCTCATGACCATTTCTTCTGTTTGTCCTGATAGTTTTGACAGCTCAACACTTCTTCTGAGGTCAAAATCTCATCTATTGGTTGGCAGTGGCGGAGCGTGGGATAATTGCGAGTGTAATGCTTAAAAATATTCATTTTAGTATAAAAAAAGAAAACCCGCATCATTTTACATGCTCTATCTTCTTCAAAAGTAAAAATTTGAAAACAAAAAAGAAAACGTTTGAATTCTAACGCGACGAGATTCTTAATTTTCTTAGACTGCGTTGACGACATCATGCTCATTCAATCTTATTTGCTCGCGGCTTTCTATAGATTTCAACGTAGCTCATAATACATTCTAAGGGTTTGTTGAGTGTAATGCGGCATTGGCTGCCTTACATACACGCTCCGCCACTGTTGGTTGGCAGCAATTCCCTGCATATCACCTTCCAGCGCTCTAGGTCCTGCACCTTCCTCTTCCGATCTTGCTACGTTCGAGCACCAGCGGCCTTCTTCAGTTGATCCATAAACTACTTTCCTTACTTTTCTTTAAGTAAAGTTTACGATCGCATGGTCTGTAGAGACTCGCACAAGAAAAAGCACGCTACCATCCTGCCGAGGTCGATAATATTACCAAGGCCGTAGCCAAGGGGGGTTCAAACTCCCCCCCCCCCCCCCCCCCCCGAAATGAAATGGCTTGATACTACAAACGAGTAGAATCGGATTTTGAGAGGAATAATATAAAAAAACACTATGTAGTATCCAATAAAATTTCTAACCCCCCCCCCCCCCCGAAAAAAAAATCCTGGCTACGGCCTTGGATTTATACTACTTAATTATGTACTGGGTAGCCTTATACTTCTTATTTCTTCAAATCCAAAAAAAAAAATGACAAAGAAAAACTATCCTTATTATAAAAAATTGTATTTGTATGGCTTACTCTTACTTAATTTTAAATTTTAACCTCTACTTTTACATTTCACCTGGAACACCGTGACCCGTTTTTATCCGTACGCGTACTGGGCTCATTATCAAAACTCTTTTTGATGTTTCCAGTGGTTATCAGAATTTTTTCAAAAGACTGTCGGTCAATAGGGCACTCCCTCTTGTGTTCAGACCAGCAGTACAGGCACGCATAGCAAAAATTGTGGTTACAAGTGTCAGGGGTGCCCAAAATTTTCCCATTCATTGCCTCCAAACATATTGGACACTCATTTGCTATAGGATCTTCTTCTGAACGTACACGAAGTCTTTTTGCCTTTTTCCTGGGGTTTTTGTCGTCGTCATCAACGCACCTGTCAATTGACGTATTCAGAGACGTATATGCTCGTTTTTGGCCCCTTCTTTGTTCGGTCATCTGTTTATCCACTGAAATGTCGTAATTGAAAAGAGAGTAAATTTGATTGCCCATTCATTTCCTTGTAATTAAAAAAATTATGTGTTGATTTTCTGTCGGAACTGACAACAATGAACCGTTATAAATATTCAATTCCATTTATTTACAGTACAATTTACAGTGTTAGTTCAATACGAGTTAGCAACTGCAGCGCACATCCTGTCCTTATGCACTGCGTTAGTAGCGGCCTAGGATGGTGGTTTTAAACAGACGTTCCCCGATAGTGTCACAATAAATTACAACAAGCTTCCAGTCATTGTGCGGTTCGCGAAGTTTCTCCAATGTGAACTAATAGTGCTGGCATGTCACATGTGACAAATTTCAGCTAATTAATTACAAATAATAATTTTAAAAATCGTTCACTACGAGATTAGGGATGTGAAGAGTGAACAGTGGACATACATTTACGTTACATATCGCTACTTCGGAAGAAAAAGAACACAACTCAAAAATTGTCGATTTCAACTTAAGAGGACATGCTACGTAGAAAATTATAACCCCAAAATTTGTTGTTTTTATTGACTTTTTATTTTTTTAATTAATTAACAAAGCAAGTCATTAAAAATTTGGCTCATGGAAGTTGTAGAAGACTACTTCATGCATCATATAATAGGAAATATTAAATTTTTGGTACCTTACTTCTTTCATAAATACCAAAACGGACTAAAATTTCGCGTATTCTGGGATTTTTGGAAGAACTACAAAACCGAAAAGTACAAATACCCGATTATATGATGCGCGAAGTAGTCTTCTACAACTTAGATGAGCCAAATTTGTAATAACTTGCTGTGATTATTAAATAAAAAATGAAATTAATTAATTTTGGGGTGCCAATTTTCTAATCCTCTTAATAACGCTAAAATATATATATTTTTAAATCTGTATTTTGGTAGAAAAACGGTGTTAATGTAGTGTGTATGTTTTCCGCGCGAGGACAGTTGTATTTGGCGGAACTGTCAGGTAATTCATTAAGTTATACAAAAAAAACTTTTAACTTCAATTTCTGTAAATAGACAGATTTAGAGTTGTGTCCTTCTTCCGAAGTATAGCGACATTTGTATGAGCTAATGTAATATGCTATTCCTTCCACGTTAATTACCAATTGCAATCTCCCTTCTCCGCATCTTGTCCGCATTTCTACGTCTCCGCAGTTCAGCGCCGCTTTCCGCATGCAAACGAAATTATATTTAGAAACAAAAGTCTGTCATAAAAAAAAAACATAAACAAATGTACATCTTGATTTAAATCCATGCAAGACTTGCCGACCACATGGAAGATTACCCATGCATACACTCAATTAACATTTATCAACTACTAAAAATAAACCGAAAGCGAAGCTATATAATAAAATAAAAATAAATCAAAAGTAGCTTCGAGTGCTGTTCGTATATGAAGGGTGTGAAGCATCTCTTGCGTCACAATCGGTTGAGATAAAAACAAATCAAAGAAAGGCTAAAATGGGAGTGGGAGATGAATGGGAAGGAAAATATATACGATCGGGATGACATAGGGAATTTGTTGGGGCAAAGTGCCCCGCCGTACCGTAGCGGTGGGGGGCTTGGCTTTGAGTGGAGCCGCCCCCAAATGAAAAGACAGGGGGCCTCAGGTTTGGCGGTCGCCACGCTTGACTTCTCACAGAGCTCCGACTACAAATTGCATTTTTTGATTTAAGATTTAAAAAGACATGTTACAAATTGATTGTCTAAGTGTGAAAAGGATATTTACAGGCCGCGTTTAGTGAGGTGTCAGGTTAGGTTTATAGGCTATTTCTATATTGGATGCTTTTTACTGATTTTCCGACTGCATTTAAGATTATTTGAAATAATATAAAGTACTGCAAATTTTTTGCGCGCACACACAGTACACTCAGGATGTGTAGAGTTAAGAGTAGTTGTAGTCAGGACATGCCCCACACTGGTTACATTTTTTTCCCCCGCCTTTTATGTAAAAAAAGAAAACCACAACAATGTTCGCAGCGAATATTAGGACCAAAGGCCCTCTCTTACAATTAACTGCTTAAAAAAAAATATGATAAACATTATAAGTAATAATCTCATTCACACACACATTCACAGCCATTCCAGCTCACTCACACTCACAGTTTCACGACACGCTCTCATTCACTCACTAGGTATTTCTGGGCAAACGTCGGAGGGCATGTAATTTGTAAAGCAGGCGGTCCCGGGCCTTCCTAGTTGAGTGTAAGAGAGGGCTTTATAGCCCTAACTCCGCTAGGTTGGCTTAGTATTAGAAACAATAAAAAGTCCTTATTAAAAGTCCTTATTATGTATAGAGTAGACTTTTCTGTTAGAGCTACCTGGAGCTCTGTATAGGAGAGATGTGACATTTGAGCGCGCCAAAAATATTTTTTTAATCCTGGGGCCACTTGATGCCCAGCAAATTTAGTATAAAAAAAAGTAACAAAAAATATTCTGCAGCAAAGAGCTAGTTGGCCTTACCTTGCCTGCTGTGTTAAGAGTCATTAGGAGGCATGGACGTCATAGTCATCGAACAATTAGGGTGGAGCCCATAGTCAGGGAAAGGGGGCGACGTTTGGGGAGTGGGTGCTACTCCCATGAACAGGCTAAGTGCTGAGAAGCAAAGGCCGCCAATTTCGGCCATGACCCCTTATAAATAAAAACTGGATCCGCCACTGCTGATGCCACGTCTCCTATGACCAGCCATTGAAAAAAAGCATGAGGTGGCCCTAGGATTAAATTAAAAAAATTTGGCTTGCTCGAACGCCTCATCTCTCCTCTGTAGAAGTGTAGTGCTACCCAGCCCGAAAAGATTCAACCTAGGGGAAAATACCGACTCGTGGTTAAGTAAAGCTTATGCCTGTTGCATTGCTTCAGCTAGTTCATTACCACTTGTAGCCGGTGTGGATTCACATCGAGAACGTGCACCAGTGTGCATTAGCGTATCAGTTGGAGGGGGGGTGGGGGTCATTTTACCCGAGCGCTTACGCGTCTTCTTCAGGGCGAAAGAGAAGTGTGCAAGTGTCCATTACCAAGGCCGTAGCCAAGGGGGGGGGGGGGGGGGTTCATGGGGTTCAACCCCCCCCCCCCCTCCAAAATGAAATGCGAAATGGCTTGATACTAGATAGAATCGGATTTTGAGAGGAAAAATAAAAACCACTATGTAATATCCAATGAAATTTCTGAAACCCCCCCCTCCCGGAATAAATCCTGGCTACGGCCTTGTCCATTACTATTCGTGACCCCCCTCCCCCATTAAGGAAATAAAAGATCCACCTAGGCCAATTTTTGTCAAATGGCCGTAAAATTCAATGGAAGCAATGTCAATAATAACTGGAAAACCATGGGGTCGTTGGCATAGGGCAAGGGTCTGTTTATCATTCCATCAGAACATTATTTTCCATTTAGGGGAAAAGTATCCAATATACAGCACTCATCAGTTTTGTATGTTGTACCGACTGAATACGTCTAATACTTGTGCCTAGTGAGATATAAAGACGTTACCTACCAAACATCTAACCAGACTCCAGACATTCATCACTTTGAAAAAAAAAAACATGAATCTAATATATTGTCCAATTACGTTCACTATTTGTTCAAATTGGACCCCCAAAAGGCAATTGGTACCCCGGAGCTGTAGAAATAGTTGTATTTGAAATAGGCACAGTTGGTAATCTTATATATAGAAGACGTGTGTGAGTGATGGGACGAAGAACAATGGGCACTGCAGTCACACAACCAATAGGTACAAAGAAACACGACAGTCGGCCTCCTTGGGGGCGTAAAATTCAACAAATTGGAACCCGCGACCTTTCGATGGCCTCTCTCTTCAACTCGGAGTTCTTCACGAGTTTGTCTTTCAGCGACTCAACCCGTCAACATACGATCCTTAGACTGTGTCTATTGATGCGCCAAAACTGAGAAAGGGTGCTAAGTCCTAAAGTCGGTCTCCTCGAGGCTTAAAATTCAACAAATTGGAAAATTGGAACCCGCGACCTTTCCATGGCCTCTCTCTTCAACTCGGAGTTCTTCAAGAGTTTGTCTTTCAGCGACTCAACCCGTCAACATACGATCCTTAGACTATGCATATTGATGTGCCAAAATTGAGAAAGGGTTCTAAGTCTGTGAGTACGCCTCTTCAAGGCTTAAAATTCAACAAATTGGAACCCGCAATCTTTCGATGGCCTCTCTCTTCAACTCGGAGTTCTTCACGAGTTTGTTTTTCAGCGACTCAACCCGTCAACATACACAACAGGCTATGTATATTGATGTGTCAAAATTGAGGAAGGGTTCTAAGTCTTTATGTCGGCCTCCTCAAGGCTTAAAATTCAATTTCTACTTAATGTTAAATCATTTCATTTTGGGGGTCTTTGCCCCCTGCCACCCCTCCCTTATGGATCCGCCCTTCCTTCTAAGATATAGCATTAGTCTGCCTTCGGGCCCCACACTCACACATACAAGCTTTTTATTTTGGTAGTGCGGTGGGGGTAGGTGGCAAAATTTTGAGACCTGACCTCATCTGACCTTAGCCTGGGATTGTTTATATGTTTACATTTGCTCTAATAAATCAGTTATAGACAAAGGCATTCACTCCTATTTTAACGACGCGCGGAGGACACTCTCTGCGACCCTGCTTACATGGCCGTGCCCAAGGGGGTGGTCCATGGGGTCCGGACCCCCCCCCCCCCCGAAATAAATTTTTGCATGGAAACCTGTATGGTTTGAGGAATTTATCCATTAATTCATTAATAAATTAAGTAAAATCAAAATTTTGGACCCCCACCCCTGAATCAAAACCTGGGCACGGCCTTGCCTGCTTGCTTTTTTTTAGACACCAAGATGCCCGACGTCGAGAAAATATCACTTGTGTATAAACTCCACAAACATAAACAACGCGGCGTCGCGGTTATCAACGTACATAAAAAAAATCCAATTTTCCGTGGTATCCGCTTAGCACCATGTCTCGGCAAAATAATGAAAACATAAAACTATTGCATTCCGCATGGTAGACTATTAGACGACTCTGTGGAAGCGTCATAATAGAATGTTCCATACTCTATGAAGCGTCATAACATTAGAATGTTCCATGCTCTATGAAGTTGATGTCTTTACGACTCACACCTAAATTATACGGCATCGTAAAATGAGGACTATAAAATTTTCGGACGTGGCCTAACTCGCCTAAGTCTCTAAGAGATGTTTCTTTTTTCTCTCTTTGAACGCATCTGGTCTATGACTCATCATCTATTCCTTATACTTTTTTCTTTAAATGTTTTATGTTTAAAACTGCATCCGTAGTAAAATGTACGTTGATCGATGTTGTATCTATATCTTGATGCCTTCATTGGTTTTGCTCTGTTGCTTATTCAGAGGGGTTTTTGAATACGTTTCCACTCAGCTGAGAATAAGTATTGTTTTCGTGGGAAAAAGTATGCAACTAATTCTTCTTATACTTATTACCATTTATAAAAACTTGGGAAACGTTGTGGTTCAGGGAAATGTTGGAAATTATGAATACAGTCGACCTTTTAATAATGAAGAAAACCTTCTTTTGGACTGAACCAAATGCTCTTGCTCAAAATTTTATGGATCGAAACATAGTTCTGAAGTGTATAAGCTTATATTTCTTATTACCAATTCAGCTGATTGACTTGGCTATTGAATTAAGAAATACACTTTATAAACCCCAACTCAATCAAAAATAGGATTTCAATTTGTGCCACCCAGTGAAAATTTCTTAAAATATGCTCTGAGGTGCAGACTAGGGTTTCCGCGCATCTTCGCCTCTCAGACTATAAGACATTGCTCAGAAGCTCAGCTACTTTGAAGACCAAGAATACACCGCTGCCAATCACTAAAACTAAAAACTATGTAGCCTATATTTACAAATGGTCGGAAATAATTTCTAGACTAAACACGATTTTTCGTTTTCCTTAACCGATTAAATTTTTCAAATCGGCTTGCGTGTCATACAATACATACGGTAGCGTGCTTACTGAAGCATTTGCCTGTGCACCTAACTTGAGTAAATATTTTGTGAGCGCGGGGCTATTAATTTTGTAAATATATGCTAATACGCGGGACCCTTTGTTCTCTCCGTAGGTAAATGAAAGGTGTCAGACCGAGCTGAATGTTCGGCTAATTACGTCATGCAGCGCCCTCAAATTTGCACCTTCAGGCACATCTAGGTACATTATAAACCACCTGCTTGCGTGCACTGCGGCGGTAGGGTTCCCTTTTCAAGCTGTTCGTATTCAAATATTTAAAATGAAACTGCCCTTTAGTAAACCCTATAAACTATAGGCTAATTTATATTTCAGTCTACATTTGAAGGAACCGCCTGAACTGCATTAAGAATTAATAATGTCCTGAATGACTTTTAATGCCTATGCCAACGACCCCATGGATTTTGGTCATTATTTGTATTATTTCCGTATGAAATTTTGGCCATTGGCAAACTGGTATACGTTCTCGATGTCAGCCTACACCGGCTAAAAGCGATAATGGACAAGCTCAGACATTGTACGTATTTCCATGCGATTGTCCAGAGTTAAATGGAGTTATTAAATTTATTTTATTTTATTGCAGGTAAGATCACTCACTGTAAATGACGGAACATTGGTTAAAGAAAACCTGCGCATTAGGCTGCTGGAACATTTGGAATAGGAACTTCACTTTAAAGATTGGGTCGAAACGAACTTCTTATTTTAGGACTGATAAGTTAGGTGCCGGATATACTCTTTTATTGTCCACAGGGCATTGAAAATGTATCGTAGCAGTCTATTCAGTATTAGGTACTTAATTGTCTTCTCGCTAAATACAGTATAATATTTATAATTTAAAGATTATTAATGCTACCGCTTAGGAAGTTTCTTATTTACGCAGTAGCAGTGGCAGCCTGAAGCAGCTGACGAAGTAGGTACCTAGTTAATGGCAATACAGTAAGTAAATAGCCTACTATATATAGTATGTACCTACATATAGTAATTATATATAAGTACTATAATAGCCTATATACTTTTACTGCAAACATTGAAAACAATCAAAAGAAGTTAAGCCGTTAGTTCAAGCCCAGAATGATTAAGAGGATATGTTATACGTAGAAAATTGGTACCCCAAAAATAAATACTTCTTATTTTTTATTTCATTAACTCAGCAAGTTATTAAAAATTTGGCTCATTTTAGTTGCAGAAGTCTACTTTGTGCATCATATAATCAGGTATTTTTACTTTTCGGTTTTGTAGTTATTCCAAAAATCCTAGATTACGCTAAAATTTAGTCCCCACTGGTATTTATGAATGAACTAAGGTATCAAAAATTTAATATTTCCTATTATATGATGCATGAAGTCTTCTGCAACTTACATGAGTCAAATCTGTAATAACTTGCTTTGTTAATTAAATAAAAAATAAAAGTCAATAAAAACATCAAATTTTGGGGTGCTCATTTTCTACGTAGCATGTTCTCTTAAGAGCAAATTTGAGTACTTTTGTACAAATCGATTTTAACAGGAAATGTATCATAGTACTGTCAAAAATATTTATTAAATTATCAGAAATGCTCCTCTACATTTCGATACCTGACACTGTGGCCTTCACACCAATTGGCCACAGTTCTTGAACTCCTACCTCGGGACTGACTGGACTGCCACATGCACAAATTATTGTTTGTACAAATCAAATTCAATAATTGTGGCCAATCTGGGTTAGGTACATATCACGTATAATTAAATGCTCAGAAAACTTTCTTCTGTTTGTCCTAATATTTTTGACGACTCTAAAGCTGATATTTTAAAATTTTAGATTTTTTACACATATAAGGCTTTTCCCCTCCGACTGCCTCTTAACCTTATATGAAAGTAATACAGGTATTTTCATTCTGAATTTTCGCGTACCGTTGATACTGGCCCCTTCAAAATGTATTGTTTTTTTATTTAATTGTACATTCAGGCAAAGTTGCAAACAATTGACTACGTCAGAGGAAAAACCGGAAAGATGATCAAAAGTTGATTTTTCAGAAATCTAATTTTAAAGTTTAAAGTATAGCCGTTTCTTCCCGTGTATACTGTTTTTTTCCCACGCCATTTGTGCAGAACCTTACTTGTTTTTCTCCGGTTTAGTTCGGCCATTTAAAACTACGTTAAAAACTGAACAGAATGCCACCATTTATCACAATTTCGACCAAAAGTGCATCTTTCCAGTTTTTCCCCTGGCGTCTTCAATTGGTTTATCCAAGTTGTAGAACTCTGTCTCCTTCTAAAGTTGATCTAAGTTAGGGTTTATCTTTTACCATTTCTATATTACACCTGACGATGGCCAAGTGCTGAAACCGGTCTTATAATAGTATAATAATTTTTAATTTGTGAACTAAGCTAAGTCAATTTATTTATATTTATTTTAAAGTTGTAGAGTACAATTTTGTACATCATACTGAAATGGTATTTTAATTTTTGGTGTTATAACTCTTCAATGAATTTGATAATTTGGTGAATTTCTGTTTTCTATCAATTTAATAAAAATAAAAAAATCATTGTACCAAAACGTAAATCCTTTTATTACTTAGTAGGAAGCACTCTACAACTTGGATAGATCAAACCATTGTAACTTTTACGCGGTTTACATTTTTAAAAACATTTTAAATTTAAATAACAATAAACAAAATAAAAGATTTTGAGGTAATTCAGGGGTGGCGAAAATCTTCCTCTTAATTGGTCAACAAGACATTTTGTTAATTTCTAACTAATAATTCTTCTGTCTACTGTATATTAGCTCGTTCCAGCTAGTAGTTTTGAACATTTATGTGTGAAGTAATAATTTAATGTATTAAAGCAATTGTAAGGTGTAAAAATGTTTATAAATTATTGTAGTAATGAATTAAATCATTGAGGTTTCGTAATGTTTTTTTTATTTTATTTTAGTTAACTAATGCACCAGCCACCAGCCACAGGTACAGGTACCAATCTAGTGTTAAGTGGAATCTTTACAATTTTTTTTTAATGCAACATATTATTTAATTTCTCAGTCTATTGCCCTTGAGCTCTTGAAACCCCTCGTAAAATATAGACTATAAACTGATAATACACAATAGATTTTGTATTGTTAACGAGTATTAATCCGTAAAATTCAATAAAGTACCTAAGTCCTATTTCCCTGCCTGTCTTCCTGCTGTAACCATACCATTGGTCATGGCTTCATGGACATGGCAAAATCAAACCACATGAGAATTTTTCTCTGAATAATCCAAATTATGGCTACATTCAGAAGCCCGTATTCTCTAACATGATGCTTTACAGGGGCTATGTAATCCTGTTCCACTGCAGCAATGGAGATAGTACTGGACTTCCCACCCCTCCATGTTGCAGTGGAAACTTCAGCAGAAATGGCATTACTAGGAGTGGAAGGGCAATTAAGAGAGACTCAGCCTCTCTGACTAAGTCTGACCACTGCCTGGATATGCCAAGCGATATAATCCATCCAAAATACTGTTTTAGGAGGGAATTCGAAACTATATTAGGGACAATGAAAGAATGCTGCGAATCAGCAGGAATTCTCAATAGTCACACAATCAAGTGGCATACTGATGGCTCTAGGCTAGGAAGTACCAAACCAAGAACAGGCCTTGGCGTCTTTGGTCCTGGGGTTAAATATCTGGAGTCTCTTAGGGAGACAACTATAGTCTTGCAGATTCTGCAATGAAGGTGCGGAGGACCTGCGATGCGTTGCGATGCAATCGCACGAAGAAGAGCAGCATGCTCGGAAAGCTTGCAGTTACATGTAAAAGACCTACCACTTCTGAATCCCCTCAAGATCCTGGCTCTTGTGAGGGAGATAGGCCTCGAGAAAGTGATGTAGAAGTGATGTAGATACTTTGTTGTAGGGGGCACAATAGGCCAATAGGCTTAAGTGCACACAGGTAACACCTGTACCCCAATTTATATAAAAAAAAAGAACTATTTCAGGAATCTGCATTCTGCTTCTTCCTTTTAGATTATATTATTTCATAGATTAACATGCGATCTATTGTGTATTATCAATTTTTCTATATTACAGTGGACCTACTACAGCGATTATTATTACCTTAATCTTGGGTTTAAGGCTGAGTGTTCAAAATGTTTTGTAAACAAGAAATTTTGCTGATTTTTTGACGAAAATAATTTATTGCTCATTCCACAGATACAAAGATAACAAAGTAAACAGATAAAAAACTCATAAAAAATCCAAGTTATCGCAGGAAGTTTATATTTTCTGAACTGAAATGTTATTACCTTAAAAAAATTGGATAAAGAGCCTTAAACCCATTTTGTAGCACAGTTGTAAATCTGTAAGGGAAATAGACAGCTTTCACAGAAAGCTCGTATTTTTTAAAAAAATGTCATTTGTTCCCTTTTATATCTTTGTGGTTGCAGAACGAGCAATTAATTAATTTCGTCCAAAAAGTACGATAATTTCTTGTTTACTAAACATTTTGAACACTCAGGCTTAACAATGTAAACAAAACAATTTTGAATAGCACTTTCCATTATAAAATGTTCTTGCTTAAATTTGTAAACCCTTGTTGAGATTAAAATAAATCGCCATACTAGGCCCGCAGGAGGTGTTCAAAAGAAATTTTGCCGCCCAGCCACTGTGAAACAAGAATTTAATTAATTGTTATTTTCCAAAAATTAGGGAAGATTTTTGCTGCTGTAACTTTTTTATGAAATTGATAATTTGGTAAATTTCCGTCCCATATAGGTCAGACCAACACATTACCACACAGCAATACTGGCAGGGCACGCAATGCATTTGAGCGTGAATTTTCTAACATTTTTTTTGTACAAAACAAAATACTTTTCGGGAAAGCAACCTACCCGGTTTCGTTACTCAATTTAACACTTCAAACATACCTGAAATTAGAAATAATCGATATAAAGTTTTCGAAAAAAAATGTTTTTAATTCATTTTTCACTAAAATTTAGTTATTTTTATTTTTATACCCCAGAAGCAATCTATCAACGGTCAAGCGACACCCGCATTTTATCAACATTAATAACAACTACAATATATGTGAATTTAAAAGAAATCGTTGGAGCCGTTTTTGGGAAATAATTTTTTTAGACTTTTTTTTGGAATTTTTTGAGAATAAAACCCCCCGAAATTGAGTTGGCCCCAAATAAAAAAAATCACTCCGAGGTATGATTTTTGTGAACCTACATGCCAAATTTCATCAAAATCAACCGAACAGTTTGCCCGGAAATCGACGCACAGACAGACAGACAGAGCGACAGAGCGACAGACAGACAGACATTTCGTAAAAACCTCTTTTTTGGGTTCCTGGGACCTCAAAACGTGTAGATCCGTTGAAATCTCGGAATCGAAAATTTGGACCATCACAAAGCTTTCCTTATACTACGGATAAATTGGAAAGCAAAAATAAAAAACAGAACTATACATTAAATAGCCCTCTACAACATTTGATAAGCTACATTAAATTCTACTTCTAGTAATTCTAGTAAATTAAATCCAACTAACGGCTTTCGATCGCATAGTGGTAGCTTGTCCGTATTTGTGCGAGTCTCTATACATCATGCGATCGGTGACCTGTCGTAACTTAACACTGGTATACAGAGGTGACTGAAGGGGTTATTCTGATACATTCATTGAATTGTTGGTATGCGAAATGTCTTTAAAAAAAAAAAAAAAAAAAATTGGTGGTGATCCAGAATTCTAGGGTCCTCTTAAATAATACATTTGGATGTGCCGTATTTCAAATAAATATGTATAGCCTTAAATATCTTAAATCTTTTGGAAAAATTATTCATAGCATGAAAACAAGACTTTATAGCCTTATTGTTCGCCTATTGTTTGCAATAAAGCCGTTTTTTCAGTACATTTCATTTCATTTCATTTCATTTCATTTCATTTCATTTCATTTCATTTCATTTCATTTCATTTCATTTATACAATAGTAGGTTTTCTCCATGGAGCAAAGATTCTCAGCGACTCAGCCTATACTTAACGAACTGTATCTACCCCGCTACATTACTTGTATTAACAATACTACTTCACGACATAATAATGATCTCTGACGTTCATACTTAGCTTACCTACCGGGAGATCAAGCTTGTACGCTGGTGAGACATCTTTCAGTGCAGAAGAAGTCCAGAGGAATGACTCTTTTAACTATGAGACAATGCACTTTGTATAGTTTGCAGTTACTTAATAAATAATAATAATAAATAAATAACCGTGTATTTTTCCTTAAACAATTTTTTATACAAATACAGTTTAAGTACCCCCTCATGCCAGCGACTTGCCTTATTAAGGTATCGATCGGAGGGTGATAGCCTTACAAGTGCACAAAATCAAATATCTCGTGTAATACCGATAGTACAGCTGTCAAATATATCTCATTCTTTAGCCGAAATATTCAGCAACATTTTGATAGCGATACGTGCATGGGTATACGCATCAATTGGCCAAAATGGCTAAGAAAAGATGGTGGCTGGTGAGGGTGTTCGAAAGTGCCACCTAGGGCCACCTAGGCCCAAAAAGGAATTTTTCAAAAAAACGTTTTTATATATAGGGCCACTTGAATACAATAAACTTTCTCTAGAACTTCGTGGCGCACCTACACGCAAAATATTTCAAAACAAGGTGAAACATGCAATACTACAAAAAGACCCAGCACTTTGGAACTTCTAATAACATGCCTCTCAACATACCTCATACCATCTGTATACCAAATGAATCTGTATTACTACTTTAAATTTTTAGTTCTTATATTGTTATCGGCACCTTGCCTCCACGTGCAAATTGGCTGCACAATGGCAAGGGACCCAAAGAAGAAAAATGTATTATCTAAATTTATGTAACTGAATTTATTTTGAGAATTACACTATTATTATATTATATTATTATAAAGTATTCGATCAATGTTAGTGCCACACTTCCACATATTATATATATATCAAAATGTAGAGGTGTATATAAGCGGTGCAATATTTTTGATAGCTCTACATTGGGTTTTCCTTGTGAAATTCGACTGTATACAAAAACTCGTAGGGGGCCTGTCCTATTTGCTCTTATTGAGACAATTTACTACAAAGCTTCTTTAGTAGCTACAGTAAGGTGGAAGGAAGCGCCCTAGAGCCTAATCTCGCTGTAACTCAATATATATATTTTTTCAATAAAGACTTTTATTATTAGATTTATTATTATTATTATTGTCATTATTATTGGGCGTAAGCTCATTGTTTACACAATACTGGGCGAGGAAAACAGAGAGCTTAGGGATGCGGACAATATCATTTGTGTTTTTGTACAATATGTCTTGAATTGGTAAAAATATATGCTCCTTTTCCAGGGAATATTGGGTGATGAGAAGAGAGGACTAGTTATTATTATTTTTATTATTAATAAATGTGAACCTATATTTTGCTGTGCCATCTGCTCCAATATCGCTTTATACGCCAAGGCTTGAGTATGAAATATTACTTTTGTCATTATTTTTGTAACAATTGTCAATATATCGCCCCTTGTCTGAGGTCACCGGGCAAAGAAATAAGTGTGAAGTGATTATTTATATAGAACAACTCAGCAAATCGTACATACCAACTGTTTTTTTTTTTTTTTTTAACCAAACCCAATTTCAGAAGAAATGCCCCATCGTAGAGCTATAAAAAAATGTCACATGCATTAGAAAAAAATTCCTCTATGTTTTTTCCTATTTTGATGCACAGTATCAGGGCGAAACTAACACCGATTGGGAACAGTGTTTGAATTTGTTCCTCCCTGCACTTCACTTCACTTTTTTACAAATGAAGTTTAATAAATTTGTGGTTCTGGCCAGTCGGTGCTATAAAAACCGGCGCATACAATATTACACATGAAAATTTATTCTAAGGGAAATTATATGGAAACCTCTATGATCGATATTTCAAACTATATTTGATTTTGTACGCCTGTAAGGCTTTTCCCCATCCGATTGTCGTTGACCAGTAAGACGCACTTTGCAGTTCCTTGATCTCACGGTAAGAGCGCTGCTGTGTCGATGGACGCAAAATATTGCCCTATTAATGATTATTACAACAATTAATTCGCAATATATATGAAAATTATGTATTCAATTTTTTTTATGTTCTCACTCTATATCGGCGAAATTAGCGTTGTATAATGGTTAATAGGTTGAAATATTTAAATAGTATTCTGCACACCTCCTAATGGGTTTAATAATGACTTATTAGGGTAGGTAAGGAGTTTATTAGGAAGTAATTTGTTCATTTTGCATCCAATTAGGTCTAAGGCACTGGCTGCACACACCTTCCTTGGTGTATGAGAACTTGAGGTAATTTTTAAAAACTTTAAAATAAATCACACGTTAGGTACCTAACATTGGGAGGGACATAACCCTGCAATTTGCGAATTTCGTTTATTTTTTTTGCGTTGCATTATTTCCTATCATTATCAACTTTTTGGTAAGATCTCCCTGGAATCCAATTTCTTGCATGTTCTATAAATCTTCCCTTATTTTCTGCGCGGACATATGCCGTTAAAATTTTGCGGACCTCTTATCCTTAGACCGCTTTTCTCCTTAAATGTGTCCCTTCTGACATTTCGAAAACATATACCATTGCTAGCATTATTTTTCACAAATGAGCATAATCAATAATAAACTACGAAGCGAGAAAATTGAGTCGTGCCTGAAGTTATAGACGATATTAACCAAATCTACTCGATGGAAGTAACGAGGAGGTTAGGACGGTTAGGTTGATCATTGATGGGGGAGGGGGGGGGGGGGGGCAGTAGTCAAATTGCGCCAACGGCCATACCATGCTGCAACTTAGTAACTCAGGGGGCTAGGCCTACATGATAACGCACTGTGCTTACCCATTCCTTATTGTTAGACGCTTATTCCACCTACGTCAATAGCCAATAGTAAATGTGGTATTGACGTGGTAGCAGACATTAAAGACATACTAAAAATGTCTACTACCACGTCAATGCCACATTTACTATTGACTATTATATGGAATATGCGCCTTAGTAGGCTACTCCATCTTGTACGGTGTAAGCAGCTCTGTCTGTTCGAACCCAAGGTTCGTGTTTTATACCTTATGGCTAAGGACATACGTGACGGACGACATAACATTAACAGAACAGAGGTTTGTTGTCTGTCCACTGCCATGAGCCTAGGCCAGGAGGGGCGAATGCTCTTATGTTAGGGATTAGGCCAAGGGAGTAACATACGTCTGTTATGTGGATATTCAAATCGGTGTTTTGCAAACATCCGCTATAGGAGTGTTGCTGCTTGTTTAGGCGCCCATTCCATTGACCGGCTAGGGCTATTTCCAAAAGCAGTTACGTGGTAGCAGACATTCAAGACTTAGGTTGCGTCTCCACCGATCTCACATTGCAGAATGCAAATGACATTGACGGAAATTAGAATTTTTCTTTTTATGGAAATCTATTAAAATGTTTGTACTTAACATATCCCATGACGCCATTTTTAAATTTTAGTTTGTTTGTTTGTGATTTTACTGTATGATCATTGATCAATTTTAACTATGGCATAGAGGAAAATAAACATTTCCGTCAATTCTGCAATGCGAGGTCGGTGGAAACGCCACCTAAGTCTTGAATGTCTGCTACCACGTCACCGTTTTTGGAAATAGCCCTAGCCGGTCAATGGAATGGGCACCATAACGCCCCCCAAACAAATGTAAACAAATAATTACAAGCAATTTGTGGGCGCAACGCCCGACTGTCAATACCTAACAATAATATGAACACCACTACACCTCTTTAATGAGCCCTCAAAACCATTCATTGCGACTCATAATAGATTTTAATAACCCGTTTCAATTAAAGCCATCATTCTTGTATAGATCATGTAAATTGGTCGGGGAGTTCATTGAAAAATTTCCATTGTTCGGCGGCGGCTACAGGAGGTGGGACCTGGGTGGTGTTCGGCTTCAAAACACCTGTAGGTGTTCGCCTTAAAATTGGGAATTATAAACTACCCAGGTATGGCATTCACTAAGGATCTTAACTCTGGGTATTGTCAACAATTAAGATTTAAGAAACCCAAGATTTCTAAGTTGGTTTATTATTATTGCTTTCCAATTTATACGTAGTATAAGGAAAGCTATGTGATGGTCGAAATTTTCGATTCCGAGATTTCAACGGACTTACACGTTTTGAGGTCCCAGGAACCCAAAAAAGTGGTTTTTAAGAAATGTCTGTCTGTCGCTCTGTCTGTCTGTATGTCTGTATGTCTGTCTGTCTGTCTTTCTGTGCCTCGATTTCCGGGCAAGCTACTCGGCCGATTTTGATGAAGTTCGGCATGTAGGTTCACAAAAATCATACCTCGGAGTGATTTTTTTTTTATTTGGGGCCAACTCAATTTCGGGGGGTTTTATTCTCAAAAAATTCCAAAAAAAACGTCTAAAAAAATTATTTCCCAAAAACGGCTCCAACGATTTCTTTTAAATTCACATATATTGTAGTTATTATTAATGTTGATAAAATGTGGGGGGTCGCTTGCCCCTTGATAGTTTGCTTCTGGAGGTAAAAAATAAAAATAACTAAATTTTAATGAAAAATAAATAAAAAATAATTTTTCTTCGAAACCTTTCTATCGATGATTTCTACCTTCAGGCATGTTTTAGGTGTTAAATTGAGTAACGAAACCGGACAGGTTTCTTTCCCAGAAAAGTATTTGGTTTTGTACAAAAAAATGTTTTTTTTTTTTTAAATGATAGAAAATTCAAATGCATTGCTGTGTGGTAATGTGTGAATTACCTCACCTCTAGTGACGTTAGGTGGGCAACCCCCCCCCCCCCTCCAGATTTCGGAAATGTAGCCATAGGAAAATTATTTACCATAAGTTAGTAGTATAGTAGTTTATCATAGTAGTTTATACCGACCTTAAGAAAGCAAAATTGAATTTTAGTAAATACAACAAGTAGAAATATAGAAAGAACAGAACAAATTTATTTTTTATTAATTTAAAACCACCTTTGAAGGGACTGGCAGTGAATAAAAGTATTCGGAAATACTTTGTGGATGATGGAACTTTTCACGACGGGGAGGGCCCGGACCCCTGGATCCCCCCTCCCCCATAAATACGGCCTTGGGAAGCCATAAAGAAATCAATACAATATTGCCATAAAAGATACTTATACCTTATTCTCTACCAAGTAGTTTTCCTCCTACTAGGCGTCCACCGCCCTGGGAAAGGAATATCTGCAGCTAGTGATGGATTACGTAGAACTGAAGAGGGCGTGCCAGGATCGAGGGGAGAGGAGGCATCGATGTCACATGTTGCTGCCAACCAGCCAGTCGGTTGTAATTTGAAGAAGAAGAAGATGTCACACCAACCTTTCGCATACATAAACAAATAAAATAAATAACCCCCCCAGAAGTGGTATCCTGCTTATTACATGTCTGATGAAAAGATATTTTTCACCTTCAACCGACCCCTTTTCACAACTCATCAGTTCCGAAACTGTGAAAATGCACACTTGACTCTCGAGTTAACCTCTTAGCAGTAGGAACTCCGAACTCCGAGCACATTAGTCGGCTCTTATAATGGAACTTTTCGGAGAACCTAATTTGTAAATTAATAAGGACCCGGGACGGGACGCGGGACGCTGGCTTTAATGAAACAGTCATTAGTTACACTCAATATTTCAAACAGCGATAAATATTCTTGTTACTTATAATCGGAGGTATAGGTATTAAAGAGGTGTCGGCCGAGACATAGTATAGGTCGTTTATTTATTGCGGATTATGTATCATCTTTGTTAAACCCACACTTTGTCCGGCCACATCAGAAAAATAGGCTCCCAACTCTCCGTTTTGCTCCTCTAAATGAAGTGTATTTTCTTGCTGTTTCCAGAAGTCAGAATAGTCTATTACTTACAATTATTTTGACGATATAACTCTATTTATACAACTCTACGTCTTGCTTCATCAAATACTAAATCATGTGTATATTTTGCTGTTAACAGAAGAGTGCAATAATTGCAACTATTTTGACGTTAATTAAGTCGACTCTTTCTCCTAAAAAACGTTATTTAGTAGGGGAAAAATATAAGCATGATGATGGTTAAAAAGGGGAGCTGCATGACTTCATTAATTTTGGGACTTCTTCTTCTTCTTATGGTGCACAACCACTAGGGGTTGGTTTGCAGCAGCATGCTCCGGATCCTCCATTCCGTTCTGTCCTCGGCCAGCCTCTTTAGGTCCCTGTACGTCGTGCAGTTGAAATCTCTGAGCAGCTGGTCCAAGTACTCAGCACGCGGGCGGCCTATCGCGACATAACCATACATATATTTTGCGACTATTACTATAATACTAGCGTCGTCTGCGTAATAATAGTTTCACTCAATATTTTAGGCAACAATAAATATTGAAGAAACAGTAGAATCCGGGTTGATGGGCTGTAGTCGATCTGAAAGGGAGCTTACAAACGTTTCGTCAACAGCTCTTTGGTCGACGAAAGGTTGAGAAGTTCACTTGCAGGTCGACCACGGCCCATCAGCCCAGACGTAGGTACCTATATACCTAGGTACATAAAAAAGAGCATGTATTAGCCAAACACGCTATTTTTCAGTAAAACGTTTCTTTTCTTGCTGGGGGTCTGCTGGAACCTGTACTTGAATCAGCAATAACATGTAAAAACAACCGCAAAAGTATTAAAAAGTATACCAATTAACCAGATGTACTGATCGGTTGTTCCCTCCCAACTCGAAACCAAATCCTACACACGTTCCTGACTGGAATAAGGTGTGCATAAGGAATATATTCCCAATTCACACTGAACCGCTTGTATTAGCCAACCATTCCATAGAAATTATACACCATTTTACCACGATATAGGCATACTTGCAAAAGATTGGCAGCCTAATATCACGAAGAACGCATACAGTGGTTTTGACCCCTGTGATTTCCTATAGACGAAAGTCAAAGATTTACTCGTAATAACGGTTCCCCTTTACTGTAGTTGGGCTACCACGAATTATATACAGATATGGTCTGCACTGTAAAGTAACCATCGCGCAAAAGGTCGTAATATAACCAATAGTTAACTAACTGCTTGCTTACCAAAGGGGGCACTGCTATAGGTTGACCAGCATGGCAATTTGGCCTGTCCAATCATATACGAGCTGATTATATCCAACGTGCCTTGTGTGTGTTAGTGGCTGCTTCAGGGTTTAGACGTTATGAAATTTTTCTACGTGCTTACTGACAAGGTCAGGCCCCTGGTATTGGATGGCCAGGAATTTTTACTAGGCACCGAACTATTTTTTTATATTGTTATTATCATTTTTTTTAGAGAAACAATTATATTGGGAGAATGTTTCCACATAAATTTTGGCCGTAGGCAAACTGGCATATTGTCAAAGTAAAAACAATAGTAGGCCTAGTTTTATTTTTGCCTTTACCTTTTTCTTAAACATTTTCTTTTGAGATAAATATTTTTCTTATGAATTCCGAAGAAAGGGATGACTCATGGACATCGATAAATGACAGAAATGAAATCTATTAAATAATATAAAATCAAACATCACAGAAAGATTGTAAGGCTATCGCTGGGGACTCAGGGGGCAAGGTGGTAGCGTTCTTGTACTCGTACGAGTTCCCACACACCTGGCGATCGGAGGCGTGTCGTAACTCGACGTAAGTACCAACGTATTAGGTTACTTAGTGATGCCATTGAAGGGGCTAATCGGATACATTCATTAAATTGTTTGTACGCGATTAACCTTTTAAAAAAACCAAAACAACAAGAAACGGTGGTTAACGAACTCGATCAAGACATTTGTGTGATCAATTTTTGGGCCAAGTTTCATCAAAATCGGTTAATATCTACGGAAGTTATAGTATTTCCCAAAATCGATATACATATACAATATGTACTGTGTATAAAATTTTGAATGGAGGGTGGTTTTAGGCTCAGGGGGTCATAAAATGAAAAGATGTGAAGAAATTTTACGCAAGTCGAACATTGGTCGCCGTCTCAATAGGTATAGATGAATCTCCCTAATAGTGGCGTGCAGGCGAAAATTATGTTTACTGTTTACCATGTATTACATTTCTTGTCCAGTCACAGATGGTATATTCTCATGTGATGCCGGATATGTCAAGAAAATCTCCATAAGCCTTGGGATCTGGTACCGCTCTACTATTTACCAACGTTATTGGCGGCTTATTACCATCGGTAATTGATACCTGGCCTTCAGTCTATATGTCTGCTGTCAATAACTCTTACCGATTCTACTGTATTCAGATATTAGGAAATTAGGAATAGTCGGTTTACGTATTCTTCTGTCATTTCAAGCTAGGAAAGTGCATGCACATGGAGAATCGAGGGGATCTGCTTTTCCATACTTGATTAAATATTGTATCCTGGTCCGAAAGGGCCTGCGCGTACCTGTCTTCTAAGACAATAAATATATATATATATATATATATATATATTTCTGTAAAATTATACAATACAAGTAATCAACACGTAATTGACAAGAAGGTATAAAGTAAAATCAGAAGAAAGACCGTGCACTTGCAAGCATC
This sequence comes from Psococerastis gibbosa, assembly GCA_963971405.1. Taxonomy (NCBI): domain Eukaryota; kingdom Metazoa; phylum Arthropoda; class Insecta; order Psocodea; family Psocidae; genus Psococerastis; species Psococerastis gibbosa. The sequence goes on from OZ020485.1 coordinate 15,691,892, forward strand.
ATCTAGTAGTGAGAGGTCAACTTACAATATCACGACATTTCCGCCATTAAGCTCTTGAGACCAGTTGGTGCGTGAATTAAAAGAACATGAATGTTTATATAGTGTGAGAAAGACGCTTTTAATAAGATTAATTGAATTGAAAACAATTGAATAAAAACAAAACAAAAGGCGAGCAATAAGACTATAAAGTCTTCTTTTCATGCTAACCTTAAAAAAAAACACATTGTATATATTGTTAATCGCAAACAAACAATTTAATGCATGCATCCGAATACCCTCTTCGGTTGCCTAACTAAGTAACTTATTTCTTGAGTTGAATTACGACAGGTCTCCGATCGTATGATGTGTGGAGGCGCACACAAATACAAGCAGGGTACCACCATGCCACCAAGACCAAACACGTTAAATAATGTCGATTTGCTTAATTTTTTTTCAAGAAGATTAATCACATGGAAGTAATTCCATGAATGAGTCAGAGTCACCTCATCAGTCGCCTCTGTAGGTAATACCTCGGCTTAGTTCCAAAAGGTCTCCGATCATATGATGTGCAGAGACTCGCACGATTGCAAGCAAGCTACCACTATGCCATCGTAGGCACGAATGCATCACTATAAAAGCTATGTTTGTTTAGGATAAAAATCACATTCATGACTTATGAATTGAATGTATTGTATAATCTTGGGAAAAATACACAATATAAGTTGACCTCTCCCAACTGCTAGGAGCTTCCAAGCACCCGGTCTTTCTCAGTTTTCCTTAGAAGACCGAACTATGGGTGGACCCTTTGGGGTCGAGTTTGATCTCCTTACAATATTCCACTAGAAATGGGGAAAATTGTATTTCCCTCTAGATTCTCCATTTTATAAGCAACCAGGGTATTTTCATAGCTTGAAATCACCGCATTTAAACGATTTATTAATTTTTCAATTGTCTCTGATTTGATCCACTTTGCCAAAGATAAGTGAGTGTCCCTATTAACTGTTGGATGGGAAAATTCCACCACAAAACACAAAAGCAACAGCACAACACCATAACAATTAAAAACACATGGAGCGTTTCATCTTAAATGCATACCCGTGTAAAACACATTTAATGCAGTTATTGAATGCACTTTCTATGCCCATACCTGAATTCTTTCCACACCATCAACGTTCATATAATATATAATTTGTCGTCTGTACATGCACAATGCACTTTTTCTATTATATACTCTTTAATGAAATCAATTACACGTTTTATAACTAATATTTAAAGCTATTAGTCCAAAGCCAGTGAGTCGGATAATTCTTATGGACGGTTCAGACATTGTAAATATCAGCATATGCAGCGAATAGATTTTAAATGTTTGTTAAAATTATATGGTAATATAATATTTCCTGTTGGTTACATCGTGAAATGTAATAAAGGTACTAATGATGGCGATTAATTAGAGTTATGAGCGGGATTTGAATCAATTGTTGGCTGTTGTAAGTATAGACTGCGGTTGGTGTCTCGGGAAAGCCATTATATGAAACGTTCATTATTACAGTTATATGAAGGCTTCATTATCTGTTTTAAATTAAACATTTTCCCAGTGTTTTTCAGTCCCAACATCAGTTTCATGGCTAAAGCAGAATTTTGTTGCATCTAGAAAAAATTAGATTACTCGTAGCTTCGTTGTGTTTGAATGTTACATTGTAATAAACAAAAAACAAAAACTTAGAGTTATAGAAAAACTTGTTATAATAACTATAGCCCGAATTAGTAAAACCCAAATAATCGTTAAAAAATTAACTTTGTGTAAGAAACCCACTTGTGTTAGTATAAAACCCTTTTAAGGTTTCCAAGGTTTTATACTAACACAAGTGGGTTTCTTAGACAAAGTTAATTTTTTATCGATTATTTGGGTTTTACTAATTCGGGTTATAGTTATAACAAGTTTTTCTAAAACTCTAATTTTTGTTTTTTTTGTCTATTTGTCTGTAGCTTGAGGAAACTCAATTGAAGGGGGGTTGTGAAGGAACTTGGCACACGAGCCACCGGGCGCGTTAATGACTGTAGTGAATGATTCGAATGAATGAATGAATGAATCATGCGTATTTCTAATCACTACAAGACAATATACAGTAACAAAAAAGAACAGTTTTGTCCTACAGGCTAGGCACATTTTAGGGGGAAAATTTTATTTTATGCAAGAATAACTGACATAAAGCAACTTAACTTTATTGGAAGTAAATAGTATGTATTGTATGGAGTAGGTATTGTGTATGTACATGATGGAACTTTATTTGTTATTTTTATTGTTTACGACACTTGGGTTTCATGGAGGACAGGAATAAAAAGGAACGCCAGGGAACGACAACCTCAGGACTAGCGGAGGATCCTCCTTCTTTACCACTGCTCACAACTGGTCAGCAACTTGCCCGGCAGCCGTGTTTTTCCTTGCCAATTAAGGTAGCCGTTGGGGTGGACCCAGGCCGGCCGTAAAATTTTTGCTATTTTGGCGAGTCCGTTAAAAATCTATAGCCTAGTTCTCGGCCAACTGGCCTGTTTCCGAGTTAAAATTAGCCATATAGCTTGTGAAAACAGATTTACTTATAACTCCATTTTTTTAAAGATTTTAAAACAACTGAACCTTCCTGAAAACCTTGATTTATTTTCTGTCTAATTAGTACGGTATAACGGCATGGCACACTCAGTTCCGGAATAAAAAGCATTTGACTGTCAATGCGTCAATGGAAAAAGTTTCTCAACTTTAAGTGCGTTTATCCCAAAATGTTGTTCTACACTTTCAATTTACTACACCTATAAATTTCTTACGTACTAACTCCCAGTTAAACACAATACTTTTAATAGCCTACTTTAACAGAACTTTTCAAATAAGCAAGTACATACACGCCGCGTTAATTCCCCCTTATATAAGAGCGCGGCTTCATAAGGCAGTGTATACTTTCTTTGTTTCAAGCGCATAACTGCCCTAAAATTATATACAATCATACAAGCCAAATAATACGTTAAACATACTTCATGTCGCAGTTAATCCGTTATTACTAAACAGAGCGAGCTTCTGTTCACTACAAAAATTGTCACTTTTAGCTTGTAATTTTGGTAATTACTAACTACCGCAACTGTGATCATTTTTGGCCGTTCATGTAACATAGAAAAGGTACGGGTAATGAGGCCCACGTAGCAAATACAAGGTACGCTAGGCATGTTGTTGTAGCCTATCAGAGTTGAGCAATTAATTTTTGGGGGCCCTTAGGCCTCTGCGGCACTCATTATAACATGATTTGGCAGATGATTGCTGGCCGGGGGGTGATGTATCCAACCACCTCGGACTAAATTATCAGCCTAATTAGTTAAGTTTTCTTGGACGAATTTTCCAGCTGTCCCTTATATTGTAGTAGGTATTCATGTAACTCAGTAACTATTTTTTAATGCTAGATGGACATAATGTATTACATTTTTTATAAGATTTGGGCTCCTTATAAGTAACGTTGCCTTCAAATTATATGAATTTCTGAGTAGTACCTTATGGTTTCAGAGACAAAGACTTCTTGTGTTGAAGACGGAACCGTGTAATAATAGCGACTAAACGAATAGGGACCAAGTTTGAGCCGGGATAAGCAATAAACACAGGGTTTAAATAAGGACTTTTTGTTCTATTACTAAGCCAACCTAGTGGAGTTAGGGCTATAAAGCCCTCTCTTACACTCAACTAGGAAGGCCCGGGACCGCCTGCTTTACATGCCCTCCGAAGCATGGCCAGAAAATGTAGCAAGTGTAGGACTCGAACCAACAACATTTCGGGTGAAAGTTGGAGTCCGTACCACTACTCTACATGTCCTGACACCACTACTCTACATGTCCTGTCCATGTCCTGGTTTTCTGTAGAGGGAACTCTTTTGTCCTGAGGCGGAGCAGTATAGCGTTAAATTTGACATTCACAACCAGAGAGGGTGGATTTGAACACGCCCCTGCTTTTTTGTCTGCATAAGGAGTTTAGTGTATTTAATGAAGTTAGATTATAAAGCAAGAGTTAGGCCCGGAACCACCAGCTTTACATGCCTTCTGAAGCATGGCTAGAAAATGTAGCAAATGTAGGACTCGAACCAACAACCGTCCGGGTGAAATTTGAAGTCCGTACTACTACTCCACATGTCCCGATGACTAGGAACGGGACACTCTGAGATTAGCCCTTTTTTAGTTTATATTTATTTAAAGGCCGTATGAGGTAGGCTCACCATTTCTAAAGGAGCTTTTGGAATTGACTCCAGTCTCGATTGGAATTGCTACCTGGATGTACATTTTATCTCCCCATCTTCAGCATCCCTATGAGTCCGTCGAGAGTATACTGCAGGTATTCACAGCAATCACGCCGGCCGGCTTTAAAGAGGAGGCAAAAGACCTGTCATAAAGTATAAGTAACCGCATACAAAATTGCGAGTCAGCTTGAGAGTATTGAAATAATTATACCTAGTCCATGCCTTCTAAAAATAAACACTAATTATGTAAATCAACAGATGAGGCATCGTTTTAAACGTCCCTCAATCGTTTGGAGCGGCCTATGGAAATTACATAGTGTCAAAATAATGACGCGCGGCTTGAAAGCGTTGCCTCGAATGGTTCTTGTGAAGGCGCCCAATTATGGCATGGCATATTATGATTGCCCGGCTCAAAAATATGACCTACTCTTTCTTAAATCAAATAGGCGACGATGCTGGAGCGGTTAATTGGTGTTAAAGGATCGTTTCATTTGGAGATGTTGACGGTTTAGAAACGGAAACTGACATACTTCGGCCATGTGATGGGGAGAAAAAGTGTCGCCTTTTAGATAATATACTAATAATATAATAAGATAATTTAGATAGAAGAATAGAGGGCTCCAAGCAGAAGAAGAAAATCCTGGTTGAAAAACTTCAGGCAGTCGTTTGGCAAAACTGCAGGACACGACATCCCTTTCCAGAGCAGCAGTCTCCAAGATCCATAGAAGTGAAATTAAAAGAGGAAGAAGAAGAAGGTTACCTTAGAATGTAGTCGATTATTTTATTTTATTTTTTTTTCCCTGGCGTCGGCGATGGGGAGCCATTCAGCCACTAATATGCGACATTAATGCGGTTCATTCGTAAATAGTTTTTTTTAATGTTTTTAAAAAAGTATGTAAAGCAAAATATATTGTTGGGCTGCATGTTTCTAGAATTGAAAGTAGATTGAAAGGTCTGACTATGGAATTTGGGAGGCAATTTAGGAGGACTGTTCGCTGTGCTGAGTATAAGATGGGCATTCCAATATGATATGCTGTAGGGTTTCAGTTGACCCCGGACAAGAGTGTCGCACATGCCATTATTTTAATGCATTGTTAGATTTATTTTATAGGCCCTACCCCTTAAAATTATTTTTTTACTTAAAAAATTTAAACCATTAATATCCATGATTTAAAAATAAACATTGACCATAAAAAACAGTCTGAAACTCCGAAATTGCCAAAATTAAACTACAAGCCGAATTTTCGCGTTGAACTAGCTGTTTTTTTTTTTTTAAATAAAAAATATTGCAGTTTGCCACACACCACCAACTAATACCATACACACACAACACAGACAACAACACCGGCAACTACAAACCAGAAAGCGCGTTTACCCACACGGGTCTGGCGCTTTATAATAAAAAAAATAAAAAAAAAAAAAATAAAAAAAAAAAATTATTGTTATTCTCTGTAAAAAAAAAAAAACATTCGTATTTTTAATTATTTGGTTATTTATTAAGTTTTTCAATGAGCGTTTTATTTCCTAAAAAAAATCCTGGACTTGACCTGAGGGTGGCTAGCCCCCCTCCCCCCCCCTCCCCCCCCCCCCCCCCCCACGCCAAACTCCCCAAGAAAATTCTGCACAGACAGCCTTATATACCGATTTGTAGATGGTATGGCTGCCAGCCAAAGAATTTATTTTGTAACGACTAATTACGCATAGAGCTGGGTTGCCTTTCATTAGAGCCTCGCCGGGCGCGATATAATACGGAGGTGTGTTTGTCTACTGCTCCTCTATGGCCACATCACGCAATCTCCTTTAAATACACTTCTTGTTTATTATACTGCCCATTGAAAACACCGACCGACAGACTGTATTTAAAATGATTCTAAGCTGGCGCAATTTGTCTCAAGTACGGTATTTTCTGTTTTATGACTGTCGGCTTAGGAATTTTCTTCTAACGATTTTGTAGTTTCTTCTTCAGTTTCTTCACTGTATAAACTGTCTTTTTCTGCAGCTTTAGATTCTTCTGCTTTGTTGTTTTCTTCTATTCCAGCATTTTATACTTTTTCGAACCCTTCTGGTCCTTGTTATGCAACTGTTAGAAACCTACTTCTAAATTTGTAGTTTCTTCTTCTGCGGGCTTGGAATCTTCTGGTTTATCGTCTCCTTTCATCTCCTCCTTAACCTTCTTTTGCTGCTTCTTATTCAACCACAACTTCCTCTTAGGAATCGTCTTCAAGATATAATGACTTCGTAGTTACTTCTTCTGTTTCTTCACTGTCATTTTCGACAGCCTTAGAATCTTCTGATTTACTGTTTCCTTTAATTCCAACATTCCTTATATTTTTCGACTTCTTTTGCTTCTTTTATTTAACCACAACTCCCTCTTAGGAATCTTCTTCTAAATCTAACGATTTCGAAGTTATTTCTTTATTTTTTTCACTGCCTTCTGCTTTATTGGTTCCTTTTATCCCTTCATTTTCTTCTGCTGCTTCTTATTCAACCACTACTTCCTCATTGAGTTCAGCACTTAGACCTACGACATCTCTTTCATCTCAATTTTTCTCTCTAATATCCTTTATAGTCATCTTCTTCAACTTCTAATTATTCTTTTTTAGGCCCCTGTACTTCTTTTTCATGGTCAGTTCATTTAATTCTTCCGTTTATTCACTTTATTCCGATTTCTGAAGTTGCACCTGTCAGCAAAACCGATTAGGCTGTTAGGTGTGCATACAATACAACAGAACTCCAGCTATAATACAAGAACCCCTGAACCCTGACAGCCAACCAATACAATTTTCCCTTTCCTTTAATAGTAAAATTACAATTGATTTCCACTATGCAATCAATGTTAACCTGGTCCTAAATTTTGGAAAAACCCCTAAAGTTGAAAACACTCTCTTCTTTCCATGTATTGGAAGAACACTGTTCAAACTGTTGGTTTAGTTTGCGCCATGATATGCCAATTATAATGCGGTACAGCAGGCTGCAGCATCTGGAAGACGAAAATTCAATTATATCAGGTCAAGGTGCAGAATATGCGGTACAGGGCACTGGGCAAAGCCGTTTATTTTTCAAACGCATTCCAGATGTGAGCATTGAGTAATAATTTACTCATCATCAAAGTTGTAACTCAGAAAAAGGCCTGTGAGGGCTTGTTCAGTTATATATATAATAGATTTAAAGGTGCATAATAAATAAATAAATAATTATGTATTTCTGTTAAATTATATAGTACAATCATGAATCAAGTAATCAACAAAAAATAATAAAGTCAAATCGTCAAAATATCGTCATAATCAGGTAACTCTGTGTTCTGTCATTGTATATATTGTGTATATTGTTCAATACAGGTAATATATGCACTGTGTTAACTGTGTACAATACAATTGTATAATATATTACTTTCCAATATTGATATGTTAAATGACATTTCTCTTTTTACCGCATGACAAGACTTAATATAATAAATAACGTTCCCCTAATTCGACTTTAGCTACAATCTACAAAACCTCCCACCACAATAACGAATAATACATAAAGTTGATTGATTAATAAATTTAGAAATTGGTAGTTAATTGGATGGCATAACGACCAAATTCCGTGGCTGGCCCATTTAGGAACTTCGTGATTTTCTAATGTAAACAGTTATTGTGTCTAACTGACGGTGCTGCTATCTACACAACAATCGCCCTATAACTAGGCTTTTGTATGCCACCGCGATGGCGGAAGTAATCAAAAGCAATGGCAGAGAGATTAAAAAACGAAGTCAACTTGTATGCAAACCCCCCCCGCTTGCTCTGTTATAATGTTTGGTGATTAGTATTTCTTTATGCTCCTTGATGATGTTCTGTGCGGGGGCACCCAAAAACCTTTTTCCAATGACTCCCTAATCCAGCTCATTGTCCCCCCCCCCCCCGATGTAAGTGGCAGCCCCCTGCCCCTCCCCCACTGTATCCGCCCCTCATTGAGTTGCTTTATTGACACGGACCCCCCCCCCCCCCAAATTCCTAAACCCACCGAAAAAAAAAACGAATTCCCAGCAACTTGCGCCGGGACATCGCTTTGGCTGCGTTCCGAATGGCCATAGAATACGACTACTTCCAGAGCCACCTCCACAGAATAGGTATCGCTGATTTATCCAAATGCCCCCTCTGCTTCCAAGGGGAAGGACCGAAGGAAACGCCGGTTCGGCCGATCATCTATTCAGGTGCAATGGCATTGAAGTAGAAAACCGAACTATGACACAGGAGGAAATGGCTCAGCTCAACTATGCAGCACGAAGTCAAATGGCCTACCAGTCAAAGACGGGCGTTTGCTGAAGAAGAATAAGAAGATGAAGATTCCCGTTCCCTGCCCCTTAATGCCAATGCTATATAGTAATTTTTCATCATTTTATCATATTTTACTTGTAAGAGTGCTTCAATTTACCAAATTGGGAATAATGACCATTTTTTCCCCCTTCTTCCTTTAAAGTTTATGCATTCTACAAAAAATCGAATATCGTATGAGGTGCAGAGTATCCTTTTATCTTTGAAAAAAGTCTATAGCTTACAGACAGAAGACTTGGTACAGTGGTCAGCATTCAATAGCACCGAATCTTATCTTCATTTCTCTATTTCCATAAGCGTTATATATAGGAATATTTGGTAGAAAAAATGAAAATAAATAATTGATTAGTCAGTTTGCTTATTCAATAGCTGCTTTCTACCACTACAACAACAGCGTATACAGTATACATCTTCATTACAGAAAAATCTCTCAAGACTACAATTATTTAAAAAAAAAAGGACTACATTCACCAGAACGGAAGAAGTTATAAGTAATTGCTCACGGGGCGCCGACATGAAGATGTTATTGTTATAATTGTATTAATAATTGCAATTATTATAAGCAAATGAGGTCATACTGTGCCGACCACGGTAATTATACCAATGTGTACCGGTGCACTGTCGATTTACGGAAACCCGCGGGATATTTACATATAAAACCCATTGAGGGGTACCCATCGTCTAATTAAAACAATTTGTTCCTTTGTATATTCCAGCTCATAATTAATTAAATTGTTAACCTTGACGTTTTAAACTAACAGTCATTATGCAATGGGAGTGACTGGGCCTTGAGAGACTGCACTGCAAATTATAGAGGAAAATTGTTATTAAGAAACTATCATCCATCCGTTTATGAACAATTATACAAAATTCAAGTTCATATAGGAAACTTCATCTAAGAAAGAAAGAAAAGAGAGAAAATTATCTTTATTTTACATATGGGTGAATTATGGGCCTTTCGGCCCACTCTTACTATTAACCCATTAACCCGTCTTAGAGGTATCACTGAGTTCTTCTTCCTTTTTAAAAAGGTTAATTTCATACAAACAATTCTATGAATGTATCCGGTAGACCTCTTCAGTTGCCCCTTTACAGGGCCGTCCGCAGGATGAAATATGAGGTGGGTCAAGAGCGAATGAAAAAAAAATTGAAAATTCCACAGTATTTTGTTAGGGGGGGGGGGGGGCAGATATGGGATAAAGAAATATTATAAATAAAAAATCAATAATTACGATGAATCCTCCTATTTATTATATGTAATATAATAAAAAGTTTTGCTCTAGTTTTCGCGCGTGTTTGTTTAAAAGTCTAGAAATGTTTATTTTTTATTCTTTTCTTTTAAATTTCTTGATTTAAAAAAAAAATAATAGTAGTTATGTTTTGTACCTAATTAATACCATTTTTTCCGGGTCAATCGAGGTGGGTCAGATGACCCATCTGCCCATAGCTGTGGACGGGACGGCCATGCCCCTTTAGTTTAGTATCCTTGTTGAGATACGACACGCCTCCGATCGCATGGTGTGCAGAGACTCGTATAAGTACAAGCATTATATTGCAGTATTACGTGGTATATATATAACACTGACAATAAATAAACTTTGGTTGAAAGGGTGACCTCCTCATTATACCCGAACATTGGAAGATATAGAAAAACTGGGCTTGACGGGATTCGAACTCACGATCTACGTCTTAACCGCTGGACCACAAGCCCCGCCAAGAACAGTTGATACATCCAGCGGCTTAGACGACGCCCCGGTTAGGCGTAGATCGTGGGTTCGAATCCCGCCAAGCCAAGTTTTTCTATATCCTCTAATTTTCGGTTAGTATACAAGCACGCTACCACCTTGCCGTCGAAGCCGATTGATTGATTTTATAAATTAATGTTTATGCCAATGATAGTAAAATAGAATAGATAGCGCATAACCGTAAGGCTGATAGATAGCGAGTGAAACGTAAGGGGAAATGCAGGGCAATGTCAAAGAAAATGGCAACGGTAATCGATGGAAATGCGACTGAGTTTATCGGGTTTCAATATAAAAAAATGAAAATTTCAGAAAATGAACAACAAATGTGCACTTACTTTACAGTTTACTTACTTATTTTTTTGGTATCCAAGCGAACGTCCCAGAATCGGGTGAAGTTATAGGCAGCGCTGTTGATCTCCCACAATGTAAAATTTAGCGTATGTCTTATAGCATACTTCCCTGTATGAAATTTGTTTCTATGTATTGGAATAAACAAAGTGTCTCATTATCCTATTATTATCCAACAGTAATAGCTGAGAAAAGAACAGGGCAAACTACAGTAATATAATATTGACTTAAGAGCCATTAAGAACAGGAAACAGACCTTGAAACACTCACAATTTCCCGTCAATATACAATTTACCGACATGATGAAATGTTTACCTCACTTCGATCAATCAATCAATATAGCAGCTGATTATATTATGATGTAAACACACCCATTTAGCCCATTCCATTTACAATAATTGTAGCAGGGACATTAGTTATGAGAGTTATGCACAAAGACACGAAAAACCGGGCTACGGGTACTTATTACACAAGAACTAGGGCTGGGCTGCAGGCAACTAGCGGGGTCGCTGATGGAGGATAGCGAAAGGGCTACCAGATATGGGGGCTAGCTGCGAATATAAACAGAAAAGCCGTCCCAGACCAAGCAGTCGGGGTGTGTGGTGGCAAGTCTGGTGGTGCAGGATTGTCTAGAAAAAGCCACAGTAGCCCGAGGAAGACCATGTGATGGGACGAATAGTTGCCGCCACTAAATAAACAACCACTGCTATGGCACTGTTTTGTCCTGGGCTTGGGAAACTGTCTCCAAAGGCGGAGGAACTCAATGATGAGTCAACGGCATAAGGATGTAGAAGACTACGGGAACCCACTGGAATACAATTCCCTGGTACAGTCAGCAGGACTTAGTACATTCGATACTCTACATACTTGACATTTTTTTTGGGGAGTCCAAAGTCCGGTATCTACGTGTATACGATTGCCATGATGATCGGTAATCTTCGATACAAGAAGCATTCTAAAAAGACACAAGAACTCTATCTATCGATTCCCGTACTCTGCAGTCATTTTAGGATATGAATATGCCCGCGTTGAATGCACATACTATTTTCCCGTTTATTCTTCTAGCTTTTGGAGTAACCAGTTAAGGGAATAGGAAGAAAAAGAGAAGAAATGGGAAAGAAATTGGGATTTTCCTAGAAGTCAGCCTACTTGTGGTGTGCATTGAATTTTGCCTTGCCAGCGACCCCTTCGGTTTTTGGATTACAATTAATATTGTTCCCAAATCAGTTTCTAGCCATTGGCAAACTGATTTACTCCTCTATGTCAATCCACACCGACTACAAGTGGCAATGCGCAATCTCAGACACTTACCATTGACATTGTATCAGTTGCAACTGGACTTACGAGTCCCAGACGGGCACAAATCAGCATTTCTAAATAAATAAATATTGACTTTTTGTTCTATTACTAAGCCAACCTAGCGGAGTTAGGGCTATAAAGCCCTCTCTTACACTCAACTTTCTGCTAAGGAATGTAATATTTTTGACAGCTCGAAAAATATTTAATGACATAGCTGATTTTGAACACTTAAATGGCTTTTCTCTCCTCCGATTGTCACTGAAAAGAGACAAAAACAAGAAAGAATCAATTTTTCCAAAAATTCCTGGAAACACCCAGTTCAAAAAAGAAATCAAAACCCCCGAAATTAGTTTGCCATGCACCTGCTTTAGTCTATTAGCCACGTGATTATGTGCGCAGGTGCGAACTGTAGCCTAACCAGTGTTATTATTTTAATACCGGGCCAAGGTGTCGGACATCATTTTAACACTTGCCCGTCTTCCAGGCTCAACTGTCTTTTTAACGCACCTATATTTTAACATTTTATTACCCATGCCTTTACCACTAGATTTGGATTGAGTTTTATGGTGATCGCATTCTTCGAAAGACGCTTAATAATAAATTCTCTACCAGCCTGAACAAATGCTCTTTTACGGCGCAACGCTAGATTTTTTTGGAGGTGCTGTGACTAATAGATAACATTTATTAATAAATAACTTATAACATATAACGCATTAACAGAGGAAACTGAACAGAAAGCGCTGCCGCAACACAATCGATTTCTATTCCAGTAAAATACTGTTTGTTTGTTTTCCATTGCCTGTTTTAAGCAACCTTGTCAGCCATGTCTCCGGGCCCGTGCCCAGTCAAAAGAGCCACCACTGTCCGCGCAAGAAGAACATACTTCTGAGTGCTTTAAAAAAAAAAGTAGGTTGGTCCCAAATCGAGCCACCGGGAAATTTACAGACCGGCAGACAGACATTTCGTAATAATCACTGTCTTTAGTTCTCGGGATCTCAAAAGATGTAGAAAGCAAGCATTGCAGGAAGACAACTGTCTGGACGCCCTCGAAAACGCTAGAAGGATGAGTTAGAAACTGACCTCCGCGAGTTGGGAGTCCGTACATGGTGGAGCGTTGTACAAAACTGAGATGACTGGAGAAGTGTTGTCGAGCAGGCCAAAGTTCATCAGGGGGTGTAGAGCCATGAGAAGAAGTGTCTTCGTATTGTGAGGGCATAGTAAGAAGTCACATGCAATGTAAAGTATATCCAAGTATTAATGTGAGTCACGTATGTCATTTGCTTTAATTCAAAATCAATAGCATTCAACTAGTTAATAAACTAACTTTTAGAAAATTAAACATCGATTAAAAACAAACAAAGCTTATTGCTCGCGGAATGGTTTGCGACACGTCATGTTGATGCCCATGTGTAATTAGTGAGACATTAACCACAGAGCTCAGTTAATCGATAAGTTGTACATACAGTAAATACATGAATGTGGTCCGATACGTAGTTGGCATTACAGTTATCTACAGCGCGCTCAAATAATTTTTTAATCCTGGGGCCGCATCGTCTGGTAATTTTTTTCAATGGCTGATCTTAGGACGCGCGGCGAGTGATCCAGGAAATTAAAAAATATATTTTTGGCATGAAATGAACGTCCTACCTCTCCTATATTTATAGAACTAAGTTATATTATATAATTTTTATTGCTGTTAGTTATTTAAGTTGAATGTTAGATTTTTTTTAGTTTAGTTAATAATTGTATTGTATTGTGTTCAATATAATTATTCATAATAAATAAATAAATAATAAATAAGGACTTTTTTTGTTCTATTACTAAGCCAACCTAGCGGAGTTAGGGCTATAGAGCCCTCTCTTACACTCAACTAAGAAATTTTCATTCATACAATAGTTGCGAGAGAATTGGATTTTGAATAGATTTAAAGAGGCCTTTCGTCCTATGGGCAAGACAAACACGCTGCAACGAATGTATATAAGTTGCATATATCTAGAATGAGACCAAGGAGGGGGCTAAGATTAAACTTCGAACTTTTTTGAAAAATAGGACTGAAATATTGGGGTTTTAGAACAATAAGGGTTCTATATTATAGGTAATTAATGCAATCGAGCACAAGGGGGGCCGGGGGTCTCCCCCGGGAGATAATTTGTGAAAATAGGACTGAAATAGTGGGGTTTTACGCATTTTGAGGTCCCCAATGGGGGGGGGGGCTATAGCCCCCCGTAAATCCACGCCTGCATATACTGTAGATCTGCCATGCATCGCCAGGAAATATATATATTCTGCTACAAACTTTATTGCCTGTCGAGAGATTTTTGCGATGTCTACGACTCTACGAAGCCGACTGCACTTTAATTGTTAAGTAAATCTGTAAATGGTAAGGCAGGGCTGCCGAAGCTAACGAATATCAAATTTTGATATGCAGAATGACAGCTGCATTATTCTGATTTATTTTTACTTCATTATGAAGTCTGTATGATGAGTCAGTCTACAAATTTAATTTCGTCCATTACCCAAGACAGATTTTCAGGGGAAAGTAGGGGACTTTGGAATTTGTCCAGGCCGTCAACTTTTCCTTAATTAGTTCCATTTGAAAACACATACCAAGAATAACTAAACCTGGGGTTAAAAATGTAAACAAGATAATTAAACATTTTGTCTACTCAAGTTGTAGAGCACTATTTTTAATAAACTTTTAATATCTGGGGCATGAAATGGAGTCCAAAATTTCACGGATGATAAAATTCATATAAAAACCACCAAACCAAAAATTTGAAATACCCTTGATGCATGAAGTCTTCTACCTATACAACGACGGTACAAAGAAGGAAAAAAATTGACTTTATCTTCCATATGGGCGAATTTTTCGGGCCTTTCGAGTTTCGGCCTAATCTTACAATTAACCCATAGTAAATAGTACAATATTATATTTAAGTAGTACAGTTTGATATTACAAATTTAACTAAAAAACAATCCAACTTTTAACTTAGAGGCATGGAATTTTATAAAGTAGCAGAAATGCTTCCGCCGCCTGATCATGGCGATTGTTATTAACTTACTCCTGGGATTAAAACTGCAAACAAGCAAATTTTGAATAGCATTTTCCATTGTAAAATTATCTTGTTTACATTTGTAATACCAGGTATTATATAATACCCCGGTATTATAATCGCCATGATTGGGCCGCTGTACATTTTAATTTATAGTAGATGGCTGGACTTCCACTAACGCTACTTTCCCCCCAACTTTTGTTTGCAAGTGTCAAATATAAACAAGGTTTAATTTTGCCCCATGCCTTCCGAAAATCTGGCAAAAATCGGGTGGTATAAAAATTTGAAGAAAAAAATATACCATTTATAGCTTACAATGGATTTAAATCAAAACTACCTCTAACCCCAGTGTAGTCTAACCTTTTATCCCCGTGCTAGACCTGCTGAAGAGGAACAACACACCAAGGTAGGTAACATCGATCTGCCATACAATAGGTATACAAAAGGTTTCTGATGAAGGTAGCGGGCTATTTAAAAACACCCTTGGCTTTGATCCTATTTTTTTGGAGGGTTAATGATAACTCTCTTGGTCGGCAAATATTTGTTCAAAAGAAACATTGCAGCATATAATCAACCCAGCGCTATTCCAGCCGAAAATTGACGTGGAATTATTATGAGCGAACCTGGTTTTTACAATTGAGGGCTAATAGGCTCTTGAGGTGAGAGCAGGGGCGTTCATGAAAAGTGTTATACCATACCTCGTTATGCCGTGCAAATTCTTTGTCTAAAATAAATATTCAAAGAATTAGCCAAGTGGTAAAAACGGAATTTGAACTGGAGTCTCCATATTGCATGCTTGATAACCTGACCACCGCACTCTTTCCATGCCACCACGTCTTCCCGTATTTGCGATATATATATTTTTTTAATATAAAAAGGTTAAATCGCGTGCAAACAATTTAATAAGTGTATCCAATTAACCTCTTCAATCGCCTCACTAAGTCACCTAATAGGTACTTGTGTCGAGTTGCGATCCGCCTCCGACCGCAAGGTGTGTTGATACTCGCACAAGTACAAGCACGCTACCACCATGCCACCGAAGACGCTTTAGTGACATATTTCATTTATTGAACTTTGGACATTTGCAATGTCCAATTCGAGAATTTAGCTCAGTTGTAAAAAAGTAATGGCAAATAAAAAGTGCCCAGAATATACAATTTTGAAGTTTAATTTAAGTCCTAGAGTATTCCGGAAAATCAGCTAGTAACCCTGAAAATATCTGGAATTTTTTTAATTCCCGGAATTCCATGACTATTCCCGGAACGTGGCAGTCCTGTGTTGGAGTTGGGAAATTGGTGGGTTTTAAGTATTTTTGCGGTAATTGTTTCTGACATAATAAATAATATAAATACATAAATGTAAATGTTACAAAATTCAAAATGTGCATTTAAAATCAACTGACATAAAAAATAAGTTGGCGGTCGAACAACTGTCGATCGCAGCGCAACCTATGTAACTCGGTTTCGCCATCTCAGAAGTGCGTTTTGAAAACGTTAACCATGCACTAAAAATTCACTATTCAAGTCCTGATTTCCCAAGAACCTTCAAAAAATCAAGTGAACAAATGCATCATAGCCTCAAAACATTTATTGTATGAAAAGCTAAAGTGTTGGAATGAGTTAGTTTTGGTATAAATAGGGTTTTATAATTGTAAATTAATTTTTTTACCCCTTTTCAAAGGTAAAGATAATATTACCTGACGTAATCTAACCAAATATTAGGGGATTTGGGTCCGCAGGCACGCCCAGCCACGGCGAATGGTGTGAGCCGCCACTCTACCTTGTTATTACCTGCCTATATGCCTTGGGTACCGAACCAGTGGCGGTTACAACTCAGTGGCGGCTGGTATTGCTTCATATTGCAGTATTTTATACAAATATATTACTGACATTTAACTTACTTTGGTTGAAGAGGTATAACAGAACAACTTCGTTATAACAGAAATTAGAAGGTATAGAAACAACTGGACTTGTTGGGATTCGAACCCACGATCTACGCCTAACCGGATACCCCTGGTACTGGAAAATTAAAATTAAAATCTACTGTGTACCACATCAAAAAAAAAAAAAAAATATTAATAATAATAATAATAATTGTTATGTTTAACAAATTATTATATATACTACAGTATATTATAAGTTGCCACACAGAAGATAAAAATAAAAATAGTATGGTTATAAAAAAAAAACAGAAAGTGCCAATGTTGATCCATTTGGTTGTTTATTGCACATCAGCAATGTACTTACAATCTGATCAATAGGTCATTTTAGAAACCCTAAACAATCAATAAAAACGTATAGCAAAACGCAATTTCCCCAAGTAGGGAGGAGCTTAAGCTGTCGATATACAATATAATCTGTTAATCCAATGTTATGTTAGATGTTATGTAATAGAAGATTTGTTACAAATCCCCCTCCAGAACTTATTAAGAAAAGATTATCTGCTCAATCATCACCCCCGCAAATCATTCTTTTATTTCGGGAGATATTTTGATTGGAAAATCTTTTAGTTTTCGTAGGTGTATATTTCGCAGATGCTATAAACTGGTTTGAACGATATTTTTTTGGTATAAATTTAGCCTATTTATTATTTTTTTATTGTTGTTAATGCCACTGTTCAGTTCTCGCCTCATATTGTGAGCCACCAAAGTACGGTGCACAAAACACTTGGGAAACCTGTTCTACTTTATGGCGTAGATGGACACTGTCAGATTGCGACAGCAATCCCGCTGTCGGTCTTCGAAAATAAAATGCTTCGTAGGTTCTTCGGAGGTACTATACGATCAACAGAATCTGGTGAATGCGAAGTAGTGCTAAAAGTCATCGCTTCTACAACACTCTAAGCTTTGTCGACGATCTTACAGCCAGAAGACTTTAGTGGATATGCTATGTGCACCTTATGCCCGGTAGCAGACCGGGACACCACCCCACGAGGAAGACCTGGCGAATAGTGACTGAGGACCGCGAAAGGTATAGGACTGTTGTTAGAGCCGCCGAAAGTCCCACTGGCCTGACTGCGCCAAAATAAGCTAAGCTGAAGTTTTTAACACCCAACAGTCACACACACACAGTTTTTTTTTTTTAATTAAATAAAATCTATTTTCACAGGAAGTATAAATCGTAAAGCTAAAATGAGGTGTCACAAAGTGGGATAAAAATATATATCTGTATTTGGACATAATTTATGTGGCTAACATAACGGTCCATATATCAAAATGTGTTTAATACCCATTTTCTAAAGTAATAATATTTCAGGGCGAACTTGCAAATTTTTACTATACGAAGACCATTTTAATATCTTTACAGCTGATCCACAAATTGATTAACTTAGTATAAAAACACTCTGGTCTCCTTTGCTTGCAAAACAATTGAAAAACCTCTGACAGATTTTATCCGTTAGTGAGTCTAGAGTCTAGTCTGGTAAATTGTCCACTTTTTGCTTGTGGTAAATTATGTATTAGTTCGAATATTCCACAAGACAATAATAGTATCAGCGTGATTGTCGAACAAGGAAAGGATTTTTAAAAAAACGGGGCATCCTTTGTTTACAAAATATTTGGAAATCTCTGCCATAATTGAAAAGTTGCATCTCACGCCGAGAGGTCTGGAGATGTGAAGTTGAGGAGGCGTCGCGCCGTCTAATGTGTTCCAGCCAGGTATGGCCGACCCATTTCTATATGGACCAATCTGTCCAACAATGCGCTTTGAATACCTGTGCCTGAAACGCGTGCTATCGGGATGACTTGGGCTTTCTCTTTGTTTAGACTTTAGTTTTAAGATATAGGCTACAAAGCCGATATACCTTAACTGTACGGGTTCCAATTTTTTATTTAACCAAGCGCCCTGTATTTCTTAAGACGTTTTCGACATTTTCTTTAATTTTTATTCCTATTTTGGCTAGGTTTTTGCGTATGCATTTAAGTCTTGTGAGGTAATTGTGTCCTGTGTTTTTCTTCTTTTAATTTTCCTCTTTTATTGAAGATCGGCGATCATCATGGCACATTGACAGCAGTATTTTTAAATTGTACAGGCCAAGACTTGAATTTGCTCCAACAGGGAGGTTCAGGGATATCCATGGGGAAAATGTTTTAAAGTATAGTAGTTCCCCAACTGGCGGCATCAGAATGAATTGCAGTCACGGGCCCCCTGTTTAATAATGAAACTTAAGTAGATGGGGAAAATTATTTTTCCCCCTACTAAATAACGTATTTTTTAAGAAAAATGTTAAGGGATATAAAAGAAATTACCAATGCATTAAAATATGTTTTGAAAAAATTGAAAGTAGCCTTCTTCTTTTTATGCCACTTCGATCAAAGATTGGCGACCATCATGGCAATTTGGACCTTGGGGACTGCTGCTCTGAAAAGGGAAGTCATGCCATAGCAAAACCAGTTAAACCACTGCCTCAGGTTTTTCAACCAGGTTTTTCTTATTGTGCTGGGAGCCCTCTCTCTATCTTCTACCTTCCTTTGAATTATTACATACAGAAGGTGATAATTTTCGTTTCTCATCACATGGCCGACGTATTTCTTAACTGTCTGCAGTACTCGGGTTCTGTGTCCATTCACCTCTGGACCTTGGCATTAAAGACACGACCTCTCCGAGATATGTGCATAAAAAAAACCCATTCAACAATAATAATAATTAATTAATTGGTAGATATGCGATGCCGTTCAATACTTTTCAAGCGATGGCGAGTCGCAACATTTAGTAAACCTTTATATTTCAGTACAAAGTGTCATAGTATTTCTCCAACACTTTTCACCTAATAACCTGCAGTAACGCCTGTCGCGGAATGTCTTTCTGCATATCACGCTGTTGACAATTGTTCAGGCCTTTCGCAAGCCGTCGCGAATCGGTCGATTACTGAGCGCGAGCAGCAGTTCTGACATACCTTCATTCAGGATCCAGGCCCAAGGCCGCGCATTTCCCTATCTGTCACCGATTATGATTATTTGGTGACATTAGAAGGTGACTCATGACAAAAGCTAAGCTGGTGTGATGTAACCGTAGCATCTTATTAGGTTGGGTGATGAATTCAGGTCGGCGATGTTAATATTCATCCGATCAACTTCATTTTTGATTCCACTCAGGTTATGAACTAGTACCGAAAAGTCGAATGAATTAGATGACACAATATTAGTACAGGTCAGAGATATGAAGACACGCAAAAAGTGATGGACCTCATGGACCCAAGGCATGCTGTACCCCGCTCTTTTTATACCGTTCGGTTTAGCTTGAGGGTTTAATGCTTTTAATACGAATTACATGGATAATTAATTGTTGTAGATGAAATTACTTATTTTATGTTAATTATGATGATAGTATACTTTATGTTATTCGGGTATTTATATATATTAGCCACACTCAGAGAGACAAAATTCCTTTTTTTTCGTGACTTCCAGCTTACTTACTTCGCGTTTAATGGGTTGTCCAAATTTACTTCTACCTGCCATAGCAGCTTCTACTCATGCTTTTTCAATCGGGTGAGGTTTTGTTTTTGAGGTTGGTTATAAAAAAATTGGACTCGGCTTTGCGTTTCCATTGTTTCCAATCTTGTGTATGTTTAAGGGACTTTTGGCAAATTGAACCATCTCAAAGCAATACAATAACGTTAAAACTTAAGTTACTGTAACGTAGACTATATATACGTACGAATACGGTACATTAAATACATATACTATGTATACTAGTTAGAGGTAACCCAGACATTTTGAGTCAGTCAGATGCTAGATATAATTATTATTTTTTCTCTCGTAAATCAAACTGTTATCTATCAGTGGGCTTGAAAAGCTTACAAGCCTATTTTAAGGTTTGGCTTGTAAAATAGTTTTGCTGTCGAGCTTGATTTGGAGATTTGGAGACCCTTATGGCTTAATCATTCATGTATTGGATGTACATACATTAATGAACATTTCCATTAAAATAACATAACATCATTACAATTTGGACTCGTTAGCAAATGGCCCTTGAAAACATGTTAAGAAATAGGAATCGCAACAGGCCTGACTAGTAGAGTTACGTCCGCTGACAAGAGATCGGATTCAGTCCGCAGGAATAGATGATTCCCCCTGGAGTTACACATCACTAGCATATACCATATGAGCCATTTTGGCTCAAGCTCAGACAAGCTCATATTCGTCCAAAAACACAATAGAAACAGCAACACATTTACACATATGCTATGCAACGGCCTAATTATACCACTATTAGCCACTTGGCCCAAAAAAATTAAACCCATTTTTTCAAACTTCCTGCTACCATAAAAAAAAAACATGAAAAGGTGCAGTCCAGTCATCCGTTACCTCGTAGTTTTTCACAAAACCAAAACAAACCGACCATCTAATCGCCGTATTTAGTCGGAATATTAAGAACAATAGACGCACCTTTCTAACAGACTATTTTAAATATTTTTTTGTTACCCCAAAGGCCCGAACAGGGTGGAAAAAAGCAATAATTGGCCCCTCTGTTTCCCGATTCGTCACACACAAAATGATTGGGTAGAAATGCAATTTGTATAGCATTGCAGTTTGAAGACAACCCCCCAAAAAGGGTAAATTAATCGCTCTGTATTTAACCCTTTGCAAGTCTTTTGATACCGATCTATAGCCTTCTGAACCTTCTTTTGAGCATCGGAAGTAATTTGTAAACAAATTTGACGTATTACTTTTTTACAACCACCCCTTTTATGGAGGAAGTTCGCTTTTATTGGTGGTTGGATTCAACTGAGGGGGATGATTTGCTGCTGTTTGTAGCAATGGCTGTGAAACTATCTGATTAGCATTCAAAGAGGGTTGAAAATGAAACTGGAGCGGTTGTTGTTGCGTGTGAAAATATGTGTGTAATATGTATAGCTTTTGAGTCTCAATTTCACGCGTCAGCAGACATGTATAAGTTTTATATATTATACTAAATGGTATGCATAGTTTTTTTCATTACTTTGGAGTACGAGTTACGAGTACGAGGCTATCATAGGTGTAAAAGGTCATGGTGCTAAATCGGGTTAGTTACATTTAGCATTTGTTTGGTTCTAAGCCCCAAGGTCGTGCCTAGGAATTCCGAGAGAGAGGGGGTTCAGTCGAAATCACTTTTAGTTCGTATCAGTGTTAGTTTCAGTGTTAGTTTTAGTTGTCGAGTGCTACCCTCGCACGCCGCAATTTTCACCCTATTCATCACCATTTACGGTATGCACTTAGGCCTTGTGCTGAGAATAAGCAATAATTGTTACTAGAAGACCCTTTTTCAAATTCAATTTATTTTAAAAAAAATCCTTCCAGAAGTTTACCCACAAATCGACGAACAGACAAACATTTCGTAGAAACCACGTTTTTGGGTTCTTGGGACCTCAATACGTGTAAATACACTGAAGTCTCAAAAACAAAATTTTCGATCATCAACTAAGCTTTCCTAATACTTACGTATAAATAAGAAAGCAAAAAAAAACGAAACCTGCGTTTTTAGGAAAACCTCTTAATTTCCTCATGGAAACGAAAATGAAGTAAAATTGGTGAGTAAAAGGAGGGGGAGGAAATGGTTTTCAAGTTAATGCATAAAAGAAAATCCGCGACTGTATTGTTCCGCACAGTCATTTATACTCATTGTGTAGAGTAACCCTCTCTTGAAGGGTAATTTTGCATGGAAAGGCTACCCCTAATAACTACCCCTCCCCCGCCTCCCTCTCTGAATTGCGTGCACCGCAACTTTGCTTGCTGGGCCATTATTGTATCAGGGCACGCAGGGCACTCAAAATAAACAAAATTCCCGTCAGTTGAACGAGTCTACTGGGAAATCAGTAATAAAACAACCCGGTAATGACTACCCAATTTTTTTTATCGTTGTTTAGTTACTTACACACGACCTGTCGACCACCGTAGCAGAGTCGGCAAATAACTAGGCTGTGTGTCTACTGTCTATCATTCGAAGGGTCAAGGATCGAGATTCGGTAGCGCGGTAAATAAGAGGCATATACCTATATTTTTAGGCGAGCGGCACATTTTCCGATTTTGGGGAGTGCCCTCTTTGCCTCTTCGGGGACTGTTTTGGCCTCATTCGCCCCTTATGGCTAAACCGGAACTGCAGGATATCGCAACTCAACTTCACGCTACTAGTATTTGACTACAATTGGCTACATCTTCTGCTTCTTCTTTTAATGCCTCTTCAATCTAAGATTGCCAATCATCCTGGCGATTGAGACCTTGGAGACTGCTGCTCTGAAAAGGGAAGCCATCATGCTCTTGCCAAACTACTGCCTATGGTTTTTCACCCAGGATGCTTTTCTTCTGCCGAGAGCTCTCTGTCCTTGTATCTTTCCTTGGATTGTTACTTCCAGAAGGCGATACTTTCCGTTCTTAATCACATGACTGAATTATGTTAGCTTCTATTTCTTAACTGTCAGCAGCAACTCGGTTTCTGTATCCATTTGCCTTTGGACCTCAGCATTAGGGACACGATTTCTCCAAAAAAAAAATGAGCACCATTCAGCTGTTTACCCACATTTCAAATGCACTCATTCTGTTTTCTACATCTAATAAATGCATCTAGAAACTACCATTGCTGGCTACGGCTCTGGAAACCTTCATTACTGGCAACACCGATGAGTTTTTAATGCATACTCTCTTATACAAACACCGGCATAGACTTTTAATTTAATTTGATAAAGTAGCGCATTTGTCTGGCAAGTAAGTACCAGCCCAGGACTGATGTTTGCCAGGCCTGGTATATTAATGAGTAGGTACCTGCTCATACCACAAAGACCGTGGTATAACTACAACTACTAATGGCTATTATTTTGAAAGGCATGCATGAGATTAGGGAACTTAGAGTTCTACATAGGAGAGATCGGACATTTGAGCGCGCCAATTTTTTTTAATCCTGTGACCACCTGATGCCTCGTCTCCTCGGACTTGCTATCAAAATAACGTGTCAGGTAGCCCCATGATTGCAAAAATATTTTTGGTGCCCTGGAGTGGCCGTTCTCTCCTATATAGAACTCTAATTAGTGTATATATATATATCTTCTTCTGAGGGCACAATCTCAACGATTGGTTGGCAGCAACTGCATATCATCCATCTGCTCTCTCATCCTCTTCAGCTCATGGCACGTTCGAGTTCCATATATACAGTATGTACATAAATATTTGTATATATAAAATAATAGAATAATTGATAGACATTATTATTGTGTAGCATTACATAATTGGCTTGCCTCCATTCTCTACCATTCTCAACCAGTGCTGTAAGATGTGGGAAATCTATGGTCCACCAATATTTAAAATATTTAACCAGCACTGGACAATTTTTTGCCATGGCACTATTGAAGACATGATGCACGCAGCAGAAATGCGAATGCTCAGAAAATCCTGCGGTGTAACATTGAAAGACCGACGCAGAAACGAGGACATAAGGCAGGAGATGAGAACGTGTTGCGTGCAAGAAAAACTGAGGGAAAAGAGGCTGAACTGGTGGGGGCACTTACTACGTAGAGACGAAGACCACCTAGACAGAAGAGTAATGGAACTGGAGATGCCAGGAAGAAGACTACCAGGGAGGCCGAAACTAACACTGGATAGAAAGATCGCCGAAGACATGAAAAGATTGGGGCTCTCAACTGAAGAAGCACAGGACAGGACCATGTGGAAACGACGCTGCCGTGCCGCCGACCCTCCATGAGGAAAAGGCGTAGTAAAAGTAAAAGTAAGTATTACGGTGCCTATAGAGTATATATGTATACAAATATTTGTATATATAAAATAATAGCTAATAATAGATAGTCATAATTTATTGTGTAGCATGGGCTTGCCTCCATTCTCTATCATTCTCATCCAGAGCTTTGGGATGTGGAAAATCTAAGGTCAGCCGATATTTAACCACGGGACAATTATATTTGCCATGGAACTATTACGGTGCCTATACTAATTGATAAATTGGAAACATGTACTCGTACCGTCTTTTTTAGTTCGGGGCCCTTCTACTTGGGTGCGAATAATTAAACAAAATAATTTCTCCCTGATAATGTTGAGTTGTTGACCTTCCAGACTTATAAATAAATTTGTCATGAGAAATTTTCCCAATATAATTAGAACCGACAATGTATGGGATACACAAATTCTATTAATTTAACGGTAGAGTGTGTTATTTAAAAATCTTGATTGTGTATAGAAAAGCAGTAACCGTGATTTTAATTATGTGAGTCGTGTTTGTTGTATTAGTGTGTGGACCAGTGCCGGGTTTGGCTATGGGGCACTGTGGGCCCGGGCCCCAGGGCCCCCACAAAAATGGGGCCCCCACAAAACGAAAAAATACAAATAAAAAATTGAAAAAATTAAAAAAAATCAAAACAGATAACTTTTTAAATTTTCGCGGGAAATTCGAACGCATCGTGGCATTAATGACTCATTTTTGATAAAAATTTAACAAAAAATGAAGTATGTCCACTCCTGCTCTGAAACCACGATTGTTTTGCTTCATTAAATACAAATTGAAAATTTGAAATCAAATTTCTAAATTGAAACTACTTTTATCAGCACTTTCTGGTTGGTATATTGTTAAGGTAAGTAGCATAAGTTAATTCTTATATTAGAGGCGGAAGTACCTAATAGTTGTTCTTTATAAGATAAGGTCCTTATTTTTCGTATTCTGCGCCCATTTACCACAATTCACAGAACGCATCAAAACTTTGTAAGCCTATTAATTTTAATACGAAATGTGCCCAGCCACGTGGTCGCCACAAAATCGAGCACGTTATAAATATAAAATTCATTGGTCTAAAATGTTATATGTCATAAAATGTTATATTATAAGACGCATGATTCGGAATTTTGAGATGTTTTATACAAAAGGGGATAAAAAATAAAATGTATTCGATTTTGTGGTGACCACGTGGCTGCACATTTCATCTTAAGTAGGGCAATAGGAACAAGTGGACTAGATAATTAGGCTCTGGCTAGTGAGTTCTGAAAAAACTAATTTATTACAATTTTCATTTTTGATTCCGTAGTGAAATAATGGATCGTCACAAGGGAAAACGCGAATATGCAAGCGGCAGTGAAAAGCGGAAAATCGCAGCAGATAAAGAAAACAAAATTCAAGATGTTTTATCTAAAACGCGCCGTATAACGGATTTTGTAACAAAAATAGAGACGGGTCCATCTACTCCTAGTTCTACTTCTAATTTTGTTGAAATGATGAGTGGTGATTCTGATTTTCCTGCATCTTCTCAAGTTATTGCTAGCCCTACCCAAGAGGTAAGAGTTTGACTTTAATTACTTAATTAAGGTGACCGCAATCAAAAATTACCGACCCCACTCACCCCAGTAATTCTTATGGAATTAAAAATGGGGGACTCCTGTTAATTTACTGTATGAATTAAACCTACCTAAACTTGAGTCGGCCATGCCGAAAGGATTGTTTACAAAATTAATTACAACTGTAATTGTTTTACTTGTAGGCAGTAATTGATAACAATGACGAATCCGAAAATACTGCTGATGATGGATTTTGCAAAGAAAATGACGTGGGATTGTGGCCAGCAGTTCTTAGTCAACAACACATCGACTATTGGATCAAGAAAGGAAATTTGGAAACTCAGCATTGTAATGAAGATATTTTGAAAGAAAAAAGCTTGGGACAAGTAGATGCAGTGAAAAGAAGAAAATGCCATGCAAGTTTATTCCTTCGTCAAACTCAGGCAGGCAAGTCTATAAGCCGCTCTTGGTTATGTTTTTCACCTAGTACGGGGAAGCTATACTGCTTTTATTGTAAATTGCTCTGCAAATCAGCAAATCAGTTTTCAACTGAAGGGTTTGCTGACTGGAAGCATGCGTCTGAGCGTTTGAAAAGACATGAAACTACCGTAACGCATTTGCAAATAGTTTGCCAATTTAAGCATCTCTCAAACGAGGCAATGCGTATTGATCGTGAGTTGGCCACACAAGTGAAGGAGAGCATTGCTTATTGGCGAAACGTTCTAAACAGATTGATTTCCGTCATAATATTTCTTTCTGGACGAGGACTTGCCTTTCGAGGGGACAACGAAATTTTGGGATCAACCAAAAATGGCAATTATTTGGGAGTCCTTGAGCTAATTGCACAATATGATCCGTTTTTAGTAGGCCACTTAGAGAAGCATGGAAATCGTGGCAGTGGTAGTGGCGGCGTTAACTACCTATCTGCCCACATTTGCGAAGAATTAATTGCGCTGATGTCCACCAAAGTTAGCGATGAAATAATTAAACGCTTAAAAGCCTGCAAATATTATTCGGTTTCGGTAGATTCAACAACTGACGAAGGCCATATAGATCAAATGACTGTGATTGTCAGGTATCTAGAAGAAAGCACACCAAAGGAAAGATTTCTTAGTTTTATGCCAAACCAAGGCCATAAAGCTAAAGAATTATTTGATGGCCTCAACAAAGTTTTAAAAAAGTTCGGCCTGGATTTGAAAGATATTCGTGGGCAGTCGTATGACAATGCTTCCGCTATGAGTGGAGAATATAGTGGTCTACGCACTTTGGTGCTAAATGAGAATCCTTTGGCTTTATGGGTTCCATGTTTCAATCATTCCCTCAACTTAGTGGGCACAAAAGCGATGGACTCCTGCTCCCAATCGAAATTATTTTTTAGCTTTCTTGAGCAAATTTATGTATTTTTTACAAGTTCCACAGCTCGGTTCAACGTCCTTTCAAATGTTCTAAAAAGTGCTGCGAAGAAGTATGGCCACAACATACCAGTGCCCAAAAGAATCAGTTTAACCCGGTGGTCCTCAAGAGCGGAAGCTACTAATAGCCTAGTTTTGGGCTATAACGAAATACGAGAAGTCCTTAAAGATCTCTCCGAAGAAGATGTCCAAGCAAGTGGACTCTATTTGCAAATTACCACGTTGGAGATAGCAATTTACGCTGTTCTTTGGAACGATATACTGGCAAGGGTGAATGCAGTAAACATCAATCTCCAGAATCCAAGAATCGACATTAATACTTCGATCAGTGTGATGGAGTCCCTTAAGATCTTCATTGGGGAATTTAGGGATTCTTTCCAAGAATATGAGAAAAAGGGTGTTGAATTGTGTGGGCACAATTCTTATAAATCGGAAACTTTGCGGAAGCGGATCCGAAATGTGAGGCTAAATCCTTTGGATTATGGGAAAACTGAGGAAGCTGAATTCAGTCATAGCGAGAAATTCCGAATCGAAAGTTTCATTCCCATAATTGACCAGTTTATGCAATCATTGGATCGGAGAATTTCAGCATATGAAGACATAAATAGGAAATTTGGATTTTTACAATATTTAGAAAAAATAAGCCCTGATGATTTGAAAACTAGGGCAGAGAACCTGGTGAGTTGTTACACAGGTGACTTGGACGGTAACTTGTACTTCGAGCTAGTACAGTTTCGTGAGTTTGTGAAATTATTTGTGATAGATGATGCACAAAAAAACAATATAATCGAAGAAAAACGTATCAGTTTTGAACGGTTCATGTACAATTTGATTTTAGAAAGAGGAGTAGCTGATAGCTTTCCCAATGTAGAAGTACTTTTGAAGATGTACTTAGTTATAATGAGTGGCAACATAAGCAGCGAGCGATCTTTTTCCGTACTAAAACACATAAAAAATCCTCGTCGCACCAGTTCTTCTGAAGCTCGGCTTAGCCATCTTTCAATGCTGAATATAAATCACGACATAGTGGCAGCGTTAAATTATGACGATATAATTGACAGTTTTGCTGTAATAAAGAGTCGAAGAGTGCATCTTTAAATAAATTAAAATTTTGTGTTTATAATTAGGTACCTATTAATTTATTCCTTTTAAAAATACACCGCAGTGTCTACAGCTTTAGTTGAGTAGCCCTTAGGCTTGTATTGTACTATTGACTTGACTTTATATTACTAAGAATCGCTTTTCTTTTTTATAATGATTTTGCAACCTGTGTCACCATTTTATAATTTATTGTGGGATATTCGTCTAAGGGGATTAGAAATTTCTCCCCGAGAAAGGGCCCCCACATAATTCGGGCCCACGGGCCCCCACAAGCCCAAACCCGGCACTGGTGTGGACTAGTGGTATGCATGTCGATAAGTAAACTCCCAATTATAATAATGAATATGCAACAACATTAAATTGGTTGCCATGTTCATGTAGATAATTTAGCAATTTGGACTATGCAGTTCAAGATAAGATGTTCAGTGTTTTTTTTTTTTTTGAACAAGCTCGAAATGTCTTCATCGAAATGCAGGAAGTACTGCGGTTGTACCTTTAAGTTTGCGAATAGTGAAATGTTATTGCTTTCCAATTTATACGTAGTATAAGGAAAGCTTTGCGACGGTCGAAATTTTCGATTCCGAGATTTCAACGGATTTACACGTTTTGAGGTCCCAGGAACCCAAAAAAGTGATTTTTATGAAATGTCTGTCTGTCTGTCGTTCTGTCTGTCTGTCGGTCTGTCTGTGCGTCGATTTCCGGGCAAACTACTCGGTCGATCTTGATGAAATTCGGCATGTAGGTTCACAAAAATCATACCTCGGAACAATTGTTTTTATTTTGGGCTAACTTAATTTAGGGGGGGGGGGTTTATTCTGAAAAAAATCCATAAAAACGTCTAAAAAAATTATTTCTCAAAAACGGCTCCAACGATTTCTTTTAAATTCACATATATTGTAGTCGTTATTAATATTAACGAAATGCGTGGGGTCGCTTGTCCCTTGATAGGTTGCTTCTGGGGGTAAAAAAATAAAAATAACTAAATTTTAATGAAAAATGACTAAAAAATAATTTTTCTGCGAAACCTTTCTATCGATGGTTTCTACCTTCAGGCATGTTTTAGGTGTTAAATTGAGTAACGAAACCGGACAGGTTGCTTTCCCAGAAAAGTATTTGATTTGGTAAAAAAAATGTTTTTTTTAAATAAAGATAGAAAATTCACGCTCAAATGCATTGCGTGCCCTGCCAGTATTGCTGAGTGGTAATGTGTTGGTCTGACTTATCTAGAATTTACCTCACCTCCAGTGACGTCAGGTGGACAACCCCCCCCCCCCCAACCCCCCGAGATATCGGAAATTTAACCATAGGAAAATTATTTACCATGAAATTACTCATTTTCTCTATCTACTAATTTTGATAAATCGGAAAGCATGTTCGAGTAAACTCTGACCGGTTCTTAATTTATGTGTTCCCAATCGTTCTATTTGGAATGGATGGATGGACTTTGACACAAGCAGCAAGCTATGGAGAACAGAATCAGTACATTTGAAATGTGGGTATACAGACGATTGCAGCGCATATCGGCCTGGGGAGTTCATGTCACTAATGCAGGGGGTCCTGATAGCTACTGAAGCCGAGTTGCTGCTGCACGGTCCAACTTGCCCCCCCCCCCCCCCCCGCCTCGAGCATTGTAAGACGTGGTTCATACTTCATGGTCCCCTTTTAGCTTTGTAAAATCTACAGCTATACTTTACTACTATTAAAATGCGTAAAACCATGCTATTTTGCTCTTATATTTTCAATTTTTTCTTATCCTGCCTGATGACGTCATAAGGTCTACTTAGTTTGGCCCCCGCCGTCATTCTATAACTCTACGCCTCTGTGACGAGAAACGAAAAGTAGGTAATAATAATAATCCTAGGGAAGGACAGACTCCCAGACAGGTTCCCGGTAGACGAATATTGTCCTGGTTGAATAACCAAAGACATAGAAAAAATTAAATTACTCGTGACTTCGTGGTGTTTGATGTCAATAAACAAACAAAAACAAAAACTTAATGTTTTAGAAAAACTTGTTATAACTACTATAACTAGAATTAGTAAAACCAAATAATCGTTAAAAAATTAACTTTGTCTAAGAAACCCACTGTTGTATATAAAACCCTGATCGCTTTTGACAAGAACTGCCATCTACAAAGGGAAACCCACTAGCGCAGTTACTCCTTCTCTGCGATTTGAGACTTGCTCAACTTGAGGAGACGATGCAAACCTGAAGCAGGGGTTTGGCAAGAGAATAGCAGCAGCAGTCTCCAAGGTCCTAATTGCTAATCTTCGACAGGAAGGGCATTTTAAAGAAGGAGAAGATAGTCATGTTACCCATTAGCATTGAATATATAACACTAGAGTTATATATTCAATGCCATTAGTAATGGGTCATTATTATTATTTTTTTTTTTTGTATAAAAGATAAATCGCTTATTAACAATTTAATGAATGTATCCGATTGACCTTTTCAGTCGCCTCTGTAGGTTATTACCCGTGATGAGTACGACACGTCTCCGATTGCATGGCGTGTAAAGACTCGCACAAGTGCAAGCACGTTACCACCTGGCCATCGAAGTCAGAATAAACCCTGGCGCCTTGAAAAATTTCCGTATCATGTCGAGGGTGGAACCTCGTCCTTCCATCCCATAGTCCATTACTCTCAAGACCGTAGGCAAGGGGGGGGGGGGTTCATGGGGGTGCAACCCCCCCCCCCCCCCCCCCCCCGAAATGAAATGACTTCATACTAGATAGAATCGGATTTTGAAAGGGAAAAAAAAGGAAAAATAAAAACCACTATTTAATACGCAATGCAATTTCTAACCCCCCCCCCCGAAAAAAATCCTGGCTACGGCCTTGATTACTCTACTAACTAGACTATTCCTGTAGTCAATAGCAATACAATACTAGTCAATATTGTGAAATCTCATATCCGCAATGACCGCTTCCGGAGGAAACTGTCAGCAAACTTATTTCTAGAAGTTTCCGCTTAGTTCCCTTCAGTTTTTGTTAAAACCATGAAAATTAGAAAAGTTTTCCCTGAATTGTATAATTGTATAGGTATAGCTACTCAATGGTCTGATCAATGAAAGTAGTCCAGTCATATTATAGTTTCAGTTTTCCTATCCTTGCTTTCCTTTCACGGGGGGGGGGGGGGGGGGGAATTTATTACGCTGATTTAATCGTCGATACTACATATTCCTATTTTGTCCCCCCCTCCAAAATGGGCTGGATCCGTCCCTGTCCAGGATTGGGAGTGGCTACTGTCAACAGGCTAAGATAAGCTAAGGTGAATAATACGAAAGGAATGTCAAACTGTCACACCTGAACCGAATTTACCGCCATTTTTCCTTGATTACGGCGGCACCAAGAGAACAACAAAAAAATTCGAACACCCGACTCCCCAGGCGGAGCGATCGGGAATTTTTTGGGCAAAGATCCGAATATCATTGTGTACAAATGGCGTTAAAGGTGTGACGGATGGGCGGTTGCACGGTGTGGTGGTGGGCCTCAATATTCATCAACCCAGGGATTAAGACCGTTCATAATTTAAGAATCGGTACCGCGTATCAGCAGTTGGTAGAGAACTAGATAGGGATGCACGCGGGACGAAACGGGACGCTGAAAGAGATAGCAGTTTTTTCTACGGGACGGGGCTATGGATTTGGAAGCCTGAGGCAGGAAAAGGGGGAAATGAAAAGCGAGACATTTTGCATTGGAGGAGAAGAATTACAAAATGGCTAGGTTGGCCTGAAATTTGTTATCAGACTAAATTTTCAAGAGTTCGAATGTAAATAAGGAAACAGAGGAGCGAACTCTCTGAAGAATAATTCCATAATTCCCGCCCCCTTTGCATTCAAAAATGTAAGCCTACAAACTAACTAATGAGAGTTATGATAGGACTTGTATATATCTGTACTTGGTTAAGTCATGCTATCGACTGTTACATTGGTAAGCTTGTCTCAGCCAGTCCTAAATAACCTACTTTCTTATCCGTATATATTGGAAAGCATTTATGTTCGAAATCCTTGTGGTCGTATACCTGATACAGGGACGCCGAGTTTTAAAAATTCTGGGGGGGGGGCAAGAATTAGGTACTCTGGAAAGTATTAGGAAAATGCATTGGTAATTGGTTATACTTAAAATAACTATAATGCAGAAAGCATTGACTGACGTACACCCGCTCTTTCTATAAAATTATTTACTAAAGCCTTTATATCAAAAATCATTCGAAAGTTGGCTATACGAACAAAATTGGCGCGGAAAAGTTTCTAAAAGTTGGTGCGGTGCAAATGCCAAATTATGTGATTTATTTTTATCTTAATGTTTGAAATATAAGGGAGACAAACAAATAAACTGCACTAAGGGTTCTTTGCTTCTGGGGGGGGGGGGCGCTGCCCTCCCAGAAACTAGTCTGCGGGGGCAAGATGGACCGTGCTCCCGCCAAGTCGGCGTCCCTGGTCGTATGAGTTGCCTATTAGTAAAAGAAATCCTGTCCACCTAGGTCGATTTTTCAGAAACCGCAAAAAACTGCTGTGCCGCAACGCCATGAGGTATAACATTACAGGTTTTAAAGCTAATTTTAACAGTATTAGAATTGCTTTTGCGTCTCAATATCTGATTCATCGGATAGAGTATTGAAAAATAAAAAAAATGGCGCGAATATCTCTAAACTGAAAAAATGGAGAGGAATGCCTTTGCTAATAGGCAACTCATATTTCAACTTTTTGAGGCCAGCCGCCACGTCTCCTATGACCAGCCATTGAAAAATCGTGGCAGGTTGCCCCGGACATTTTTGTCACATCTCTCCTATTTAAAACTCTATAGTTTTACCCTGCAAGTATCATTAGGAATGAACTCGAGAGGTAAGTACCAACTTTTTCCTTCAATACGGCTGTCTTTGTCTGTATATAATTTAAAGTCATCCAATGATGGCTACACAACAATGTCACTGCTGATTGTCAAATTTATCACATATCATGTCAAATTTTTCACTCACTTCATATTATTTTTAGTCTTTTAGAACCTATTCTCTTTTCAATCAAATAATGACTGATTGAGTCGGAAATAAAAAAAATGACAGATACCGAAATGTATTTTTATTTTTCCGCTATAATTCCCTATTTTTTCTTTCTTTTTATTGGATGGATGTGTTCATGTTAGTTGATATTCTTCTATTCCAAGATATATTGAATAGAAGGGTTGAAGTAGTCTAACATGACAGTTGAAATTAGTTTAAAAGGAAAAAAATAAATTAAAAAAAGTGGAAGAGTGAAGGGGTTGGGGTGAAAATTGAATGTCTCACGTAGGCTTGCTTATTGGAGATGTTTTTTTTATAACTTTTTCCCGAAGTAATAGTTTGTAGCCTAGAAATTTCTTTTGCCTTAAGTTAGTCTACAATGCAACCTATCTGTAACTTCCACACTATCATAAAGGCTCGAAATGGACCCAAATGGAAATAACGACAGTAAGTTTGTTTCCGTCTTTCTTCTTGACTGTATTGAAGCTCAGTGACCTTGGCCCTTGCTTAATTCTCCTGTGACTCTTAGCATAAACCAATTTCACAAGGCATAACGGCCTTAGGGCAATAAATGACACATCATAGAGTAGAAGAAATGTTCATCTACATTTTGATATGAAGTCACTAACAGTACCAATTAGCCAGTTTTGGAAATTCTTTGACCTGACATCCTCTGGGTGCGTTATTTTCTGCATATTATCAAGTTCAATGACTTTTGCCGACTGGAATATGAAAGTCACTACTTCATGCACATCAAAGCCTGGAAGAACATTCTTTTACTTTATGACATCTCATTTATGGCTTCAATTTTTTGAAAAATTGAATATTTATTTACACCCGAAACGTTTTCCCCCTGATGGTTTGTCTCTTAATTTTTGTTGGTTGCCAGTTACGACTTACTAGACTTAGGTAGGCGCATCCAACCCGGGGGACTTTTGGCCGCTGCATCTCGGACGAACTTCCGCCGCTAGCTTCCATGGAAGCTGCAGTCTGTGCCCGTGGCGTGCATATCTTCTAGCACTTGGTCCATCTATCCGAGCCTTGGCCTACCGGGCCGCCTAGGGTGGTTGAAGGTGTCTTCAAAAACTAGCTTCGGCATGTTTGTCGCCTGCATACAGTGCACATGACCCAGCTATTGGATTACGTTCCGCCTCTACCTCTACTAACCGCTTCTGACTGAAATATACAGTGATTGTACCCTATAGCCTACTATTCAGATATTTCCTCGCTCTGACTAAAAGTAAATTTATGGACCAAGAGTCACTAATTCCCAGCAGTAATACCATCCGTCAGGTACAGGTATACAGCTAGCTAAAGGGGCATTTCACGCAACGTTTATGAGAAAATTATGGAGCTCTTAAATACAAGATTTACGGGGGCAACTGTGCAAATTAATTTTATGCCAACAGATATTTACGGTAAATTTGCGAAATGGGTTTATTTTATAGAACTGATTGCTTTGATGGTTTTCTAACCGTACGAGTAATTCTGCCGGTCCTTTATTTGTGCAGTGTGCGCCAGCTCCAGTTCAATGGGGGGGGGGGGGGGGCAGGTGGGGTCATGACCCCCCAAAATGAGTAAATTTATATGATAGTAAAAATTTTTTTATAAATTGAACAAAACTCAAATTGTCAAGAAAAAAAATTACCTTTTAAACTTAAATAAAACTTGTGACCCCCCCCCTCAAAAAAAAAAAAAAATTCCGCTGAATCCGTTCTTGCTCCAGTTGATAAAGAACTGAACTTTCAACTCTTATCTGTGTTTGGTTAAGTCACGCTTTCGCCTGTTACATTGTCTCAATGGTAAGCTTATTGTCTCAGCTTGTCCATTATCGCTTGTAGCCGGTGTAGGTTGACATCGAGGACGTATACTAACTTAGTGGTTTGCCAACGGCCAAAATTGCATACAGAAACTATATAAATAACCCAAAATCTATGGGGTTTGTATGGGTACTTACTTACAGAGGCGACTGAAAAGACCAGTCGTAAGCATTCGTAAAATTGCTTGTAGGCTATTAGCGATTAATGATTAGCCGATTAATCTTGTATGTATTAAATTAAAAATATATATATATTAGTGCTGTTTTTTCAGCTGTAAATTGGACGCTTTATGTCAATTTACCTCCCAGGTAGCTTTTAAATACCCATTACCCATACAAGTAGCCAATAAAGAAGCCAATCGGCATAAACGTAAAGTAGCCTATTTACATTATGCTCCCATCCACCGCATTAGTAGACCTTTTCAGCCGTTTTTCGTACATTACATACTATAAATTCATTGAATACAAATGCTGACTTTTTGATTTAGCCACCAGGACCCAGGGGTCCCGCCCGCAGGCCCTTCTGCACCCCTTCCTCTCGGCACAGCATGATTCCACCGCCTTCTAAAGCTTCATCTCAGCTGTAGATGCTGCGTGTAATGTCCCCTTCCGTCATGGCTACGTGTCCTTTGTTATACTTTGTTAGTTCGTAAACATCGCGGCTGTCGGCTCCTTTGACTACTACCATTTAAATCCAACAGAAGAAGTGTTAAATTTGAAGGATGACTGGTCTCATTCCACGACGGAATCTTTTTTTCTCTCTCTCTTTTTGAATTGAAACGGGTACTTTGTCCGAAATTCCGCGAAGCCGCCGCCAATAGGTTGTGGCCTACAAGCTAAGAATGTGAATGTAGGAAAGTAGCTAGAAGTCTTTGACTCGGACTTAGATTCTCTTAGACTCTGCCGTCATTCTGTCAAGCTCTAACTCCTTTCCGGCCCTATTATCACTCGTAATTTGACAAAATGTTTCTGTGGACACTGCCTCCCTCCCCTTCCTTGCCAACTGGTCGTGTTTTTCTCAGCCAATGAAGGTAAGAGTAAGGTACCGATTAGGAAGGCTTCTAACCTTTTCCTCATGAAGCAAATCTTTCTATTTATTAATTCAGTCATGTGATCTGCGAGTTCCCCTGTTGTTGTCGATATACCATGTAGAAGGCAAGGCCATAGTCGGGTAGCTTCCCCCCTCCCCAAAATATTTGCAGCACACGCACGAGATAGAATAAATATATTGAGATTACTTCACCTCAGGTGACGTCAGATGGATCCTCCCTCCGATAAAATTTCTAGCTACAGCCCTGGTAGAAGGCAATCTTAAAAATGTTTGGGTGTGGTGACCTTTTATCCGATACATTTCCAACTGTTCCACTCTCATTAAACTAATAAAAGACAATACCTCCTTACCACAAAGAATTTACCGTCAAACAAATTACCCACATCGGAACAAAAGAACCAATAGAAAATGGAAGAAATACCTCTTCCAATACTCAAAATGATGTTAACCCCCAATTTAACTAATGTTAGTCAATTTGTATGGGTAAATCCCGGAGGTATTACATGGAGCGTGGGTAGGTAAGCCAAGTATAGGTGTAGTATAGAGTAATTGACGCGTTCGTGACTCCTGGTTCGTACCTGATGAGTTTCAGTTGGATGTTGTTCTAACTAATGGTTCTAAATCTATAATATCGATCATTGGGAATCACCTTCGTAATGCTTTGAGCTCGCCGATGGCTAAAGTACCCTGGAGTATAGCTGTCAAGCTTTGCTAAAAGGTAGGGAAAGTATCGAAGGGTGAACTCTCTCCTCACCTTCCTCTTCTTTGGACTTTGCAGCCCACAGCACTCCTCCCGCCATCAAACCAATCGGGCCTACCCCGGGCAACAGTGCCGGGTTTGGCTTTGGAGAGCCATGGCCCCAGGGCCCCCACAGAAAAGGGACCTCCACAAAAAGTCACAAAATAAAGAACCGGTCCGAGTTTACTCGAATATGCTTTCCAATTTATCAAGTAGTAAAGTAGTAGCTAGAGAAAATGATTAATTTCATGTTAAATAATTTTCCTATAGTTAAATTTCGGGCATCTCGGGGGGGGGGGGGAGGGGGGGGGGTTTCCACCTGACGTCACTGGAGGTGAGGTAAATTTTAGATAGGTCAGACCAACAAATTATACAACACAGCAATAATGGCAGGGCACGCAATGCATTTGACCGTGAATTTTCTATCATTTTTACAAAAAACTTTTTTTTTTTTCAACAAAACCAAATAGGTTTTTGGGAAAGAAACCTGTCCGGTTTCGTTACTCAATTTAACACCTAAAATATGCCTGAAGGTAGAAATCATCGATGGAAAGGTTTCACAGAAAAATTATTTTTTAGTCATTTTTCATTAAAATTTAGTAATTTTTATTTTTTTACCCCCAGAAGCAAACTATCAAGGGGCAAGCGACCCCCCGCATTTTGTCAATATTAATAACGACTACAATATATGTGGATTTAAAAGAAATCGTTGGAGCCGTTTTGGAGAAATAAGTTTTTTAGACGTTTTTTATGAGTTTTTTGAACATAAACCCCCCCTCCCAATTGAGTTAGCCCAAAATAAAAAAAACATTCCTGAGGTATGATTTTTGTGAACCTATATGCCGAATTTCATCAAAATCGACAGAGTAGTTTGCCCGGAAATCGACGCACAGAGAGAGCGACAGAC
The DNA here is from genome assembly GCA_963971405.1 of Psococerastis gibbosa. Classification (NCBI taxonomy): domain Eukaryota; kingdom Metazoa; phylum Arthropoda; class Insecta; order Psocodea; family Psocidae; genus Psococerastis; species Psococerastis gibbosa. Next base: position 15,730,169 of record OZ020485.1, read on the forward strand.
AGAGCGACAGACAGACATTTCGTAAAAACCACTTTTTTGGGTTCCTGGGGCCTCAAAACGTGTAAATCCGTTGGAATCTCGGAATCAAAAATTTCGACCATCACAAAGCTTTCTTTATTGGAAATTGGAAAGCAAAAATTACAACAGATTAAAAAACCAAAACAAATAAACTTGTCTAAATAATTTGACTGGAATTGTGATTGATAGTGAAATATCCGTCTAAGCCAAATGGGTACATAGGACAGCCCTGCCCGAGAAAGTGCCCCCACACAATTCCAGCCCACGGGCCCCCACAAGGCCAAAACCGGCACTGCCGGGCAACGCTAAGTGGAAACATCTAGCGGCTGACTAATCCTTTCACCACCGAGAAGAGACCGAAGACTTCCACGACCTTTGGATGTGCACTGACTATGGCGTCAGGACTCAGGTTGGCAGAACACTGAGCTCAAAAACTAGGAGTCTCTACCTCGGACACGAAAAAGTAAAGTCTTCCAGTCAGTCCAGTCATCTCGGTTTTGGTCCATCATCCACGAACTCCCAACCTCCGAGAAGGAGGCCGGTTTCTAATTGTAATTCATCCTTCCAGCGGCTTCGTGGGCTTGTGAACGTCCCTTTAGTCGTCTTCCCATCATGCTTGCTTGTGCATTATGTTTGGCATCCAGTCTTCTGGAATTCTCACAACGTATCCCAGATTCCCAGCCATCTTTTCAAAACGGACTGTCTTCTCCATTTCTCTCACTCTTATTTCTCTCATTTCTCTCACTCTTATCCGGAATACGGTTTCTAGTGTTTTCGATTTATTAGTCATGCACCGGAGAATAGAATTAGTGTATTTGAAATGTTTATGTACCGATCAATGCTGCTGTGCTTGCGCATATTCTGGAGAGATCATGTCTCTAATGCTGAGGTCCTGAGCGAATGGGCACAGAAGCCGAGTTACTGCTGATTGTTAAGAAATGGAAACTAACATACATTGACATAGGCTGTGGGGAACGAATTCACTGAGTTTGAAATGTAGGTATGCAGGCAAATGCTGCGCATATCCTGTAGAGATCGTCTCTCTAAAGCTAATGAAAACAGAATTTGCTGCTGACAGCTAAGAAACGGAAACTAATATACTTCGGTCATGTGACGAGGATCGAAAAGTATCGACTTCTGCATATAATAATCCAAGGGAAGGGCTAAGGGCTCCCAGCAGATGAATAGCGTCCTGATTCCTGATTGAAAACCATGAGGCAATGGTATGGCAAAAGCACGACTTCCCTTTCCAGAACAGCAGTCTTCAAGGTCCAAATTGTCCTGATGATCGCCAATCTTCGATGAAAGAGGATTAAAATAAGAAGTGTTTTTGTTTATCAGGCAGCGAGTGAGTATTATATATATATATATTTTTTTTTTTTTAGTTTAACAGTTCTGCACGGCTACTATTGCAGTCCATTTAATTTTAACTTATTCTTGAGGATAAAAATTTAAACAAAAAAATTTCCATTCACAAATTAACTTGTTTACATTTCGTCTTAGATGTCAACCCACGCCGGCTACAAGCCACGAACAATGTGATTAATGTGAACAAACTTATTAGGTATAACCATTGAGACAACGCAACAGCGTGACTGTACATGAATGAATGAGTGTTGTTTACAAGGTCTTTTGTTTCAAAAAGTGTATCAACCGGTAGAAATTCCATCCCCCCTCCCAGGGTCGTGCCGAGTACCATAGGGGGCGCGAGACAGAGCACCGAGAGCCCCACGTTGGTGGTCCTCACTGATAGTATTGTTTAACGAAAAATATAATAATATGTTTTAGAAGTTTTCCTTCAAACTAGGGAACATAACTTTTTATAAGGCTCGCTCCCCCCAATGTTCACTAAATTTTTCTCGATTTTAAATTTTTTCTTTCGAAACCGTCTGTCCTATTAAGGGCGTCATTATGGTTTTTGAGCAAAAGCGCAGGGGAACGAGTCCCCCTTATGGTCAGCACAACCCTGCCCTCTCCTCCCGTTCCTGGCTAAGTCACAGCTTATAATATCTTGGTACAGTTAATGGCAATGGTTTAATAATATTTTACAAAGGGTTAGTTGGACATACATTGCCTGCTGTATGTTTATAGTAATTACAGGCAGGGGCCCCAGTCACTAACCCGTTGTCAGGGGAAAAGGGCGACGTTTTCGGAGTGTTTCAACGGAGTCTGGCGAATCCGATGCAACGCCGAAATCCATCGGCTCTACAATGCCCTCGGCGTCATTGACGATCTTAGAGCAAAAAGGCTACAATGGATAGGACATGTGCACCGGATGCCGGACCACAGACCCCCAAAGGCCGTGTGGGAAGCAATCCCCCGCGGAAGAAGACCAAGAGGAAGACCAAGGCGAAGATGGGCGGACCAGTACTAGGAGGACCTCCTTCGAGTTGGCGTCGAGGCAGCAGATTGGACAGCGGCTGCTGAGGATCGGCAAAGATGGAGGGAAATCGTCATAGCGGCCAAAAGTCCCCCTGGGCTGATCGCGCCTAATTAAGTCAAGTTTTGGAGTGGGTTTACTACTCCCATCGTCAGGCTTAGTCCTGACAATGGGCTCCATCCTAATTATTCTATGACTGTTAGACCCCTGCCTCTGATGACTATAAACACGGCAGGCAGTGTAAGTCCAACTAACCCTATGTTAAACAGCTTAGAGTGGTAATCTGCATTATTTTGCACCGCACATACATAATATAAAACTGCCTATGAGGATAGGGTGGCATCATTGCATCAATATCAGAGAGATATTATGGTAAGAAATAAATAACAAAATATACGAGGGGCTGCTGATAAATGTTTGAAATTAGTTTGCGAGTTGACTTGGAGTTCTAGAGTCAGCAGTGAGTGGGCTTATAACTCAAATTCTGTATGATGCCATCCATCACCCCTAGCTCCCTACTGCTGTTGCTTACCAACCGAGAAATTGAAAATCCCGTTGCAGGCTACATGTACGGCTTGTACCCTTCAAAATAGCCCCCCCCTATTCTCCCATATTTTCATTATAATTATTTAGTGGGATTGCATGTGGGCTATAAAAACAGCTAATCTATTATTTGGAAAATCATGTAATGTACCATATCAACGCGCGCGGCAGCGCGCGACCAAGTTCCATACAGCCGCGATGAGCTGACCAGCAAGTATATCTCCACGGCGAGTTTACGGCATTTTAGCCACTTTCCAACCATCACTGTAGCTCACCCAGTTGTCCGATTGACCTCTAATTTTGCATTCAGGCTTTAAATACAACACAGAACCCCAATTTAAAAATTCAGCACTCTAGCATGATTGGTTGCTGAAATCCAAATACCCCAAAACCACACTTTTCGCGTGGACTCACTCACTCACTCACTCACTCACTCACTCACTGACACAAATTATAGGCCACTTCCAGATGTGCTGGAGATGTGAAACTCAGGAATTAGTCTCTTCTTACCATCAAACCCCCAGAATAAATCAAAAAACCCGAAAAAGTTTTATGATAACTTAGCAATCACGTAATGAATTTTACGTACTTAGCTTACGGCCGAGCATACATATGGCACGCTTATCCCATCCATCCACGTGTGCAGGACAACTGAAATTTGGGATTGGGTTCATTCTTGCCATTTCCCATTTTTTCCACTGTATTCAGAAAATTGACTATGTAACTTAACGTAGTCACTTAACGAAAGCTAGCTTCTAGATGTGCCTTATTCCTACGTAGGTAGGTAGGTATATCTATATAGTGGTCCGCATGTTGTATATTGTTCTTACTTTCATATGGGCTTTCTATAACTTGTCAGTCTTCTAGTTATTCTGGTTCTAGCTAGACTCTTCCCGAAAATTCTCGAATCTTCACTTTTCAAATTTATTCCCGATCTTCCATCATGGCTGTTCCGGTTCCAGCATTTTTCACCATACATAGTACAGCCATGTGTGAAAAGATGACTAATTCTTCCTCTGTCTTTCAATTTTTTTAACACTCCATGCATACATGTCAAGTTATTGCTTTCCAATTTATACGTAGTATAAGGAAAGCTTTGTGACGGTCGAAATTTTCGATTCCGAGATTTCAACGGATTTACACGTTTTAAGGTCCCAGGAACCCAAAAAAGTGATTTTTACGAAATGTCTGTCTGTCTGTCGTGTCTGTGCGTCGATTTCCGGGCAAACTACTCTGTCGATTTTGATGAAATTCGGCATGTAGGTTCACAAAAATCATACCTCAGAAGCATTTTTTTTATTTGGGGCTAACTTAATTTGGAGGGGTTTTATTCTCAAAAAACTCCAAAAAAACGTCTAAAAAAATTATTTCTCAATTTCTTTTAAATTCACATATATTGAAGTTATTGTTAATGTTAACGAAATGCGGGGGGTCGCTTGCCCCTTGATAGGTTGCTTCTTGGGGTAAAAAAATAAAAATAACTAAATTATAATGAAAAATGACTAAAAAATAATTTTTCTGCGAAACCTTTCAATCGATGATTTCTACCTTCAGGCATGTTTTAGGTGTTAAATTGAGTAACGAAACCGGACAGGTTGCTTTCCAAGAAAAGCATTTGGTTTTGTAAAAAAAAATGGTTTTTTGAAAAAATGATTGAAAATTCACGCTCAAATGCATTGCGTGCCCTGCCAGTATTGTTGTGTGGTAATATGTTGGTCTGACCTATCTACAATTTACCTCACCTCCAGTGACGTCAGGTGGACAACCCCCCCCCCCCCCCCCCCCCCGAGATATTGGAAATTTAACCATAGGAAAATTGTTTACCATGAAATTACTCATTTTCTCTATCTACGAATTTTGATAAATTGGAAAGCATGTTCGAGTAAACTCGGACCGGTTCTTTGTTATTTGTACAAAAAGATATGATATCCAACCCAAAACACTCCGTGTAAAAAATACCAAGTTCCTTTGGCCCATCAAAGTTGTGATATCCAGATGGGCCAAGTTCCTTTTTTCTGCCTATGTATGTTGTGATATCAGGATGGGCCAAGTTCTTGTAATTTTTCTCTTTCAATATTTTCTCTAAAAAATTAATTTAAATTTTTTTTAGAACTTGGTGCTTCTTCATGCTTATGTACCTTGACACTGACACTTGCTGTAATTGGCCAATGATGACGCATAAGATATGGCTAAATGGCAAATTTGCAACTGAGGCCACAGTGTCGTTACGGGGCAGCACCCCCCAGAAGCAAAGAACCCTTAGTGCAGTTTATTTATTTGTCTCCGTTAATATTTCAAACATTAAGATAAAAATAAATCACATAATTTGGTATTTGCACCGCACCAACTTTTAGAAACTTTTTCGCGCCAATTTTATTCGTATAGCCAACTTTCGAATGATTTTTGTTAGAACGGCTTTAGTAAATAGTAAATAATTTTATAGAAAGAGCGAGTGTACGTCGGTCAATGCTTTCTGCATTATAGTTATTTTAAGTAACCGTTTGCCAATGCATTTTCTTAATACTTTCCAGAGTACCGAATTCTTGTCCCCCCCCCCCCAGAATTTTTAAAACTCGGCGTCCCTGAATAGGATGACACTTGGAACGCTTGCAAAAGTGGAACACCGAGTTTATTCGATTTTTGTTAGTGTTCCAAGTGCCGTTCTATCGTGTTTGGGTAGTATATTTACCCAATAATTGCGTAAAGTTGGCAATTATTAATTAGGAATCAAACGATGGAAATACGAACAGTATTGAAACTATCTGTCCAAGGCAAGCACTGTAGAAATATAATAAAAATAGGACAATTCATTTCAAATGTTTGACGACTTCACGACATTTCGAAACGGAGTTCCGTCAAAATTCCGCCTGTAATCAAATCAGAAACGATAGAACCAATTCGTCACCTTTACCAATTTCAATTTAGAAATAGTCATGAAAACATGCAAAATTGCTGAGGTCTACTGTAGCCATGTGTCAAATTAGCTGACAGCGTGTCATGCGAATTGAAAATCTGTCAAATATCTGATGGGGCGAATTTGAAAATTGCTGTCGTTGTATAGTTCACACAATTGGAGAGCAGGGGTTGTAGGGGGTTGGCGTAGGGTTTAAATTCCACCCTCATTAACCCTGGAAAACGCTTTAATAGCTAGTAACTACCATAAATTGGACGGCTCCTCTGTCTAAACGCGAAATAAACAAATTATATTATTGAAGGGAGAATCCAAAATGTTGTATACGGTAGGTATTTTCATTTATCCTGACCCGGTGGCAATCGTTATCAGTCGAGTGTTTCTGTCTGTAGGCAAAGTAATTTTTTTGGAACATTTGTGAATAGCTCTAGTAGTAGTAGTATGGTTTGACACAGTCCCAGGCCACGGTGTGGGCCCATAGGACTCCAGTGGACCTCCTGATTATAGTGGATTCCGAACCACTTGGGAAACACAGTGAAGTCACACGATTAGTTCGGAGGTGACCAGGACAAGTCCTACCATGTTTCCCTACCGGCACTGTGCACACGACCAATTTATCTGCAGCTTTGAACCTGCTCTGGTCCGCTGGATTCAACTTGGTATGGCGGCCGGCCCTGAATAGCTCTAAGTGAAAGTAATGTTTACATTTCATGAGGTAACATCTAATAATCTGAAAAGATTGAACTGTAAGCCATTATTGGCAAAGAAGGTGAAATACCATGTCTCTAGTAAAGAACACATTTTTAAATGGTCAAGCTCAGGAAATAATTAATATTCGTTGTGGTAGTCCCACGGAAGAAGTTCACGAACGGCGGCCAATTGGTGTTAGTGAAGACCAAGGCCGTAGCCAAGGAGGGGTTCATGGGGGTTCATGAGGGTTCAAACCCCCCCCCCCCCAAAAAAAAATCCTGGGTACGGCCTTGGTGAATACTATGTCATATATTGAAAAGTAGGCACAGGAGCATTTCTCCTAATTTAGCGGCTATTTTTAACGGCTCTCCGATAGAACTTACTGCATATACAAAAAACGGTTTGAGCTTTATATTAGGTATTATCCTCCCTACATGGACATATAAACATATTATGAACTCGCAACAGCCTACCAGTCAGCAAGATGTCAAGACATGTAGTGTAGTGGTACGGACTCTGACTTTCACCCGAAAGGTTGTTGGTTCGAGTCCCACACTGGCTACATCTTCTGGCCATGCTTTGGAGGGCATGTAAAGCAGGCGGTCCCGGGCCTTCCTAGTTGAGTGTAAGAGAGGGCTTTATAGCCCTAACTCCGCTAGGTTGGCTTAGTAATAGGAACAATCAAAAGTCCTTATTTATTTATTTATTTATTCCGCTGCCATTTGCATTGTTTCCAAAATTCAAATTTTCTTCATTATTTCTTATGTATTTGATTGAAATTTGCTTTTTTATATCAAATGATAACTTTAAGCATTAAACTGGTACGCTAAATTACAATCTTTTAAAGCTTTTGAAATTGTTTTTAAAAATGAATTCTACAACGATGTGAAAAATTTTCAAACACTATTTATAAAATTATTAAAAATATTTTAAAAAAGGAGATATAAAATTTACAACGGGAAAGGCCGTGCCAAGATGCCAAGAAGGTATGAATGCAAATGGCTGCTAGAATCCTGAATCTCAAAAATTGTCATCTATGTTTAGCTTATAATAATAGTTCCAAGTTACGCATGCAGTTTATATAGAACATCCTTGCATCCCTATCAGACAGGGACGGGTTGTGAAAAAGAGTTTTCGGGGGGGGGGGGGGGTGGCCTGACAAACATCGCGATTGTTTTACTTGTGTAATAATTTTTTTATTTCCTTCAAGAGTCCATTCTATCTATAGTATAAAGCTATTTCTCTCGGGGGCGACCGCCCCCCCCCAAGGATCCGTCCCTGGTATGAGAATTTGTTAAATAAAAAACTGGATAAATATAAATAATATGTATTTTTCTTTATTCCTCCATTATTAATTATTCATTATTATTATTCTCAAAAACGAATGACCACTTACATAATATTAATACGTTAATAATATAAATAATAATGTTAATCTAAAACGTAAATAAGTGGGGGCTGGGGGGTTCTCCGGCTTAGCACATTGTAAAGAAATAAACAAACTCGCAATTTCATTTATTCATGTATTTCCTGACTTTATACCTAGGTAGTACTAGTAGTATGGTTACTGTTATGCGAATACCCTTAATGGCTAACGACGTTATTAGAGGAAAATTCTATAATTGATAAGTACACCGCCAAATTAAGCACAACCAGTAATTATTTCCAAAACTCCGCTCATTTCACACAGAATCTTCGCTAAATCTCTCAAGGCCTCAGTAATTTCTCAACTACACTAAATTCCAAATTACGAATATTTTTATTTTTGCCTCTAATTGAACAAAGAACGCGCATTTTAAATTTATTACCATTGACCCGTACCACATAACGTAATTTGCTTTAATTTCGCGCACGCCATAATTATTTTTATATAGTTATCTTTTCGTAAATGAGATGCAAATTTAGGGAAAACGGGGAAATCATTCACTGGAGAATCGGTCCAATTAGTGCTTAGCATTCGTACCAGCATCATGCAAATTATGAGATATCTCAATTTAAATTATCTCAATATCTTCCTACACCTAGATAGGCTTGTGGTACATTAGGATTATGTGAAAATGAGAAAATTGACGCAGTAATGGCGATTAACTTCTTTCTGGTATATTCAGCTGATAATATACATTCTGCCTTTATAGATATACTGATTACTCTACGTGGCATATACAGTAATTGTGCGATTATCAGGCAGTTTCACCGGATGATAAATTTTCCAGGAGTTTTGGATACTGGTATTTTTTTGTTTTAGCTTTTTTGAACATACGGCCTAATGCTGAGGTCCTGAGGCGAATGGATACAGAAGCCGAGTGGCTGCTGACGGTTAAGATACGGAAACTAACATAGTTTCGTCATGTGACTAGGAACGAAAAATATCGCCTCATGCATGTAACAATCGAATGGATGATGCGAGTACATAAGAAGGACTGAGGGCTGCCAGCAGAAGAAGAATATCCTGTTTGAAAAACCTGATGCAGGGGTTTGGCCTTTTTTAGAGCAGCATCAGTGTCTCAGGTCCAAATTACTGACGATCGCCAATCTTCGATAGAAGGGACATTTTTAAAGAAGAAAAATATCTTTAACAATCCTCAAATAATATAATAAATTTTAATGATACAGTTTTTCCGTAGGCTGAGGCCTCGGTGGTAGGTTTGCGATCAATATTTCTAGTGAAATTTTTTAATTAAACGATAACTGAGTTTATGCGTGCAGATCGCACTAGTGGACCCTTAAAGGTTTTTTTAGACCTACATGATGTATCAGGCCCATTGAGCTTTGCCCTACGCTGCCTTTAATCGTTATTATATTGCCAGTATTACTTTATTGTACAACTCTATACTAACTTTTAATGTTATTTCAACAGTCCGTGAAAACTATTATTACAACCCGTAAAAATAGTTGAATGCATTAAGTTCTGACAATAAAAAAACTATAATATTTCATCCACATGGAAAAAATTATACTATTCCAGGTCTTAACTTATACACAGATATATTTTTATTACCATAGAGCTATACAACATTGGACCAAGATATCGGGTTTGACATAAAACGAGGCTGTAAAATTGGTTGAGGCTACCAGGTTTTCGGGTGTATTAGTTCCGAGAAAAAATATTAAGTGGTAAGGCGACAGAATAGCAAATAATAAGAGACAACAAGTTGGACTATGGGGAAAGATGACGAGAAGGCAGTCAATCTGTATCACGTAATTTATGGGCCATGGTTTATGCGCGTCTTTGACTACGCGCCTTGCCGCTCGCATCCAGGTGTTCCTCAAGTCGCGGATCTGGGCCCATTACTTTTTATGCTGTATCCACCAGGATCTCCACTCTCCAGAAGAAGCTCCATGCCTGCTAGGCTGCTTTGGAGGTAACATTAGTAATGGAAAACCGAAATTGTGCCATGCCGGGGCATCGTCTTGCGGAATCGTCTTACGGTAAGACGGTACCCTGGCATAGAATAGATCGTAGATTCGAATCCTGCCAAGTCCATACTTTTCTTACTTACTTATTCCTTGACCTGCTCTGCTACATCGCACCAGCCTGCGCGGTCCTGCGGTACTTGTTTCTCCAATATTTGATTTTACATACCAAAAACCCATCTTACGACTTACTTATCATTTATTCACATATTATGTACTTGTCTAATTACCACAACTATAACACAAGAGCTTCTAACAAACTTTCTATTCTTAGAAACTGAACAAATTACTACAACCATTCTTCTGTAGACTTTGGAATTTCTTGCCAGAAGAAGCCCAGAACAGATATTAATATGGGAGATTCAGGACAGCCTGCCATCAGGTTTTGGGGAGTGAAGTGTGAGAGTGAGTGAATGAAAGAGTAAATTAATGAGTTATTATTTTCTATCTTTTTCTATTAATGTTTTTCTTTTAGCTATTTTTTTATTTTATTTTTAAGGAAAAATGTTATGATATTAATGTGACAAATAAATTGTAAATTGTAAATAAGTTAGCTGGTAGAGTAGTCCTTCGGGGCTAAAGCTAGCCTAATATAAAGATGTTTTTAATTTAATTTAATTTAATTTAAATATTGTATTGAATTAAATGTAAACAAAACAAAAATTCGTGTTGTCATTGCATCAGAGGGCTGAACATCAACACGCCAAGGCTACGGCAGACCAAATCTACCCCTCCAGGTTTTCTACTGAGATAGAATACCAGCCTGGTTGAATATAGCTATTAGCTTGGGCACACACAATTCAGTATGGTTTGCGGCAAACCTAACTGTGCACCCAAGTTGGTTAGTGTATTTACATTCAATACTAATTAATTTAATACTTGATCTATGGATCACCCATCGCGCAAAATAGCTTGCATTAATAGTTTTTATATTTTGCATAGATGCTCTTCGCGCATTGGGGGCTTAAAAAGTTCTAAAAAAATTTCTCAAATCATAAATTCACATTTCCACTGACAAACTGAATACAACTCATAAACTTGACCACATTTCAAAATATTCAGTCCGTCATTTAGCACAAAAAATTGCCAATTCGTCACAAGTCACAGGTTGTATTGGACTATTAATATTGGATTAGGGCCTTGCCATTTATTTTATGACGGGTTAGTTTTGCGTCGTGCCTGCGGCTCGGTATATCTATAGATGAGTTTTGTACCTGTCATATTAGGTACAGACATAAAACTAAGTAGTTTTGCCACATAAATTATCGGAATAGGTACGTAATGGAAGTCACCACGGTTTATGGCTTAACCAAATCATTTGCATTCAAAGGGAAAGTGTATTAGCCTATATAGCCGTATGTTTAATCTACGGTATGGTAGTAAAAATTGGGAGTTGATATTTGATAAACTTAGCGCTCTAAAAATAATATTGCTTATCAATTTCAGCATTAAATTGAGTTTAGGTTATTGAAGAGGCAACCTCATTGGGACATTATATATTTATCATCATCATTATATCAACATCAAGGACATTACATTGTATATAAAATTGTTTGTTTAGAATATACAATAGACAATGTAAAATATGCAATGTACAAATGTATAGTCCACGCAAAATGAGAAAAGTATGGACATGGAATATTTTGATCCTGTGCAACAGTGTAAAAATATTCCTTGCACCATTTTGTGTTACCTTGTTGCATTGGATGCAAGGCATAACAAAAATTGTGCAAAGAATATTTTTACAGTGTTGCACAGGTTCAAAACATTCCATGTCCATAGTTTTCTCATTTTGCGTGGACTATACATATTAGCACAGCCAAATAACAAAAATTCCGACAGAGCCAAATATATACAATACACATTATTGTATAGAATAAATATTTTTAAAAAAATAGACGTATAGTAAAATATGTATTATATGTAATACGTATACATAGGCTATATACTGTATATGTGTAGGGAATTCACTTGGCTCTAAATGGCATAGTACGTCCACTGACACATCTTACCGTCGGATTTCAAATGACTTGTGAACCGTTTCCCTCTCGATAAGAAGTAATTTCTTGGCAAATAAGTTCTGGACAGCACCACCATGCTCTAATGCATGGCGATGCCGTCCAGTATTCCTTGCAGAGACATTTCTAAGAGTGTGGGTGGTGGGAAACTGGGAATGGCTCTTAGTTGGAGTTACCCTAATTTTAAAAGGACTTTTTATGGATCAAGGCCTACTTACAGTGGCCCATAGGCCGTTTGTCCAATGCCAACGACCCCATGGATTTCGGACATGATTTGTATTGTTCCCATATGAGGTTTTGGCCGTTGGCAAACTGGTAGCCTATCCGGTCTCGTGTCACTGGCTACACGCGATAATGGACAAGCTGAGACAAGCTTACTACGGCTCAGATACAGATACAAGTCTGGAGTTACCCTAACGCTGCAGGCCTATTTACCGAGATTGCTTCTAGAGAAACGAACACAAACAAGTGCCTCGTATTTTGAACTTTGACCCCTCCCATTCTAAAAAGAAATGAGGGTGCTATGGCTTATAATGCGTTTATTTCACTTCACAAAAATGGCTCTAATGTAAGCGTGTGTCGGGGGAGAATAATGCTTACTTTATTCCTCAACACAAACACCGACTTAATTCTACATCGGCACAACTGCTAATCTAAATTCCAATATTTTTGCCAGAAATTTTCCAAGTCCCAAGGATAACAAGATTATGGCATGTGATGATACGTCTTTGTCGTTTTTTAGTATTATAATATGTTCCCGCTTACGCACAGCTGTGTGGGTTTTTATTTTTTAAATATTGAACTTTCAAAATAAGTCAAAGCAAGATTTTTTTTGTTCATACTGAAATTTGGAGAAAAATGATAATGGCTATTGATATCAATATATGTGATGTTTATACTGTATTTAAATTTCGTGGGTTATTCCATCACGGCAGTGTTCGCCTCAGGGCCTCAGCATTAGGGACACGGTCTCTCCTGGGCATGCCCAACATTCGTTGGTGTCAGTGGCGGACTGGGGCTGGAAATCGGATACCGCGGCCCCTTCCTCAAGTCAAAAATATATTATTTTGTATTATTTTTAAATACGTTACGATTTTTTCCTTTGGACGTCCGGCCCACCGGGCAAATGCCCGTCTGCCCGCCGTTCCAGTCCGCCACGTTTTACCCTCATTACAAACGCACTGATTCTGTACTCCATAGCTTGTGACATAGTCCATTCCTCAATACCATATAGAATAATTGGGAAAACAACCTTTCACCATTCTCAATCGAAGGTCCAACCACAGATTCTGACACCGAAGTACCTATGTACCTTGTACACTGTAATTGCACATTCTTCGAAGTTCCCCGATATTCTCCCGTGTGTCGCCCACGTGTTCATTCATCCTTTGTGCCCTTTTTCACGCAATTCTACAGTAAACCCATTTCAAAAAACGAAATTACCATGTAACAACCCAGATGTAAATAAAAAAAATCAAACTGAATGCGTTCACAATGAAAAGGGGTGGCAGCCCGTAGTAAATGCATTACACCATAAGGCAGTCCCTTCCCGTATATCGTACAATAATACAAAAATAATCATTTACAATAGTACGGCGACTTATTGAATTGGTTTTATAATGGCGTCTAACACGGCTTTCGCTGCGGTGTCGTCCTCGTCCCCACATGGCCTGACCACGGAGCTTCCCATTGTTTGTTGACAAATTGTAGCAATAAGTTCCGCTCTGGAACGCAATGCTACCGTAATTTGTGTTCAACGAACTTTACATGGCCATTTTTTGCTGTCACCATCGTTTTCTTTTTGCAAGGAGCTACAAATTGCTGATATTCGAAGTAGTTGACGTTTAAGAGACAACCGGCTGGGGAGAAGCCTTGCAACTTTACAATATGAAATCAATTACATTATGATATAAAATATCTCATGAAAAAATGACCTATTATTTAACATCAGAGATAAACATTAAAAACCAGGGATACAAAAAAATTATCTTTTCCAATCCACACATCCCAGTCCTTATTTTCTTCTTTTTCGGTGCAAGCGCTGAGGCTTTGGGACTCTGCCGGACCCCATCAGAAATGAAAAAAGTTTAAGGGTGCTTGTCACGACTTTTTTATGGGTTTGTATGGTGCATATATAAATGGTGTGAACATGGTCTGATAGTTTTAATTTTTTAATATTGTATGTACTTTTTTCAGTTCAATTTGTAATTTTATATAACATTGTTGTATTTATTAAGAGTTAATTGTAAGAGTGGGCCAAAAGCACCGAAATTCGCCTATATGGGAAATAAAGACATTATTCTTCCTTTATTTCTTTCTTTTGACATACATTTTATTTTATTATTATTATTTAAAAAAAATATATAAACCAACCTATTTTGGAGTGATCCGGCAGTGCCGGATTAACCCATGGGCACATGGGCAAAAATGCCTAAAATTCCGGCCCCCACAAACGGGATTTTTTTACACAAAATACAAATAAAAATAAATTAAAAGTCGCAAACAATTTCCAAACAAAGTTTTGAAATTGGCAGGAAATTAAACGTTTTTTTTTTTTTTTTGCTGCAATGTTGGCTGACAGATTTATTCCCACGACGGTCCCCACGGTCCCCACCAGGGGACAGGGGTTAATCCGGCACTGTGGCGAATATGTACAGCAAGCTATTACATTAACAATAAGCATGATTTAAATCTGCTCCATTACATTACACTCCCGAGTCAGTTTCCTCGCCTGTCTAAGAGTGACTAGAAATTAATATGTTCAACTAAATTCTACAGTTGGCTATAGCCAGATCCAATCAAAGACCTCAAAACCCAAATAGACGTAACATGCACCAAAAACCAAATAATAACTCCAAATCCCGAACAATTTTTCATCTATCCAATTACACAAGGTGTATAATTTTCGCGCCCCGGCCGACCATGCGCCCGCGGGCCTGCGCGGCGTGCTTTTTTCCAAATGACCAGGTACCGACCCGCCTTATTGCATTTTCAAAAATATATTAACATTCATTTCCACTCAGATTTGACGTGTTTAGCTTATGGCTAGCATTTTAGAGTGCCCGAGGCAGTTGATTTTTCCCTTGGCATGAGGTTTGTATATCAGTAGTTGGTCGAGTGATATTAAAAAGTTGTTTTTGTTTAGTTGGCTGCACTGTGTAGTTATTAGAGATCATGATGGGCGGAGCGGCCTATACAAACTGGTCTTGTCTATTTTGTTTGCTAAATTAGATTTTATACTACTAGTTGTCTAGATTGGTCCGTGCGTGGTAAGGCGCACGAAAAGTAGAAGTAGCAATACAATAGCTAAAGCGTGTGGTACCGAAATGGCTAAATGTTGCCTTTTTTAGAAATATGGCAACTGCTGCTTGGAATTTATTTATCCCATTATACCGTTCCCTCTACGCATCCTCGATTGACACAATCAAACTGGTAACTGGTACCTCCTTCATAGTGAATGGTGGAATAAATTGCCCTGCCTTTGAATTGACGAGGCCCTTCCTGGTCTGCAGCCCACTAAGCCCAAAATGTAATCCGTCATCAAAATGTGTACGCGGGACTCTTATTTCGGTACAAAACCGACCAATGGCCGTAGCTGAATAATATAAGTGAGATAATATCCGAGATTACAATTGAAGGGCCAAAAAAGGCTAAGGTTCAAGGGGCCAAATAGGCCTTAACTTAAAAATAATTATAACTTAAGTAAAGCAGCATTGCCGGGCCCCTGGGGCGGAATTGTGTGGGGGCCCTTTCTCGGGCAGAAAAGTTTTGCACCCTTACACCAATATTCCACTATTATTTAGGCGGGGTTTCCACATACGTCAATGGTCAATGGTAAATGTGATATTGACGTTT
Source organism: Psococerastis gibbosa (assembly GCA_963971405.1). Lineage (NCBI taxonomy): Eukaryota > Metazoa > Arthropoda > Insecta > Psocodea > Psocidae > Psococerastis > Psococerastis gibbosa. The sequence continues at coordinate 15,745,998 of OZ020485.1, forward strand.
TAGCAGACATTAAAGACATACTAAAAATGTCTGCTACCACGTCAAAACCATATTTACCATTGACCATTGACGTATGTGGAAACCCGGCCTTACAAAATAGAGACACAGGATGCAAAATGGAATAGAATTTGTAATTTAATTTTTTCCCGCAAAATATTTCGACAAGTTTATTTATTGGCTTTAGTTCGTTGTTTTTGTTTTTGTTCAATCTATTGTGATTTTGTATTTTACGGCTTTTTGTGGGGGTCCCTTCCTTGTGGGGGCTCTGGGGCCATGGCCCTGCTGGCCCCATAGCCAAACCTGGCATTGTAAAGCAGTTTTCAAGGCAAAAATCTAACAAAGTTGTGTGAAAGTCACGAGGGGCTGAACAACATCGTTGGCATTAATTTACAAACATTAAATTTTGAACCTACCGTATTTAATTTAGTTGATAAAGATTATAATTTAAGGTATAGTTCTTGATCTGATAGGGAATAGGAGGTAACAGCTGCAGCTGCCGGGTCAGAAGTGGAGCAGAAGACGTAATAATTCATCGGACCCATAATTAGGTACGAGAGGTGCCAAACGTTGGGCTGTCTTGAACACCTTTCCATAACTAAATGTTGCTGGCCACACCATATCACAAATATAGTGGTTTCAATGGAAAATTTAACTAATAGAACAAGAGAAGTGGCAGCTCGGCCCTTCGCGTATGTTTGACTTAAGTTAGTAAATTCAGCATTGTATCTACTGTATATGCATGGCAGGGACGGATCCTTGGGGAGGGTGGAGGCCCCCCCCCCCTCCGAGAGAAATAGCTTTATACTAGATAGAATGGACTTTTGAAGGAAATTAAAAAAAAAAATTATTACTTAAGTAAAAGAATCGCGATATTTTTCAGCCCCCCCCCCCCGGAAATTTGTCCTGAAACCGACCCTGATGCATGGACGTAACTAGGATTGGATTCCGCGGGGGGGGGGGGGCAAAAGGTCGATTAAATCTATTTTATTTCGCGGTTTTATTTGAATTTTTAATACAAACATTAAAATCTTTATATAATATCTAGTTTGAATTCCCCGCACTTTTTTATGTTGTGTAAATTCATCAAAGAAAACCGAATTCTATCTAGTGTTCACTGGTCAAATCTTTAGGGGGAGACACTTTCCCCCTGTACCTCTCTGGCTACACGCATGCATATTATGTGCATATAGCCAATAACATTGAATATATAAAACTAGTGTTATATATTCAATGCCAATAGGAACTGGAGGGTCCAAAAGGGGGACTGTATATATTTAACAATGAACACCCTCCATTAAATTACACCATATCAGAAATGACGACAAGAAATTATCGTAAGTGGTAAATCTCGAGGAAACGTAAATTTGTGACAAGAGCCTGACGGCCGTGGCCATTTTCCTTTTTATTAAATTTTTATTTGTTTTTTAGGATATTGCATCATTATTTATTTTTATTTTATGAGAAATAACTTCTCGATTTTGAATTTTCCCCATATTGTAATTCTGGTTTAAATAAATTTAAAAATTTTAAAAAATAAGGTGGCTTGATTAATGCTTGGCCCAATGCAGTCATACGTTTGTAAAAACGCTCCAAATTAATAAAAATAAATAATAACTTCCTGACTACCACATCCTCCTGTTGACCGGGAAGGTGTTATACTAATTTATTTTAAAAAGCCTAATCTGTAGTCGAGAAAAAACCAATGACGTGTTGAGTCATTTCGTAGGGTTAAAAAAAATAAGATGGACGTATATAAGGGATGAAACTACCCTAATGTCTTATTCGGGGGGTTTTTTCAGCTTCCAAGTCACAGCCTTGATGAGGTTTTCATTAGGTTACCAGCAGGTCGAGACACTTAATTGAGCCCAACCATTTATGCTGCCAAACCGGCGGTAAATAATGACCATAAGATGGTGCGGAAGGAAGTCTGTCATTTGCAAGGACCGGCGGTAAAAACAAAGAATTGGAATCCCATAATAATATTTTTTTTTTGGTATAGGACTGGAATGGAAGCACATAAAATGTTGATGGTAATATAACAACCTAAATTAAAACTGTGAATTTCAATCATGAAATTGGATATATTTTGGCTTCTTTTAATAAACAGCCCTAAGGCTCATATTTCGGGTTACCCAGGATTTTCAACAGTGGGGGGAGGGTGGGGGCAAATATGTATAATAACTGGATCGGGGGCAAATTAAGCTGAGTTGCTTTAAATTTTGCAAATTTTGGCAATTCTTGCAATGATGGAAGGGTTGGGCGAAACGATAATATTATAGAACAGAGCCGTAAAGTTTTAGAATAGGGGGGGGGGGGAAGCAAAACTAAGAAGACCAACATCTGGTTTTTCGTGCATGCATAGGCTTCTCTTTTCACGGAATCACAAAAATGGTTTGATAGTTGTGAACTTCGAATGATGTAGGACTGTTATGTAAAAATGTTATGAACCACGTCTTACATTACACGAGGCTGGAGCTGGTGCTAGAGGGGGCAAGATGGACCGTTCCCCCGCCAACTTTACGCCCCTGATGTAGAATTGATAGCTTAAGCTACGTTTAACTGATAGAGGTGGTTTGCCAACTTGCGTGACTTACCTTTCCAGAGCAGCAGTCTCCAATGGCCCAATTGCCATTATGCTGATCGCCAAAATCTTCTCTAGAAGTGACAAATAAAGAGGAAAACTATATATAGATATTTATAAACTAGAATCAAAAACAAAAAGTGAAACCCAATCATTCGTATAATACTCATGGGAAAAACCCGTGTAAACAGATGTATCTCAGCTATGTAAAAACCTTAAGCGGTCAAGCCTAATTGGCGTTTACCGAGTGAAAACGTACCTGACTTGCGGTCAAAACTCGGGTAAGTCACACACAAATTGTCGCAACCCACAAACTACAGCATCACTTTCCGGTTAAATGGATTTTGAATCTTCAAGAGCCAGGGCCGTAGACTGGGCCCATTGGGCCAATGGCCCGGGCTCCATTGATAAAAAATCTTATATGAAAAAAATATATATATTCGTGTTCATAAAATTTAAAAGTTTTGCTCTCAAGAAGAATGTAGGGAACTTTTGATATGTTGTTCAAAATACCAATTAGAACGCATGCGCACAGTTTCCAATTTACCTTAAGAGTGTATACGTCCCTTAGGAAATCGGCAGCCCGAAATGTAATAATTCTTATTTTTTATTGCTTTCCAATTTATACGTAGTATAAGGAAAGCTTTGTGACGGTCGAAATTTTCGATTCCGAGATTTCAACGGATTTACACGTTTTAAGGTCCCTGGAACCCAAAAAAGTGTTTTTTACGAAGTGTCTATCTGTCTGTCTGTCTGTCTGTCTGTCTGTCGTTCTGTCTGTCTGTCTGTGCGTCGATTTCCGGGCCAACTACTCGGTCGATCTTGATGAAATTGGGCATGTAGGTTCACAAAAATCATACCTCGGAATATTCTTTTTATTTGGGGCTAACTTTATTTGGCGGGTTTTATTCTCAAAAACTCCAAAAAAACGTCTAAAAAAATTATTTCTCAAAAACGGCTCCAACGATTTCTTTTAAATTCACATATATTGTAGTCGTTATTAATGTTAATGAAATGCGGGGGTCACTTGCCCCTTGATAGGTTGCTTCCGGGGGTAAAAAAAATAAAAATAACTAAATTTTAATTAAAAATAACTAAAAAATAATTGTTCGAGTAAACTCGGACCGGTTCTTTAACTAACTAAGCAAGTTATTAAAGTATTCGTTTATTTAAGTTGTAGAAGACTACTTTATGCATCATATCATAGGGTATTATTAATTTTTGATTTTGCAATTTTTTCATGGTAAAATTATAAAATGATAATGTAATTAATTATACATATGGTAATGATATCCGGAGGGGGGGCTACGGGTGCCCCCTATTTACGGCAATGCCTAAAATATTTATATGAATTTTATGTTCTATATGAGCAGTCATTGAAAATAATAGGTTGCAGGTGGCCCCAGGACTCTAAAAAATATTTTGGCAATTCACGTTGCTTATTACCGGACAAAAATTATTTTTATAAGTGCAAGTACTTCATAGCCAAGTATAAATATAGCCTATTCCCCGCAATACACAGTAGCCCACCTGTTATTATTATTATTATTATTATTTTTTGGCTAAAGTCCTACCCCTAATAAATCACTGATGCGTGCTGGAAGGACGGGGGGGGGGGGGGAGGATTGATCTTTGGCTTTGATTCTCTCAACACGGCCCTGCATTTTCCGGTTCAATGGTTTTTGAATCTTCAAGAACCACTTGGTGGGAAAAAATACCTATGCACCTGTTAAATTCTTAACACCCTGAATAAAGAATTTCCCAGTCACAGGCTAAGTATAGTTGGGTGCGGTACCTTAAATAGGACCCGCGGTGATTTCAAAGGCATCCAGGCACCTAATCGTATTATTTGGAAGTGTATTGGGTTCTTAAATGTCGGCTTTTTCGAGCGAATAAAGCGGGCTTAGAAAAGAATTTTTCAAATTTGTATTTATTGTATATTTGATTTGGGACAATGCATCATGGGAGGGATATAATGTTTATAGGATGGGTGATTTCGGCTCTTTGGGTGGATTTTGGTGTGGCTTCTTTGCCTCGGATTCTCATCCATTTTAAAAGTAGGTATAACGTTTATACAATATTATAAGTTGTTGATTAAAATAATGAATAATTTAATGATATTATCATAAATTTACTGATGAATTATGATAATGATGCTTGATGATTAATGATAAATAGAAAACCATATTACTGACTACTGTGAGTCATTACTGTAGTATTAAGAGTGTAGCAGCGGAGCCTTTCTGCCCTTTATGCGACACCCGGTAAGAGATGGACGGAAATCATCTTATGACGTGCCAGGCTCTTGTCAGTAGCTGAGGTTCACCAGATTATGTGTTGTATTCGGCTGCAAGAAAGCTGATGGCGCAAGCCTAGTGCTATGGTGTAATTAAAAAAAAAAAAGTATTAAGAGCTACATTGGAGCATACCAGAGGCACTGCTGCCAGTTAATGCTGCCTACTTTGCAGTTTACATATAATAACTAAAGGGTATAAATATGTATTGCTGTATTATTGTATGAATTATTACATAAATAAATTTTGCCAACTTGAGTTGGTGAGTACCCCGCACACCATTAGGTTAAGGGGGCCTACAAAATAATTTGTTATGTAAATTATGTGAGAAATACACGAATTGTTATTATTGTAGACACAATTTTTTTCTTTCCTATTCATACGTTGGTATAAAGAAAGCTTTGTATTCGTGATCAAAATATCCGATAAAGTCGGTGAAAACGGGAATATCACATTAATATATTTTAAGAATCAGTGAAATTGTTCATACTTCCCTATTCGTCTATTAGTATAACCTAAGACTCATTCCTATACTTAGTTAAGTCCATTGTCGGTGTGGGGGAAACAATACAAAGAACCGGTCCGAGTTTACTCGAACATGCTTTCCAATTTATCAACATTAGTATATCTTCTTCTTCTTCTTCAGCCAACTTGGCTGGTAGGCCATTTGACGCACATTAGTAGATAGAGAATACGAGTAATTTCATGGTAAATAATTTTCCAGTGGTTAAATTTCCGTTATTTCGGGGGGGGGGGGGGGTTGCCCACCTGACGTCACTGGAAGTGAGATAAATTCTAGAAAGGTCAGACAAACACATTAATTACCACACAGCAATAATTGCAGGGCACACAATGCATTTGAGCGCGAATTTTCTAAAAAAAATTCAAAAAATAATTTTTTGTGCAAAGCCAAATATTTTTTGGGAAAGCAACCTATCCGGTTGTTTCGTTACTCAATTTAACACCTAAAACATACCTGAAGGTAGAAATCATCGATAGAAAGGTTTCGCAGAAAAATTATTATTTAGTCATTTATCATTAAAATTTACATATTTTTATTTTTTTACCCCCCAAAGCAAACTATCAAGGGGCAAGCGACCCCCCGCATTTTATCAACATTAATAATAACTACAATATATGCGAATTTAAAAGAAATCGTTGGAGCCGTTTTTGGGAAATAATTTTTTTAGATGTTTTTTTTGGAGTTTTTTGAGAATAAACCCCCCCCCCCCCCCAAATTGAGTTAGCCCCAAATAAAGAAAAAAATTGTCCCGAGGTATGATTTTTGTAAACCTACATGCCGAATTTCATCAATATCGACCGAGTAGTTTGCCCGGAAATCAACGAACAGACAGACAGACAGACATTTCGTAAAAACCACTTTTTTGGGTTTCTGGGACCTTAAAACGTGTAAATCCATTGAAATCTTGGGTTCGAAAATTTCGACCGACACAAAGCTTTCCTTATACTATGTATAAATTGGAAAGCAAAAATCCAATGGTGTCATTGGCAGAGAAGAGCCTTAATTGGAATTGGCACCACCATCTACCAATACAAAGAAGTGCCTAGCAGTGTTCCTTACCGATACTTCACAAAGGATCATGGGATTCGGCCTTAGTCATGCCTGAGGTTGCGAATTACGATGACAGGATTTAAAAAAAGTCAATTAATGATATAGCCTAAACTATAATTAGGTTAAAGAGTAAAAAGTAAAAAGTAAAGAACTTTGGCAGGAAAATAAAACATTTGAGTTGCCTAAAACTAAAAAAAGGGGGTGATATTACAATTTACAGGAACCCTCACGGGATATATTGCAGCCAAAAATGCTTAAATGATGTGGCGATCCTTCCGGAAAACAGAAGAATTTTGAGTCAAATTAACTTCTCTGACGTAATAGAAGAGTTTTCCGCTAGAAAAACTAGGGAAGTAAATTTGTTAGTTTTCCATTTTATAATTCAACGGCTACAGGAGTTACGTGATGAATCAGTAGAATCTGGGATGACAGGCAGTGGTCGTTATTTTCTCATTTATGGAACAAATGTAGAAAATGCGTTTGTGCATTTTTATCTAGTTCATGAGTGTAAGTCCAACCCAGCACAGGTTCAGTGGCGGAAACAGTCACGGGGGTCCCCCCCCCCAAAAAAAAAAGTTGTTTAAAAGGTGGCAAAATGACAAATTCTTTTTTTTTTTAAACATGAAACATGAAATGTGTTATTGTCATACTCCTTTAAATGGTTTCGTGTCGTTCTGCAAGTATATACCAAGCAACCAGAATGGATCAGAAAAAGTAAATCCGATACTTAAATCGAATACCATATTGTTTTTATTCTCAGTTTATACCTGAGACGGCTTTTTGAGGGATGACTCCCCCCCCCCCAATAAAAAGCTGTATCTGCCACTGCATAGAACCCTCCAACTGTAAATCTGCCACTGGTCTATTTTGTACTTCAGACATTCAAGACTTAGGTTGCGTTTCCACCGATCTCGCATTGCAGAATGCAAATGACATTGACGGAAATTAGAATTTTTCTTTTTATAGAAATCTATTAACATGTTTGTACTTATCATATCCCATGATTTTTTTAATTTTAGTTTGTTTGTTTGTGATTTTACTGTATGATCATTGATCAATTTTAACTATGGCATAGAGGAAAATAAACATTCCCGTCAATTCTGCAATGCGAGGTCGATGGAAACGCCACCTAAGTCTTGAATGTCTGCTACCACATCACCGTTTTTGGAAATAGCCCTAGCCGGTCAATGGAATGGGCACCTTAGAGTCACATACGCATTAAAATGGATACAAATTCCAAGCCCTTATACAGATACACAGTACCTACAAGGACAACAAAAACCAAATCAGAAGTAACCAACAAACAACTCGTATCGCCCTATAACCATGTCAAATCCGATTTCTAGTGATTCAAAAAACATTAGTATGTTTTTCTTGCATTCATGTCTGTTCAGCCATGTGGGCAAGCTACCTGAGCCTCTTCAAAAACGTGCCGAAACATACTGAATGAGGCTAAGCAAACAGCTTTGCCTTTTTCGGCGGTGTATGCCGCATTATCACAAAGGTTTTGTAGGTGTTTCGCATTGTACGTAGTCACTGCCCGTGCCTAATCAGGTGCGGCTTTTGAAGGCTCTTTCGATTATTTATCATTTTTGGGTGTAAGATTTGTTTTGTAATTTGTTGCTGTGACTTTTGTGGGTTTGGTGAAGATGCTGTGTATTTTTCGAGGTAAGGATTATTAAGTGTACACATGGCCGCCCCATATGAAATTTTTTTAGAGGGCCTTAGACCTCAAGACCTCAGAGACGGGCAAAGCAATATGTTTTGAAAGTCAAATTGTCACCACAATTTAATTTTTTTACTGATTGAGATTGATATAACTGACAAGCGGGTCTCCCCAATAATAATAAGTGATAATTCTGTAATGTATGTTATCAATGTTAATGATAATGTTACCTTAACACAGTGGTTTCCAAACTTTGCACAACACAACTCTCTAGGGGCACCGTGGCGCTATATCGAACAAAAGTAATTCCGAGTTAGAATTTAGACCAGATAAACCATAAATAATTGACAATTTAAAACTACAAAGTATTTTTCATGTTATTCCCGCCCAAGTTCATGATATCAATGCATTACAAGTATCTAGGACAGGTACGAAAAGGTAAGGTAGGTACGATTTGTTCTTACGTAGGCTTACATTTACAATACAGAATTGGATTAGCTAGAAGTTCGGGCCATGCTGGCCGCCACCTCCAAAAAACCTAATCTAAGTTTGGGAACTGCCTTGACATAAAGAGATATATAACAGAGCCTACATACTGTACGTATATTAGGGGTCTTCACAGTGTTCTTGTTATCGAGTTAGATGTGCTATTCAAGTTAACAATCGTGAATGGACCTCGGGAGTGAGTTATCATGTTATATCGACAGAGTAAACAACGTGGTAGTAGTCAGACGTTCGTGGCAAGGGTTTAAAGAAAGTGGCAGAACTCTATTCTAGTGCCACATTTGTTTATATTTTTTAATTTTTGTTCATTTTGGTTATTATAATTTTAAGTATTTACGGTAATTGCTTGTGATAGTAGATTATACAAATAAATTTAAATACTACAAAATTTTAAACGGGTGTTTCAAATCAATCGACAAAAACAAATATGGCGGCGGTCAAACCTGAGCTGTAGCAAGGTAAATAACACGTTAACCAACTTGGAAGTGGGTTTAGGATAGCACGCTGGTTAGCTGGTTGTCGGGTTATCGGTGTGTTAACTTAGCTTGATATAACATAACATATATAACTAGGTAGCCTATAACTCGATAACACGAACATTGTGAAGACCCCTAATGATATAATTGAGCCAGGTGTCAAGTCTGCTTACTGGTGAGTATTTCGCGATGTTCATCCTATTTTATATCATGAAATAAGATGAAATTACTGTAAACCGTCATATTTGTAATTGAGGGACATAGAACAGAAACATGTATTTTTCTATTTAGGCATACCTAGGTATAATGTCATGCACATATAAAAACTAACACAATACAATTACATTTTGAATTAAACAGACAATTAAATAAGTACTGTCTCTCTCTTCTTCGTATGTTACATGGAATGCCATGTTTAGTAATCATGCAGTGTCAGCCATTTCATTTTGGCTAATGGTTTTTATTTATTTTTTATCTATTTTATTTAAGTGGTTTGGAATAGTCCAGATGGTAGGAAGATCAAGGGCCAAAACTCGAAATAAAAAGAAAAACACATCTACTGGATTTATGCTGAGTGCTCACCTGTAAAAGATGTGATGAAAGCTTTGTATAGGCCTATTTCGTTAAGATATAGTGGGATTAGTATCTGCGGGCCTGCTATAGCCGTTTCTTTTTTCGTTTTTTTCGTTTTATTTCTTATTTTAGCCTAAGATTAATAATGTAAACAAGATAATTTATAAAGAAAAGAGCTATTCTAAATCGTTTAGTTTTCATTTTTAACCCCAAGAATAAGTTAATACTAAACGGTATAATTATAATACCTACTTATTTATGTCCAAGCACGCATCCAAGGGAAAAGACACAGGGGACATGTCCCCCCCCCCCCCAAATTGTCAGATTCACTGCATACTGTAGCGTACCTAGGGTTTCATTAAAAATATATGTATTTACACGTTAGAAATATAAAAAGCGAAAATTCGAATGACAGAAGCCTGACAACTTTTGAATTTTGCTATGATCACCCATTTATTTACAGTAATAATTAATTGTTATAGTATGCTTTTTACATCTTTTATTCACGGTAGAAAGCGTTAAAAAAAAATTTGCCCCCCCCCCCCCCAACCAAAATGCTGTGTACATGCTTGTTTATGTCCGCTGGAGGTGTTTTTCTAATTGCTGGGATTATTATTTTTTGAACTTGTATAATATAGGCTAAATTTTCGTATAATTTATTTATATTTCACAATATTCATTATAAATATTTCAATAATAAGCCTACTATATTGCATATAGGTATTAGGTACCCTATTATATGGACTTTCTGACATTCAGGCAGAGCAAAAAGACTGAAATTAAGTGATTTTCTTCAAGACACAGTCAAATTACAGTACCTGTAAGACATTGGTCGAATTTTAGCCCTTTCAACCCTCTCTTACAACGCTAATGTATTCTTTAGTCACAATCCATTGATTGGTTTGCAGTAGTTTAGTGGATAGCGATGTGAACTTTCGTAAGAAGTCGCGGGTCCCATTCACCCATGTGCAGTTCGAAATAATTATTCATGTGAGAAGCCGATAACGATAATCAGGAGGACATTCATGTCATATCAGTTCAAACACGAAAGCATTGCATGTATAACACTATATGTTATTTATTCAATGACCAAAGCCTGGAGCTATATAGCCCAAGTTCCAAAGTTGAAACCATGCCGAAGCAAAAATTGTGTGAAAGACAGTGTTATGTATGAATTGCGAGTCCCCTGACACCTTGAAGGGAGTCCCAACTAGAAGTAGGTCGTTCTTACTGGAGCCGTTCCTAAGGATGTTTCTTGAGCTAGGAACTAGTTGCAACGGCTCCCGGATACAAAAATATTAGGTTCTTGAGGAACGCAATGCAAAATGGGGATATCCGGATTGCCGGTCAGTTATTCAACAAGTTCTTACTCCACGGAAAATTAGTGTTAATGAAAATATATTTTTTACATAAGCTAACCATTGGCAAACGGGTTCCTATAGAGTATGAACTGAGTACGATTACTAGTCACCAGTATTGGGATTAAGCCTAAGCCAGGAAATGGTTCCTAAAAGAACGCGCATTAGGAACCGTTATTCTTGAATCACTGGAACTGGTAACGCAAGCTCCTGAAAAAACCAGGAACGGCACACCTCTAGTCCTAACAAGGTAGATAGATAAGGAGAAGAAGACATTTTTAAACCTATTGCGCATATTTTCGTTCTAAGCATGACAATACATCACTAAAAACTAGTACTAAAGGTCCATAAAAAACTGAATAAGGCTGGTCCGGTACCGGCAAAAGTATTTAAAAGAAAGGCGTCGAGCAGTCTCGCGGCTGGGGTGTGAGGATACCGTCCAAATTGAACCGCAACGCTGGAATACATTACAAGCGCGTCATCTCACAATCTACAAAGACGTCTGCTCACACCTGTTTAGCGTGGCCGAGCCCGACAAATCGTCGTACCTGAAAACTAATGAAACTATAGTGAGCCATGAAATGAACCGATAACTTTTTATCCTAGACCTGGGCCGACATCCTTGAGTACCTTAGGCACATTCCACCTCATAGCTAGGTAGCATAGGCGCAATTTTCAAAAGGGGAGGGTGCAATTAGGAAACAGAATTTAAGAAAAAGTAGAATAATTTTTTTTTTTTTTTTTTTTTATTTTTTATTCTGGACATGTAGAGTTGTGGTACCGAATCTGACTTTCACCCGAAAGGTTGTTGGTTCGAGTCCCACTCTTCCTACATTTTCTGCCCATGCTTCGGAGGACATGTAAAGCAGGCGGAATTTCCTAGTTGAGGGTAAGAGAGGGATTTATAGCCCTAATTCCGCTAGGTTGGTTCAGTAATAGAACAAAAACGTCAGTATTAATTAATTAATTAATTAAGAATAAATAAATAAATTAAATTAATTAATTAATCCGGGCTGATGGGCCGTGGTGGAGCTGAAAGTGAACTTCTAAATGTTTCGTTAACAGCTGCGGTCGAATACTTCAGGTTTCGAAGGTTGTACCTCGTCGGCTCCGTAGCAAGTCAGAAAGTGTCACTCAGTTATACAGTCACTTGCGTTTGGAAATTCATAAATTGGCATAGTTTCATCCCCGACCTGAGGGCTGAGAGGGAGATAGTGTAAATTTCCTCAAATTTACAAGGACAAAACCAGAGTTGGGCAATGATTGGTCAATGTTGGAAAGGCAAGTATCTCCCCTTGTTTACGCCTATGTTAGGTTCTAGGTAGGCAGGGTGTTCAAATAGATGAACCCTTCGCACCACACCACCTGGTAGGTGCTTATTAGGTTTTTTGGGGGGGCCATTTTTCGGGGTATTCCGTCAAATTATTGCGTGCTTACGTTGATTTTAGCCGCTTTGATTTCTCTAAGGGTTCATTAAAGATATGTACAGTATACATAGACTCAGGTTAATATTTAGGTTGTAGGTGGCTGGGTTGTTATTTTCGGCTTCTTTTAAACTTGTCACAATTTTGCTCTCGAGCAACAAATTGCTGTAGCTGGTAGAAATGGGGGGGGGGGGGAGCAAGTGTTAGGTGTACTCCTATTCTGTCGTGGTAACCGTATAGCTGATTTCAGGCATGCGTATCTAAATAGGATACATGCTGCATGTTATATTTACTATGTATAAAATTAAATTGAACACGCGTTAAAATCTGAAACCTAGCGATAATTAAAACTATTAAATTAAACCTAATTAAACCAAATTATTTATGCACCTCTATGAGCTGTTGAGGAAAGCTATCCCACTCAACCGACTCAACCGATAGGCTGTGATTTGCGCAGGCTTAGGAATAGGCAGAGTAGGCAACTGCCTAGGGGCTAGAGGCCCCCACACGAAAGGGCCACCACAAAATTAAAACAAAAACACATTTAAAAGGTAAAAATAAGTAAGTAAATTTCTTATGGCAAAAATAATTTTAAATTTTTCTTATGGTGGGTAATTTAGTGTCGTGGCATTAATTGCACCTGACAGTGACACGTTATCGTTACAAAAAATAAAATGTAAGGACAAGTATTATGCTCTTATTTTTTATTTTTCCCTAGCTCTTTTCCTAATATTCTACTATATACTATAAATCTGCAGTGCAACAGTGAGGGAAAGCCAATGGAGCTGCTTCTTTTATGAGCGCCCCCGCAGAGAACTGTGCCTAGGGGCCTCCGAATCCAAAATCGGGCCCTGGATTTCCGGCTCCATCAATTTTAACAATGTGTATGTATCGTACACATAGGTACATAATATGTACAGGTATATACATTTTGACATAAAATAAACTGTAGCTAACCTTTAGGAAGCATATAGAACTTATAAGCGCCTCTTTCTGTACGAATTGCTGGGGGTCGCACTTCGACTCCCAGTTCCAGGTTTTTGCTAAAAAATAACTCAAGATGTAGGTATCTAAAATTGATCAACTGACTGTTGTAGTGAGGTATTTCTTAATAAAAGTTGAAGAAAACTACATGCTGTTTCTGCTGTTACGGTATTTTATTCTGGTACGTTTTCCATTATTATCCACTGGTTAGGAATCCACTGTAATCAGGAGGTCCCCTCATTAAATACAATAGCCAGTCAAAACACGAAAGTTTGGCGCTGTGTTAGTTCCATGGTTGAACCCATGCCCGAGAAATAAATTGTGTGAACGAAAGAGATTGTGTTATGTATGAATTATTGAGACTCCATTGACACCCTAAAGGTCGTGTCCTACACTTGCTACATTTTCTGGCCATGCTTCGGAGGGCATGTAAAGCAGGTGGTCCCGGGCCTTCCTAGTTGAGTGTAAGAGAGGGCTTTACAGATCTAACAGCTAACTCCGCTAGGTAGGCTTAGTAATAGAACAAAAAGTCATCATTTATTCATTTTACTTAAGGGTTTGATAAAGAAGAAGACTGAATGTCCTTCAACATAGTATGAAATTTTCTGACGAGGAAAATGTAGCAAGTGAGCCAACAATTTATAACAAAATTAAAGAAGAGAAGCGTTGCCTCACCGTAACACCGTGCATTAATGCAGATTGTTTTGGTACCGATTATGGCGTTAAATTGTTACATAATTTATTGTGTTGGGAATACAGCTGCCCCAACTTGTGACACCTCCCCTCGTAATAACTCTACAACTGTTATAAAAATGTACCTATAAAGTGGGATTGGATGTACCGAAAGGTACAAATTAGGTACAAGTCGTAAAATGCTTCTTATATTTATTTCTTCTTTGGAAGCCGCTGACCCAAGCATTCCTGGCCGCCCAATCAAATAGCTTTATTAAAGAGTGGTCTAATGGTTTGGAACTTAGCAGGGGCGAACTAAGGATTTGCGACTGTGGGGGCCCAATTATCTGAAATAGGAGCAAATAATACTGCACAGTGGTGGACTGGGGACAAAAATCAAGACGGGGAAAATAAGTCTACTCCACAAAATTAGTAAAATTTGCAACGTACACTAGATAGAAAAGAGTTTTAAATTAACTGAGGTTACCTCACCTTGTGTGACTTCAGACGGGCCCTCCCCCCCAATAGCAATAGCAATAGCTTTTTCAAATAGTATCTATGTATAAGCACATTTATGCTACTTTTGAAGACCATCAATCAACAATTTACAACCCCACCTCCTTTGCTGACGTAATTTATGCTTGGAGCAACCACCCTATTTTTACTGTGTCGATATTATTAATCTAATTACACGGGGTGTTTCTTCTCCTTCAAGTTACAGCCAGCTGGCTGGTTGGCAGCAACATGTTGCATCGATGCCTCAACTCGCCTCGATCCTGGCACGCAGTTTGTAGTTTTATTTTTACATTATTTATTCATAATATTACCTAGTTTTTGCAATAGGGAAAGCTTATGTAAGTGGCATTAGAATCCCCCCTCCCCCTTATCATCATAATAAGTAAGCCCCCCTCCCACCCCCGAGTGTTTACGTAATATTTGACGGGCCCATTAATTTTATAATTTTAGTTATAGTATTTATAGTTTCAGTAGTTTTTTACTGATAAAAAGAATACATTTTATATTTTCAGCATACTTCATACTACAAATGAAGCGACTAGAAGCCACGTGGTGACATTTTTGGCGCTTTGTAGTTAGGAGCATCTTGCTGTTGCTCTGCTGCTCTTTATTCTAGAAACCAACGCGAACATCGGGACCTGTCATGTTGACAATGCTAGAATTCATGAAAACCTATGCATATATGAGGAGCTTGGTTACAAACGTGGCCAACGCCATTTTTTCAAAAAATTGGGTTTTGATCCTACCTTGCAGAAAATTTTAATGTCCACCTACACGTTGTAAAATAAAGTGACAAAAGCAGCCAGATTGCGCACAGAAACGCTGAGAAGTTTGGGGTTAGCTATAAACTTTTTGCAATTTTCAACAGAAAATCCGCTCTCCTGAAAAATTCTAAAACTTGGAGTTGGCCATGTTTGTAAACAGCCTACTCATATATTATAAATATAAATATAAATATTATAATAAACGGAAAAACTCCAATTTTGAAAAAGTTGTTACATGTGGAATAATAACAGTACATATGGTATTATAACGCATGTTGTAAGGCTTACCTCCTAATGCTATTTAGTGATTCATGGAATATATCAATGTGTTATGTACGATTGTGATGTTACAAACTTAGGCCTCAATTTTCTCGACTGTTTTTTGTTGTCTGTTGCACCTCTTGGTCTCTAGACGCTTCAAATACAGTAGATAACTTCTCCACTTTTCACTATATCAGTAAATCACCTCGACGAATGTATGCGAGGAGGTATAAAATAAAAACAGTAAGCTCGCAAAGGAAACATTAAAGAAAACCAAATCCATCAAACTAATCAACAAGAATGGAACACCTTAATTAATTTTTAGCATATAAAACTTTCGAGCGAGTTTGGTGATTAGACGAAGGAATGAAAGGGGTCGAACAAAGGTTAATATTGCCTTTGTTAGCCACAATGGAAACTTATGAAAAGGGTTCAAAGGTAGAGATTCAGATTGGTTATTAGTCATTCCTTTTATAAACGTACTGCTTGGCCCCTAATTTTTTTAATCACCTCCCCTGTCCCCCTTGTTTTGTTGATGTTTAATTTATTTATAAATTTATGTGTGTATAGGCACTAAAAATTTTCACGCCTGCTGTCAATTTTGGGTAATGAACAATGATTAGGTTGATGGGCTGTTTGACGAGTTGAAGCGCATAGGCCATTGGGGATTAAATTTTATTATAAATGAGACACTGTTTTTAAATATTCTCATTCTTAGCATTCTTATTATGGATAATAGAAATGTTTATAACAATTATAAACAAATATTGTGGTTCAAGTTCCACATTTAGAGAAGTTTTCACCTAATAATAAAAAAAAAATTGGCCAGGGGGACTATAGTTTTTTTTCTGTCAAAATGTATAGAGACCCGTGGGTCCACTTGTTTGCAATAATATAAATAAATCTTCCTCTGTAAGCTTTGTAAGGTCTGGACCCCCGCTTTGGGATAGTTGCAATTTGAACATTACTATATCTTCGCATTAAAAATTATTTTTATTTTCACACATTCCATTATGAATTAATCTTGTTTACATTTTTAATCCCAGGTTCAAATAATCGCTATAGTACGCCTGCAGGTCCGGAAAATGCTATCTGCCTATGTGAGTACCAAAGTTCACCAATTCATGCTGAATCCCATATACTGTATGTACTATTAAAACCAAAACATTCTGAAGAATAGACTAGAAACAAATGAAAAATCAAGAAAAATAGTCACCACAGCTCCCCCAAAAAATATAGCTGTGACTGTGGGAGGGAGGGGGGTCTTGATGGGAGATTACACCCGCCTGTCTCCATCTTTTGAGTCGATGACCCCCCTGGAAAAATCTCTAGATCCGCCACTGCTCCCGGAAGAAGAATGCCAAACTGCGGCAGCAGTTTGGCAAGACAGCGACTTCCCTTTTCAGAGACGCAGTTTCCCTCTCTCCCAGGTGCAAAAAGAAGATAAGACTATTTTCCGATAAAACTGGGAATAAAATATCCCTCGACTTATTTCAAAACCACAGCCCATTTTCAGTGTGTTTTACTTGTACTCATTGTTAAAATTAACTTTGTATAGTTTTACGTAATAAAATTAAATTAAAAATTCACAACCGGTTTCGGCTCACGCCATCGTCAAGTGCCGGTTGTGAATTTTTAATTTTATTTTATTACGTAAAACTATACAAAGTTAATTTTAACAATGAGTGACAGCAAGTTTTACAAAGTTACAAAGGAGACTATTATGTTTATTGTTTTACTTGTAAGTGGAAAACTCACATGTGAAAAAAGAAAAACAAAACAGCAGTGACGTCGAGGGGTGGCATTTTCAAACTTTGCTTTGCCTAAAGAAACACGGCGATAAGTACGGTATATGTAGTATGCACCTACCCTAAGCTATTCTTGTATCCAGAATTACCAACCAAAAAAATCTGAAACTAAACTATGCGATCCTGTTTCCAAAAGCATCTACGTCGCCGCAAACAGAGCTCTCGCGCATACATAATTAAACATCCAATTTTGCATAATACACAGTCATTGGTGTGAAACATCACACGTTTCGAACCTGAAAAACAACCTTGTACAAAAATCATGCCTAATTAATAACCATTCAAGCCTAAATCCGGTTCCCAATTTTTATTAAAGATCTCTGAAAAAAAATCCTTAAAAAAACTATAAAGGCATGATGACGCGCCTAATCAGGCTCTATAATATTTAGGCGACTTGCACAGGTTTTTAGAAAAGTAATTTGGTAAGTAAATATATGCATACTTAAATTTGAATTTCGGAGGGAAATAAGGTGATTGGAGCCTGAGGCTGTATCGAGAGAACTTGTTTTAGAAAACAGAGCCGCCGCGGCTAATGGTAGGTCCTTTGTGGATGGTGCGCCGAGTAGTGTCGAAATTACAGAGCGCTATCTCTCCCGACTCATGGACCTGCAAGAAATACCTATCCAGTCTGGCGTTTTGGACTATTGCCCAGTACCTCCTATACATTTGCTTTTTGCTATGAATGCTATGTTACCACATTGCTGCCAGACGCTTTGGCTAGTCTACGGTCATTTCAGGCTGTTAAAAAGCCTAATACTTAATTAAATATTTTAAGAATATCCATCCTGACCACAAAGGAAACACGCATACCAGTATTCTTAAAAAAGCTGAGAAATTCATGTTCTTCAAATTCATGCTCAAGCCGACCTAAGGAGCGAAAGGGATAGGAGGACCTACAAATTTGGACTATTCCTGCGACTCATGGACCTGCAAGAAATACCTGTACAGTCTGGCGTTTTGAACTATTGCGTAGTTTCTCCTATTTATTTGTTTTTTGCTATGAACGCTATGTTACCACATTGCTGGCAAACGTTTTGGCTAGTTTTTACGGTCATTTCAGGCTGTGAAAAAGCCTATTTATACTTAATGAAATATTGTAAGAATATCCACCCTGACCACAAAGGCAAAACGCATACCAGTCTTCTTTAAAAGAAGCTGAGAAATTTGGAAGCCCCTTCATGTTCTTCAAATTCTTGCTCAAGCCGACCTCAGGAGTGAAGGGGATAGGAGGACCCACAAATTTGGACTATTCCTCCGACTTATGGTCCTGGCAAGAACTACCTGTACAGTCAGGCGATTGGGACTATTGCCCAGTACCTCCTATACATTTGCTTTTTGCTACGAACGCTATGTTACCACATTGCTGGCAGACGTTTCGGCTAGTCGATTTACATATTATACAGTTATTCAGGCTGTGAAAAGGCTTAGTACTTAATGACAGATTGTATGAAAATCCACTCTGGCCTCAAACCACGCATACCAGTATTCTTAAAATTGCTGAGAAATTGGGAAACCCCTTCATGTTCTTCAAATTCATGCTCAAGCCGAACTCAGGAGCGAAGGGGATAGGAGGACCCACAAATTTGGACTATTCCTCCGACTTATGGTCCTGGCAAGAACTACCTATACAGTCAGGCGTTTTGGACTATTGCCTAGTTTCTCTTATACGTTTGCTTTTTTCTATGAACGCTATGTTTCCACATTGCTATAGCAGACGTTTTGGCTACCTAGTCCATTTACATGTTCTACGGTCATTTCAGGCTGTGAAAAGGCCTAATAGTTAATGACATAATGTCATTGTCCACTTCAAGGACGTGCCCAGGCTTTGATTTCGGGGGGGGGGGGGTCCAATATTTTTAAACGTAATTTATTAATGGATAAATTCTTCAAACCATACAGGTTTACATTTAAAAAATTATTTGGGGGGGGGGGGTCCGGACCCCATGGACCACCCTCTGGGCACGGCCATGGTCCACTTCATGGCCCGCGGGCTATAGTTTGGGAAGGGCTCCTCTATAGCATACGCCTGTGCTTGCATTGTATGGTGTAAGGAAAGGTTAGAAAGTAATTTAACTAAATGAACGAAATGTAATTTCTATATTTATTTACCCTATGTCGCTCAAATAACTTTCTAAACATCAATTTGTACGTATATAGGTATATCTTATTTCAGACAGTATATACTGTACGATACGTAGCCTACATTTAATAAGACAACAGCATATATCATTTATTAATATTTTTCATAACTTGTATAATGAAAAACGTTTGGACTGGCTTAAAAGTCTTAAATGTCTTTCGGGACACCTATCTGTGTCTACTAAATAATAATAACACACGATCAGACTAAGTATACAGTACATTAACTTTTAACATTGTGAATTTTCACTGCATAGACACAAATAATATTTTTCATTATATTTCATGAAAAAAAAAATAAGACAGTGATGGCTTCAGACGACTTTTCTACGATAAGAAGTCAAGGTAATATATTGGGGTCAGAGCGGGGTCACTAGAAATATCAGAAAAAATTTGTTTTTTATTAATTTACTAATAAAGTTATAATCATGTATAAGGCACGTAAGTTGTATAAAAATTACATTATTTTAAATCTACGAAATCTCGTATTTATATGTATTGAATGATGTGATTTTTATACTGAAGTTTGAATTTTTGTCATAAAATTCAGTTTTACAAAAAAATCAGTAAAATTAAAGGTTGAATGTGTAAAATAAATCATCAACAACTTAGGCGCCGTATATTTTCTTTCGTAATAAATGAATAAAAAATTAAAATGTATCCGATTTTGGCGTATGACCTCAATATTTTCCTCGTATAATAAAACATACTAAATTTGAACACAGCTCATAATACGTGTAATGTAAGAAGCACTGTACAATATTGCTACACAAATAATGTTTGAAGCCAATATCAGCCAAAACTATGCTTACAGTATATAAAAAGTATACATACAAAACGGCGGTAGACGTTTGGGATGTAAATATTCAGGTATATTCTCACGCCGCCATGTTCGCCGTAAGGCTATAAGGTTAGAAATTGGTAAATATTATTATATGAGTTTATTTGAACCCAAGTACAGTAGGTAGTAATTACGCTTCATGTCGCCGTGTCCATTCTTCGTACATATACATTTACCACATAAGGGCACGAAACAACTTGTTTCAAGAGAATAATATAGTTTTTACAGCTTCAATCAACATATCCACCTATTTTTACAATAAATTGTTTTTCATTATATATTATTTTTTTTGGCGCCGTGAGAATACCTTATATAGGTACATATATTTGGAGTCCTATAGTAGTAGGTCTAATACTTTTAGCTACAGTTAACAGAAAAAGGAACATTCCTTACTAAGATCAGCTTAAATCGGCCTTTGTCAACTCAGGGAATTTTAGACTTAGCTTGTCCAAGCCATATTAGGGGTATTCACTGTGTTGATAGAAAAGGGAATATAGGAAAATAGAGAAATAGCTCAGCGTGAGGATACCTCCGCCAAGTGCCAACCATATAAATAGAAAAATCTAACCTAACTTACCTCCCTAGTTTCTTTGCTTTTGGCTATTAACTTATGAACATCTGCTATAGTCCACCTCGGGCCTCATTTTATTAAAAATTAAATAAATATAAAAACCAAAATTCAAATGCAAAACAACAACAAATATGGCCGTTTGACGCTTTCGATTCCCCAAGTTCAGTTTACCCAACCGGAGTTCTATTTTTCGATTTTCTCTCAATTTCCCGCAGTTTCTTACTTTTCCTTAGGGTTAACCAAACGCTGTGAATCCCCCTATTGTTAACGATTATTACATCTATGAAAATTGAAAATAAATATCTATGGTACAAGCTCCTAATAAAATGGCCTTAAAGGTCATACGGCCCTCAGGGTAGGGCTGAACCTAAATAGGGGTAGACCCTGGGAATGCCAGGGGGTGTGGTGGCTGGGGGGTGCGAGCCCCATCAGCATGTGCTGAGGAACGTAAGAAGAATGGACTAGATGGGCGTAGCACGGTGCTGGTGGAATCATTGTAGGTTGAGATCTGCTGGAGAAGTGAACAAAGTCTTCCTTTTCCTCTGGAATGTCTGGAACAATGTTTTTATCACTTAAAAGACAGTCTGAGGTGGAGAAACCTAACAGGAGTAAAATATTAAGTTTCATTCGAAACATCGATAGTAGAGCCAAAAGTTAAATGTTTTTTTATGTTTTTAAATAGTTTTGATTGTAGTAGTAGTAGTAGTAGTAGTAGTAGTAGCAGTAGTAGTAGTAGGTCTAAATTTTGTGTCAGCCGCTGACATTGACTACTTAAAAGATTTGGTATATTCAATATGAAGAAGAAGACTCGTGAAGAGTACTTGGTTAAGTCATGCTTCCACCTGTTACACTGCGGCAATGGTAAGCTAGTCACAGCTTGTCCATTATCACTTGTAGCCGGTGTAGATTGACATCGAGGACGTATACCAGTTTGCCAATGGCCCAGATTTCTTACGGAAACAATATAAATAATGTCCGAAATCTATGGGGTCGTTGACATTAGACCAATGTAGGCTAGGCTCATAAAACGTCCTGCAGGACATTATTTATTTAAACTGGTCACCACAATTAATTATTTCACGTAATGAAATTAGAAATACAGCACTACTCGTATGATGTACAGTAGGTATGAATAGCAAAGTCCCCTATAGAACCTGAAGATTAAATGAAAAAATTACGCAGAAATATCTCATGCCGTAAGCTAAATACTTGCTTAGCACAAGCTGGATCGTTGGTTGTACCCCTTTTTTAATTTTTTTATTGAAGTGAAAAAGTATGAAGAAATGTTTAAAACTATTTGCATACATCAAAAATTAAAAGTAGGTAAATTTGTTTACTTATTATTTCCTATTAAATTCCCTTTAGGCGGCTATTCCATCTGTCAATAATCCGTCTTTTGTGCGTCAATAATTGATGAGATGTTTGTATTAAGGAGACTATTATGTAAATACTTAACTTATCTATTATAAATTAATTTATAATATTTTATTTTTATTTTATCCAGCACCCACTCTTGGAGCTACCGTTATAATATGGTAGACACCTATTATTGATGCACAAATGACGGATTATTGACAGATGGAATAGCCGCCTAAATTATGAAAATATGATGTAGTATAGTATTTTTATATCTTATTTAAATAAAAACAAAAACAAAAAGCGAAAAATATTCTTCTTTGGTTGAGTAGAGTAAATTTTAAGTTTGCAATTTTTTAAGCTTGTAAATCACTGTTACCAAGTGGCGCCACTATAATTTGGCATCCTGCGTCGCCAAATGGCCGACATGCCAAGGGTGGGCGTCGGCTAGTAAGTAAGTCAGTAACTACTATGGCATCCTCAGTTGCCACATCCACAGGGTACTCGACAGTCGGTGGTACTCTAATCAGGAACAGTCTAAATATTTCTACGTCGTTGGTTCTTCATCAATGGTTAATTTAGACGTGTATTCCACTGGTCAATTTTCCCGTCATTTGTGATTAAAAAAAGCTGAGATTTTTGTTTAAAGGAGACTATTATGTAGATACTTAACTTATCTACTATAAATTAAGTTATAATATGGTAGCAGACTCTTTTTTAATGACAAATGACTGGACAATTGACCAGTGGAATACACGCCTTAGGAAAATAAATAAATTCATACATAAGAAAACTTACCTTTTGATGGCCGATCGTCGGCAATTAGACTCTCTATCGTGAAGGGCCTCTTCGTCCTGTGCTCCTTGCCGTTGAGTATCGTCGTCTGGGAGGTGTACGCAGGCGGCGGTGGGGGCGGGGAGGGAGGCGTGGGTGGGGCAGGGGCGACAGCCACCGTGTCCGAGGGGGGCGGGTTGAACATAAACCGGTTTAGGTTGGCCAGCGCCGACAGTTCGTTCTCCAGCCGGTCCTTGTCAGACTTCATGAGTTTGAACCTACAACAATTTAAAAAAAGGTTATATTAGACCAAGTTTAGCATGGCATTATGCAGATGGGGACATTGGCCAGCTTACAATTTACAGTTTATTAACAGATTATTAATTGACAATAGCAACTTGCCAACTTACTATTTCTATGTTATTTTTTTCCTTCTGGTAAGACAAAAAGAACGATTAATTGCAAAGGCTTCCACGGCTGGAGTTATGTGATGAAGCAGTAGAAATCTTAGAAGTCTACGCAGTTCCACTGAAGATTAGGAGCATATTTTCGGCCTAAAAAAAATTACCCAGTAACGCAAATGTTTGCTATTGTACGGTAAATAAGTTAATAAATTTAGCCGGCCGCCATACCAAGTTGAATCCAGCGGACCAGAGCAGGTTCAAAGCTGCAGATAAATTGGTCGTGTGCACAGTGCCGGTAGGGAAACATGGTAGGACTTGTCCTGGTCACCTCCGAACTAATCGTGTGACTTCACTGTGTTTCCCAAGTGGTTCGGAATCCACTATAATCAGGAGGTCCACTGGAGTCCTATGGGCCCACACCGTGGCCTGGGACTGTGTCCAACCATACTACTACTACTACGGTAAAGAAAGTATTAAATAAAGATTAAATGTAATTAAATTAAAAAGAGTTTTTAAAAGCATACTTTCGACACCAAAAACGAAAACGTACGAAAGTAAGCTTGCAGCATAACCACGGCCTATTATCCCGGATTCTAAACCTTCATCACAAGATGATTGGTTTACCCAGGTTCAGATATACCGGAGATATATACCCCCCTCCCCCCTCCTCCAAGGCTATTAAATTTAAACTGCTGGATAAAGTCAAACATCGACCATTGTCCGCCGAGTTTATTTTCGGCATCAAAAATAAAAATTACTCTGTGACGCGAATGTTTGCTTATGCCAATGAAGTATAAAATAAAGATAAAATGTAAATTAAAAAGTGTTTAAAGCTATAATAATAAAAAAATAATAATACTTTCCACACCAAAAACGAAAAAATACCCAAAATAATGACGGTTGCTCTAAGTCCGGATATGGTCAATGGCCTTCAAAGTCAGATATATAGCATTTAAAATAATGAGCCTACTGTAAAACATGTACATGTAAAACATCAGAAAATTTATAGGATGTATTAAAAACAGTGACATCCGGATTTAGCATAATAACTGTGTAATAGAATAATAAATACAAATTATCTGGGCCTATAAACGCGTGCGGTCATGTATTTAAATGCAACCCATGCGGGGACAATTGAAAATATTATGTCTTTGAAACGCCCCATAATCGCCCTACAGGTTAAACTGTATACGTACATAGTATATGACGGTATTACATTTCTCAACAATGTCTCCACCCCATAATCAAGAATACCCGTTCAAAAAATATCAGCATGTTTTTTTCCTGTACCTTGTGAAATTAATTGATTGTTAAATGTTATATCAAAAGGCAACACACCTATAGACATAAGGCACGTGCCTCCCCCCCCCCCAAGTTTTGAAATGAAGCGTTGTGCCCGTGTGACCGGCCCAAATATAGACATGACTTCTACGATCTTCTCGCGATACCTACTCATTTAATCCAAACCTTTCATGCCTCCTTTCTCGTCGCGTCAGTTCTCCTATGGAACTCCCTCCCCACCCACATAAAAGAATCTCCATCTCTACCAATTTTCAAAGTTCGCTTTCGGGAGCATCTAATTAGCCTAATAAACTAAACTCGCCAAGATCTGATATTGTTTCGCAATCCATGCGTAAAATTTTTAAGCTAGTTGTCAATTTTTGTTAACCTGTTTTAATGCATTATAGTAGTAGATTTATTTTATACCCTTATTGATTACTAGGTAGTAGTTATATTTGTGGTATCCGGATTGTGACGCCCTTGTCTTGCCAACCATGTCTGCTATGCTTTGGCTCTTGTAATAAAATTCACTGTTACAAGCATCATTATTTGTTTTTTATTTACATTTTTTTATGGAAAAAACTCATTGAATTATTATTGTTAACCTATAAGCAGGGTTACCATATTTTGTTTAGTCAACTCCACTCCACATAGACTTTCACGGAATATAATACTGTAAACTGTTGTTGTTTTTTAGCTTACCTGGGCTACCAGGGTAGATAATTTTTTAAGAAATTAAATTATAGTAAATTGAAACCCATTGGAAATGGAAGATAATATGACAGACATTAAAGAAAAATACATTATTATCAGAGTTCGGGAAGCAGGTAGGGGTGGTTTTTAAGGGTACATCTTCATTTCCGACAAAACTGCAAGTCCTATGGAAAAACATTAAATAGCAAAAAGGTAGGTAATACGAAGATGTACAACTTTAGTGATTACACTTTTTCCACATAAGTCATAACCTCAAATTGTATGGGAAAAATGCCAAAAATCAAGGTTTTGGTTTTTTATTTTTAACTTTCAACTGGGCTATACCTCAAGTTGCCTTAACAGATTGGATATCCTAATAAATATTATATATACAGTATATATAGATATAGATATCCTAATTAATGGATGCATCTTAAGACCCACAGAATATCAAATCGAAAATATAGTTCTTTCTGTCGCTTTTTTGTTCTTCGTACTCCCTTTTTGACAAACGATAATTCCGGAGAAATCTTAGATACGAACACTTCTCAGGACCCTGGTTTTAAGTCAGGACTATTCGAAGTAAATCCAGACGTATGGTATGCCTGCCTATAAGATACCTTATCTAGCATATTTTTTATTTTATTGTTACAACTGTCGAGTAGAAATTCATTGTGACTTTGGGGAAATTAGGAATTTCAGTTTAATGGACAAACAATAACTCAGTGTTTTATTAAAACTGGTTATTAAAACAAGTGCTGGTTGTTAAACTAAAAAAACGTTAAGAAATAACATTGTCAAAGGAAACACCGAATATTAGTGTTTTCTGCCTGGGCCGGGGAAGGGGCTATTGCTTTATTCTTATTGTTATTTGATAACGCCGTCATGCCCGATAAGTGGAACCTTTTGGCCGGTCGTGTTATCGAAGTTTTTTGGAATATTTTGTTTTGTTTAATGTACTCCCCTACTGGTGGAGTAAACAGTTACGACCACTTCTCCGATCGCATGGTATGTCGAAGCTCGCACAAGTTCAAGAAAGGCTACCACCATGCTTCCGAAACCGTTATTATTTTAAGTATTGCGGTACTTTTTGAACATACTTCGTAAACCATATGTGGTTGTCTGCGATAGCTCAGTAAAATAAAAATAAGTACCTAACTCACAACAGGGGCGTATCCTAATAAGCTAATAACTAGGAACTCCAAATTACGCTCCTGAAGGTTTAGGTACCTATGAAAATAGAGTGGACTGTATGAAAATAATATGTTTTGGTAAGAGAATAAGAAATAAGAGAATAAGCCTACCGTACTCTGCTCACTCGGTGAAGGTGTAGTACAGTAGGTATCTAGTACCTATTATAATATGTAATGTATAGTGTGGTGCTGTAAAGTGTCTGGGTGTATGTGTTTTGAGTGAATAGGCTACGCTACTTATCTATACTGCCGGAGTCCGTGGCTTGCAAAGTATCCGCAGGAATCACAGCAGGGGCGAGCACAATAAACACTGTTTAATATAAAGAATAATAACACAAACAAGAGAACAATACAACCACAACTAATAAAATTAATGTAAATTAACAATAGGTAAATAATTAGAACCTATCAGAGCCGTTGCAATATTAAGACTGAATGCAGGGTGCGGGGTAGAGTACCTAAGCTGCTTATTAGGTAATGGAATTTAACGGTAGGTGTCCAAGACGCACTACTGTTGACTAAGCTGTCAAAAACTGCATACCACATGTCGAAATTGTGGCTTTCAAGAGTAGGGATTTCAATTGGCTTTAACAAGTTTGGCCCTAAGCCACAAGCAGGGCTGGATTAATTTGACACAGTTCCCTTATCCATGCCATCAATGGCCAAAATCTGCACTTCATCACAAAGACAATAAAATTCCTCACGCTCCGCTTCAACCGATATGCGGCTGGAGGTGGAACTTCCGGAATTGATATCCATCAGTTCAGACTCTAAAGATTCGAATTGAGTGACCAATCCTTCAGTACGCTGAGATTTGGTCTTTAGAGTTCCGGGCGTGAGACATGTGGTGCATTTTAAATATGCTAAAATTGATTTAACGTCATTAATAATCATTGACCGTTTGTCAAGCAAAATTTGGAGCCTGCTACAATTAGACGCATCAGGGTCACTTCTAACGGTTCGCCTTCTTGTCGGTGCCATTTCCGCAATAAATGAACCCACAATTCACAAAAAGGAACCTAACGGGACATGCTATACTCAATCCCCTATTTGCACAACACAATGACTATGACACCATAAATTGACCCAAATGTCAGTTCAATAATAGAAACCGTATAGTATCGGTACCATGTAATGGTGTCTTAACAATAAAGACCGTAAAACCTGCCAATTCCAAAAAAATCCCCCTAAAAGTATCTATTGAAAGAGGGTGACGAGAAGGTCAGATCCAGGTACCAGTCCTTGGGTAGTAATATCCCCACGACCAATATAACGGTTACCGTTATACCATACTCTATAACATAGGCTACTACTGATTCTAATAGGCTCAATGCCAATAATTAAATATAAAATTATAATAAAATATAATATTGTATTATATCGTAATGCCTATGAAAATAATAATATATCAACCAAGAGCTGATAATTGCGAATTGTTGCGCCAGGTAGGTAAATGCAGAACTGGACAATAGCATAAAACAATCGGGGCTAGAAGTAAGGTATAAAAAGACAAAAGAAAAGAACTATTCAGATCGTAGGACCGATCTGGCTCGTTGGACCAATGTGGTTGTCTGCGATAGCTCAGTAAAATAAAAATAAGTACCTAACTCACAACAGGGGCGTATCCTAATAAGCTAATAACTAGGAACTCCAAATTACGCTCCTGAAGGTTTAGGTACCTATGAAAATAGAGTGGACTGTATGAAAATAATATGTTTTGGTAAGAGAATAAGAAATAAGAGAATAAGCCTACCGTACTCTGCTCACTCGGTGAAGGTGTAGTACAGTAGGTAGACCTATTATAATATGTAATGTATAGTGTGGTGCTGTAAAGTGTCTGGGTGTATGTGTTTTGAGTGAATAGGCTACGCCACTTATCTATACTGCCGGAGTCCGTGGCTTGCAAAGTATCCGCAGGAATCACAGCAGGGGCGAGCACAATAAACACTGTTTAATATAAAGAATAATAACACAAACAAGAGAACACTACAACCACAACTAATAAAATTAATGTAAATTAACAATAGGTAAATAATTAGAACCTATCGGAGCCGTTGCAATATTAAGACTGAAATCTGAATACAGGGTGCGGGGTAGAGTACCTAGCAGATTTTAGGGGTAGGTAGGTACCTCTGCGTCAACAACCCGCAACTATGTTTAGCTTGTGCAATGCGAGGCATTCACGGACACCATATAAGCAACAAAATACGGCAAAGGGCGTTCGAGAACAAGGCTCTAATCAGGCAGGGAATGTCGCATCATGTAAAGCAATAAGGTATAGGTACGGTAATTATAGAATTACAGGTATACAGGTAGTGCCTGTTATCTAACGTAAAATTACACATTATAACTCATTTTCTCGAGTGCAGCGTACAGATGCAATTATGTACCTTTGGTGCAGAAATCGGCACTTGTTATAGTTGTTACAGGCATTATGCATCATTGCGCCTGCGCGGAACCTAGTTTATGTATGTCGATTGCTCTTGTACTTACGGACATATATATATTGCTCGTCTATTTGTTTACTTATTTACCTACTTGGTATTTGCTTGGGGCCCAGGTGCTGCTTAAACATCATAATCTAAAACCATAATGGCGCACTTCATATAGGACAGAAATTTTCGAAAAATGTTTAAGTCTGCCTATAAAAAAAAAATTGATCCCGAAAAATTAAAAAAAAAAATTGGTTGTTAAGTCGGTTTACGGACGATAGTTTAACGTGACAACTCCTAAATTAACTTAAACTTAGTAAATATATAGCTGGAAAGAGAAAGAAATGAGGAAAAGCCCGTAGAAGCCCTTAAGTAGTTTGAATTTTTTATTTATAGGTAGATAGGCCTAATAACGCGGCCGGAAGAGGCCCATTTTTGTTTAAAATCGTGCGCACCCCCTGACGTTGTACACCCTCAAAGCCAAACCACTTGCTTGATAACGACAAACATAGCATGGCATGAAAGAGGAAGAATAGGCGAAGACATGGGTATAATTTAAGATAGGCCATCTTCATCACCCCAAAAAATTGCGAAAATATGTATTTATACTCGTTTGAAACCCTAATTCATACTGCTTCTAATGAGACATTAAAAATTAATTTCGGTTGAAAATTGCAGGCTGTGGAATTTTTTTTACTCTATGCATGTGAATTCAAAAGTACCCTTTGAACCTGTTTTCCGCCGAAACAGTAATGGCTTACCAACTCACTTGAGCCTGAACGAAGAGACGGATAGTAAAACTGAATACATGTCTAAAAAGAGTAAGAAAGGTGAAAAAGAAGTAGTTTTTTTGATGTTTTCAAATTGATATTAACCCCTCCAAAAACGCGGCCGAAAAAGGCTTATTTTCGCTGAAAATCGACCAATTCCTGCCAAATTTGGGCGCACCTCCTCACGTTTCCAAAGTCGAAACTCTTGCCCTATCACAACAAATATAGCATGACTTGAAAGAAGAATAATAGACAAACACATGGGTATAATTTAAATTGAGATGGACCTTCTACATCTGCCCAAAAACCACATTTACTAAAATGCGGCGGCAGATCGTTGTCAAGATCGTTGTCAATCGTTACTGATTGGTGTTACACTTTTTCGTAGATGGACCCAGTCTTCCAGCCAGCACTCATCGATTTATTAGACGTTGTCACGTCAAAAATTTACATAAGTCATTGTGTTTGTAGCTGTACTTGATGAGGAGTTAAGTAAATACCATATAATTTCAATTAATTAAATCTACATATTAAGTTATGCATTAAAACAGGGTTTCGAAAATTGTCAAATAGCCTATTAAGGGCAACCAACGTTTAAAAGATGAAAATCTCAAGGAAGCGTTTTGGTTTTTCATACATAGCTCCTATCAGATCACTAGCTCAACCTCCCTTACCATCGAATGGGTCAGAAGCCAACGTGTACAGGCATAGTCAAGCTGATTTCGTGATTTCGAGAAAGACGCACAGATCAATTTTGATGGTCTGTATCTTGCAGTGGCGGCGCTAGAAATTTGAAGGCGGGGGGGCCATGGGGGGCATGACTTCTATCCGGGGGGGGGGGGGCAATGAAAAAACGAAACCTTTTTCATTGGGAGTAGGTATACGGTTCAATAATTCTCCAATTTAACAACATGTAAAATATCTGAAAAGTGGGGGGCCACGGAGGGGCCGGAGAAACTGTTGGGGGGGGGGGGGGGCCAGGCCCCCTCGGGCACCCCCGCAGCGCCGCCACTGGTATCTTGTTAACGGTGGAAAATATTTTCAATCCCTTATACCGCAGCAACTATAGTACGGTAGGAATTTTAACTGTTCATCACATAGATTATCTCTCAGAGATGGTCATGGTGCAGT
This sequence comes from Psococerastis gibbosa, assembly GCA_963971405.1. Classification (NCBI taxonomy): domain Eukaryota; kingdom Metazoa; phylum Arthropoda; class Insecta; order Psocodea; family Psocidae; genus Psococerastis; species Psococerastis gibbosa. The sequence goes on from OZ020485.1 coordinate 15,777,037, forward strand.
TATCTCAAAAAATAAGAAAATGTCACTTGCATACACATTGGCTTCTAACCAGGGATGGATCCAGCCCATTGGGGGGGGGGGTAGTATTGGGTCAAAATAAGTTAAAACTCGTATTTTCATTGACGTGCTGATTGCTGATGGTCAAATTCATTTTATTCAGAAACTGAGCTTGGATACACGATCCAACTTGGTTGTACAACTAAGGCTCAACGACTCATACTTATCATTTAAGTGACGCTTACATCGTGTTATTATTTTTGTATGTTATTTTGGATCAGCTGACGTAGTTTTCCGAAGTACCGGTAGTAACACAAACGATTAGACTGAATTGGCCGACTGATTTTGTTGATGTTTTCGTTATATTTTTTGCAATGTTATTATAATAATATTCATATAACTGAGGATAGAGGGCGAAAGGCATTATTGTTAATCGAGTACTATTATATATATATATGTATCTAACTTACATAATTTTGTTTTTTTCAATAAAGACTTTATTATTGTTATTATTAAAATCCGTGCTGTCATGAGTGTTAGAGATAGATCCTGATTATCAACACTAAAGATCAAGACTAAATCTGCTGCTCCAGGACCGTCTTCTACTGGGATAGAAAACTTACCAACAGGGTAGTACAACTTGGACACACACGATTCAAGCTGATCTGCGGCAGGCTAAATTGTACAACCCAATTGGATCGTGAATTTGTAGTCTATTTTTAAATGTTAACGGTAATGGGGTAATGCTATTTTTAAGAAAGAGTTAGTTGGACTTACATTGTCTGCTGTGTTCATAGCCATTAGAGGCATGGGCCTCATAGTCATCGAACAATTAGGGTTGAGTCCAATCAGGGACGGATCCAGCCCATTTGGGGGGGGGGGGTGGTTGTGGGTCAAAACAGGAAAAACATATGTAGGATCGATTAAATTAGAGCGCAATAACTTAATTTACAATAAATTTACCAAATTTTGGGGGGGGGGGCAGCTACCCCCCTCTGTAACCGTCCCTGAGTCCATTGGCAGGGGAAGGGGGTATTTGTATAGCTTAATATAATAAAATCCCAACTGAGAGTGGCGAGAAACTCTACTAATAACATCCCTAAATTGCTTAGAGACCATCTTTTATGTAGGGAAAGCTTGCTACACTGTCCCTGAGGCACTAGCAGTACTAGCACAATGACAACGACAGAACTACCTGATTTTGATGACAATTGACATTTTACGATTTTACTTTATACTTTCTTGTTGATTTTCCATATGCATACATATTTATTTATTTATTATAATTACAATTTTGCATTCACGGCCTGAGTCCGATTATTTAGCAGCTGAAAGCAGATCGACCACGGCATATCAGCCCAGATTCTACTGCTTCATGGTTGCTATATAATGCCGTACTGATATGTGGCCTCTAAAATCATCTGGAAGGCCATGGTGTTGTGATCTTACAATCTCGCAAATTGAAAATTGAAAATTCTTTTATACAGTGTATAATTTAGTTATTGAATTATATCTAAACAAAAATTCTCCTGTAGTGATATTGTCAGTGCAGAATTAAAAATATTTGCAGTTCCTAATTCACACATTTTTCTAGCAGCTCTAAGAGTTCCGTCGGATGAGTTATGAACCGATTATACAAATCCTAGTGAGTGGTACCAATGGTACCATATACCACATTTGAAACGAGCTTCTGTGTAATGTTCCAGAAAGGAGACTTTTAAACATACATATATTTAAATAATTTAATTTCACTCGGTTACTCATGTTAACTAAAAATTAACCTATGACATTTGTTTTCATCTCCAACCTGTTTAATTAAGGATATGAGGATATGAAACGTGGATATAGGCCACTTATAGATTGCCCAAAAGGCCAAAAATCATTCAGTTTTTTATTTTTGTTTTAATTAACTAAGCATGTTATTGGTTAATCTGTTCAAGTTGTATAGTCTTGTAGAAGGCTATTTTCCACATAGAACAATATTATAGTAATAAATTTAATTATAACGTGTTTTTCATTTTTAGTATTAGATAATTTTTCCATGAATTTCATAATTCGGTAAATTTCTGTCGTCTATCAGTTTCACAGAAAACCTGTACAATTAAACTAAATCTATAGGATGGGTGGCGCCCATGCGACTTGCAAACCGACACCCAAAATATGTCTTGGCATTATACTAGATAGAACGGAATTTTCCAGACATGCTAAAGCTATACCTACTTTTAATTACATACTAAGGAATCGCAGCCCCCCCCCTCCGAAAAAAAATCCTGGTTTCAAGCCTGTACACACACCACACAGTCAGACATAACGACATAGGCTTATATTGCTATTGATGGGCTTTTAATGGACGTAGACCCACATGAAGTGCGTCCCATTGAATCTTGCCCTGCCAACGACCCCATTGCTTTCCGTACATTATTGGTATTTTTCCTCAATGTCAACTCACACCGACTACAAGTGCCGATATTCAAGCTCCGACATGGTAACCACTGACATTGTAACAGGCGTTAGCTCGACCAAGTATATAGGAACTAGTCACCACAGTATATAAGATACTATGATAACTATTAAATATATTCAGTATATACAGTAGACTACGCTTATTGGAAACACTCTGGGACGTGAGTGTTATGTTTCAATTACCCGATTGTTTACATTACGCGAATATACATAAAAATGGTTCAAATGCGAGACCGCGAGGGTATTGGGTATTGAGGTATTGGACTATTAACATTTAACGCTGGCCGCTCCGTTTTAAGCCATCTGTCTGCAGCTTCTGGGTTCGCGTCCCCCCTGTTCTCCGTGCGGTTTTCTGAAAACAATGTTCTCCCATTTCTTCCAACGCTGGAACCAGCTTTCTAAAGCTACAAAATCGGCTATCCCCAATTAGTAGTATTAAAATATAGAAAAAAACCTTACCTCTTTCTTCTCCGAAGCAAACTGCCATTTTCAAACATATCTAGAGCGTTCGGATGCAAGGCCCAGTAGGCCCCCTTGCCGGGCCGATCAGGCCGTCGGGGAATCTTGATAAAACAATCATTAAAAGATAAATTATGCCGTAACGAATTCTGCCACCGTTGCGTATTACGCCTATAATATGGAAAACGTTCGGTAATAAACCGGTAAATTTCGGAAAGTGGTAACATTTTTTCCGGGCTACTCCAAATCGCCATAGCCGTCAGCGAAATATAGGAATAGGGCGGCTTTTGGTCACCGTATGATTCGCGGCTAGGCCGCGGCATTTTTTCGAAATAAATCTAAGAGTTTATTAGTAATTAACTAACAGTTAATAATCACAAACATTGCACGAAGTTGAAAATCACTAACCGTCAAATATACGAACGCTAGAGTACAGGCATTCATCAACAACTGAAGTCCAACTACTAAAAAGCTGTCCAGATGTTCTGGAATCCTATTGGCTGGAATTCGGTTAAGGCTCAAAGCTAAAACAAGATTTACACCAATCCTTGTTCAAGTCAATACGGTTTCCCGTTCTTCTTTCTATAAAAAAAACCTTCAATAGGCCCATCTGTCACTAAGTTCCTAAAACATAGCGGGCTAATATTACATTATTTTTCACATAAACTGTAAGTAAAAAAATAAACAGCTCAAAATGATGCAAAAAATAACCGAATAACCGGACATTTTAATTTGTAGATAGACTGTTATTGTGTGTTGTTTGAATTCAGTGAACCGGTTATTCTCCTATGTTTAGCTTATTTATTAACAGCTGACATGTTACAGCCAATGGGAGCTCAGCTACCTCATCTTGCCCGTTGTACACCCTTTGTTTTGTACAAATTGCCCGTAAACACGGCTGTTGTTTAAAGTTTGACTGGGCGGGGTTTATGTGTTGAGATTTATTAGGATGCCTCTGCTGATATTTGAATAGACCATGGAGGTTTCTCCACTAATTAACTTTTATGTCATATGGCAAATAGTGAGGAAATTAGGTATAGACCCTTCCATTTATATTATTTTTTAGTAAGGGGGTATACCCTAGATACCCGTATGATCTTTTGTTTAATTTTAAAAAAGTGTGAACACTTTCCTCTTTCACTCTACGAAACCATCGTTATATAAATAATTAGATTACTCGTGACTTCGTGGTATTTCATTTTAATAAACAAAAAAAGTGGGTTTTTTAGAGAAAGTTAATTTCTTAACGATTATTTGGGTTTTACTAATTCGGGTTGTTATAACAAGTTTTTCTAAAACATTTTTTTGTTATTATTTGTTTAATAAACCATGGCATCGTAGTTGGAAAGGCCTTATTAGTAGAAACTGTGAAACAACAAGGATATCGTTGTGGGGATACTCCGATTTGGAAAAAGGAATCAGGGCTGTAGCCTGGGGGGGGGGGGCAGGGGGCTCAGCCCCCCAAACGTTCTGTCGCACCCCCCCCCCCAAGTAAAGTTTAGTACCTATGCCTAATATAAATTCAAAAAATAGCCATAGTTAATTCAAAAAAATCGTTTTGTAAAATTTGATTTGGATTCACGGAGAATAGCTTAGATCTGATAATGACAACCCAAAAAACCTAGCTGCCGCCCCCCCCCCCCCCCAAAGGTTACCCAGCCCCCTTAATGCTGCTTTCTCAGCGCTACGGCCCTGCCAGAAATGGAAAGAAATGAAACATAATGTGTTTAAATTCCATAACAATGTACACCTGCATTAACAAGAAATCGATGTTTTCATTATTACAAAATTGAAGTGAAATTCAAGTTGGACAGTGGACTGGATAGAGTAGTATGATCCAGTAAAGTATTTCCGAATTGGCGGACTACCCGCACGCCTGGGGACACAAATTTTAGGGGTGGCAATATGTTGGAATCAATATTAAAAAAATAAAATAATTGCAATGAGCATTACATACAAGTAGATCCACCCAAAAGTCATAATCGCGTTTTGCGTGGAAACGGCTCAACAAAAAGGTCCGTAAAGAAGCGACCAAACAGTTTTGTCCATGCCGCAAGAATTTGCCAAAAACCTTTTTACCTAATCATCAGCTGGGCAAGCATTGGGGTAACCTTAGTGATATCGGGGAGGGAGCTGACAGGGCAAAATTCGCTGCCTAGAGGCGGGAATACCTAATTACGGCCGTGAGGTGGTGATGTGACCACCTTAGGCGCGAAAGCTCCAGGGGCACTAACGGCTTATGTATGATGTAGTGGGATTAACGGGTTTTAACTATTGTGAGCAGTAAAGTTTAGATTTGACAGACGAATATAATGACTCCAAGAAGAAAGAGTTCGGGAGTTTCCCCCGGTGTGGAAATAACTTTTGTTTTATACAAAACGTCAGGCCATCAAGCACGCCTACCATTTGCCAAACGGATCGATCTGATCTTGTGCAGACTGAAAAAATACGTATTTCCTAATTCTTGAAAAAAAAAATTATATAGGTAGACAGTTCTATGGTACACAATAAAAACCTGTTTCAAGCTTAAAACAGGATGGAACATGGGCCCATAAGCCTATCCTAAGGTCGAACCAAAGCTAGATAGATCAATCAAAATACAACTGAATCTGAAGAGAGTGTACTGTAAAAATTTTATTTTGGAAATAAATTTTGATTGATTGATTGATATATTATATATGGCAACACACTAGAAGCGTGGTACCAACGGTTTACGGTAATTCTCATTCATAGTGTTATTAAATAAAGTATAAACTTATAAACAAGGTTCTGATGTGTTGTAATAATAATTCCTGTTTAAACAGTCAAGTTATTAGGCCCGATCCGACGATGATATTTAAAATTTAAGAGACGCTTATCTCTCAAGTGCCGTTTTCTGTTCGTGTTTGCCATCTTATTCGAATGCCTATTTTAAGCACGTTACACATTTCACACGCAGTTTATACTTGATTTGAAAAGCCTGGGAGTTTGTGATTATGCAACCATGTACGAAAAATTGCCAGTAATTTTAATATTGAAATTTCGGGTTACGGCCATTTTCATGTGATGCACCAAATGAAATTTAATAAGTTAACCTGCCTTCCTAAAACAGCGTGCAATGCCATACATATTTTCCAAAATGTCGTGGTAAATCTGTTATTTGACTTCCTCCAATAATACTGAAATAAATTAAATTAGATTAGTGAGAGTTTTTTTTTTAGTTGTGCAAGCTACATTTAGGTGAAAAGCTACTTGAATTATAGTAAATATGTAGAAGAGTGGGCACTCCGGTTCGCCCGCTGCTGAATGGGGACCCTCCCCCAACTTAAGAAAAATTTAAGTGTCGAAAAATGGTATTCGCTCACCTACATGAAGGCATGCTATTTTACAATTCTTATATTGTTTTATTATCCAAAAGGATGATATTTCAAGCCTAGTTATCTCTTATTAATATTATAAATACCCAACCAACATGATTATAAACATCAAGCAATGTTGTTTAAAAATTACATTCATCCTCAAATTTGATTTTTAATCCAGAAGCTACGCTCGAGAAAAGAGAGTTAAAATATATGACTTTGAATTAGATTTAAAAAAAATACCTGTTCTTATCCAAGTGAGTTCACACTGCGGTACGCCCATCTTTATTAAAAGGAAGAAAACCGATTTACAACCTTTACAAGTAAGAAATTCCTGCGTACCCTAACAAACCTGAACCTTCTATTACTCAACTTAGAAAAAATCAACTCGAAATATTGAGAAACCTACAAAGAATCATTCGGAACCATAAAAGCAGGCATAGTGGATGAGTTTTTTTATAATAATTCGGCATCTTCTATTAACGAAAACTTGCACACTTTGGTCCTATCAGCGGTATCTTGAAACACAATAAATTGTAAAACCAATCCATTTAAGAACAATTTATGTTTGAACCTCGTATTAGGATATTCGTGATTGCCTCAACATGTCAGGCCCGGCCTTGATTATGAGTGATCAGAGTAGTTTATCTGAGACCAATCGGCTGTCTAAAGTAAATGGGAAGAAATTGACCATCATTCCATCGGTGGAAGAGGCTGAAGACATTTTAACTGGGCTCATCTTCGATGGATACAGGGTGTCTCACTGGATGTTGGTTACACTAACATTGTGATGTACCTAGTGCCGGATCACCGACTAGGCAACTACAAAAGAGCCCAGAGCTGCCTAATACAAATTTTTAAAAAAAGTTAATTTATTATGTAATTTTTCAAAATACAAAACATTGAAAAACGTGCCTTCCATCAAACTATAAAACTTAAAAATTTAAACAGAAACTTTAAAATTTGTTATGTTGGCTAGGCCTGTTGTTAATTCAAGTTATGCCGTGTAAAACGAATGCACTAAAGCTACAACTCGTCATTAATATAAAATATTGAATATTGAATATTAAATGAAAAAATACCCCTATACATAAAAAATGAAACTCTAGTTGTGAAATCCTTGTCAGAAACCATCAGATGGTTGGCAAGTGTAGATATTGGTTTTGAAGAAAGTACTGTAGGTAGTGACTTTTCTAAGGTTGCCAAAAATAATTACCGAATTAACAGCAAGGAAAAATGCATATTTTGTGTTAATCCTGATATAAAAGTAGGTAGCCCCCCCCCCCCCCATCCAAATTTGGTAAATCCATTGTAAGTTAATTTATTACGCTCTGATTTAATCGATACTACATCATATGATTTTCCTATTTTGACCCACAACTATCCCCTCCCTCCCCCCCCCCCCCCAAATGGGCTGGATCCGTCCCCAATTTAATGCCTATGTCTCCATAACGAGTAAGTAAAATATAAATAACGAAATTGAAAAGTAAATAAATATATATGAAAGACAATGGAAATCAAAATATTTGTTTACTTTTTATTTCTAAATTTGGCATTAGGTTATTTTACCGGATTTTTTTTCGATTTTACCATGATATAATGATGTAGGTAAATCTACCTAATCAATATTTTAGATAATTCATGATATCAGTATTCACTACCGTAAATTAAATGATAATAATACCAATGCAGTAATCCCGTAGATAACTGAACTCACTGATTTGTTTATTCTGCATTATCATGCAGCCGATAAGCCTACCTGCAGATAATGTGACTTCACCATTGATCAGAACTGTTCAGTTGAAATGGAGCGTTGGCTAGGGAAGGTTGCCTTGGTTACAGGGGCCAGTAGCGGAATAGGGGCAGCTATTGTCAGTGAATTGGTCAAAAATGGAATGAAAGTTGTAGCTGTAGCCAGAAGGGAAGAAAAAGTGCAGGTATATATATTGATTATGTTATAAGTGGTGGCAAGGTGTGTGCTTGTACATGTATGAGTATCTACACACCTTGCGGTCGGAGACGTGTCACAAGTCGACGCAATTGGGTGACTTAGTGAGGCGATTGAAGAGGTTAATCGGACTCATTCATTAACTTGTTTTTACGTGATTTACCTTTTTTTTAAAGCTGTAGATTTTACAAAGCTATATCAAAGGAATGCTTATATTCATATTGCTGCAAAGGGGCCTCCATGGATCACGTCTTACAATGCTCGTGGCTGGGGGGGGGGGGTAATATGGACCATGGCCCCGCCAACTTTACGCCCCTGACATATAATATGCTCCAGTAACATTATCCTATAACATATTTCATTGTTAAAGGAATTGCGCAGTGGTTTGAAGTCTGCTAAGGGCACACTGTATCCGAGAAAGGCTGACATTTCGAGTGAAGAAGAAATTCTTGACTTGTTTCAATGGATCAAGCAAACTTTTGGAACCGTCCACGTACTTGTTAATAATGCGGGAGTAACAAGACCAGGAAAATTAGTTGGTAAGTACTTGATTAATTTAAATAACATTATGCTGCAGTTGTGCGTTATGGCGCATATTCCACCGACCGGCTAGGGCTAAATACAAATACGGTGACGTGGTAGCAGACTTTCAAGACTTAAGCGGGGTTTCCATCGACCTCGCATTGCAGAATGCAAATGACATTGACGGAAATGTTTGTTTTTCTTTGTATAGAAATCTATTAAAATGTTTGTAATTAACATATCCCATGACGCTATTTTTTAATTTTTGTTTGTTTGATTGTGATTTTACTCTATGATCATTGATCAATTTTAACTATGGCATGGAGTAAAACAAACATTTCCGTCAATGTCGTTTGCATTCTGCAATGCGAGGTCGGAGGAAACCCTGCCTAAGTCGTGAATGTCTGTTACCACGTCACCGTATTTGTATTTGGCCCTAGTCGGTCGGTGGAATAAGCGCCTATCCAGTCAGAGTGTAAATTTTTATATTAACGGAAATATTAACTTGAATAAAAAATAAACTGTAAACCAACCTATTTTGAGGTGATCCAGGGGTGTCAACAACCATCTTCCTCGGAGCGTTGAGCATAATTTGGAGTGCATAGCCAAAGCCAGAGAGGCAGAAAGGGTGCCACCCCCCCCCCCCCCGAAGTTTAGAACCTGTCCCCCCTCAGGATCCAAGCCTGGAGGGACACTTCCCTTTACGTTCAGTACCGGTAACTGAATTATTATAGGGCCTACAGCTACAGCAATACAATTTGCAAAGTAATTAATTTTATCTTTAGAACAAAATCCGCGGTACTGGAGAGAAATCTTGGATACCAATGTTATTGGACTTTCAATTTGCACCCAACAAGCTGTAAAACTAATGACAGAATCAGGTGTGAATGATGGACACATAATTAACATCAATGGGTGAGTAAAATAAAACTTTGTTTCAGCTAAAAAAAAAACTAAACTAAAAAGTCAGGATATGTAGAGTAGTGGTATATAGATCCAACTTTCACCCGAAGAGTTGTTGGTACTTGGTTCGAGTCCCACACTTTTATACACCTTCTGGCCATGCTACGGAGAGCATGTAAAGCAGGCGGTCCCGAGGCTTTCTGGTTTAGTATAAGATAGGGCTAAAAACTCCGTCAGGTTGGCTTAGTATAACAGAACAAAAAGTGATTAGGTATTTATTTATTTATTTAAAAAGCTAAAATGGTCACTGTCAACTGCCAAGGGCATCGCCAGTTTTAGGTCAGAAATATAATCCTGGTTGGTTTATAGGCTTACGTATATTTTACTGATTTGAGTTCTTCAAAGTAGCTGATTTTATGAATGAGGTGGTCCGTGGCAATTTGCAAAGTGCGACTTCTCCAAGTAAGATTATTTTTGGGAAAACGCCAAATACACATGGGTCGAAGGCACCTTTTCGACATTCCAACTTCCCCTGCAATTTTATATGGGATCTGGTGCGTTTTGCTGCGATACTTTTAGCCATTCGTATAGAGCTCGTTCTGAGGATTAAAATGGTATATATCTAACTCAATTTCGAAAAATGAAAATGGAGAAGGTGCACTTAGCAATGGACCGCTTCAAATAATGCCTTAGGCATATGGTCTTAGAGGCGAAAACGCGAAAATCCCTAATCAGCATACCTTATCTTGGTGATGATGGAAACACGTCATGGCGACTGAACCAATAGGGGCCCGAGTTTTGGCGGGCCGCCGGGGTATGCGAAAGACATAGTTTTTTTTCTGTGCAGGGCTCTGTTTTGTCCTGGGGTGGGGCGGTAGAATTCAGAAGAAGCCAGAAAGCAACGGGAAACCACTGCATTACAATTTCGTAGTATAGGCTTCTGTTGCCATGATGTTCGGCAATCTTAGATAGAAGAGGCATTTGCAAAATAAGAATAAAAGATAACGGAAAACTGCATGGTTAAAAATAGAAAACCAAAAATTATTAAATTTTTCTCCGAAATCTCCTGCGTTTTGCATGCTCTTACAAAATACATCATATAATATATAAAAAACGCCTACAAATATTGAAGTATGTACAATGTGAAATGTAAAAACTCAATGAGGGCCGGTGTACTCCCATGTGTTGTCGTGCCACGGAATTTTATTAAAAAAAAAAACTAAAATGCTCACTACCAAGGACTTTGGGAGGAAACATATTATGGAACTGGCTGCTTTTATCTTTAATTTTTTTGGTATGATAAAAGATTAGGGAACACTGGTTAATAATTAAAAACCAAAAACTATAAAATGTATCTTAGTATTTCTAAAAGAAAATGGTTGCATCTCATGTGCATGTTCACAGAAAATACAATACTTTATAATATTGTAGAATAAAACTTCTACAAACATTGAGATATGTAAATTTTACATTAATGTAATGTAGGTATTTATTGATGATCGGCTAAATTACATAATTCTTTATTTGAAGGAGTTTAAAATTTTACGTTTCCTATTTAAATACATTTTATTATCTTCCTTTTCTTACATGATGATACTAATTTTCAGGACATATTAGCATTTAAATTATATGGCAATATAAAAAACTCATTACAGACAATACCCCATAAATGTCCCACTAAGAAATGCTGGATGGCACCGCCATGTTGGAGACGTCGAGTCTTCGATGGGTTTATTATGGTCATATTTTATTTTCTGTTGCTTGAAATTAGCTATGCCGAAAAATAATAACTTTTCCAATCGCAGTCACAACTGGACTTTACTCGTGTTCTATGTAGGAGAGATGGGACGTTTGATTGAACCAATAATATAGTCTATAAATAAATAAATAAATAAACTCTAGCTTGGGGGTGTCACATTTCTGAATCAGTCCCTGATAGTATTCTTATGGAGGGGTGCAGGGTAAACATAAAAAAATCCAACCATCCGTATTTTTTCCGTTTCAGACTGGTAGGCCACATTGTGCCTAATGCTCCAGAGCCTGCATTTAGTATGTATCCAGCTAGCAAATACGCACTAACGGCCATAACTGAGACACTGAGACAGGAGTTACGCTTTTTGAAAACCAACATCCGAATAACTGTAGGTATAAGGTTTCCTGCATCATTGCCCATTGGAAACGAAAATAACATAAAATAATATACAGACTGGGCGACATTTAATGTTTGATTAATCAGTGAAGCGATTTTGTCGCCCAGTGGCAGTTTTTATACAAAGTTATAAAATTGAAAGGAAGTTTTAAGTTATGAAGTTATTACATGCACCTCTGCTTCTGCCTTTGGCCGCCCCTGACTACATGTAGGCTTACGTCCATAAAGAGTCCTCCAATTATAATAATTATAATTATAATATAATAAAATGCATGTCTATTGCATTGCGGAGATAGGACGAAAAACCCTGGCTGCTTCATTCAATAGATTCCACTTTCCACAGCTTCACCAACAATGGTGAGAGCCTCGTTTCATAGGAAGAAAGAATTGAGTCAATTAAAATATCAATATTAATACATAATTTCCAGAGCATCAGTCCTGGGACGGTTCGCACTGATTTCGGACCAGCTGCTTTCTCAGCAATGGACGAACTGGACAGACCTATCATCACCGCTGAGGGTAAACAAGCAAGGGAGCAAATACCTCATCTTGAAGCTAAAGACGTTGCTGACGCAGCGATATTTAGTTTGTCAGCGCCTCCACATGTCCAAATTCACGAAATTATATTACGCCCACTTGGATCTTGGGCCTGATTTTCTCTATTACAATAAAATGAAGATGCACCTACTGAATATAAAAATTCGAATTAATGTTATATTGAATGGTCACTTATGCATTTTGCTAAGGTAGTAAGGTACAGTATCATAAAGAATACCTAAGGCCTGATCCAACGAAATATACTTAAAAATTTACTAACACTTATCATGTTATTATTTTTATTATTATTATTAAATCGACTCACATTGACTAACTACGTATTCAATAGTAACAACAACAATAATAATAGCAAGAAAAGCGTCACTTAAAGCTGGCCATTTACGAGGGCTCCAAACGGACTCGCGCCAAGCCAAATGGCGCGTCCTGTTCCATTTGGCGTTAACGCCATTTAGAGGGGTCATCACGACTACGCTGAACCAGTCGCTCCAAATCTTTCAAATTGTACAGTGTGACGATATGGAAGAGGTACTCGTGAGAGTAAAGCCCTGAATGGCAAGCTTAGATAATAAGTATCATCGTCGGCTCGGGCCTTAGTTATCATAAAAATACTTACTTGTATATAATAATTAATAATACGTACCAATGGACCTTTTTAAACCTCGGATTGTTGTCTTGCATACTGACGGTGTTTTGGTACACAACATGCGATTGGAGACGTTTGGTAACTCGACACAAGTACCTTTTTGGTTACTTAAGTGAGGGACTGAAGAGGTCAATGAGATAATATATACTGTATATTCATTAAATAAATTTATGCAATTAATCTTTGAAAAGTATGCACTAAAAAATTTGTTACGAGTATAAGCTTATCTGCAGAATGTACCATCGTAAATTCATAAACAGGAAACTGCATAGGGGATGTTCATTCACTCATTCACTCATTCATTCGTTCATCATATGCAACTTTTCAAAATTTGCAATAATGGTTTACCTTATACGCTACCGTTGTGTAATTTATAATTTGTAATGATTAATGAAAATGAAAATGAAAAATAAATAATTTACAGGCCGAAGTCAAAATTAAGAGTAATAGTAGGAGGGTAAATAGAACTTAAAAACTATTAAAAAAGCACACAGATTGATTTTTTATATGCAATATATAATGATATATTATATTATAGTATGAAATATAAGGTGCACAGTACAAGAACAGCCTTTATGGCAATGTTACGCTCAGTAAATAGCCTAGATATATATTACTAATATTTAAGGTATTTTATGGTAGTGTACTGTAGTGTATTTGTGTAGAGTACATGAAAAAATATAGAAATTGCATGCGTCAAACACATCTTGGTAGACAGGTACAATCTCATAACTGCACTACAGTGAAGTTCCTACACTTACAGTATTTATCTATGAATAATACTGCTCCATTTGCAAATAGTAATTTAATGGTATGGTTTCATAAGTCTCTCTATAAATATATAGACAATATACGATCATTATATATGCGGGAGGAATTAATAATATTATTATATAATAATAATATATAATAATACAATACTTAGTTACGTACTGTTATAGATTGTTCGTTCTGACTTCTGTGAGTAGTTATTTTGCTTTGTATAGTAAATTAATCTGGCTATGGATAGAAATGAAAAAGTAATAATTAATAATATTAAATTGTTGTTAATTAGTCATTCATTAAGAGAAATTGTATGAAATTATTTTACTTTCCATATAAAACGTCGGAGTTGGCTATAGTCTACGTGTTATTTATGTTATATGGCGCTAATTTACAAAAATATATGCATGATAAGATAACTTATATGATTAAAAAAATATGTGCTGGACATACAATATGTTGTATATAACTGTGAAAATAAGGCGTTTTTTTTTTAATCTTTTTGACGAGTGAACCTTACTCAGCCACTAAGTCAAGGGCGGATTTTGCCTCCAATTTAGGGGGGGGGGGTCAGCGGGCAGATTCAGTGGATTAAATCATTAAAACACATTATTATTTTTAATTCCCACTGTAAACCCATATTATCTAGTGTAAGTTCATTTAATTTTTTTTTGGGAGGGGGGGTCCAGACCCCCTGACCCCCTTAAAATCCGCCCTTGCACTAAGTATGGGGATTGGCTATATTTGACTGGCACAAACTCTGCAATTATTGGAAAACGAACCTCTATTTAAAATCGGGGGGTGCTCTTAGTAAAAGTGGCAACACTGTTATGAGTCCCTTATTTTGGACGCCTCCAACGCGTTTTTTGCACCAATATGGCGTATTTTGTAAACAAAGTGTTCGCGAATTATTAAGAAGGCTATTTAATTTATAATGATTATATTATAACTGTTTCATTAATTACATAATTGTGATTTTTGTCTTTCAATAATAATATAAATAGGGATGGATCGGTGAAGGGTATGGCTTATTCATTAAGTAAAATGGTTAAAAAAGTAATAATGGATTATATTTGTATAGGAAATTTTTGAAAGTTTTGGCGTCATTTTTCCATGGCAACAATACACATTTTGGATTTATATGCACAAAAGTGGTTCATTGAGTGTGTTCCTATGGCGGCTCCACTTGTCCACTTGTCAGTTTTTCTCATTCATTTGTGAATTAAAAATGGATGGGTTTTTTGTTTTAAGTAGACTATTAAGTAGATACGTAACTTATCTATTAGGTATAAATTAAGTTATTATTTGGTAGAGACATCAGTAATAAGTCTCTACCATATCATAACTTAATTTATAATAGATAACTTAAGTATCTACAGTCTTAATAGTCTAAAGCGGGGATTCCACCAACGTCAATAGTGATATTAAATGTTTTTTTACGTGGTAGCAGACAGTTTTAGACTGTTTTAGACAGTTTTAGACTGTCTAAAAATGTCTGCAACCACGTCAAAAACATTTAATATCACTATTGACGTTGGTGGAATCCGCGCCTGATTGAAACAAAAATCTCATCCATTTTTAATGCACAAATGAAGAAAAACTGACAAGTGGAATAGCCGCCTATGACGAAATGCATAAATAAAAAAAATAAAACTAAAAAAACTCTAGAAAATGGACGAAGACCATTCTGCTATAAATATTGTAAAATTTTTGTAAACATTTATCTTAAAAAAAAAACAATCCAAAATTACTAAAAAACATAGTAGATTTTATTAAATTGGCTTTATAGTAATTCAACTTTGTGAGAAATAACTGAAATTTAGTGTTAAACTGTTAAGGGCTAGGCAGTTAAGGGCTGCATCAGAGTTAACTGGTGGAGGAAAGGGCATTTAAAGTTACGGGGCTAAGTTGAATGGAATAAAATATTGGCTAAGAGCCATCTTTTTTACCAAAATGGAGTTTGTGGGCCAGTTATAGTGAGATAAGCTTCCTTTAAATATAGTGACTGGATAAGTTTCGTTTGTTGGAACGGCCATAAGGGGTCAACTGAAGTAAAATTCTGAAGCTGAACGTTTTTGAGTTGGGACCATGTGGCGAATCGCGTGAAACCATACAGAATATGAATCGTTTGAACCATGATATTATGAGCATATGTACACGTATATTTATTATATAGTTTACTATTGTACAGTAAATACCTTAGCTAGCTAGCTACCATCTAAGTCATTTAGTCTATACATGTACTAGGCACTAAATGACTAAATGCACTAATATGATTATTAATACTAAGTTATACGATACATTAGAATTTTCTATTAGGGCTATAGGCTACATTAATAAAATATTTCATGAATAATTAATTAACTACGGAAATAGGAACAGCACTCTCATCGCGACATTGCATATCAGCACTGTTACATTATAGCATGTATATCATGGGTCCACCGCCATCTGCATTACCAACCAACCAAAAAAGTATTTTTATTAATATGATTGAGGACTTTTTTCATTTCCAAAAACATTACTTGAGGGGTCCATGGAGTTTTAAATTGTGTAAGTACTGCATGGCTGCAAAGAATTTATGAAATGTGAATGCAATGAAACTGATTCTTGTAGCCTATCAACCGCTGGATTCATCTTTATAATATGTGACTCGTTAGTTGTGACTTGTGGTTTTATATCGGTAAGTGTTTACTCGCGCCTGTATCTTCGAAAGTCCTAAGAAGAGGGAGACGAATGTGGGTGTTTCGCTCTTATGTGCTGGCTTAGGTCGGATTGATTTGTAAACTTCTTGGGACAATATTGGCATTCGAAAGGTTTATGACCCCGGTGTAACTTCATATGATTTGCTAAACTGCTTAGGCTCATTTCTTTGCCGCATACCTCACATCTTCTCCTTCTATGATTTCTGCAATGTTCATTCATTTCTTCTGCCGTTTGGAACTCTTCTGTACATATGACACATGGATAAAGGTCTTCTGCAGCATGTTCTCTTTCATGATTTTCACCTTCAGAAGGGACCGGGAAAATTTTAAAACATCTCTTGCACGTGTAACCTGTTTCATGAAGTTTCATATGTTCTTTTAGCGAAGACAAATTAAAAAAAATTTCTCGACATTTCGTACATTTATACCTCTTACTGTCACTCCTACCTGTATGTGCTCCATGTTGATGTTTCTGTAAGTTATGCAATGATAAAAAACGTTTAGAACATATCTGACAGATGAAGAAATCTCCAGCAGTATGTACCCTTCTAATATGTTCCTGCAGTTGGCAAGCCTCTTTGAAATAATGGCGACATACAAAGCAAACATGGACTTTGCCGTGACTTTTTAAATGGTTTGTGAGGTGAGTCTTTCGGGTAAAACACTTGCCGCAAATATTACATTTGAAGTTCTTGTCTTGGTTTCTTCTACTAGTTCCGGCAACAGGTCTCACTTGAATACCTGTACTAGAGCTGGGACCAGAATCGGCAGGAGCACTGTGATGCGAATGACTCTCTTGAATGCCTGTGTCAAAAGTATTGTATGTTTCTAATTTATATTTATGACTCTCCCTCATAGGGCCCACTAAGCTACTGTAATCTAAAAATTTCGGGTTACCGCCAGGTGCCCCTTTTCAAACGTAACTCATGTGTATAGTTTCATCAATGAGTAAGACCCAAAGCTTGGCCCATGTCCAAGCAAAAGTCAGGCGAGCGACACAGATTGTGTTATATAAGAATTAATTTGAGCATTTAAATTTCAAATTCCATCAAGGTAACTAAATTGAAATGTAGAGAAAGGATGGCATTTGTGATAACGATTATGTATGTGACAGTTTCATAAATCGTTGAAGTCGTTTTTGAGAAATAATTTTCAAACCGTTTATTTTTTAGACATTGGATGGACTCCCATAAGTGGGTTAGCCCAAAACAAAAAATGTACATGATGTTAGAATTTTTGTGAACCTACTTGCAAAACGTCATCGAATTCTAATGAGCAGTTAACCCACAAATCAACTAAAAAAGTACCTATTTGCCTAGTTCCCAAAAGTTACGGGGGCGGGGCAGGCTTCAAACCCCAAGGGTATGATCCCCTACAGCAATCAAATATAACAGATAGGCCAAAACTAGTGGGGCTTTACTCCCCCGGAGAAAAAAAATGATAAATGGGTCCTAATTAGTGAGGTTTTGGTTTTAAGCATTTTGCATTTTGAGATGGGGGGCCCGGGGGTCTCGCCCGAAGAAAAAGTTTGAAAAATAGGTCTGAAATATTGGGGTTTTAAGCATTTTGAGTAATATACTTTAGTGAAAGTTCTTGGACCATGGTCAATATGTTGATTTATTTTCCCAAGATGTCTTTCAAGTAAAATAAGCATACCAAGAATTAATTTCACTTTCGTTATTGTGGATACTATTCCCTTCGCCTCCATATTTACAACAAGAAACCCTGGGGAGGCTATCGGTGCCCCTGGGGGGGGGGGGGATCAGTCCACCCCCAGCACCCCCCTATTTACGC
This sequence comes from Psococerastis gibbosa, assembly GCA_963971405.1. NCBI lineage: Eukaryota > Metazoa > Arthropoda > Insecta > Psocodea > Psocidae > Psococerastis > Psococerastis gibbosa. The sequence goes on from OZ020485.1 coordinate 15,795,278, forward strand.
CAATGGACAACAGACAGACCGACAGACTGACACTCAGTAAAAATCATTATTATTATTATTCCACGTGACCTCACTGGAGATGAGGTAAATTCTAGATAGGTCAGACCAACACATTACCACACAGCAATACTGGCAGGGCACGCAATGCATTTAATCGTGAATTTGCTATCATTTTTTCAAAGAAACATTTTTTTTTTACAGAACCAAATACTTTTCTGGGAAAGCAACCTGTCTGGTTTCGTTACTGAATTTAACACCTAAAACATACCTGAAGGTAGAAATCATCGATAGAAAGGTTTCGCAGAAAAAATATTTTTTAGTCATTTTTCATTAAAATTTAGTTATTTTTTTTTACCCCCAAAAGCAACCTAGCAAGGGGCAAGCGACCCCCCGCATTTCGTTAACATTAATAACGACTACAATATATGTGAATTTAAAATAAATCGTTGGAGCCGTTTTTGAGAAATAATTTTTTTAGACGTTTTTTTGGAGTTATTTGAGAATAAAACCCCCCAAATTAAGTTAGCCCAACATAAAAAAATGGTCCCGAGGTATGATTTTTGTAAACCTACATGCCGAATTTCATCAAAATCGACCGAGTAGTTCGCCCGGAAATCGACGCGCAGACAGACAGACAGACAGACAGACATTTCGTAAAAACCACTTTTTTTGGTTCCTGGGACCTTAAAACGTGTAAATCCGTTGAAATCTCGGAAGCGAAAATTTAGACCGTCACAAAGCTTTCCTTATACTACGTATGAATTGGAAAGCAAAAACAGTTAAGGTGGGGCGCCGTAGCCAATGGGGGGGAGGGGCTTATTGGTTTTTTCAAAGCTTTTCCTACACAATGTATAAATAGGAAAGCAATAAGTATTTTTCATCACTACAACTAGGAAATACAGTGGTAGTAAACTGAACTTTCCTCTCTCAAAGCTTTGAATGGAGCCTAATTGACCGTAACCAGGAACGCTAGGGTAGTTTGGAAGAGCTCCATGCCTACCATGTCCTGAAATATTTTGAACACATTGAATCAAAAACAACATCCAGACAATTGATAGCAGAGCGTCACGAGTTACATAAAAAGCAGATAAGCGGTGATAATACACAGGATAGCCGCCCCCGTTACCTTTCGTTATTGTGGATTCCTTTCGCCTCCATAACGTGTTTGCAACAAGAAACCAGGGTTGGGGGGGCTATCAGTGTCTCTGGGGGGGGGGGGGGGTAGCCCTCCTCCAACACTTCCCTATTTACGCCAATGGACAACAGCAGACAGACCGACAGACTGACACTCGGTAAAAATCACCGTTATGGGCTTCAAAACGTGCAAATCCACTGAAATCCCGAAATCGAAAATATCGACAATCACAAAGTGTTTCCTACTCAAATCATAAATAGGAAAGCAATAAGTATTTTGCATCACTACAACTAGGAAATACAGTGGTAGTAAACTGTACTTACCTCTCTCGAAGCTTTGCATGGGGTCTAATTGACCGTAACCAGGATTGCTCGGGTGGGTTGGAGGAGTTCCATGCCTACCAAATTCTGAAATATTTTGAACACATGGAATCAAAAACAACATCCAGACAATTGATAGCAGAGCGTCCGGAGCTATATAAAGAGCAGATTAGCGCTGATAATACTCAGGACAGCCGCCCCTGTTAGGCGTAGATCGTGGGTTCGTATCCCGCGACATTTCCTCTAATTTCGGTTATTCCTGGACTAGGCCTACTTCGTAATTGGCCCAACTTGGATGTAATTAAAATGCGTCAAATTTAAATTTGTTATAGCTTAAAATTGTTTGAAAATAATAATAAATAACTAAATTAACATTGATAGTAAATAGTAATGGCTACTTGACTGCTATTGGATACATAAAGCATTGTTCAATCTTATCATGTTTTTTAAATTTTTATTTAAAGAATTGTACAATTTTTGTGCATTGCGTACATTATGTACCAAATATAGCCTATGTATAGGCCAAAGGTGGCTAGTGATATTATACCAAAGTCAATTTGTTGCTTTTGGAAGGAGGGGAGTGAGGCAACTTCATTTGACAATCCCGTAATACGGCCGTAATACGATAGACATACTGTAGGCCTCAGCTATATTATTTTATTTTTGATTTATTGTTTTATACGTAACTAGAAGAAAAGCTTTGCAGTGGTCTAAATATTCGATTCCGCCATATATTTCCTCGAATTTCGGTTATTCTTGGACTAGGCCTACTTTGGACTTGGATTCTAGAGTTTCATACATTTATACCTCTTATTGTCACTCCTACCTGTATGTGCCATATATTGATGTATATGTAAGCTATACAATGATGTACAAGGTTGAGAACATATCCGACAGATGAAGAAATTTTGAACAGTATGTGCCCTTCCAAGATGTCTATGCAGTTTACCAGCCTCTTTGAAACAATAGCGACATATCGGGCATTCGTAGTCATTGCCGTGTGTTCTTAAATGGTTTGTGAGGTGAGTCTTTCGGGTAAAACGCCTGCGGCAAACATGACATTTGAAGTTCTTGTCTTGGTTTCTTCTACTAGTTCCGGCAACAGGTCTCACTTGAATACCTGTACTAGAGCTGGGACCAGAATCGGCAGGAGCACTGTGATGCGAATGACTCTCTTGAATGCCTGTGTCAAAAGTATTGTATGTTTCTAATTTATATTTATGACTCTCCCTCATAGGGCCCACTAAGCTACTGTAATCTAAAAATTTCGGGTTACCGCCAGGTGCCCCTTTTCAAACGTAACTCATGTGTATAGTTTCATCAATGAGTGAGACCCAAAGCTTGGCCCATGTCCAAGCAAAAGTCAGGCGAACGACACAGATTGTGTTATATAAGAATTAATTTGAGCATTTAAATTTCAAATTCCATCATGGTAACTAAATTGAAATTTAGAGAAGGGATGGAATTTGTGATAACGATTATGTATGTGACATTATCACAAATCGTTAAAGTCGTTTTTGAGAAATAATTTTCATCATTGATAGTAAATACTAATGGCTACTTGACTTCAATTAGGATACCGAAAATATTGGTCAATCTTTTCATATTTTTTAAATTTCTATTTTAAGAATATATAGTACAATTATTGTACATAGCATACATTATGTACCATACATAGAATATGTATAGGCCAAAGGAGGCTATTGATATTATACCAAAGTCAATATGTTGCTTCTGGAGGGAGGGGAGCAAGGCGCCTTAACTTGACAATCCCTTACTACGATAGACATAGGCCTACTGACTTTCTAATTTTATACGTAACTACTATAGATGGAAAGCTTTGCAATGGGCAAAATTTCCGATTCCAGAATTTGACGGTTTTACACGTTTTAAAGTCCCAGGAACCAAAAAAAGTGGTTTTTACGAAATGTATGTCCGTCGCTCTGTCGCTCAGTCTGTTCATCGATTTCCTGGCAAACTACTCTGTCGATTCTGATGAAATTTGACTGGTAGATTAACAAAAATTATACCTCGAATAAATTTTTTTTTTGGGTTACTCAATTTTGGGGGGTTTATTCTAAAAAAAATATACATAGACCCCATATTTGCGCCTGTGGACAACAGACAGACCGACAGAATGACACTTAGTAAAAATCATTATTATGGGCTCTTGGGCCTCAAAAAGTGGAAATCCATTGAAATCCCGAAATCGGAAAAATCGACATTCACAAAGCTTTTCCTACACAATGTATAAATAGGAAAGCAATAAGTATTTTGCATCACTACAACTAGGAAATACAGTGGTAGTAAACTGTACTTCTCTCGGAGCTTTGAATGGAGTCGAATCGACCGTAACCACTAACCACGATAGCTCGTGTAGGTAGGAGGAGTTCCATGCCTACCATGTCCTGAAACATTTTGAACACATGGAATCAAAATTAACATCAATACCAGTGGTTCCCAACCGTTGGGGCGCGAGAGATCTCCAGCAGCTTCATCATGGCGATCATAGTACCGGTATTTATTTAATCCCCTGGTTTTAAAAATGTAAACAAGATAAATTTATAACGGAAAGTGCTATTCACTTAACGTAATTTACCTAATTTCTACTGGGACGAAATACGAATATTTTTGAGTTAGAAGAGGAAGGAAAGGTGAATGCGACAATGTTTTTAAACCTAAGCCTCAATGACCAGATTTGGCTTATAAAATTTGCAACTTAGTCGAAGTCTTCAGCTATCTGAACATTCTTAATCTTCCTCTTCAAGGAAAATATGTTCACAGATTTTATTTGCAAGATAAAATTAACGGCACTACAAAAAACATGTAATGGTGGCTGGAGAAAGTTAGAACCAACAACTACGAGCATTTTGATGTCATGAGTGAATTTTTGGAATGCAACAAATTGAATGTCGATAAAGAACAAAAAAAGTTCGGGTGTTATTTACCATTTATGTTAAGGTGGGGCGCCGTAGCCAAGGAGGGGAGGGGGCCTATTGGACTTTTCAAAGCTTTTTCACACAATGTATAAATAGGAAAGCAATTGGTATTTTGCATCACTACAACTAGGAAAACAGTGGTAGTAAACGGTACTTACTTCTCTCAAAGCTTCGAATGGAGCCTAATTGACCGTGACCAGGAAAGCTGGGGTTGGTTGGAGGAGTTCCATGCAAACCAAGTCCTGAAATATTTTGAACACATTGAATCAAAAATAACATTCAGACTATTGATAGCAGAGCGTGACGAGCTACATAAAGAGCACATTAGCGCTGTTAACAGTGGCGGCGCTAGAAATTTTAGGGGGGGGGGAGGCATGGGGGGCATGACTTTTACGTGGGGGGGGGGGCAATGAAAAAATAAAACATTTTTCACTGGGAGTAGCATTAGCGTAAATTACCAAAATTACTGGGGGGGGGGGCCCAAATTAGTGAGGTTTTGCGCAAGTTATACTCCGGGAAGAGGGGGGTTCCGGGGGTCTCTCCCGGAGAAAAAATTCAGATGTTTTGGGGTTTTAAGCATTTTGAGTAATTTATTTTTGTGAAAGTAATTAGTTGCCAATATATTGATTTTTTTTTCATGATGTCTTTCATGTGAAATAGGCATACCAATAATTAATTTCCCTTTCGATATTGTGGATACTAGAACCCAAAGGCAGAATAGTTCGCACACCTGAAAAATTTACAACTCCTGTTTTAAAAAAAATAATAATTAACTTAATAGATAACATTATAAAGAATACTTGTCTTGCTGTAAATCGATAGAGGACATGATAAAGTACATCTGGCTGCATTTACTTCAAATATAAGAAGTATGGTCAGTTCAGAAAAAAAAAAATTCTTTATCCGTTCATGTGGCATAGGTAGCTAGCAGCTGTGTAATGCCTATAATATACTTGTCTACCCACTATGATTTCTGTTGCCATGACGCCGTGATATTATTTTATGAAAATAAAAACCTCCTATGCTTAGCACACTATATTAAAATAAAGCTTTGTATCCAGTTTATTTTATAACATCCTTGCCTCCTTACTGTTGGCACTGTTGCCATGACGCCATGTTATTATTTACAACGTCTTTCCAACGTTTTGACCATAGATTTTTATAATAATACTTGATAACGAACTCCCCTGCATATTTTGAAGCCAGCCGCCATTGCTATAAGTGGATAGAAAACGTTGTTTACATTCATTAACACCTTGCGTTCTTATGAGATTTCCTAACATTTTCTGTGAAAATTACGTCCAAAAGTTCAATCTTTCAGTTTATTTTCAGTGTATTTTCATCAATAGTTACATAAAAGACAATATTAACTGAAATTAAATCAAGATAAAATTTATTTCTTCGAGAAGTACTCATTTAATAACAGGTACTTTGCGTTCTTTCCGTTCTTTCTATCCACTTATAGCAATGGCGGATGGCTTCACAACACTCCATACAGAGACCTTGGGAGTTCGATATCTAGTATTATTATTAAAATCTATGGTTTTGACTTATATTGCTATTTTTATATTTAAAGTTATGTGAATTAAACTTTATAAAAACTTACTATTTAATATTATTAATATTACTATAGTAAAATATTATATTTAATATTACCTGTCTTTTTCAATTGATTAGGCCCTAAGTTCAGCAGTTTTAAAAAGTTTATTGTTTTATTGTACAAAAATTGTCAGATTAAGCAAATCCTTCCAGATAATCGTCAGATTATGAAACAACACGTCCAGGACATAAAGACGAACCATATAGCCTATATCTTAATCTGACGCGCTCGAGTATTTCAAAATGGTATTTTTTTTTTTTTGCAAATTCAAATAATTGCCACTACCTTGCGTCACATTCTTATCGTCAGATTATTGAATGTGGGCTTCTTATAGGTTCACTTAAGATCCCCTAAAAAAATCTGACGCGCCCGATTAAATTTTTTTCTTCACTTTTAACCCTTACATACGACCACCCCTACCATGCAAACGGTCAGATTAACGTACGCACATTGCACATTATTTAAAATTCGTAGGGAATGTATGCTATCAATATCTGACGCGCTCGAGTATGTCCACATAACATTCTTTTTTTACATTTTTGAAAAACTATATCCGCTTACTCCACCGCTGAAGAGGTATACTTTATATAACATTTTTTTCTTTTTAACAACTAAGCATTGAAACCCAATAGGTCTCTATGACGCTCGAGTAAATCTCCATTTAGCATCGTGGGCTCCCCTGCTATTGGAATGCAATAATTTGATAAATAAACGTTCATAGTCGGCATTGTGGTTCGAAATTTGGAACACAAGAGTGTTTTGTGTGTTGATGTTGTGGTCGGGAAAATAATGAAGTATTTTTTTAGTTGGTATTAGCGTAGGTAGCGTGGAGGAAAAGCAGGGTCTGCGGAATCTCCCTACTCCTGATCGGCCAGAGCCGAAAGGGATTTTTATATTTTTTGAATTTTTATTTCATGAACAGTACAATTATTGTACATAACGTACATTATGCACGGTATGTAGCCTATGTATTGGCCGAGGGTGGCTAGAGTAGCGGCGGAGCGTGGGATAATTGCGAGTGTAATGCTTAAAGAACAACTTTATTATATAGGCCGACCTTGTACCACGGCATCGAATTTCAGAGAAAGTGAATTAACGAGACTAAAAAATATTTTTTTGTGGAACCTTACCATCGATGATTTCCACCTTTAGGTATATGTTATGTGTCAAGTAGAGTAACAAAACAGAATCGTTTGCTTCCTCAAAAAGTATTTTGTTTTGTGCAAGAAATTATATTTTTGAAGAGATTACATAAATTTTACACTCCAATACATCGCGTGGCATGTCATTTTTACTGTGGGGTAAAATTATTGTATTGGTCTTCCCGTTCTATGACATGCAATGCCATCATTTAATTCAGTGCTTCGGGATTGGGGCCCCGTAGCCAGAGAGGTCCGTGGGTTCCAAAACGTTTGCAGCGTAAACAAGACAGAATGGCGTTTTAAGGATTTTTAAATACGAGTATAACTTAACCCCCCGCCCCCCAACCCCCAAGGGATCCGAATTATAACCGTAGGGAAATTATTTATTATGAAATTCATTAAAACTCTATCTACTAATTGATAAATTGAAAAGCATGTTTGAGTAGACTCAGACCGGCTCTTTATTGTTATATCTACTAAGTCAAATAAAGAGGACTTAGCTTAGGGATTCTCAATGTAAAGTGCATCGACAATGGCAACTCGGTTGGTTGAGTTTTGGACAAAGTACCCAACGGCCTTACCATGTTGATTCCATTAGAGCAGAGCATGTTTCAAACTGCGGCAACTTGGTAGTGTGCACAGCGTTGGCAGGGGAACCTGGTGGGACATGATAACGCGCTTTGGCAGTATAAGTCGAGTCCTGGTCACCTCCGATTTAATCGTGTGACTTTACCGTGTTCCCCAAGTGGTTCGGAATCCACTATAATCAGGAGGTCCACCCTGTCAGCCAACTCCCCTTTCCCCGAGGTGAAAGAGTCTGCCCTTAGGGTGCCTCAAGTTAACAAACAGACTCACTCCCCCCGCCAGGCTGACAGGCTTGCTTAAAAAGCAGAAATTCTGAAAGCAGGCGTTAGAAACAACAGTTTTGGACAAAGTACAATGTTCTAAGTGATAGGCAACACGGCTCGACAGCAACAGCTCTTCTACAATATGACATATTGTGGAGAACATAGTACTAGCTTTTGAAAAAAATTAAAATTTTTGGGGGTATTCCTTGACCTAGTTGACCTCACAAAAGCTTTTGACTGCGTTGACCCCGAGATCCTTTTATCTAAAATAGAAAAATTAGGCATACGGGGACCAGCACTGAGCTGGATGAGGTCATACCTTGTTGGGAGATCATATATATCAATCTCAGACTGGCACCCCCAATTAAAACCGGTGTCAAAAGGGGTACCCCAGGGCAGCGTTTTAGTTCCTATACTTTTTTTGGCCTACATAAACAACCTTCATGAAGTACCATCAAAAGGGGTAACTACCCTCTATGCGGATGACACTACAATGGGTTTCAGTGTCCAAGACATAAAAACTATTGAAATACGTAGATGCTTATATAGATTTGTGCCAAGTCCAGCAATGGCTGTCCGCAAATCGACTGGTGTGTAACCCCCTCAAGTCGGTGACAGTAGGTTTTAAGTCACGAGGATAACCGGATATCATCCTATCATGCCTCTTGTCGGTGAAACCAACTTTTTTGGGCATCAAAGTTGATACTGAGCTCACATGGGCTCTTCATATAGAGGCCGCCTGTCACAAACTTAGCACGAACATCCTCGCACTAAAGCAGTTTGCTCAGATCTGCAATGACAGGCAAGTTCTCATGATGGTCTACCACGGTACTGTTCGACCAATAATATCCTGTATGGTCTAGCTGCCTGGGGATAAAATATTGGTCATGCAGAAGCGGGATGTTAGAAGCCGGTCACAAATGGAGGGAGTCATATTGGCAAGCCTTTAAAGACCTCGAAATTCTTACTGCTCCCTCCATGTACATAGAAGCGGCCATAATGCACTGCCTCGCACAAGCCGACTTTACAAGAGTGGGAGAAATATCGGGCCGTGAAACCCGGCGGGCCGATATTGACTTCCACATTCCCCGAACCCGAAGACATGGCACCGACAATTTCATTCTAATTAAGGGAAGGTTCAACCAGTTACCGGACCACATTAACAGATTACGTTGGGAGGCTTGGGAGTTCAGGCGAATATTAAGCTTATACCTGTTGGAGGGTGTGTTTTATTGGCTTGATTAGTTTCTGGGGAATGCGTAAATTAATTTGGCCGATTTTTCTTGTAATGTGCCAATTTTATTTCGTTTTGCACATTTTATTTTTATATTTTTGTTGTTAGTTATCTAAGTTAAATGTCGCCATATGAAAAATATGCACTGTGTACCTTCTTTAACCCTTCTTGCCACCACCAAGGAAAATCTGAAATGGCGCCTCTGTTTCAGGTCCACGTCCTATAAGTTGATATTCTAGAACAGCAGGCTTTTAGAGGCTATTCCACGACCTCTGCTCTGCTCGCCTTCGAAATTAGAGAGTGACATTAGACACGACCTTAACGACACCAACTACTGGACTACTAGCTTTGAAAGAACATTTGATGCATTCAAAGCTACAATTCAAAGCCCCCCCCCCCCTCCCCGATTTGGGCGAGCGCCTATACCGTATGCCAACCCTCGTTAAGAAGTCGTGAACATGTCTCTCGTGTAGTACTCATGTAGTAGGGGGTCTTTGCATAACTGTCGGCTGAAATCTCGACCAAATCGAACATTTCGCAAAGTTTTTCCTATACTTCCTAACATATCAATATAAGAAAGTTACTATATGCGGGGTTTCCATTGACCTCGTTTTGAGCTTGAGCGTGATATTGACGTGATAGCAGACATTTTTTGACTGTCTTTAATGTCCGCTACCTCGTCAACATCACGCTCACGCTCAAAAACGAGGTCAATGGAAACCCCGCCTTAGTAGAATGGTGTGGTACTAAAATGATATACTCACCACTGTGGATGATATTACGGAATTCCTCCGGTGCATAGGTTGGAGTACGCCTACGTCTCACTGGCAAATTGACCTCAACCTCACCGGATCCTAAAAAGTGAGAACATATAAAACCTGATCCTCTGTCTCCTGAGAACAACCAAGGAACAATATCATACTCTGGGAAGCCCCTTCACAGGGAGTGATTCTGTAAATCTTTTATAGCTAATAAATAAACACATAAATAAATATATAAATCCATATTTTCCTAAAACCTAATTAAAGGTAGAATGGAAGGCATATTAGTAACTACGAGAAGGCATCATCCTCGGTTGCTATTGTAAGTCCTAGTAAATCTCCTCAATATATAAAATACACCTTAAAACTCAATTGCATACAGACGAACAGACCAATACATTGCAACAGTAGTAACAATGACAGGGTACGCAATAATTTCTTAAAAACATACTTTTTGTACAGAACCAAACCTTTTTTTAGGAAAGCAACCTGTTTGATTTTATTAATCTATTAAACAACAAAAATATACCTGAAGGTAGAAATAATCGATAGAAAGGTTCCGCAGAAAAAGTATTTTTTAGTCATTTATCATGAAAATTGAGTTATTTCTATTTTTTTACCCCCAGAAGCGAGAAGCAAACTATCAAGGGGCAAGTGACCGCATTTAGTTAACATTAATAACGACTACTAAGTATGTGAATTTAAAAGAAATCGTTGGAGGGTCATTCTAAGAAAAGTGTCAGTTTTAAAGAGTTTTTTTTTTTTTAAACTGAAATCTTTTCAAATGAACGTTTAAGGAATCTATTACTGCTCTACAGCATCAAAACAATGGATTGCTGACATTCGCCTCACACAACAGTAGCTATATAGCCCGAAAAAAACAAGTTTTTTGAAACGTTCGATCACGGAGGGGACAATCTAGTGAATGGAGGGGACATTACTGATGATATTTTAGATGATTTTTGATAAGCCTGTGCTGATAAATTTAGTAAAGCGGAAATTTAATGCTGCAATACATTTATTTATTTTTAGGCGCGGGACTCTTTCGAGTATTTGCGCCTGTTGGTGTGTGTGTGCGGAAGTGATGGCTTATTTGGATACTATTGGTAGTTGTGGTTTAGAATGGTTTTCTTGAGTTTGTCTACAGGTGTGGCATGACTTCGGTCTTGATTATGCTGCAATATCAATAGATGTTATTTGCTGGGGCCTTTTCCTGTGCCGTAATTACTTCGATCCAAACATGACATCTTTTTAAATTTCGTGCACGGAGGAGACTTACACGAATGAACGGAAGAGAATCTTTAGATAACCTTCCATACAAGTTCGTCCCTTGAGGCGAGTTCGGTAACAACAATTTCACCTCTACAATTTTCCTCGGTGAAATGTTATGTTGTATGTATGTAATGCTAAACTCATTTCTCTCCAAGAACATTCTTATATTTTCTCTCAAATTATTTGATTTAGTCTCAGCCAATTGAGCTTCTTGCAGTTTTTCTTTCGCAATACAGAAGGCGCGATTCCTCCCAAAAATGACCTGAAGTGATATTTCTCAATCATTTTACCACTAAGAAGCTCTAGAAATGATTTTTTATTTTTATAAGACAGGGTCTTTGTGTAGTTGGTTGCAATTGGCGCTTTTAAGGCCTCATTGAACAGTAGCTCCTATCAGCAAGGGGAAGCATTTGGTCCATAACTTTTCATGGCGATGGCTCACGATGTCCATTTTTGTCAATTCCATGACACCTCATTTTGTATTTGTCTCGACTTGCTTTCATCATCTCCAACTTTAGTTTCAACTCTTTAATCTCTTTGTCTTTCATCTCTCTGCTTGTTCGACTTCTTTTTTGATGACTCTCAGGATTTGGAGAAGCCAATGGTGGAGTTCCAGGGGTGAATTTGCCGTTATTTGTACACCTAACCTCAGCGGTTCCTTTTTGTGTATGCGAAGTCTTTGAGCTTTCTTCTTCCATGCCTTCCTCACTGTTCTTATTTATTTTTCAGACTAGTCCTTGGCTAGTTTAATTTTGCCCTCATTCACGCGCTTATGATATCTAAGTCTTTCAGCTTTCTTCATTTCTGCATGAGGCTGTGGATTCAGCTTAATTTCTTCTCTTTTCTTCTTCATACTTAGTCGATTTTCTCCCTCAGCTTTCTTAAATCTTCCGCAGTTTTTTTTACTTTCATGTCAGTACAGTAGGCTATTTGAAAAAGCATAGAATCGACATTGCGACGTGTTCACAGAGCATCCAACCCCTCCGTGCCTTTACAGTCCCCTCTCCCTATACTTGGAACGGAGGGGACCAAAAACCATACGAACGGAGGGGACCAAAAACCATACAAACGGAGGGGACAAATCTTGCTTGTTTATTTTTTCAAGGCAACAACTTTTAAGTTAGAATTCTCAGCCGCAAGAATTGAGTTTAACTACGAACCCTTTACTAGTTTAAAAAAAAATTGATACATTTTTAATAATATAAATTAATTTAAACATGCACAAAGGGGACGAACCATGTGAATCGAAATAATTATTAAATATTAACCTGATGAAAACCGGCTTCAAAAATACTCACACAATGAAATCAAAATAGATGCCAGCAAAACAGAAATAAACCTGTCACTTGCTACGTCCAAAGCGGCAAAAGATCAATTTCCGGCCCAATAAAAAAATTAAAATTGGCGCGGAAAATGGCTTGCACGGAGGGGACGAAACTAGTGTAACATGAATTCCACTGATGTTTTTGAAGTGCCACAATCTCCGTGACGGTCAAAATTTTCTACTCCGAGATTTCAACAGATTTACACGCTTTGAGGTCCCAGGAACCCCAAAAAGTGTTTTTTTATGAAATGTCTGTCTGATTGTAATAAAATTTTGCATATTGGTTCATAAAAATCACTTTTTTATTTTGGGCTATCGCAATGGGGTCGGGGGGGGGGGGGGGGTTAATCTAAAAAAAACTCTAAAATAACTTATGAAAAATCATTTCCAAAAACGGCTCGAACTATTTCTTTCGAGTTTACATATGTATTATAGTCGTTATTAATGTTAACAGAATACATTGGGTCACTTTCCCCTTAATAGTTTGCTTCCGGGGGTAAAAAAAATAAAAATAACTAAATTTTCATGGAAAAATTACTAAAGAATATTTTTTCTCCGGAACCTTTCTATTGATGACTTCTACCTTCAGGTATGTTTTAGGTGTTCAATTGAGTAACAAAACCAAACAGAATGCTTTCCCAAAAAAAAATTTGGTTCTGTGCTAAAAATTATTTTTTGAAGAAATTCTGGAAAATTCACGCTCCCATGTGTGCCCTGTCATGGATACTACTGTTGCGATGTATTGGTCTGATCGTTTACTTCGTTCCAGAATATGTGATTGAGTTTTAAGGGGTTTTAGTATACTGAGGAGGACCCCCCTCCCATTGGGATCCGAAGTTTAAGCATAGGGAAATTATTTACTATGACATTACACATTATGTCTATCAACTAATTAATAAATTGGAAAGCATGTTCGAGAAAACTCAGACCGGTTCATTTTCGGAAGAACACCAACGCATTTCCCCTTATATTGCATACCTATCTATTCTACTTTATATCTTTGATGCCAATGATGAAACTCGTCTCAATACAGTATTCGTGGGATTCCGTTTACTAAGGCTTAATAAAATATGGCTAGACACGCCCTTATCACTGGTGCGTTCTGGGTAATTCACTTACTTCCAGGAGGCATGACCCCAGATAAATCATCATCGTTCGTTGGCAGGGGAAATTGTGCTTCGCGTTTTCTACGAGACTTCGGACTTAAAAGGTTTTGAACTGAATGACTTAGGCTTAGCTTCTGTTGTTGAGGTGGAGATTGTTGATCTTGAGATTGTTCAACTGACTGCTCTGGATTGTCGGGGTCTCGCTGTAGATTCAGGTTGGATAAAATTCCTTCTGTTGAAAAGTTGGGCTTTGGCTTTGCGGAAGAGATTACATTATCTGAGTGCTCTGAACCCTCTGGCGGATGTCCTTGCTGTAGTTTTGATTGGACAGCGCGACTTATAGAAGGGTGTGTTACACCTAAATGCTCTGGATTTTCTGGTAATGGGTCTCGCTGTGGAATCTGGTGACTGCCAATACTCGTGCTCTGCCTGGATAGATGTCCTTCCACTGAAAATTCGGGCGGTGGTTTTGCAGAAGAGTGCTTTGAACTTCCGGTGGATATCCTCGCTGTAGTTTTGATTGGACGGTGCGACTTATAGAAGGGTGGGTTTGGTACATCTAAATGCTCTGGCTTCTCTGGTGAAGGGTCTCGCTGTGGAATCTGGTGACTGCCAATACTCGTGCTCTGCCTGGATAGAAGTCCTTCCACTGAAAAGTTGGGCTGTGGTTTTGCAGAAGAGTGCTTTGAACTTCCGGTGGATATCCTCGCTGTAGTTTTGATTGGACGGTGCGACTTATCGAAGGGTGGGTTAGGTATATCTAAATGCTCTGGTTTCTCTGGTGAAGGGTGTCGCTGTGGATTATGGGGACCACCAGTACTCGTGCTCTGCCTGGATAACTCGCGTTTTCGACGAGAATTTGGACTTAACATTAATTCAATTGAATGGCTTAGCTTCCCTTGTTGAGGTGGAGACTGCTGATCTTCAGATTTGCTACCACTTCCGATAGGGTTTACTTCAACTGAAAGCTCTGGATTTTCGGGATTCTGGGGACCGCCAGTACTCGTGCTCTGCCTGGATAACTCGCGTTTTCGACGAGAATTGGGACTTAACATTATTTCAATTGAATGGCTTAGCTTCTGTTGTTGAGGTGGAGTCTGTTGATCTTCAGATTTGCTACCACTTGCTGAAGGGATTCCTTCAACTGAATGCTCTGGATTCTCGGGATTATGAGGACCGCCACTACTCGTGCTCTGACTGGGTAAAAGGCCTTCCACTGAAAAGTCGGGCTTTGCCTCTGGCGGCTTTCGTTGCAGAGGGTCTCTAGCACTTCTTGAATGGCTCACTTCAAATGGATGCATTGGTACCTCAGATGAAGATCTTTGGAGTCGATCCAAGGGGTTAATACTACTTGTGGAAGAGATTACTTCTACTGAGGGTTCTAAATGCTCTTCTGGATGTCCTCGCTGTGGCTCCGACCGGTCACCGGGACTAATAGAAGGTTGTGCCACATCAGAACTATCCGGAATCTCTGGTGAAGGATTTTGCTGTGGATTCGGGGATCCGGTGGTACTCGTGCTCTGGATGGATGGAAGTCCTTCCACTGAAAAGTCGGGATTTTGCTTTGGCGGCATCGTCAAAGGTCTGAAATAAAGGAAATAGCACAATGAAAATGAATATACTTGTAATACATACATTTTCTTCATAACCCATGCTTCAGTCGTAACCATTCTTTTTACCCTGGATGTAAAGCGCTGTAAGTAGAATTTTTTCATCAGAATCCCAACTACTTTTTCAAACAAACAATGCGGCACCCAGTGATTACATTTTTTTTTAACTATGGCGCGAGACTCTTGAGTATTTGCATACTTGCAATATGTTTATGGTGTTAGTTTCTTGTTTGTTTTGGTTAATAGTTAGTTTGAACAGTTTGGTATGGGTCTATTAAATTCGGCATAGGCACTGCTGTTAAAGTGCTTTTACCGAGAGTGCTCTGGACGACGCGACGAGGTTGCCCAGGGACTGTTTCAAACAGATACTCTTTATATCTTTTGCGAGAGCGACAAACAACCATTTAGTAAAAACCACTTTTTTGGGCTCCTGGGTCCTCAAAACGTGCAAATCCGTTGGAATCTCGGAATCGAAAATTCATCACAAAGTTCCTTATGCTACTTATAAATTGGAAAGCAATAACGTGAAACATAAAACTTAATAAAATATGCTTAATCCGACAAATTTCATGAAACATAAATTTTTGAAGAACCTTATACAGGACTGAAGTGATATTTTGAATGGTAATTCGCAGAGTTTCAAATTGTACATTGGTTAAAATAAACGTTCGGCAGCCATATTATGACAATTTCGGATTAACTTAATACCAAATTACTGATGTCAACAAAGTGCCACTTGACGGTGTCAAAATATTTTAGCACGGAAAATCCAAATTTAAACATTATTGCAATGGTTACCTTGTTTTTAAAATTGAAGGAAATAGGCTAGTAATAAACATTCAAATGTCCTGTTTGGAAATTTGGAAATATAAAAAGAATTTGAATCAATGTGTCTACATCTAACGGAATTATAAAAAGATCACCAAAAATATATCCGAGGATTAATTTATAATTTTGAGGGGGGGGGGGGGGGTTTCAGCGAAAAAATCCTAAGATTATTTGCCCTGCAGTCGTATAGGATAGATTCTCTTCAGAAATCGTTAATAACCGTGGCCCTTTCATATTGTGCCAAAACCGTGCAACATGACGTATGGGTCATATTTTAACATGGGGTAGGTATTGTTTCCTGGGTGAAATAGTGTTTTTCTTATTGCTTTCCTATTATATTATATATTATATCTATATATTATATTATTATCATAAGTTATATGGCATGTTTGTCCTAAACATTTCCACCGTGAAGAATCTATAGAGAGTGTTAACGCCTGGTGGGGCCGGGGCCTGGCCGGGTGTCCACTGAAGACAATCCAAGACCACAATGTGTGCAGACCTGAAAGGATTGAAAAAATAACGAATGGTGATTTAGATGGCAATTCCCTTATATTAGAAAACATTTTTACAAGGTGTGGTCTTTCGGTAACAATCATTTGCCGACGGCAGTGACATAACTTGAGTAAATCACAGACCTCCGATAGTTACGTACCCTATACTTCTGAAAATCATTTGCGCACCTGACGATAAGACTTC
This sequence comes from Psococerastis gibbosa, assembly GCA_963971405.1. Taxonomy (NCBI): domain Eukaryota; kingdom Metazoa; phylum Arthropoda; class Insecta; order Psocodea; family Psocidae; genus Psococerastis; species Psococerastis gibbosa. Next base: position 15,812,096 of record OZ020485.1, read on the forward strand.
AACTCAGTCATAATCCTTCTTAATTGGTTAGAATAGACAACTAGCTATTATTTATACTACCGGAATAAAATAAATCACCAAAAGACAGATGGGTTGCTGCTTAGTTACGTTGAAAAGACCAAAAAAGGCAATTTTTTAGCATTTCCGTAAATATTTTCTTCGGAGGGCTTAAAAAGTTTTTTCAAATGTAAGCCTACAGAACACACTAAAACATAGATCAAGACTAAATTTCTTTCTGTTCTCCTTGTAAGCTAGGCCACTGAATTTTAGACTGTCCCTGGACTTAATTTATAATATCTTTCGATTTCGAAATTACCGTACACATCAGGAACCAAAAAATATGGTTTTTGCGAAATAATCTATTATTTGTATACAATATTCCCCTCGATGCTTTCATGTAAGGTACGTTCAATCTCTCCCAGGCTAGGTATTGGTTTAGGCGCCCATTCCATCGACCGGCTAGGGCTATTTACAAAAACGGTGACGTGGTAGCAGACATTCAAGACTTAGGTGGGGTTTCCACCGACCTCGCATTGCAGAATTGACGGAAATGTTTATTTTCCTCTATGCCATAGTTAAAATGTATTATCAATGATCATACAGTAAAATCACAAACAAACAAACAAACTAAAATTAAAAAATGACGTCATGGGATATGCTAAGTACAAACATTTTAATAGATTTCTATAAAAAGAAAAATTCTAATTCCCGTCAATGTCATTTGCATTCTGCGATGCGAGGTCGGTGGAAACGTCACCTAAGTCTTGAATGTCTGCTACCACGTCACCGTTTTTGTAAATAGCCCTAGCCGGTCGGTGGAATGGGCGTCTTAGAAGAAAACACCTTTTAAGTGTAATTATGCATAGCCTAATCCGTTATATTACAATATTTTATTATTATTATATTGGTCTGTCAATTTCTGACTATGAAACTGTTCCACTACTTTGAGGATATGGAAAATCGAGGCAGCCGAAACCCAACTCTGGGACAATTATTTACCATAATATAATAATGATAATGTCCCAAGGAACGTTTATACCTACTTGTCCATCCGTCCCTTGTCCAATGTCAACGACCCCATGGCTTTCTGACATTATTCCTACTGTTTCCGTAAGATTTTCGGGCCAGTTGCAAACTGGTCTAAATAAATAAATAAATAAGGACTTTTTTTGCTTCTATTACTAAGCCAGCCTAGCAAGCCGGCCGCCTTACCAAGTTGAGCAGGTTCAAAGATACAGATAACTTGGTAGTGTGCACAGGGCCGGTACGGAAACATGGTAGGACTTGTCCTGGTCACCTCCGAACTAATCGTGTGACTTGACTGTGTTTCCCAAGTGGTTCGGAATCCACTATAATCAGGAGGTCCCCTGTCCTATGGGCTCACACCGTGGCCTGCGACTGTGTTCAACCATACTACTACTACTAAGCAAAGCCAACCTAGCGAGTTAGGGTTATATAGCCCTCTCCTACACTCAACTAGGACGGCCCGGGACCGCCTGCTTTACATGCCCTCCGAAGCATTGCCAGAAAATGCAGCTAGTGTCGGTCTAGAACCAACAACCTTTCGGGTGAAAGTCTTAGTCCGTACATGTCCTACAACTACGTCCTCGATGTCAACCTACACCGGCTACAAGCGATATTGGACGAGCTGTGTGACAAGCTTATAATTGGCACAATGTAACAGATAAGAGTTATTTTTTAGATATTTACTTTATTTATATTTGCCATTGTAGTCATATAATGGGGCATTCACTGCGTTTGGTTTTCCCTTAGAGAAAGTAGGAATAGAACTCCAGTTTTTCTACGGTAGAAAAATAAAGACATAAGAAAATATATTTCAAAACATTCCCCCACTTTCCCCAACTACTTGGCTGGGTAAACTGAACTTGAGGAATCGAAAACGCCAAACGGTCATATTTCTTGTTGTTTTGCATTTCAATTTTGGTTTTTATTTTTATTTAATTTAAAAAAAAATAAGCTCTGCGACAGAAAGTTATATATAAAAAAAGGGTAACTTTGGCAAGAGGTGGATTACAAGCAGATGTTCATAAGTTAAAAGCCGAAGGCAAAGAAACTTTGGAGGTAAGTTAGGCTAGGGTGGGTAAAGTCGGAAACGTAGAGATACACCTTTCCACGGCAATTATTTTTCTTCGTAGAAAAACTGGAGTTCTATTGCTACTTTCCCTTAGGGATATCCAAAAGCATTGAATACCCCTATAATAATGACATGTTAGTCCTAAAGCCTAATTAATGCTTCGTAAAGCATGTACGGGTTTATTCGTGCCGGTACCATTAGTAACAAAAACCCTCAATAACTTAATTTATACAAATTAAGCCTACTCACCGATTGGAAAGTTATAGCTGTTTCAAGACATAAAACACTAAAACATAGGTAAATAAGAACTAATTTACTAATAAATAAGAAAATGTCGATGAAGTAAAAAGAAGATTCTAGACTCTAAACACATAAAAAATATTTACACACGAATGTCTTTATAACTAAAACAAATTTATGTTCAATTTCAGCAGTTTCTGGTGGTACATCATATTAGTCACGCTTCATACTGCACTGCACAGGGTACAACGAGAAACTAAAATTGACTAACATTAAATGACTTAGTTAGGTACCTACTATCTTGTATCTACAAGTTTCTCGATTATTGCATGTACTAGCCGACCACGTCACTAAGACATTTCCGAAGTCTAGTTTTTTTTTTAAATGAATTCTTACATGCCGTAAATTTTTGTAAAAAAAATCATTGTAATCATGTGAAGAATTATGCTACTGTAGCAGGGGCGTAAAGTTGGGGGGGGCACGGTCCATCTTGCCCCCCAGCTCATTTTGGGGGGCTTTCCCCCCAGCCTCGAGCATTGTAAGACGTGGTTCATGGAGACCCCCGGGCCCCTTTGTAGCAATATGAATATAAGCATTCCTTTGTCGGATTGGTAAAATCTTGTGCTGACAATTTTATTGTCCTTAATGGCATCATAATGATTCACTCTGAGCAGCTAGGTCTAAAGGTAATACACGTGTACTATGTGTACCTATGGCCTACTGTCATCAATGTCCGTCTTTATTAGCCAATCAGAGCGCTAGTTACATGTCTTTTAGACTACTGGTGGGTAGGCTCCCTGAAGTGGTAAAAGACTTGTAACGGTGACTTAGAGGACAATTATCAGACATTCGCTGTTACCAGACTGAAGAAAATAGTAAGAGAGAACGACTACAAGAATGCGTCTAGGGTAAGGGTCAGAGTCATATAAATTATATTATATATATATATATATATATATATTATATTAATTATTTAATCATTTAAGTCTCTTTTATATATAGCATCCTACATGGTAAACTGAACCATAACAATCTACAGCTATACTTTATTACTATTAAAATGAGTAAAACCCTACTATTTTGCTCTTACATTTTCAATGTTTCCTTATCCTGCCTGATGACGTCATAAGGTCTATTTAGTTTTGCTCCGCCATCATTCTAAAACTTTGCGCCTCTGTACTGTAGTACTATATTTTAATGATTTTGTCCTCTTTTCTTTTCTACACTACAAGAAACAAGTTTAACGATGTCTTCGTAACGTGGTCGTCACATACACACATTGTAATTAGGCTATAAAAGTGTATTATCAATTTATACAATTTATTCTGGTTTTGACTGTTACAGAAGCAGAATTTCATGAAATACCAATCTTAGAGTTTTCGAAAATGAGCATTTTGGCAAATAAATTTCAGTTTTTAATTGAAAATGTTCTATTAGAATAGCTTGGTTCAAAAATTTTGGGTCCAAACAAAAAAAGCGCAAAGAACCATTTTTTTTCTTCTACAATCACTAAAGGACGTATAGCCAGTTAGCCACCGGGTCAGCTCTTTGATTTTACAATCAATCTCTCGTTTTTCCGCGTCATCAAGACTCAAGAGTACTTTTTAGTTTCTCTTTATGCGTACCCACTATCACTGGAACTGTCGCATTGAATATGAATATGAATGAATATGAATGAATGAATATATTTTAATACAATACAATGCGACAATATACAATATAACAGCAATTTATGAAAATCACGCCACTGGGCACATGCCCGAGTGTGGCCAACATCCGTTAACACAACGAAATACTATATATCAGTAAAAGTTTGCTAGCTAGGCTACAATAAAATAGGTATACTCATGTTTAATTTTGTTTTTCGGACGTATAGTAGCATTTTATGCAACTGTATATTGTTATAAATCGACTTTACAAAGTATCAAATGTCAAAAACATCTTGACTCGTTAAAAAAAATTAATTAACAGTCCAATGCGATTTCTACATTACAATACCATAGAATATTAATTAAAAATTGCATCGCTAATGGAGGACCATTTGGAGTTTAGAAGTTTTTTGTCTCTCCTGCATTTACAGTTTCAAGGCAGTTTCAGGCGTTTCGTAAAAAACACTTTTTATGGTCTGTGGGTCGACAAACGTGTAAATCCGTTGAAATCTCGGAATCGAATGAGACTTGGGAGTCCGTTGGTGGTAAAGCGATGTTCCAAACCGAGATGAATGGAGGAGTGTTGTCGAGCTGGGCAAAGCTCATCAAGAGCTGTAGAGCCAGAAGAAGAAGAAGAAGAAGAAGAAGAAGAAGAAGAAGAAGAAGAAGAAGAAGAAGAAGAAGAAGAAGAAGAAGAAGAAGAAGAAGAAGAAGAAGAAGAAGAAGAAGAAGAAGAAGAAGAAGAAGAAGAAGAAGAAGAGCAAGAAGAAGAAGAAGAAGAAGAATTTCAGCAATTAAGCGCTGCGCCTATCGCAGTAGAGAGATGTCCGTGTTTCCTTTTATTAGGATTGTTTTCCACTCTCTCAGTGTCTCAACGTCACCAGAAATCAATTTAAGCTTTGTTTCCGGAAGTATGAAGATAATATTTTGTGGACACGCGGACTAAATCATAATGTTCGAGTTATCACTGTTTATGTTATATTGAAACAGTCATATTGTCATGATTGCAATGGGGAGGGGGGGGGGGGACCCGGGGTCATCTGGGGTTTTTTAACTATTGACGCGAAATAGTGGGATTTTATCAGCAGAAAATATTTAAATTTTCAGTGGATAAGTCATTCATATTAACGGTCATCCTATATTTATTAAATTAGAGGGAGGCTCCAGCCCAGTAAGTCCCTCCCCCCGGGCTACGGTCTTATTTTGATCCGAAAGGTTGGTGGTTTGAGTCCCAGACACTTGCTGCAATTACTGGACGTGCTACGGAGGGCATAAAAGTGCAGATGGTCCCGCATGAGATACGAATGATATGATAAAGCCCTAACTCCTCTAATTTGCCAAATTATTATATGTTTAACCGTTGAGTTCTTCATTAACAATTATAGAAACAATAGCCTGTGTCGCATATCTAGGCTGTATAAATTTTGCAAAGGCAACGCTAAACAATATACTAAATTCGGAATAATGGCTACGGTACGCTACCACTGTGCCAACAAGAGGCAATGCAGCATAAAAAAGAACACCGAAAGATTTTACTTATATGATCATATTATAATTAATATGTTCCTTGCTCAGGAAAGTGACAATTTCAGAAGTTACATCTCTGTTGGGCTAAGTAAATAATTTGTTAATAATTATAATGCTGATAGCTATCCCGCTTATTACACTATAATGTACTAATATTTGACCCAATAACAATGGGTCTAAGAAAATTTCATAAAATTCAGTTTCAAATTGTACCATAATAGATAAGCAATAAGAAGTGGCTTTGATCGAACAAATATTAGTTCCAATAAATATTGATGTGTGCAATTAGGATCTATATTTGTATATGAAAAAAATACTGAGTACATTATATTATAGATATGTCAAAGTGTAAACACAATATTTTCGAAGATAGTTGCAATCGTAACGCACATAGTAAACACAATAAAACAACATAGAACTCGTTGACAAAACGCTACTTTTTCAGATGAGCTAACAAATTTTTTCCAATTTTATAAAGAATGTAATTGTTGCAATTTTTCCTTGTGGTTATACATGTATTATTATTATTGAAAATAAAGATAGAACATTGAGCGCAAAAATTAGAAAAATACACAATAAATTTTGATTCAATAAAAAATGCTAATTAGCTTGCGTTGCTAGTATAAAAAAATAAAAATAAGTATACGAACACAATTTAGTAAGTAAAGGCACTTGATGACAATCGCAGAGGCTGTTAGGTATTATATTTTGATAAGAAATAGTTACGGGCTGTTATTGTTAAATAACTCTTAAATGAATTAATAGGTACTGTGGAAAGTTATTTTGCAAATCTTAAGCTGGCAATGGATTAAAATTGAAATATGGCTGCAATTTGAAAGAAACATAATATTATCAATGATGGTTAATAGGTAAGTTGTTATGTGCAAATATATGACATGGTTGTCTTCCTTCCATATAAAACGTTTGCATCAGCTTTAAAAATACACTTGTTATTAAAAAAAATAGAACATAACTTATTGTTATATTTGCATGTTTGGATAAAATGTACATTTCTAAGGTGGTTATTCCACTTGTCATTTTTTCTTCATTTCTGCATTAAAATATTATGAGATTTTTGTTTTAAGGAGACTATTATGCAGATACTTAATTTATAATAGAATAGTTAAGTATCTACATAAGTCTCATGAAAACAAAAATCTCATCATTTTTTAATGCACAAATAAAAATAAAAAATGGCAAGTGGATTAAACGCCTTGTTGCACTTGTATTGCACTATATTATATAACGGAGGAAGCAAAGCGTGCAACGTTACCGTACTTATTTTTAATATATTAATTTTTTACATTAATTTGAAAATTTGTAGAATGCTACAGTTTTCAATTTCATTTCGATTTGCTACAATAGAACAATTTGTGTGATTTTCGTTTAGAAAATAAATATTTTGAAAGTCTACGATCTAAGTTAAGTATAGTAATGTTTACTACCTTACCTGCAGTATATTCCTTAGCTATATACCTATAGTAATGTTCGTAAACAATAATATAGTTTACTCATGGTTACATTAAATAATCTCAATTATAGACACTATAAGTATAGTATTGCTTAATAATAATTAATTAGCTACGAAAATCCGTATTTCTACATCTATGGCAGTGCCGTCCGGTATTCCACTTGTCATTAATCCGTCATTTGCGATTACAAAAAGTTGTGATTTTTGTTTTAAGGAGACTGTTATGTAGATACGTTATCTACTTAAAACAAAAATCTCAACTTTTTTTAATCACAAATGACGGAATACTGACAAGTGGAATACATGCGAAATTGATGATTATCAAGCGACGGTGGGCCCGCGCGTTAAGAGCCCATTTATGCAAAACGATATTTTGGAGCGAAAAAAACTTTCTGTTTCTTTATTTAAATTATTTCAATTAGTCTATTTGCAGTTAAGTGGAAATGTCTCTTTACAAGCAGCAGACTGAAAAAGGGAAGGGAAGTAACTCCATACTGCCACATCCAAAATAGTTTTATATAAATTAAAAAGCTCTTTCCTATCTTATACATTGAGAACCGGAAACTCAATTCCATTGAATCTCGCATCTATTGACACATAGTATATGAGTAATTATTCAATGGATATAATGATATGTTCTTCTTAACATGAGACTCGTTAGTTGCGGATTGTTCCATAACGTTTCAATCTGTTTTTCAAGAGCAGCATTGTGTGGAAAACATGTCATTTTACATGCATGTTCCATTCGATCCCAGGGCCGTACTGAGACTGAGATTGCATCGCTAATACACTTTTCCCACACATGCATTTTCGTATGTTGCTTTAAGAGGTACTCGTACTTGAGGGAGGGTGTTTTTTTCTCATATGTACAGTTAATTGGTTTTTATTAATGAACCTTTTTTTACAAAGTGTACATTCGTTAGGTTTCTCTCCTGTGTGAATTCTTATATGAGCAGTTAATTTGTAAATGCTACTCCTGAATACTCCGCAAAACGGACAATATAACTCTGGATGAGTTATTGTATGTTCACTTAATTGTTGATTCGTGGGGAATACGGCTCGACATCCCTTTACGCTGCATATGTGACGACTCAAAGGCACTGGACTTATATGAGCTCTTAAGCGAGTTAAATTTGCAAAAGTACTCAAACATCGCCCACATTTAAATGGCTGTACTCCAGAATGCGTTTTTTGATGACAATTTAAATGTGACCGGCGTGTATAAGCTTTTTCACATTGCCCACATTTAAAAGGCTTTGTAGAACCCCTTCCACCAGTAGGCCTACCCACGGCAGCAGGACCTGCAGAAGGGTATTGGAAATATCCTGAAACAGATGTAAGCAGATGTTGCAACGCTTAAAAACAGCTTTGGTCCCGAAAGGGCTAGAGAACTTCAGGGCAACTTCGTAAAACGTGAAAACATTCTCTACTACATTGTTCGTGGCATTAGAGTATAAAAGAAAAGAATGCACTGAAAAAAATCCCTTTCGGCTCTGGCCAATCAGGTGTAGGGAGATTCCATGCAAGCTCAGACCCCGCTTTTTGTCTATACAACCAACGTCATTCATGTAGATATAAAAATCCCATTCGGCTCTGGTCGATCAGGTGTAGGGAGATTCCGCATCAGACCCTGCTTTTTTAGTTTATCTAGCTGGTTAACGAACTCGACCAAGACATTTTTGTGTCAAGTTTAATCAAAATCGGATAATATTTACGGAAGTTGGAGTATTTCCTAAAATCGATATACAGTACATACACATTTACACACGTATATAATTATGTATAAAATATATTATATATAATTATATGTATAACATTTTGAACGGCGGGTGGTTTTAGGCTCAGGGGGTCATGAAATGAAAAGGTGAGAAGTAATTTTCTGAAAGTCGAATTTTGGTCGCCATCTCAATGGGTAGACTAGATCAATCTCCATAAAATATAAAAATACTTCATTCTTTTCCCGACCACAACATCAACACACAAAACATACTTGTGTCCCAAATTTCGAACTACAATGACGACTATGAACTTTTACTAATCAAATTATTTATTATAGGGCCGTTAAATAAGGACTTTTTATAAGGACTTTTTATTGTTTCCATTACTAAGCCAACCTAGCGGAGTTAGGGCTATAAAGCCCTCTCTTACACTCAACTAGGAAGGCCCGGGACAGCCTGCTTTACATGCCCTCCGAAGTATGGCCAGAAAATGTAGCCAGTGTGGGACTCGAACCATTATAGGGCCGTTATCAGTTGAAATACAGTATATATTACTATTTTTGCAATTTCGTCTATTTCAGCAAGATACATTTTGTGTATGGAAATACACTGCAGGTATAGATGTGAGTTGCAAAATAAAACTTACGATGGGCTCCTATTAGCTAGATGTATGCCCGGCAGCCGTGTTCTCTCATCTTGGGTTGGGTGGCCCCAGCAAAGGTGAGTTATATTTTGGAGGTAGAATTGCAAAATAAACTAGAATGAGCGAGCAATGTTTTAAATGTATTTCAAAAACAGCCACATTGACGGTTATGAAAATTACGATTAGCTACATGCCCAGCAACCGTGTTTTCCCCTCTCGGGTTGGGTGGTCCCACATAATAACCTAACTTATAAGGTGAGTAATATTTTAGGGGTAGAGTTACAAAATAAATCTGAATGAGGGTGCGATGTTTTTTTAATATATTTCAAACCCCCCCCCTGACCTCGGGTGAAAATGAATTGTATTGTAGTCGGTTGAGGCGCACTACCATTGGGAGAAGCCAGTGAAAATTATGATAATAAGCTAACTTTACCTAAAACAAAAAACACCTTTATACTTAAGCCATCAACGCACCACTGAAGATAGAGAACTAGTTTGTGAAAAAGGTGGTGCTGTTGAGAAACATATTATGCAGGATGCGATTAGTATTGAATTTCAAAATAAATCTGAATGAGGGAGCAATTTTTAAAAATATTTCAAGAAAATCGATGTAAGATATGATGATGAAATATAATTAAGAATGGTAGCCGGTTTAGGGGCACTGCCCTTGGGAGCAGCCCCACTACCTCAAAATTATGTGAATAGGCTAACCTAGACCAATGGTTTGCACTGCCTCTGTAGGAGCTGCCCTGTATATGTGAGGAATATCAGATATGAGTTAAAAATGATGGTTTAGTATGCATGGAGTAGAACTTGTAGTTGCATGGAGTAGAACTTGGAGTCGAACTGGTAGAAGATCCTCTCCCCCTCTCGATTCCTACCTTATTAACTGTACATTCCAGCTGAGTTTTTATGGTTTAGTAGTCTATGGTGTAGAATTTAGGACTGGGAGAGGATCCCCTCTCTCTCTCTCTCGACCCCTGTTATTGCTTTCCAATTTATACGTAGTATAAGGAAAGCTTTGTGATGGTCGAAATTTTCGATTCCGAGATTTCAACGGATTTACACGTTTTGAGGTCCCAGGTACGAAATGTCTGCCTGTCTGTCGCTCTGTCTGTCTGTCTGTCAGTTCATCGATATCCGGGCCGATTTTAATGAAATTTTGCATGTAAGTTCACAAAAATCATACCTCGAGACGATTTTTTTATATTTTGGGCTAACTCAATTTGGGGGGTTTTATTCTCAAAAAACTCCAAAAAAAAGTCTAAAAAAATTACTTCTCAAGAACATGGGCGGAAAATGGGGGTCCTGGCTGGCTCAGGCCAAGCCCCCCCCCCCCCGGGGTCTGGCCTAGCCCCCCTAGCATCCTAAGTAACTATAAAATTTATATGTATTGTCCCATCCATTAAGCGAATAAAGTCCCAATTATTTTATAGGAAGTCGCTATGTTGGATGTATATGAAAAAATAATAATAACTCAAGTCTTAACAAAATCTTCGTCTGTAAAATTTAGCCAATTATCTCGAAGAAATTCTCCGGGCCCCCATTGTTTAGAGTATATTCTTCGCCTTTAATATCTAAGTGTTACTGCTCTAAAAACGCGTAAAACCCCAATATTTCAGGGATATTTTTCACAAAATTTCACCCGGGAGAGACCCCCGAGCCCCCTTGTCCAGCTATTTTCATCGCCAGTGAAATCAAAACGTTACTACTATCAAAATGCGTACAATCCCACTATTACAAGCCACATTTTAAAGACATTTCACCCGGAGGAGACCCCCGGGCCTCAGAGACGGACGCAGCGCCCGGCACTGCGGCCAATTGCCAATCAATTATATTCTTTGCGTCTAAAATCCAATTGTTACTGCACTCAAAATGCGTAAAACTCCACTATTTCAGGCATATTTTTCTAAAATTTTCACCCCCGAGCCCCCCTTGTTCGCAATTGCATTAATTGCCTGTAAAATCTCTAAGGTACTGCTATTAAAATGCGTAAAATTAAACTATTTCAGGTCTGTTTACTCCCCCCCCCCCTTTCAGGTCCCCTGAACCCTCTGGCTCCTTCACAAAGGACACTAAGATCATTAATTTTAAGCTGTATGTGTGACGTTCCCCCCCCCCTTCGAAACCCTATCGTTCACTGCTGTTAAAATGCGTAAACCCCCACTATTTTTCCATTATATTTTCTTATTTTTCCTCCGGGGGAGACCCCCGGGCCCCCTGGATCTTGCAATATGAATAAGCCCGGATTCTACTGGTTCTTCATTCGACTCCGGCCGTGAAAGCCTTTGCTGTTACAATATGAATAAGCATTATTGCTGCATTATTACTGATGTTAAAATGCAGAAAACCCAATTATTTTGGCCTTTATTATTTTCAAATTTTTCCTCCGGGGGAGACCTCTGGCCCCCCTGATTCCAGTATATGAATAAGTATTATTACTGCTGTTAAAATGCGTAAAACCCCACTATTTTTCCCGTATATTTTAGATTTTCCCTCGGGGACACCCCCGGACGCCCCATCGGTATCTCTCTGCAACAGACGCATGGGTTATTCAAGTAAGGCACTATAAATTAATGGGGCTTGTTTCGCTAACAAACACACCAATTGCACAATCGCTAAAAATTAATTTGGCTTGGTAGGCTACACCCACTTTTCCCGGAATGCCCCCTCCCCCAAAAATCTGTCCTGGACGCGCAGAATCTCGCTCCTGGCCTCGCGAATCCACGGGCCGGCCCTGGTTACGCCACTGAGCATTGCTATTATAATCTTTCGTGAACTTGACAGGACATTTTTATTTTTTGCCTTAATGAGAAGCAGGGGTGAAGGGCCAGGCATCTGGAAGATTTACAGATTTACTGATTTTTTTTAAATTTTTATTAGGGGCTTAGCCCCCCCCCCCAGACTTTTTGAGAATGCTCAGAAACGGCTCCAACGATTTCTTTTAAATTCTCATATATTGTAGTCGTCATTAATGTTAACAAAATGCGGGGGGTCGCTTGGATGCTCCTTGATAGTTTGCTTCGGGGGTAAAAAAAATAAAAATAACTCAATTTTCATGAAAAATGACTAAAACCTAATTTTTGTGCGGAACCTCTCTTTCTACCTTCAGGTATGTTTTAGGTGTTCACAAGAGTAACAAAACCGGACAGGTTGCATTCCCAAAAACATATTGTGGTTCTGTGCATAAAATTATTTTTTGAATAATGGAAAATTCACGCTCCAATACATTGTGTGCCAGGTGACATTGTCACTACTGCTCCAATGTATTGGTCCTCGAGGGATTTTAAATTTAAGCATAAGGAAATTATTTACTATGAAATTACACATTATGTCTATCTACTAATTTATAAATTGGAAAGCATGTTCGAGTAAACTAGGACCGGTTCTTTCAACTGTGTATGCCCGGCAACTCCGTTTTTATGGTTCAGTAGTCTATTCAGTAGAACTTAGGACTGATAGAGAATCCTCTCTCTCTCCCGACCTCTATCTTTTTACTGTACATACCCGGCAGCTGCGTTTTTATGGTTATATGGTTTATAGTAGTCTATTGTGTAGAACATAGGACTGGTAAAGGATCCTTTCTCTCTCGGCTAACTACACATGTCCGATATCTAGTACATCTGGTTTACATCTACTGTTTTAAATTGAATGGTTGGAATTTTTTTTTGTGGTTGGTTGTGATACACAGTCATTAATCTATATGATACCTAATGGCTGATAAAAAATAAAATGAAATATTATTTGCCACAAAACGGGCCGTAATCTATTAGCTATTAATTAATTAACATTAACTACTAGTACAATATATACTACCTACTGCAATATTATGCGGTATATTGTACCGATTTTATATTTCTGGTTGATTTTGTTTTAGTCATACTGAGAGGTGAGACTGGAAGAAGAATTTGAAGGCAGTTTATATTGATCTGTACAAAGGGAACTGCGGAATACTGGTAGGTAGAAGTAGTAGTAGTGTTCGTCGGGTTAATAACGACTTGGGCCTCATATTTGGGCCCATACAGCGACCCCCACTTGACTGTCCTACGCCAGCCCATAAGACAGTGGACCTCCTGATTATAGTGGATTCCGAACCACTTGGGAAACACAGTGAAGTCACACGATTAGTTCGGAGGTGAGCAGGACAAGTCTTACCAGTTTCCCACCGGCACTGTGCACACGACCATGTTATCTGCAGCTTTGAACCTGCTCTGGTCCGCTTTATTCAACTTGGTATGTTGGCCGGCCTACTCGTAGGTAGGTATTTAACTGAAGAAACTCTCGAATTTGTTCTAAGTACCTATTGTACATTCACAATAACTAGAATATCGTGGTAGTAAACAATATACTCACTAGTTCCTGGTGCTCTTAATTGAGGCGGCTGAGGCGGCTGATATACTTCGGGGTAGACCGGAACAGGCCTCGGTACCAACACTCCTAAAACAATGTGAAAATATTGAATGAGTAATTGTTTCACCTAAAATTTCAATCGACAAGCTATCAAACTGGAAGTTAGTTCATTTTTGACCATTGAAGGTATTGCAAACGAGCATACCCAATTGTACTCGTACTTTCTGTTTTGGCTTATCAAACCTTGGTTAGTCATTGGCATAGAGAAGTGGCCACTATTAGAGTACCCGTAAATCATTATATGCTGCCTTTTTATGGATTAGTGGTCTATAGGAGTAGAACATACGACTGGTAGAAAAAAAGCGCAAAGAACCATTTTTTTCTTCTTCTTCAATCACTAAAGGACTTATAGCCACCGGGTCGGCTCTTCGATTACACAATCAATCTCTCGTTTTTCCAGGTCATCAAGACTCAAAAGTACTTTTTAGTTTCTCTTTAAGCATATAGCCTTTTCGCCACTATCACTGGAATTAAAATTAAAAAATTAAAAATTAAAAATTAATTAACAGTCCAATGCGATATCTACATTACAATACTATAAAATATTAATTAAAAGTTACATCCCACGACCATGCAGGACCATTTGGATTTTAGAAGTTTTTTGTCTCTCCTGAATTTACAGTTTCAAGTGACTAATCGCCTTTTGCTTAGGCGCCGGTTCCACCGACTTGCAAGTGCAAAATACACATACGGTGACGTGGTAGCAGATATCATTAATAAAAAATTTGTATTCTGCAATGAGAGGTCGGTGGAAACCCCACCTTTATTAATGATATCTGCTACCACGTCACCGTATGTGTATTTTGCACTTGCAGGTCGGTGAAATCGGCACCATACAAGCTGTTCATCTAGCTATTTTCATATTTTATTGTTTCAACTGTCAAGTAGCCTTGCATTGCTGCATGGTAGGGAAAATCTATAGGCAGCTGATATTTAAATATTGACGTTGACTATTTTGTTATATTACTAGCCCAACCTAGCGGTCCGCTAGTAGCGGAGTTAGGGCTATAAAGCCCTCTCTTACACTCAACTAGGAAAGCCAGGGACCGCTTGCTTTACATGCCCTCCGAAACATGGCCAAAAATGTAGCAATTGTGGGACTCCAACCAATAACATTCCGGGTGGAAGTCGGAGTCTGTACCACTACTCAATATTTAGCCATGTGACTATTATTTACCATGGAATAGCATCTATACTAACTCATAAATAGGAAAGCACGAACGGGTTTCCTCGTACAGGTTCTTTAAATATACCATTATTGACAGTAAGTTTTACCAATAATAAATTATAATAATGTCCTGATGGACTTTTTATGGACCCAGGCCTGCTTATAGTGGCCCATACGTTCCTTGTTCAATGCCAACGAGCCCATGCATTCCGACACTATATCGTATGTATTGTTTCCGTATGAATTTTTGGCCCTTAGCAAACTGGTTCTCGATGATAACCTACACCGACTAAATAATAGACAAGCTGAGACAAACTTGCCATTGACACAATGAAACAGGCAAAACTTAACCAAGTACAGATACGAGTCATGTTTTCTAATTTATTAAAGAGATGTAACAAATATGAAATAAATATGTATATACTAATATGTTATAATATATTCCGTGCGTCCACGTGTAGTAATAGTTACGTTCATTGATTTGCTCCTATAGGGTTATGTCCTTAAATAAATATATAATAGTATAATCGGCCTAATCAGGGTTGGAGTAGCTCTGGGGGGGGGGGGAGCCTCTCCCCCAAAAATCGGTAAAATGGTGAAAGTTGGTAATTTTTTTCTTTACTCAGTTGGCAAAAGCAGAGTTCCATACATAGAAAAAACCTAGATAAAGTTGTTTTAAAATAATATTGTACACATGTTTTATTCTTATGTAACCAACTTACTCGTAATTGCCAACTCGGTGTGTCAAACTTAGAAAAAAAATTTTAATAATGAATTTTTTCTTATGTAACCAACTTGCCAACTTGGTGTGAAAAAGGCGAAAAAAGCTTGAAAAAGGCGCGAGAAATTCAAATTTTAATTGGCACAAGTATCCAACTCATACAGCTACGTAAACTGTAAAAATAAACCAGGGTTTTGTTGGCAGAGGACAAACACATGGACAATCTTCTGCAGCCATCATCTATTGTACATGGTCGCCATCAGAAATGAAAGAGCGTTTGCCAGTTAAAAATTGTAAAAAGCGATCTAAGGACGACAATGACAGCTTGGGAAATCTTAATAATTGAGAGCGGACCAATTTTTTTTAAAATAATTTTCTATATTCTAATGTAAACACATTTTAAAAGTTTTGGCCCTGAATTTCGAGGTATTACAATTTTTTTTCTTACGGCGCTCCACGAATACTCAATGTATCGAGAATGGGCGACGTCGTCTAAATGTTTTGATCTTAGAAACTATGTAGACTAAAGACAAACCTTTATAATCCCGCCTCTCAAACGAGACCATTAACACTCCGTTCCACCAAAACCGACCGAATGGCGCGTATTATAAAAAAGAAAGTTATGCTGCCACACCATGTAGTTAAAAATTGAAAGCGGGCAAAAATTTTTTTTAAACATTTTTATTTATACTACTAACAACACATTTTAAAAGTGTTTATAAATATTCATGGACTGGCCCTGAATTCCGAATCAGGGGAGTAGCAGAGGCCTGATTTTTTTGGGGGGGTGGGGGGGAGGTGTGTCTATTTTGCCAACTCAAAAAATTTAAAATAGACCTACCAAAATAATAACTGCGATGATTAGGTAAGCATTGTATTACATTGTATTACAACTGCATTATTACATAGGTGGGCAAATTCATGTTTTACCTATAGGATTTTACCAGATTTTCGGAGGGGGCCATTCCGGGAAAAGTAGGTGGAGCCTACCAAGCCAAACTAATTCGTAGCGATTGTGCAATTGGTGGGTTTGTTAGCGAAACTAGGCACATTAATTGTCAGTGCATTGTCTGAAAAGCCCATGCTGCAGACTGGTACCAAATGGGGGCCCGGGGGAGACCGCCGGGGGAAAAATTTGAAAATTTAAGGTCAAAATAGTGGGGCTTTACGCATTTTAACAGCGGTATAGTATAGATCTTTTTAAGCTTACAAAGGAATGCTTAAATACATATTCACATTGCTGGAAACAGGGGGAGCCGGGGGTCTCCCTCGGGGGGAAAATTTGAAAATGTAAGTGACAAATTTTGAGGTTTTATGCATTTGAACAGCGGTAAAGTATAGATTTTTTAAGCTTACAAATTAATGCTTAAATAGGTACTTATTCATATTATTGGAAACAGGGGGGGGGGTCGCCCCCGGGGGAAAAAATTTGAAAATTTGAGGGCAAAATATTTGGGTTTTACGCATTTTAACAACAGTAACATTTATAATTTAAGGATGGAAGAAAGGTGTGAAAATGTACGGTTTTTGTTCTATTTTATATTTGTGAGCTAATTTTTTTTCTTTTAAATTAGCCCACAACTAAACTATGTTGCCCAAATTTAGTTCTGAAGCAAGTTCTTTATTGCATTTCATTAACATAAGATTTCCCAAGCTTCATTCTGTCATTGTCGTCCTTAGATCGCCTTTTATACAATTTTTAGCCGGCTAAACGCTCTTTCATTTCTGATGAAGACCATATACAATAGATGCTGGCTGCAGAAGATTGACCATGTGTTTGTCGTCTGCCAATAAAGCCCTTAATTATTTTTACAGTTTACGTAGCTGTATGAGTTGAATACTTGTGTCAATTCAAATTTCAATTTCTCGCGCCTTTTTCAAGCTTTTTTCGCCTTTTTCAGACCAAGTTGGCAAGTTGGTTACATAAGAAAAAATTCATTATTAAAATTTTATTTCAAACCAACTTTATTTAGTTTTTTCCTTTGTATGGAACTCTGCTTTTGCCAACTGAGCAAAGACTAATTACGAACTTTCGCAATTTCACCGATTATTGGGGGGGGGGGGAGGCTAACCCCCCCTCCCCCCTATAGCTACTCCCCTGTTCGGAGTTATAAAGCTAACGACACTCCACAACACCCTTGGGAGAAGTAAATGAAAATTATGATAATAAGCTAACCTTACTTACATAAAACAAAAATCACCTTCATACTTAAGCGATCAACATGCACTCCACTGAAGATAGAAAACTAGTTTGTGAAAAGAAGGTGGGGCTGTTGAGAAACATATTATGCAGGATGTGATTAGTATAGAATTTCAAAATAAATCTGAATGAGGGAGCAATTTTTAATGGAGTATAGAACATAGGACCGGTAGAAGATCCTCTCTCCCTCTCGATTAATATCTTATTAACTGTTCATATCCGGCAGCTGAGATTTTATGATTTAGTAGTCTATGGCGTAGAACATAGGACTGGTAGACCCCTATCTTACTAACAGCACATGTCAGGCACATAGTAGATCTGTTTTACATCTACTGTTTGAAATAGAATGGTTGGAACTTTTTTTATGGTTGGTTGCGATACACAGTCGTTAATTTATATAATAATGGCTAATAAAAATAAAATGAAATATTATTTGCCACAAATCCATTAACTATAAATTAATTAACATTAAATGCAATGTATATAATACTGAAAAATTATTATGCGGTATATCGTGCCAATTTGGTATTCCTGGTTGATTTTGGTTCAGTCACACAGAGAGGTGAGACTGGAAGAAGAATTTGACGGCGGTTTATATTGATCTGTACAAAGGGAACTGCAGAATACTCGTTGGGTAGGTATTTAGCTGAAGAAACTCTTGAATTTGTTCTAAGCACCGATTGTACATTCACAACAACTAGAATATCGTGGTAGAAAACAATATACTCACCAGCTTCTGGTGCTCCTAATTCAGGCGGCTGAGGCGGATGAGGTGGCTGAGGCGGCTGATATACTTCGGGGCAGACCGGAACAGGCCTCGGTACCAGCAACACTCCTAGAACAATGTGAAAATATTTACTGAGTAATTTTTTCACCTAAAATTTCAATCGACAAGCTATCAAACTGGAAGTTCGTTCATTTTAGACCAATGAAGGTATTGCAAACGAGCAAATCCAATTGTACTCGTACTTTCTATTATGGCTTATTAAACCTAGCTTCAAAATGGTAAGGACCTGGATGGTCAAGTCATTGGCATAGTAAAGTGGCCACTATTACAGTACCCGTAAATCATTATATTATGCTGCCTTTTTATGGTTCAGTAGTCTAATTATTAGAACTTAAGACTGGTAGAGAATCCTCTCTCTCTCTCTCCCGACCTCTATCGTTTTACTGTACATACCCGGCAGCTGCGTTTTTATGGTTATATGGTTTATAGTAGTCTATTGCGTAGAACATAGGACTGGTAAAGGATCCTATCTCTCTCGACTGACTGCACATGTCCGGCATCTAGTACATCTGGTTTACATCTACTGCTTTAATTTGAATGGTTGGTTGCGGTACACAGTCACTAATTTATGTAATAATGGCTGATAAAAAATAAAATGAAATATTATTTGCCATAAAACGGGCCGTAATCCATTAGCTATTAATTAATCAACATTAACTATTAGTACAATATATTCTACCTACTGCAATATTATGCTGAGAGGTGAGGCTGGAAAAAGAATTTGAAGGCAGTTTATACTGATCTGAGTTGAGGGAACTGCAGAATACTCGTTGGGTAGGTATTTAACTGAAGAAACTCTCGAATTTGTTCTAAGTACCTATTGTACATTCACAATAACTAGAATATCGTGGTAAGAAACAATATACTCACCAGCTTCTGGTGCTCCTAATTGAGGCGGCTGAGGCGGATGAGGTGGCTGAGGCGGCTGATATACTTCGGGGTAGACCGGAACAGGCCTGGGTACCAACACTCCTAAAACAATGTGGAAATATTGACTGAGTAATTTTTTCACCTAAAATTTCAATCGACATGCCATCAAACTGGAAGTTCGTTCATTTAAGACCAATGAAGGTATTGCAAACGAGCAAATCCAATTGTACTCGTACTTTCTATTATGGCTTATTAAATCTAGCTTCAAAACGGTAAGGACCTGGATGGTCAAGTCATTGGCATAGTAAAGTGGCCACTATTACGGTACCCGTAAATCATTATATTATGCTGCCTTTTTATGGTTCAGTAGTCTATTCAGTAGAACTTAGGACTGGTAGAGCATCCTCTCTCTCTCTCTCCCGACCTCTATCGTTTTACTGTACATACCCGGCAGCTGCGTTTTTATGGTTATATGGTTTATAGTAGTCTATTGCGTAGAACATAGGACTGGTAAAGGATCCTATCTCTCTCGACTGACTGCACATGTCCGGCATCTAGTACATCTGGTTTACATCTACTGCCTTAATTTGAATGGTTGGAACTTTTTTTATGGTTGGTTGCGGTACACAGTCACTAATTTATGTAATAATGGCTGATAAAAAATAAAATGAAATATTATTTGCCACAAAACGGGCCGTAATCCATTAGCTATTAATTAATCAACATTAACTATTAATACAATATATTCTACCTACTGCAATATTATGCTGAGAGGTGAGGCTGGAAAAAGAATTTGAAGGCAGTTTATACTGATCTGAGTTGAGGGAACTGCAGAATACTCGTTGGGTAGGTATTTAACTGAAGAAACTCTCGAATTTGTTCTAAGCACCTGTTGTACATTCACAATAACTAGAATATCGCGGTAGAAAACAATATACTCACCAGCTTCTGGTGCTCCTAATTGAGGCGGCTGAGGCGGATGAGGTGGCTGAGGCGGCTGATATACTTCGGGGTAGACCGGAACAGGCCTGGGTACCAACACTCCTAAAACAATGTGGAAATATTGACTGAGTAATTGTTTCACCTAAAATTTCAATCGACAAGCTATCGAACTGGAAGTTAGTTCATTTTTGACCATTGAAGGTATTGCAAAACGAGCAAATCCAAATGTACTCGTACTTTCTGTTTTGGCGTATAAAAACCTAGCTCCAAAACGGTAAGGGCCTGGAAGGTCTAGTCATTGGTATAGTAAAGTGGCCACTATTGGAGTACCCGTAAATCTTCATATTCTACCTTTTTATGGTTCAGTAGTCTATGGAGTGCAAGCCCGTAGCCAGGATGTTTTTTTCGGGGGTGGCTGTGGCGACTGTGATCTAATGTAAATTTATTTCTTGAGAACTCATTTGTATCTAGTGCATTCTTGAGAGGTTATTGTGTTACTCGTGGGTATGATAGCATAGACATTTTATTCATTGGCGTAAATTCCCAAAATTTCTGGGGGAGGTTTAGGACCCTAAGACTTGGATTCATTACTCATTCACTTCTGAAGTGAGAAAGCAGAAGTAAGGTGGGTCCGGGGCAATCCCCCGGAGTAAAAGACGATAAATAGGCCCAAATTAGTGAGGTTTTGCGCTTGTTCCACCCTAGTAAAGGGAAGGGGAGGGGCGGGAGTCAGCCTCGGAGAAAAAAAATCTATAAATAAGTCCAAATTAAGGTTAGCATAAGACTTTATAGTCTTATTGTTCGCCTTTTGTTTGCAATAAAGTCGTTTCTTCATTTCATTTCATTTTATTTCATTTCAAATTCGTGAGATTTTTCGCGTTTTCCAAGCAGCAAAGTTGAGTTTTAACCGACGAATAAACCTATACCACGGAGGGGGGCCCGGGGGTCTCCCCCGTAGAAAATTTTTGATAAAATAAGTCTGAAATATTGGGGTTTTAAACATTTTGAGTAATATATTTTTTGTGAAAGTACTTAGCTAATGTGTAGATTTTTTTTAATGTAATGTTTTTAATGTAAAATAAGCATAGCAAGAATTAATTTCCCCTTCGTTATTGTGGATGCTATGCATTTCGCCTCCAAAACGTCTTTGTCACCAGAAATTCTGGGGGGGGGGGGGGGGTGGCTTAGCCTGAGCCCCGGGGAAAATATGAAAATATACGTGTAAAATAGTGGGGTTCACGCATTTTAACATCAGTAAAGGATGGATTTTACAAAGCTTATAAAAGAATGCTTATTCACAAAAAAATATTGCATTTAAACAAAGGGGTCTCCCCCGGGGGAAATTTTTGAAAATGTAAGTGTAAAACAGTGGGGGTTTACAACAGGAAAGCTTGCAAAGGGAAACGTTTTGAAAAAACCGGTCCGAGTTTACTCGAAAATGCTTTTTAATTTATAAAGAGGTAGATATAGACATGTGTAATTTCATAGGAAATAATATCCCTATGGTTAAATTTCAGATCCCTCGAGGGGGGGGGGGAAGGTCCACCTCAATATATCAAAAACCCCTTAAAACATAATTGCATATTCTGGAACGAACAGTCCAATACATTGTAACAGTAGTACAACATTGACACATGGCACGTAATGTATTGATTGGAGCGTGAATTTTCCATTATTTCTCAAAAAATAATTTTTTGCCCAGCAGCAAATACGTTTTTGGGAATGCAACCTGATTTTGTTACTCTACTGAACACCTAAAACATACCTGACGGTAGAAATCCTCGACAGAAAGGTTTTGCAGAAAAATTATTTTTAGTCATTTTTCATTAAAATTTAGTTATTTTTATTTTTTTTCCCCCAGAAGAAAACTATCAAGGGGCAAGCGAGCCCCCTCATTTTGTTAACATAAATAACGACTACAATATTTGTGAATTTAACAAAAATCGTTGGAGCCGTTTTTGAGAAATACATTTTTTAGACGCTTTTTTTGGAGTTTTTGAAAATAAAACCACTCAAAATTGAGTTAGCCCAAAATAAAAAAAAAGATCCCGAGGTATGTTTTTTGTGAACCTATATGCCTATATTCATTTAAATCGACCGAGTAGTTTGCCCGGAACAGACAGACAGACAGACAGAGCGACAGGCAGACATTTCGTAAAAACCACTTTTTTGGGTTCCTGGGACCTGAAAACGTGTAAATCCGTTGAAATCTCGGAATCGAAAATTTCGACCATCACAAAGCTTTCCTTGTACTACGTATAAATTGGAAAGCAAAAATAGGTCCGAAATAGTGAGGTTTTACGATTTTAACAGCACTAAAGTTTATAATTTACTGAGGAAGACATATTCATGTTACCGAACTAGATTCATTTAATTCTCAACTTTCCATTTCGGCTGCAGCCCAATAAGCCCCCCCCCCCCTTGGCTACGGCCTTGATATACTAGAACTTTGGTTGAGGATCCTCTCTCTCTTGACCCCTATCTTATTAACTGCACATGTCCGGCATCTAGTACATCTGGTTTACATCTACTGTTTTAAATTGAATGGTTGGAACTTTTTTTTTTATGGTTGGTTGTGATACACAGTCATTAATTTATATGATACCTAATGGCTGATAAAAAATAAAATGAAATATTATTTGCCACGAAACGGGCCGTAATCCATTAGCTATTAATTAGTCAACATTAACTATTAGTACAATATATTCTACCTACTGCAATATTATGCTGAGAGGTGAGGCTGGAAGAAGAATTTGAAGGCAGTTTATACTGACCTGAGTAGAGGGAACTACAGAATACTCGTTGGGTAGGAATTTAACTGAAGAAACTCTCGAATTTGTTCTAAGCAACTATTGTTCATTCACAATAACTAGAATATCGTGGTAGAAAACAATATACTCACCAGCTTCTGGTGCTCCTAATTGAGGCGGCTGAGGCGGATGAGGTGGCTGAGGCGGCTGATATACTTCGGGGTAGACCGGAACAGGCCTCGGTACCAACATTCCTAAAACAATGTGGAAATATTGACTGAGTAATTGCTTCACCTAAAATTTCAATCGACAAGCTATCGAACTGGAAGTTAGTTCATTTTTGACCATTGAAGGTATTGATAACGAGCAAATCCAATTGTACTCGTACTTTCTGTTTTGGCGTATAAAAACCTAGCTCCAAAACGGTAAGGGCCTGGAAGGTCTAGTCATTCCATTAGCTATTAATTAATTAATTAACAGTAACTACTAGTACAGTATATACTACCTACTGCAATAATATGCGCTATATTGTACGCATTTTGTATTTCTGGTTAATTTTGTTTTAGTCATACTGAGAGGTGAGACTGGAAGAAGAATTTGAAGGCAGTTTATATTGATCTGTACAAAGGGAACTGCGGAATACACGTAGGTAGGTATTTAGCTGAAGAAACTCTCGAATTTGTTCTAAGTACCGTTAATTTAATGGCTCTAAGAATTGTAATGAAATGGATCATTGATCATAAATTAATTCCAAACTAATATTATTGAGTATGCTTACAACTACAGGAGCGCCACAAGTATCTCCAGCTCCGGAGAATTTTAATGTCACCTTTCTATAAACTGCACTATAGACACATATTCTTGCTCTTGCCCTCTAATCAGTATAGTAAAGGGTACGAAATGCTTGGGTTTATTAATATATAACCATCTTTCTTGAGATCTACTTGTTAATAACGTATATAAAAAGCTAAGACCTTTAAATTTATTTTTTTACAAATTGGGAAAATTCATGTCTACAAAAAACATGGTACCTATTTATTATGCTTTTTATCAATCTATATTGCAATATGGAATCGGTTTTTGGGGTGGTGCTGGAGTTACAAAAACTAAAAAATTGTTACTTGCCAAAAATTTGCCATGAGGATGCTCAATAAGACAGGTTACAATGTTAGTACGAGGATATTATTTAAGGAGTTCGGAATTTTATCATTTGAGCTATTATACAAGAAAATTTTACTGACAATGGTTGTAAGTAACTTGAGTAACTTCCAAGTTGACAGAATTTCCTAAATTTCTGTTTCAGTTTCAGTTTCAGTTGAAAAAAAAATATTGTTAGTGTGACGAACTAGTAAATAACCTATACTACTGTAAATTGTGTGGTGATCCTAACGCGCCTTTTTGGCACCGGTTCAGTAAAATTTGTAATGTTTTTTTGATAAATACACGCACTATTATTATTATTATTATTACATATTGTACATTAACAATAACTAGAATATCGTGGTAGCAAACAATATATACTCACCAGTTTCTGGTACTCTTAATTGAGGCGGCTGAGGCGGCTGATATACTTCGGGGTAGACCGGTACAGGCCTCGGTACCAACACTCCTAAAACAATGTGAAAATATTGAATGAGCAATTTTTTAACCTGAAATTTCAATTGGCAAGCTATCAAACTGGAAGATAGTTCATTTTTGACCATTGAAGGTATTGCAAACGAGCAAATCCAACTGTACTCGTACTTTCTGTTTTGGCTTATTAAACCTTGCTCCAAAACGGTAAGGGCCTGGATGGTCTAGTCATTGGCATAGTGAAGTGGCCACTATTACAGTACCCGTAAATCATTATATGCTGCGTTTTTATGGTTTAGTAGTCTATTTAGTAGAACTTAGGACTGGTAGAGAATCCTCTCTCTCGACCCCTATCTCATTTACATTACTTGCCCAGCTGCCTTTTTATGGTTCAGTAGTCTATGGGAGTAGAACATACGGCTGGTAGAAAAAAACCCGCAAAGAACCATATAGCGACCGGGTCGGCTCTTCGATTTTACAATCAATCTCCCGTTTTTCCAGGTCATCAAGACTCAAGAGTACTTTTTAGTTTCTCTTTAAGCATAGCCTTTTCGCCTATATCACTGGGATTGTCGCTTGACTCTTAAAAAACAAATGATTAACAGTACAATGCGATTTCTACATATCAAACTTAGCCCCCCCCCCCCCACGGGCACCCATGGGCCCAACCCAGGATTTTATTTTTCCTCTCAAAACGCGATTCTATCTAGTATTATGCCGTTACATTTCGAGGGGGGGGGGGGCTTCAACCCCCATGAACCCCCCCTTGGCTACGGCCTTGTTGTTGGAAGAGTACAAACTCAGTCAAATTTCCCCTTACGTTGCATAACTATTGATCATAATTATCTAAGAGTTAGACGCCATCTATTCAACTTTATATCTTTGATGCCAGTGATGAAATTCTTCTATTACAGTATTCATGGGATTCCCCTTACTAAGGCTTAACGGCTTAACAAAATATGGTCAGACACGCCAATATCACAAGCGCAGTCTGAGTTATTCACTTACCTCCAGGTAAATCATCATCAAACGTTAGCGTGGGCAATTGTAATTCGAGTTTTCTTCGAGAATTTGGACTTAAAATTGTCTGAACTGAATGGCTTAGCTTCTCTTGTTGGGGTGGAAACTGTTGATCTTCCGATTTGCCACCACTTTCGATAGGGTTTACTTCAACTGAAAGCTCTGGATTGTCGGGATTCTGGGGACCGCCAGTACTCGTGCTCTGCCTGGATAACTCGAGTTTTCTACGAGAATTTGGACTTAACATTATTTCAATTGAATGGCTTATCTTCTCTTGTTGAGGTGGAGACTGTTGGTCTTCCGATTTGCTACCACTTGCAGAAGGGATTCCTTCAACTGAAAGCTCTGGATTTTCGGGATTCTGGGGTCCGCCAGTACTCGTGCTCTGCCTGGATAACTCGCGTTTTCGACGAGAATTTGGACTTAACATTATTTCAATTGAATGGCTTAGCTTCTCTTGTTGAGGTGGAGAATGCTGATCTTCAGATTTGCTACCACTTCCGATAGGGTTTACTTCAACTGAAAGCTCTGGATTTTCGGGATTCTGGGGTCCGCCAGTACTCGTACTCTGCCTGGATAACTCGCGTTTTCGACGAGAATTTGGACTAAACATTATTTCAATTGAATGGCTTAGCTTCTCTTGTTGAGGTGGAGAATGCTGATCTTCTGATTTGCTACCACTTCCGATAGGGTTTACTTCAACTGAAAGCTCTGGATTTTCGGGATTCTGGGGTCCGCCAGTACTCGTACTCTGCCTGGATAACTCGCGTTTTCGACGAGAATTTGGACTTAACATTATTTCAATTGAATGGCTTAGCTTCTCTTGTTGAGGTGGAGACTGCTGATCTTCAGATTTGCTACCACTTCCGATAGGGTTTACTTCTTCAATTGAAAGCTCTGGATTTTCGGGATTCTGGGGTCCGCCAGTACTCGTGCTCTGCCTGGATAACTCGCGTTTTCGACGAGAATTTGGACTTAACATTATTTCAATTGAATGGCTTAGCTTCCCTTGTTGAGGTGGAGACTGCTGATCTTCAGATTTGCTACCACTTCCGATAGGGTTTACTTCAACTGAAAGCTCTGGATTTTCGGGATTCTGGGGTCCGCCAGTACTCGTGCTCTGCCTGGATAACTCGCGTTTTCGACGAGAATTTGGACTTAACATTATTTCAATTGAATGGCTTAGCTTCTCTTGTTGAGGTGGAGAATGCTGATCTTCAGATTTGCTACCACTTCCGATAGGGTTTACTTCAACTGAAAGCTCTGGATTTTCGGGATTCTGGGGTCCGCCAGTACTCGTACTCTGCCTGGATAACTCGCGTTTTCGACGAGAATTTGGACTTAACATTATTTCAATTGAATGGCTTAGCTTCCCTTGTTGAGGTGGAGACTGCTGATCTTCAGATTTGCTACCACTTCCGATAGGGTTTACTTCAACTGAAAGCTCTGGATTTTCGGGATTCTGGGGTCCGCCAGTACTCGTGCTCTGCCTGGATAACTCGCGTTTTCGACGAGAATTTGGACTTAACATTATTTCAATTGAATGGCTTAGCTTCTCTTGTTGAGGTGGAGACTGCTGATCTTCAGATTTGCTACCACTTCCGATAGGGTTTACTTTAACTGAAAGCTCTGGATTTTCGGGATTCTGGGGTCCGCCAGTACTCGTGCTCTGCCTGGATAACTCGCGTTTTCGACGAGAATTTGGACTTAACATTATTTCAATTGAATGGCTTAGCTTCTCTTGTTGAGGTGGAGAATGCTGATCGTCAGAATTGCTATCACTTGCTGAAGGGATTCCTTCAACTGAATGCTCAGGATTCTCGGGGTTCGGGGGACCGCCACTACTCGTGCTCTGACTAGGTAAAAGGCCTTCCCCTGAAAAGTCGGGCATTGTCTCTGGCGGCTTTCGTTGCAGGGGGTCTTTAGCACTTTTTGAAGGGCTCACTTCAAATGGATGCATAGGTCCCTCAGATGAAGATCTTTGGTGTCGATCCAAGGGGTTAATACTACTTGTAGAAGAGATTACTTCTACTGAGGGTTCTAGATGCTCTGCTGGATGTCCTCGCTGCGGCTCCGACCGGTCATCGGGACTAATAGAAGGTTGTGCCACATCAGAACTATCCGGAATCTCTGGTGAAGGGTTTCGGTGTGGATTCGGGGGACTGCTGGTACTCGTGGTCTGAATGGATGAAAGTCCTTCCACTGAAAAGTCGGGATTTTGCTTTGGCGGCATCGTTAAAGGTCTGAAATAAAGGAATTAGCAAAATGAAAATTAACATACTTGTAATACATAAATTTTCTTCATAATCCATAGTCCAGTCGTAACCATTCTTTTTACCCTCGAAGTAACCGCGTTGTTAGTGGAATTTTTTCATCCGAATGCTTCCCAACTAGTTTTTCGAACAACCAATGCGGCACCTCTTTCGAGTATTTGCGTACTTGCAATATGTTTATGGTGTAAATTTTTTTTTTTTTTTTCTTAACAGTTAGTTTGAACAATTTGGTATGGGTCTTTTAATTTCGTCATAAGTACTGCTGTTAAAGTGCTGTTATTGGGAGTGCCCTTGAAAGCGAGATTGCCCAGGGACCATTTGAATCTGTTACTCTTAATGTTTTTATAGGTTTGCGATTCCGGTGCTCAGCATAAGAATGTTTTATGTGGCTGATACAAATGTATAAATTAAAAAAAGTGAAACACAAATCTTAATAAAATTCTGCTTAGTCCGACAAATTTCATGAAACATGAAAGAACCTTTACTACAAGACTGATTTTATATTTTGAATGGTAAGTCACAGAGCGTCAAATTGTGCAGTGGTTTAAATAAACGTCCGGTAGCCCTATTATGTTAATTTAGGATTAACTTATCCTAATATCATATTAATGACATTAGTAAAGTGTCAATTGATGGCGTTAAAATAAGCGCGGGAAGTTCTAAAGTTTATAAATTATCGCAATAGGCAACAAGAGAATGGTTGCATGTTTTAGAATTGAAAGAAATACTAATAAACATGCAAATGTCCAGTTTATATTTTGAAATATAATAAGAATTTTAATCAATGTGTCTACCTAACATCTAAGGCAGAAAAAAATTGAAATTTCACCAAAAAATTTCAAAATCATTTGTTTAAAACAATATAATATTATTGAATAAACCCCGGTATTATACCTAGGTAATATTAATCCCTAATCGCCATATTAGGCATGTGAACGCCTCAAACTATTTGCCATAATTGCTTTCAAATTTATACGCAAGTACACCTAAGGCGGCTAATCCACCGACGTGGATTTTGAATGTGAATGTGTCATGGTGTGGTAGCAGACATCATTTATAAGTCTCTGCCGTATTTTAAGGAGACTATTATGTAGATATACTTAACTTATCTATTATAAATTAAGTTATAATATGGTAGAGACTTATTAATGATGTATGCTACCACGTCATGACACATTCACATTCAAAATTTACTTCGGTGGAATAGCCGCCTAATTAGGGGGATGAACTATACAGTATAAGTTAATGGCTATTTGAACCTGTTTGGGCTATTGTTTAATCATTTAATAAGGAACATTTCTAGGTCTTTTTACACTGGTCTTTGTCTATATTCCCACAAGCTCTTTTCATAGATTTAATAAATGCTCTTAAATCTACGTCTGAACTATAGCCATTGGTTGAACAATTTTTTGATTATGACTTAGTAAGTCTGGTAATTAACTATTGTATATATAAAGATTACAGTAACTATAAACTATCAAGTATAGTAACGTATAAAGTGGAATCAGCTTAACTCTTCAAAATCTGTGGGCACCTTTTCTTAAAAAATATAAGGTTTCTGTTTTCCATTTCATAACCGTTTTTAAATTAGTCAAAAATCCCCTCATGCAAAATCCCATAGAGATCTGATGAATTTTTGTTCTCCACCATCTTTGATAAATGACTTTAAATGTAATAAAAATAAAAATAAAATGTTAAAATTCAAAATAAAATAAATAAAGACTAGCCTATTTTACAAAAATCCGCGGAAAACCCTAAGTAGTGCACTTCCAAAATTAATATGGGTTGATTTGTCAAGTCCTCGCCAAATAAACCCAATTTCCTAATTTCAACAGCTTATTATTAATATGAAAACATGAACGAGTTTGCTCGATCCGGTTGTTTTGCTAACAATTATACAAATAAATTTTGTTGATATAATATATAGGTATATGACCATTAATAAAGTTTCAATGCACTGATAAAATATTAAAAATTAGGTCCACTCACCACTTTGAAAAGATAGCTGCTCTAAAACATAAAACACATAAAGACACAGAAAAGAAGAAAGTGTTGATTAAGACGTAAAACAATTATTCTATGCTTATTCTCCAAAGTTATAAAAAATCACATTTACGTTACATTTAAACTTTATGACTTAAATATTTAATTCTTAATTTCAGCGGTTTCTGGAGGGTGCATCATGTTAATCACGCTTCATACTGCCCTGCACATGGCATAGTGGGAACCTAAAATTTACAGAAATGATACGACGGTTCAAGGACTTGTTTCTACATGCGTTTTGTCGCGCACACATTGTAGGCTATACAAAAGAAAACTGACAGCTTAAGATGGTAGTGTCGGCATACTATATGTACACACTACATGAAAGAGTTTCTCTAGCGACTTCATGGATGCGAAACATTTTACATTATTAGGGGTAGATCGTGGGTTCAAATCCCGCCATGTTTAGTTTTTCTATATCCTCTAATTTCCGTTTAAACATTCTATACATCCAGCTATAAACAGATTACAAGCTATATATATATATCTTGTCAACCATCGCTATCGTATGTGGATTTGTCACTTTTGGAGACGATACGAGATGTATTTAAATGTGGATGAGCATTTTTGCTAATTGATCGTTGACGGCTCTACGATATTTTCTTAATAATAATAATAAAAAATAGAGGTTCGAAAAATATCAAAACAAATAGAAAAAATGTTTCTGAACATTTTGATACATGATAGGCACCCCATTCTAAACGTAATCGGCCGCCGTTATTGAATTATGTTTGTACAGAAAACAATTATTGAAGGTGAAGGAGTTTTTGAACTGTGGCCAACTGGTCTTGGTGATGGAAACAAATTATACAGTGAGATAAAGAGTAGAATCTCCCACAATTTAATGGATATTTTAGACGGTTCAACGATAGAAATTTCCTGTGTAAATGTACATTGCACAAAAAACGCATAGGGGGGGGGGCATATAAACTCCAAAAAGCTGAAGAGACAATCGGATAAAAATCTCACGAAGTTATCTTTCTTAATGAATTTTATTTGACCAGAAAACGATGTGTGAAATGAAGAATTTCGCGTCACCTGTGGCCAATTAATTAACACATACCGAAATTAATAGAAGAGTGTTTTCCTGAATGTTAGGTGGCTATTCCACTTGTCAATATTCCGTCATTTGTGCATCAATAATTGATGAGATGATATTATTGATACTGCCAATAATAACCTAGGGGGATAGGGCTTCATAGCCATAACTCGAATAGGTTGACACATGGTCGCAAGTGAACGAAATGTCCGCTACAGGGGGTCTAGAGGACTTGTATGAAATTAATTTTATATTTATTTGCCAAATTGTGATGAGCAGGTGAAACTTAAACCTACGCTTTTAAACCAATATCAAGGGTTCTCTGGGTTTCAAATTCAAAGTCTATAATCTCATCGATCTGACGAATTTTTAAATATGGATATCGTATTTTTAGGTTTGTACCCTCGACAAAGTTCCGCGGGACACCCTAGGTTCCCTTCCAAATGTGGGCTGATTGGTCAAGTTCTTTCTAAATGAACCCCGCTTGCCCCCTGTAACCAATTATCTAGCGTTTGTGGGGCACTGTAGGGTTAACTCCATAATAACTAAAAAAAAAAGGAAAAAGTTTTCCTCGAACTATAGTTAGTATAATACCGGGGTTAAATAAATACCCCAGGATTATAACTGCAAACAAACAAATTTTGAATAGCACTTTCCATTATAAAATTATCTTGTTTACCAGTGGATTAAATAAATACCGGTATTATAAACTCCCCGATCAGGCTGCTGGGGCATAAAATAGGCTGATTTTTCATGAAAAATAACTAAAATACAATTTTCTGTATGCATCCTTCCTATCGATACTATAACTCACCTATGTTTGTTTATGGGTATTTATGGGTGTTTGGGTATGTTTAAGTCCCTTAAAGTAGTAGGCCTAACAAGATTCTTTTCCACGGCAGATTTTAGTTTTGAGCAAAAAAATATTTTTTTTGAGTGTATAATTATGTATAATTTGTAGGTATCCCATTCACTTATTCTCATTGTGTAATATTATATGGTCTGTCTACTGTGATAAGTGATAAAAAAAGTATGTGTAATAGGGGTCTTCACAGTGTTCTTGTTATCGAGTTAGATGTGCTATTCAAGTTAACACACAATCGTGAATGGACCTCGGGAGTGAGTTATCATGCTATATCGACAGAGTAAACAACGTGGTAGTAGTCAGACGTTCGTGGCACGGGTTTAAAGAAAGTGGCAGAACTCTATTCTAGTGCCACATTTGTTTATATTTTTTGTTCATTTTGGTTATTATAATTTTAAGTATTTACGGTAATTGCTTGTGATAATAGATTTTAAAAATAAATTTAAATACTACAACATTTTAAACGCGTGTTTCAAATCAATCGACAAAAACAAATATGGCGGCGGTCAAATCTGAGCTATAGCAAGGTGAATAACACGTTAACCAACTTGGAAGTGGGTTTAGGTTAGCACGCTGGTTAGCTGGTTGTCGGGTTATCGGTGTGTTAACTTAGCTTGATATAACACACTTAACTAGGCATAACTCGATAACACGAACACTGTGAAGACCCTTAATATGTGATGGTAAAGCTTCCAATTGTCTCAATCCTTTCGAAAAATCGATGCAGCCGAAATTTATCCTTAAAACATTTATTTTCCATATTATTCATACTCATTAAATTACCTATTGTAGTACTTCTCAAGCTTTATACTATACATATGGTAACATGTACGGGTTCACTTGTGCTAGTTCTTTTACTAACGAACTACTTGATAACTTATTAGGTCCACTCACCGATTTGATAAGTAAGCTGCTTCAAGACATAAAACCCTAATATGTTAACAAAAACCAAACACACTAATAAAGAAGAAAGTATCGAATAAGTAAAAAAAAGATTCTAGTCTCCAAATTAAGAAAAAAAAATCACATTTACAATAGCTTTATAAATAATGAAATAATTAGCGCTTAATTGTAACAGTACCGCGAGGTACATGTTGTTAGTCTGCCCTGCACATGGCAAACTGAGTAACTAAAATTTAGAGAAATGAGACAGCGGTTCAAGAACTTGTTTCTACATGTTTTTTGACTGTCGCATCAACACATTGATGGCTACATACAAAGAAACTGAGAGCTAAAAAGACATCAGGCAAAAATTTCACGAAGCTATCTTTCGAACGCAGATCGGTCGCAATTATTGAATTTGATTTTAACAGAAAACGATTTGTGAAGGTGAAGGAGTTCATAATTTTCTTTCTTCTTCCTTTCCTTCGAATCCTTCGTTCGTACCATAATCTCCTGATTTCATAAAGTAGTATTTATGGAAACTTGTTTGAGTGTATCATGCGTGTCGTAGCGTGAATGGCAATAACAAATAGAATAAAAAATAATTATATTAATAATTCACTGGGAGCATTTAATAATAACAATAAAAAAGGAATGAAAGAAGAGTTAAATTAGTAGTAAAGGCATTCATCAGACAGTATTTATTCGAGTAGGTATAAGATGTATGGAATCGCCGTTTCCGTGCATTAAGTTACGTCAATTCTGGATCTGGACAGCCTATATGATGTCTTACAATTTTGAAGAGATTAATTAATGAGTCCCCCCCCCCCTCAGTAAACGGCGAAACAACGCCACTGCTGGCATTTCATCCATTCTGGAGGCAGTGGTCTCTTTTTCGGTCTTCTTGTTTTTTCTTTCTTCCTGCTGTTTCTTTAGATATTGAATTTTGAAACTTCTTAGATGCACAATGTCCTACCATTACCATCTCAAAACAAATAAAAATTCATTTATTGTCTTGCACTAGCCTGCATGCAAGATAGCAAACTCTTTTAACGCTATCCTATCAAATATCAGATAAATAAAACAAATCATGAGCTAAGTGCCTGCCATAGATTAGGCTATATTGGGCTTAATAAGCAGGGGGCCCCGGTTCAAACACTAGGCCTTCATGCTTTTCATGCTTGAAAACATTTGAGTAGCTAGTAACTTTCAATACTTGTACAAAAATTGCCAAAATACATTGCACATTTTCAGTATGCAACCCTTATTTCAGGTTTAGTTCCCGCTATTAATAGGTACCGGTACGCCAAAATCCGTTATTTTTACAGACTTCTCATTTTATGTAATTAACAAAGCTATGCCTGTATATTGAAGATATGGCTCATTAAGTTGCATTATGTTAATTAAATAATAAATAAGAAGTATTAAATTTCAGGCCGCCAATTTCCTATGGGGTGTACTCTCTTAGGATTGTTTGAAGAAGCCGAAGAGTTAATAATGCATCCTTTAAGGCCAAACCGGAGGGTTGTGACCTCGACCGTTGAGCGTTGAATACATAGAAATATAATAGAACTGGAGCGGCGGGAGCCATAATATGTCTTACGAGACACCCGTTAACCTTAAGCCAACTATCAGAGATAAGTACCAACGCAAAAAATATCTCAGTCTTACACATTGCAGCATAGCAAAGCGGATACCTGGACCAGGTCAAAAACTCTGTAGTTTGGTAGTTAGCTTGTGCAGGCTATTTCCCCGCCGAATTGCGTACTTATCTTGTGCAGGCTACACTAGCAGCCATATTGATAACGGTCTCCAGCCACGGGATGGTTGAATATCCATTTTATAAACAAAGCCCCGCGTCACGTACCTGTTCCGTATTTGACTTGTATTATTTCAAATAATTGCAGTTTTACCTATTTCTGGGGCTTTACTGTCAAATTAAGTGTTGAGCTTCTGACTGAAGTGCATTTCATTACAAAAGTTGGAGGTTTTTCTTCCCTCTGGGGCACGTAAAAATGTTCTAAAAGGTATGTTTTTAATTGCTTCATGCACAAATTTTAGACCTAATGTAATTGTAATTTTTGGATCAGTCAATGGTGTCTACGCGTATACTATACCCTTCTATTGATTTTTACTATACCCCTTCGGTTTAAAACATATATTACGAACCCTCTGCGAAGACATTTCCAGGTCAGTCACGTGGCCCCCTCCGGTCATGGCCGTAGCCAAGGGGGGGGGGGGTTCATGAAATGGCTTGATACTAGATAGAATCGGATTTTGAGTGGAAAAATGAAAACCACTATGTAATACCAAATGAAATTTTAACCCCCCCCCCCTCCCCGAAAAAAAATCCTGGCTACGGCCTTGCCTCCGGTTTGGCCTTAAATTAGTGAGTACATTAAGTTATTTACTGCACTGCTGAACTAACTATATTGTGTTGAAACCTCCACATGATTTGAATGACATGTAGTGGTCAGCAACAAGCCCAACACCTGTACGGGCAGAGGACAAGTTGTATTGAAGCCGAGTCTATAACACCCCCCCCCCCCCGCCCCCCCCCCCTACTTTCCGGTTTTTGCCTAGTTCTCCACAATCTGTAATATTCCCGCATTTTTTGTTACAGTATGCATGGTGATATTCTATAGGCCGTACCCAGGAGGTTTTAACCCCCTCTTGAAATAAATATTTTGTGACAACATTTTCCCCCTATTTGCAGGGTATAATACATAATACAAATATATACATAATAAATACATAATATAAATATTTGTATAAGTTCCATATACTTTGACTTTGAATACATACAGTAGCTATGCTATAGTTTTACTAAATATTTTCAACTTGAGTATTATGCTACCGACTGACCCCCCTTCCATTTGTGAATTGAAAAATTGTAATTGAGGTAAATTTTGTTTTTTAATAAATTTGATTTTTTTTTAAATTTGAATTTGTTAAACACGAGAACAACACTGCTGACTTATGCTACAATATGACATTTTCATCTCAATTTTAAACATCAAGTTCGTTAAGACATAGGCGATATAGCCAAGGAATAATTTAGTTAGTCTATTTGACAGCCAGGTGTAACCGAAAAAAAATCGACCATATCGGGAATCGAACCCATAACTTTCAACATCCAACCTGACACACTACACCACCTCAATCACTCGGTGAATTGCATAAATAGCTATGGGAGACCACGTGGTCGCGATGATCCTTGGAAATAATTCTATGGTACCAGATAATTATATGACTAGACAACCAGATATTGGTCTCTCGGTAGATAAGCTAACTATGCAAATCAGAGTTCACAACGGCGTTGAGGAGTAGTAGGTGATGTGCAGTATCCGAACTTTCTGTCGGCACCAGTTTGTTGTTGGCCGCGTAATAAGATGGAACGTTGGGTTGGTAAAGTTGCCTTAGTAACAGGGGCCAGTGCTGGGATTGGGGCATCTACGGCCATAGAACTTGTTAAACAGGGTATGAAAGTGGTAGCTGTAGCAAGACGCGAAGAAAGAGTGCAGGTAAGTTATGACAGTGGTTCATGAGTGGTCTCATGGTGGGTGATCCGAGGGAATGCCTGCAGTGAGTTGGTATTAGTATGAACATTAAACCGATAATGCAACAACTTGTTAAAAAACATGCGTGCCCAAGTTTCACATTAACTTTGTTGTCCATTAAAATCATGCTGGAAGCTAAATTGGCTATAGTGATATCTTTGAAAACCTTCGATTGCTTGAAAAAATAAAATAATAATAAATACGAATAAGGGGTGGTCCGCAGACCGTCATTGGTTGGATCAAATCAGTTGGATAGTGGCATGACAGGAAATTAATTTGCCAACATCGTAGTACAAAAAAACTTTAAAAGAACATGGATTTTTTTAAACAGGTTTTTTGTCTCTCCTGGAGTTATACGGCTTGCTGATTAGGGTATCGATATACCATGTTGTTTTTCTATTCCTTTTCTTATCTGCTCTTGCACACTAGGCCTAGTATGTTTTTTTTAAAACATGCTTCCTGTAGGTACCAAATCAATAACTTGTTTTCTTGCACAGTTGCCTAGCCTAATTTCTGCAGAATATTGCATATAGTGTGGGGTTTACTTATATTTTAATAGTACTACTATATATTATGTGATTTTAAAAGAAATCGTCGGAGCCGTGTATGAGAAAACATTTTTATGATTTTCTCCCTAGGTAGTGTCAGTGGAGTATGCTGGCATAAGTTGCTGGATAAACCCAGACGAAATAGTTGGCAAAAGCGCCCAGAAAGCTGCAAAAACTGAAAATATGTTACTGAATAAGCATATTTTTTTTAATTCTAATGATATCTTGCGGTCCTCTCTTCCATGGTTTATGGACCCCAGGGGTCCAAGCCTGTTGAAAACCACTGACTAACCTTTCTTACTATTTTCAGGCATTACAAAGCGAGCTTCAAGGAGCTAAGGGGACACTTTACCCCCGGAAGGCTGATGTATCTAAAGAAGCGGACATAGTTGCGCTATTTCAGTGGATTAACGAAACATTCGGGACTATTCATGTTCTGATTAACAACGCTGGTGTTACGCGTTACGGAAAATATGTAGGTATGTTAAAAAAAGGGTTCTCGGTTTTGAAATTGGGGGGGGGGGGGGCAAAGATGTCCACAGTGAGGATGCTAATATGTGAGGTTGAAGCTTGCCCTATATAAGGGTAGCATGAGCAACCAGAGGCGTAAAGTTTTAGAATGATGGCGGGGGCAAAACTAAGTAGACCTTATGACGTCATCATCAGCAGGCAGGATAAGGAAAAGTTGAAATATAAGTGCAAAATAGTAGGGTTTTAAGCATTTTCATAGTAGTAAAGTATAGCTGTAGATTTTACAAAGCTAATAAAGGAATGCTTATATTCATATTGCTGCAAAGGGGCCTGGGGGTCTCCATAAACCACGCCTTACAATGCTCGAGGCTGGGGGGGGGGGGGCAAGATGGACCGTGCCCCAGCCAACTTTACGCCCCCTGTGATCAACTACACACAAAACTACCGTGCCTCCTAATAAAGTTGGCGACCCTGACTGTATTTTCATTTTTTTTTCCTTGGCTTGGCTAAAGCGCCATTATGATTTTTATTGGACAGCTTTTTATGGACGCAGGCCTACATTATTGTATTATATAGTGTGACTAATTGAGTAATTGGACCTTAGTAAGGTTGGTAGTACCCTGCCAACGCGCCTGTCGATGTTTCAGACATAACTACATCGGTGTTGTTTCGTCCAATGTTTCCGAATGAGTTTCATAGCCATTGACAAACTGGTTTACTCCTCAATAATTATGTCAACCCCATGACAAAACTCAAGTTTCATTTTGTATTCCTCAGGGGATCAGACAGTTTGACATTTCTGTCTGCTAACGTTTACTGTGCCTATCTCAACCCTGACTGTCCATTTTAAGTCTCTAGTCTCTATAGTAACTAGTCGTTATTCTTATTGCTTTCCCGCGTGAGTGCCTTCGTGTGTGTGTTCCTTGCCGTCATTCCAGAAACCAATAGCGAGAGTGTCGAGAGGGTCTGTCCACAACTTCGCACTGTACATAAAAACCCTTGGGAGGTTCTCCAGGTGCAACCCCAACCTGAGTCAACCTTCTCTCTATACAGCCAACAATGCTCTGCCTGCATAAGCCCACACCAACTATACAAGTGCCAAAGATATAAAATAGAACAGACGGCACTGAACCGTAAGCTAATGCTAATATAAAAATAAGACTGATGCAGGTGAAACGAAAGGGGAAATGTCAATGAAAATGGCAAAGGTTGCCAAAGAGGACGTGACCGAGTGTTGGTAGGTTCCAACGTTAAAAAAAAAATGATGAAAAAAATGTATACTTTATCCAGCAGGCAAATTCGCCTACAGATCCGGCGCATTCTGCACACTTGAGTCGGATTCTACCTCGGTAGATAACTTGATTATGACTGTGATAAAGACTTTATAATTCAAGATAGGCGAGCGCATCACACTTCATACAGACAAGCTATGGCCACTATCAATACCGTGAATGGTGGTGAATAGGGTCAAAACTTACATTTTGCATTTGTTTGGTTATAGAGCATACCCAGGAGCTCTGAGAGGGGGGGGGGGGTACTTAATTCAGAAAAAAAATTGACAGTGGCTATTTTTGCTTTCCAATTTATACGTAGTAGGCCCTATAAGGAAAGCTTTGTGATGGTCGAAATTTTCGATTCCGAGATTTCAACGGATTTACACGTTTTGAGGTCCCAGGAACCCAAAAAAGTGGTTTTTACAAAATGTCTGTCTGTCGGTCTGTCGGTCGGTCTGTCGGTCTGTCGGTCTGTCGGTCGGTCTGTCTGTTCGATTTCCGGGCAAACTACTCAGTGGATTTGAGTGAAATTTGGCAAGTAGGTTCACAAAAATCATACCTCGGGAGCATTTTTTTTTTTGGGCTAACTCAATTTGGGGGGGTTTTATTTTCAAAAAACTCCAAAAAAACGTCTAAAAAAATTATTTCTCAAAAACGGCTCCAACGATTTCTTTTAAATTCTCGTAGATTGTAGTCGTTATTAATGTTGACAAAATGCGGGGGTCGCTTGCCCCTTGATAGTTTGCTTCTGGGGGTAAAAAAATAAAAATAACTAAATTTTAATGAAAAAATGACTAAAAAATGCGAAACCTTTCTATCGATGATTTCTACATTCAAGCATGTTTTAGGTGTTAAATTGAGTAACGGTTGCTTTCCCAAAAAAATATTTGGTTTTGCCCAAAAAATTATTTTTTGAAAAAAATGATAGAAAATTCGCGCTCAAATGCATTGCATGCCCTGCCATTATTGCTGTGTGGTAATTAATGTGTTTGTTTGACCTATCGAGAATTTACCTCACTTCCAGTGACGTCAGGTGGACAACCGCCCCCCCACCCCCCCGAGATATCGGAAATTTAACCATAGGAAAAATATTTGCCATAAAATTACTAATTTTCTCTATCTAATAATTTTGATAAATTGGAAAGCATGTTCGAGTGAACTCGGACCGGTTCTTTTCTTTATACAAAAGGTTAAATCGCACACAAACAATTTAATAAATGTATCCGATTAACCTCTTCAATCGCCTCACCAAGTCATCTAATAGGTACCTGTGTCGAGTTACGATACGTTTTCGACCGCAAGTTGTGTAGATACTCGCACAAGTACAAGCAAGCTACCACCTTGTCACCGAATTCTAGTCTGGAAACAATGTAAAATAATAAGAAAACTTTCCTCGGCTCACTACTTAGTAGTAGTCCGTAAGCACACCTTACTCCATACAATACAATGCCATATACCAAACATACATTGTATACATACATTCATACTTGCATGTTGCATATACATACAAGAGTACAACAAAGTTATAATGTTGCTTTTAGTCTGTAATATCTTATTTTAATTAAAATTTTCCCCTATAACGGGCCTAGCCCAAAGGGGAAAACTGTTTTTTTTTTCCTAAATTGCTTTGTAAAGATTGGAAATGAATAAATCATTCATTAATTCATTCAGCGTATGACGAGAACCTCCAAGCTCAATCTCGGTAACCATTTGTTGCTGCTTCATATTTTACGTTGGGGACGCCCATCTTACCAGCCTGACAAGTGTCAATGGGCAAGCCCAGGCATGCAATTACCATTGACATTGTAACAGGCGTTAGCTTGATAGACTTAACCAAGTATGGAAACTAGTCATAACGCACCATCTCACGAACATTTTAACGAACATTTTAGAATTTCAGAAGCAGCTAAGCTTCTTTTGTAAGCCTAACCACATTGTGGACATGGGCTAGGTTGGTTTTCATGCAGAGTTTACCCATGGCAGCGTAGTTCTTAAGAGGGCATGCTACGTAGAAAATGAGCACCCCAAAATTTGTTGTTTTTATTGACTTCTTATTATATTTAATTTAATTAACAAAGCAAGTTATTAAAGATTTGGCTCGTGGAAGTTGTAGAAGGCTAATTCATGCATCATATAATATGAAATATTAAATTTTTGGTACCTCAGTTCTTTCATAAATACCAGAACGGACTAAAATTTCGCGTATTCTGGGATTTTTTGACAAACTACAAAATCAAAAAGTGAAAATACCCGATTATATGATGCACGAAGTAGTCTTCTACAACTTAGATGAGCCAAATTTTTAATAACTTGCTGAGTTAATTAAATAAAAAATGAAAATTATTTAATTTTGGGGGTGCCAATTTTCTACGTAACATATCCTCTTAATGATGTTCATTAATGGTAGTTTCTTCCTCTTGACTCCAAGCCGAACAGACATACAAATTAGAAAAATTGTCTAATTTACCCTAAATTGTCATGAGCATTGTCCGTAGAATAGGCCTGGATAGTTAATTAAAAATCTTGTTTGGTTGATACGTCCGGGGTTAGCATCTACTTTTACTCCTAGTGAAGGTATCGCTCATGAATGTAAAACGTCCGCGGCTGTAACTAAAATTCGGGTTTGTGTATTATAGGGTAGTACAATTCGATTATTTACTTCTAACAGGCGGAAGTCTGATTTGGTATTCTCGGAAGAGGGAATTATGTAAGAATCAAATTCTACATTTATGAAGTCTGAGTATTCATATGATCAGTATCATTGATGGCCAATAGTTTTTAAAGTTGAGGATGGAGCGGTTTCAGAACAAAATCCACGGTATTT
This sequence comes from Psococerastis gibbosa, assembly GCA_963971405.1. Classification (NCBI taxonomy): domain Eukaryota; kingdom Metazoa; phylum Arthropoda; class Insecta; order Psocodea; family Psocidae; genus Psococerastis; species Psococerastis gibbosa. The sequence continues at coordinate 15,853,658 of OZ020485.1, forward strand.
GTCTATCATTGTTGTGTGTGGTCTGCCTAGAAGTAGCACATTTTAATTGTAAACAGTAGCATTTAAATTATAATTAGCTGTACCAAAAATGATTAAGAGCGGTGGAAAATTTCTCTAATTTGCCCAAAATTTCCATGTTTCAGAACAAAATCCACGGTACTGGCGAGAGATTTTCGACACGAATGTAATCGGGCTCTCCATTTGTACGCAGCAAGCCGTCAAGTTGATGAGACAATCGGGAGTGGATGACGGACACATTATCCATATCAGTAGGTAGGCTACAGTGTGCTAGAACCTAGCATTGTAGTTGAGATGAATCTAAGATGACATAAGCAGGGCCCTGAGGGAACCTTTTTTACTTCCTTTAACATTTAGCCAAGAACGAGACGAGACTATTAACGAGACTATTGTATTACAGTAGAAGTATAATCAGTATAATCAGTATAATCAGTTTAAGTGCCAGGACATAGCTGGATTCACATCGTCAAAAATTGAAGTACAAAAAAAATGACTATCACAATAATATTACATTAATAATAAATATTACATTAATATTACATTAATAATAAATATTACATTAATAATTTACCACGAGGGTTTCGTTATCAGTGCATAGGCCTATACCTAACTCCAAACTAGTTCATAAAATTCATTTATGGAATATATGGGATGTGTTTTTAATATGTACTCAACAGTTTTTCCAAATTGGGGCAGATTTTCTGTCTGGATTGACCTCGGTAGGGAGTTGTATAACTTAATGGCCAAATTTGGGAAACTACTCTTTGTTTTTGTTAATCTGCACTTAGGGATTTGTAGGTGATGAGCTGTTCTAGTGGGGTAATTATGAACATCACATCTGTTGCTGAAGTTAACTAGATTTTCCTTTATATATATATAAGGCTATTAAGTACATATTGTGCATATATTGTAAGAATACCCAGGGTGGAAAAAATAGGCCTACAAGGCTCTTTAGATCTGCTGTTAGTTATTATTCGCAACACACGCTTCTGTAGTAGGAGTATATTCTTTGCAGCAGGAGCGTGCCCCCAGAGTAAAATACCATAATTTATATGGGAGTGGAATAATCCATAATATGTATTCAGAAGATGAGTTGAAGTAACTTGATTCCTCAACTTTCTGAAGAGGTATGTAATACGACATAAGTTTTTACATATTTGATCAACATGGATATTCCAACTTAAAGTTGGATCTAAATGAAAGCCCAGGAACTTAACCGCTCTGTTGTTGTCTGGATATGCCTTTAGTGTCAAAACAAGATGCTGGGTTTTGTCTGCATTTAGTTGGAACTTATTATTAATGAACCAATCAGCTGTTTTTTCTAGAAGGGGGCGTCCTTCAGCAACAGCACCTTCAGGGGACGAGGCTCTTTTCTTCAGTGTGGTGTCATCCGCAAAGAGTATAGTGGTGTCTTTAAGATCATTTATCATTACGAGGAATAGTAGAGGACCCAGGACAGAGCCCTGAGGAACCCCATGTCTAACAGACTTAAGAGTGGAAGGTGCTCCCGCAACGGTTACTAACTGAGTTCTGTTTTCTAGATAAGACGTCAGTATTGTTAGTACTACGTTGCGTACACCATAGCGTTGTAGTTTACCTAATAATATTGGATGATATACACAGTCAAATGCTTTGCTTAGGTCGCAGAAAGATAGGCCCAAGGAGTCGCCTGCCTCTAAGCAGTCTAGAGCCTCCTGAACCATTTCTAAAGCTGCACTGAAAGTGGATTTACCTCTCCTGAAACCATGTTGACTTTCATTGAACAATTCATTTTTTTCAAAGTAGTTCACTAGTTGGATACACATAATTTTTTCTAGTACTTTACCGATAACTGGCACAATTGATATCGGTCTATAGTTTCCTGGAGAGTATACATCTCCTTTCTTATGTATGGGCACGGTTCTGGAAATCTTAAGCTCATCAGGGAAGATTCCCTTTTTCAGACTGATATTTAATAGAGTAGTAAGAGGCGTGGCAATAGTATCAATGATACTTTTATGTATTAGCGACGAAAACCCATATGCGTCTGCACTCTGAGACGTCTTTAGGCCATTTACTATTTTGATTACATCCTGACAACTTACAGGTGCCCAAGTGGAAAAAGATACATCTGTACTGGTAACTCCAAGTACAGGGTCCGTATTACTGGGTGGGAGGCTGTTTATTATTTTATCTGCCGCCTCAGAGAAATAATTATTTAGTTCATCAGGGCTGATAGGACATAATGGAGTCTGTCGCTTTTTGGCCTGGGCGTTAACAAGGGCCCACATGGCTTTACATGGGTTTGCGGCTTTATTTATTGTTTCTACGTTATAATTTTTCTTAGCCTGCGTTAATTTGTATTTATAAATACTTTTAACTCGCAGGTATTTTCTATAAACGCTGATTTGGAATCAGTATCTGGGGTCTCTTTAAACCTATAGTTCAACGTTAGCAGATATTCCTTAATATTTCTGAGGTCTTGGGTATACCATGGATTTTTTGGCGGCTTATGATTTTTCTTTGTGACTAACTGAGGCGTGTGTATGTGTTTTTGGGGGAAGGTTTTATTAAAAATGTCGGTTAATACATTGAAAAAAGAAGTGAACTTACTAACAGCAGTTGGATGAGCATTTTCTATTACAATATCCCAGTTTATTTCATTGAGTCGCGAGATAAGAATATGAAAATTATTTTCGTCTACTTTCCTGGATGTAGATATGTAATTGGCACACCAAGAAGGAACGCGTAACTCTGGTTTAAAGAAGTTTAATGACATTTCCACAGCTTTATGGTCTGCAACAGTAGGATCAGATACAGAAACAGTAAACTCAGTATGATTTGTAAAAATGTTGTCTATGCAATTATCCAGTCTTGTCGGCTCACGATTCGTCAAAAAAAGATTATAACTTCGGCATAAATTTGTGAGATCAATCTTGTGTCTACTGCAAGTGTTAAAGTGTACGTTAAAATCCCCACCTAGGATTATAGTCTTGTGCTTACCACTTTGTGATGAGAGGAATGAGTCTAAGTTGCTTAAAAAAATTGGAAAAGATCCATTAGGTGACCTATACAGAGAAACAACCAGGGTTGACAAATCGGTTAATTCAATGGCTGACATTTCTAAGTTTTGCTCTGAACAAAAGCGGTTGGCGTCCAATTTCCTGACACATAGGTCGCTGCTTGCATAAATGGCCGTTCCATCTCTATCCTTTTCACTCCTGCACCATGCAGTGATTAGCTGCAGATTTGAAGTGGTTTGGTAGAAATCACACTCTTCACTCTTGAGCCAATGCTCACTAATACACAGCAGATTGTGGTTTTTGTTGCTTAAGTAATTTTCTACCAGATCAAATTTTGTTCTAAGGCATTGGACATTAAAAAAAACTAGGGTTAGTTTGGAATTAGGATTTAAATTGCGTTCTAGTCCCAAGATTTGTTGCGCAGTAGGCTTAATGAGTTTTTTAAAAACGCAGCAAATTTTCTAATGCCATCGGGGTTTAAGTGAACACCGTCGTTACCTAGATGGCTCTCATCAATAACAATATTTGGGTCAGCAAAGGAAACATTATGACACTGGGTCATCCACCTTATACTTTCATTCACTCTGTTTACGTAGTGACTGCTAAGACCCTTCCTAATAATAATCCCATCAACAACAATGTTAGCCTTAGGGTATTTGGTCTTTGCCATTTCAACAAGTTCCCATAGGTCACCGACCACGTGGTCACCCGTCTCATGTTTTAAGTTATTTCCACCGACATGAAGTATAATTAGGCGAACTTTGTTGTTGATAGGTTGACACTCAATTTCAGATTTAATTGACAGTATGGTGGCACCTGGCCTAACGGCAACATATGCCTGTCTCAGACTTATAAACCTATCAGTGTGCCTAAGGAGGGAGCTTCCTATTATAAGAATTTCAGCATCGTCAGGCAGTGGCTTGCTTGGTTTGCTTGGGGGCTTTTGCCTTGTCGTGGTACACAGTGGACTGATGGCTGGTTGTGAAGTTGGCTTGTGGCTGGTGACTGGTTGTGAGGCTGGTTTGCGGCTGGTGACTGGCTTGCTACTGGTGACTGGCTGTGAAGTATTTTTTCCCTGAGAGGGTGTCTTCACCTGGGGGTCAGTGGATGTCGCTGCATCTTTAACACTGCGCTTCCTTGGTACGCGGAAGGGAGCCGTGCCGGATGTCAACTGCTCTATTCTATGCTTTAAAACAGAATTTTCCAGTCTTAGGCGCTGGCATTCTTCCTCCAGGTTTTCTAGGGCCATCAAATTGGCCATGTTTGACAGATGTGAATTTTTGGCGCGGTCTCCTCACCTGTAGACTCTCTAGGAATGTGGACTGGGGAACTCGTTAAATCGAGGAGACTTATTGATTTATTCATCATGATGTATGTATAGTGGATACGTGTACTATGCGTGCACTTTGCAGTTTGTAATATATACTGAGCAGTAGTAAAAAGGTGCAGTAGGAAAGGTCTTGTCAGTTACAATAAGTAACTAAAAGCCTAGTATAGATCAGCTGGTTAGTGCACCGTTGCACGTCTTAGCACGTTCCGGTGAGCGGTACAGTTTTATACGCTCAAGTTTCTACAATATTGACCACAATCCCTCAACTGCAATTTCCATGAAAATATACTATGATGTTGGGCTTACCGTCCTCCCCACCGTCCAGCAAAACACAAAAAAACACAGATAACTGGGTCCCCTACTACTTGTCAAATTATTAAACTTTGTAACTCACGGTAACTTATTTATTTAAAAACTATAAAAACTAACTCCTTATACCGGACGCTCACACTGTCAAAAATTCATTAGTCCGGAATCCAACAGTCCGGAATAACCGATAGTTCGGCATCGCTCCGGAAAATTATATTGTATTGATTTCCATATCATTAGAAATAAAGTTTATACTAAACGCCAAAAGTCAAGAAAACAAAAAGACATTCGTGACTTTTTTAAATCTAAGTGAAATATGTTTTACAGTACGTGTACATAGGCCTACATTATATGAAATGTAAAATAAACTTTGTTGCACATGTATTTGCATACAACGGTACTGTATTTGTAGTTTAATTAATAACCTAATTGTTGTTATAATTACCGCCCGATAGACCGGAATTTTCGGTAGTCCGGCACCGAGCCTGTCCCGAACGTGCCGGATTATCGGACTTCTACTGTATTTTTACATCAAACTTGCAAGCTTTGATAAATTCATGAAGGATTGAGAATATAGCTAGACATCACTCAGGAGTTGCATGTATAAGTTTGTAATTTGTGTAATTAATATAATTTGTTTAATGAACAGCACCGAGCATGCTGAAATTCGTACAGATCATAAACAGGTGTTCGAACTTCGAAGATGCCTTCTTCTTTGTTGCAACATGTGAAAGCTATGAAGTGCAACAGAAACAATTTACAATCCGGTGTGCGGAGTCCGGGGTTACTGTACAAGTAAAAATTTGAAGTGAAGTTTCAGCCATCCATAAATTAAGAAAAAGTTACTACCACATGGTCCTGGCAATATTTTCCATAATAAATAATATGTACATAATGAATAGATAATTGTTGGCCTGTTCTTCTTGCAGTGTCCTCGGTCACGTCGTGCCCAATCTCCCGGAACCCATTCTAGGAATTTACCCCGCCAGCAAATTTGCTGTAACTGCCATGACAGAGACTTTGCGACAGGAGCTGCGTTTCTTGAAGACCAAAATTCGCGTCACTGTAAGTAAACAAGTAACTTAACATAATTCACTAATCAGGCTTACATTCTTTTTTAGTCCATTGTCTAAGAAGTTGGTCATTTTTTAGTCCTGCGAGATTGAAACATACCGAATTAGTTGTTGGGGTTCGATCTTTTTAATCTGGTCATAAGCTAATTGCTAATTTGTTGAGTATGTCTGTTGGACAAGGAGTTTTAGTCACTTTTAGAGAAGTCTGTGCGCATATATCATATTATATGGTCAAGGCCGTAGCTAGAATTTTCTTTCGTCTCATTGGATATTACATAGTAGTTTTTATTTTTCCTCCAAAAATCCGTTTCTATCAAGAGTCAAGGTGCTTCAAGTGGTATGAAAAATGACCAAAAATGGCTGGTAGCAAAATTATCTTTATTGTCAATTCGGACCAATCTTGTATTGTATCTAAACAACCCATAATTATACACCTGGGGCCCACTTCTTCGTGCAACGTAACTGTTTTCCATTCTCTTTCAGTAATTGTTACCTATCTAGGTATTTCAGCGACTTTGATGAGATGAAAAGTAGCCTCAATGTCATAAAGTTCTCCCTTGTCTATACAATTTTACTTCAGTGTCTGTTTTCAATATTACGTTGAACTGGTACATGTCGCTTTATCGATTGTATTTTGGTGTGGGGGACTGGATGGGGGATATATAATTGTGGAGACTATTAGGGAGGCCAAGAGATCAGGCCCGTAAACAGTAAACATGAGGCCGTGCCCAGGGGGGTAGTCAAAGGGGTCCGGACCCCCCCCCCCCCCGAATTTTTTGTTTGTAAACCTGTATTGTTTGAAGAATTCATTCATTCATTAATAAATTAGGTACATAAAAAACTTTTGGTCCCCCCCCCCCCGAAATCAAAACCTGGCAAGGCCTTGATAAGCATAATGTATTTGACCTTATTACACTAGATAGAATTGAACTTTCCAGGCGTGCAACATTGAAAAACATACTTGTACTTAAGGATCCCAGTCCTCCTCGAAATATAAAATCCTGGTCTTGCCAGCAACAGATACAATTTGCTTTTATATATATTTCAGAGCCTAAGCCCAGGTATGGTTCGCACAGAATTCGGCGAAGCGGCCAACGCAGCTATGGAGGAGCATGAGCGGTTCAACCGCATGGAGAAGCTGAAGACGAACGCAGAAGAACCGCCCGTGCTGGAGGCCCAAGACGTTGCTGACGGGGTTGTGTATTGTCTGTCGACCCCTCCCCACGTACAAATACACGAGCTCACAATGCGACCCATTGGATCTCTAGCTTAAAATGATATGAGCTATTAAATTTTTCAAATTTAACAGCCCTCTTCTTATTAGTATAGCCTTGTAACCAGTGACGGCTTTGGCCCTGTCAATCGGCTATGACTGTGAATTGAAGAAAAAGAGAAGTGCACCCCCCCCCCCCTCTTACCTACTTGCCTGAACTAGAGTTGTATATTCAATAATCTAGCATAAGAAAGCATTCGCGAGGAAAGTGTATATAGCCATATTAAAATTATGAAATTATACTCTATCCAAAAACGCATAAAAAGTTTTTTTTTACGATGCTACAAACGGTCAGAAATGTGTCCTATGTTTACGAGTATATTATCACTGTTTATTCGAGATCGGAACATGTCGCAGACATGTCGGTTTTATGCTGACATTGGCTGGTCATTGCATTTTCTTAATTTTTCAATAACTATACTTTTACCAAAATAGTTTTAAATATTTAAAAATTTAATTTATTAGCCTCTCATATATACTCGTAGTGTTGTCGCCGCATATTGCAGTAAGTTCTTTACAAATGCGCCAATTTTCCTTATGGATACGGGGTAAGGGCCGTGATTAGGATACATATTTATGCTGAGGTTATGGTTATAAGGTTAAGGCTATTTGAGGAGGCTGTTTACAAACATGGCCAACTCCAAGTTTTAGAATTTTTCAGGAGAGCGGATATTCTGTTGAAAATTGCATTAAGTTTATAGCAAACCCTAGACTTCTCAGCGCTTCTGTGCACAATCTGGCTGCTTTTGTCACTTTATTTTACAACGTGCAGGTGAACATTAAAATTTTCTGCAAGGTCGGATCAAAACCCCATTTTGAGAGAAAATGGAGTTGGCCACGTTTGTAACCAAGCTTCTCATTTATTACTCAAAAGAAACACCGATAAAGAGCATATCATTTTATGGAATAGTCGTACATGACTTAGACTACTACTACCAGGATTTTTACAGATTGAGATAGAGATAGAATAGCAATACTTACAATACGGCTAAGAAGGCGAAAATTGTTACCATTTTTCAGTAGTAGAAACATTAGAAAGTTCTGAGTGTTCTCTATTCCTCCTCAATCAGATCAGGGTTGTATGCCTCTATTGCTCTGTAGCCTCTGTCCATTTCTAGTAGGCAATAAGTTTTTCGGCTTATTATGAGGAATTTGTTAATAAGTATTTATTAATGGCGGCGTATAGGTACCTACCACACCAATGAGCCACTTATTTGTCTTACTCAATAAAATATTATTAGTAAGTAGGCCTAGACTGTAAACGAAATATATATGAAACTCAATGAAACAATTAGCAGAGTCCACAGTATGAAGAGGAAGATTTTGTTGCGGTCGTCTCAAGAACAAATAAATGCGACACCTCCAGTCCCCCCCCTCCTCGTTTCTTGTACAATGTAAGACTTTAGGCAAAGTTTGTTTACATACTCATACCTACTGAATGATTGGACCTACACTATATGCATAGATCTTTGTCTGACCTTGAAGACATATCAGTACCGTGTATGCATAATACCGGCACAAGTGAAGAACCTAGTGAATCTTTTCAAACTTTCCTATCAATCAATTATTATTATGGGTTTGAGATAGATATATAATGTGTCCAAACAATTGGCCCAGGGTTAAATTTCGGTCGCCTCGACTTTCCCTGTCCCAAAGTACTGTATTGATTGATTGGATCACGTTCGCATAGTCTGGAACGGGCAGACCAATATACAATATTACAACAAAGTCATAATGGCAGGGTATGCAATGTATCTGTGGTATTATTATTATCAGTAATTTCTTTTAATAATAAAAAAAATATTCAAAAACTAACATTTGCTTGGGACAGCAACCTATTCGGTTCTGTTACTCTATTTACCACCCAAAACATACCTGAAGTTAGAAAGCATAGATAGAAATGAAAAAGATTTTTTTTAAATTGTTTAATGAAATTTTAGTCTTTTTCCTACCGCGGTCATATGTTCGAAACAATATAATCCGGGATGATATGCCGTGGTTGTTCATAAAGCGTACTTCCAAACTAGAAGCATTTCAGATGTGGTGCTATCGTCGCATGCTACGGATACCTTGGCAAGCCCATGTTACAAACAAATGAGGACGTTCTAACCAGAGTAAGTGAAACAAAAACTCTGGTTGCATCGATAAGTAAAAGAAGAGCTCACTGGATTGGACATTTGCTTCAACTCGAGAATTTTGTAAGCTTGATCATAGAGGGAACAATAGGAGGCGTCAACCTACCTGGGCGCCGTATCTGCAGCAAGTTATGGAGGATGTAGGGGCTAATACATATGTAGAGCTGAAGAGGGCGTGCCAGGATCGAGGGGAGTGGAGGCATCGATGCCACATGTTGCTGCCAACCAGCCAGCCGGCTGTAACTTCAAGAAGAAGACTTCCAAACGTTTTGCCGTGGTTGACATCTTCAGTGGAACTACTTTAACTTCTAAAATTGTATCTCAGGCTCAGCAACAACTCAGTTGCTCATATGTTGATGAAACGTTTGCAAGTACGCTTGCAGAACACCCACGGCCTATCATCCAGGTCTTTGTCACATGAATTAATTTTGTCTGACATTTTCTCAGCATGTCACGGGGAGGGGGGGGGACCTCCTTTTTATACACTCCTATCTCATAGCTCAAGCTTTAAAACAGAAAGCCACATCACTCTTCGTACATTATCAATACTTTCTACAAAGCAAAGGCTTTAAGTTCAAAGATACCGCTATCTAATCAAAATTAATAGCGATTGACACTTACAAATTGTTGATGTTTTCATGGGCGTTAAAGTGTAACTTACGTAATAAAATAAAAAGCATTTGAAGCCGTCATTTTAGTGTAGACCTACAATGCAAATATAATGTTGAATATAAGCACATTGTTCAGAGAACTTTGGGTGGCTGCCATTATCGCTGATTTGACAAAAAATAGTTGCCTAAATATGCATAAGTATTAGAATAAGATTGTTTAATTTAAGCGGATTTTGTTTGGTTGACTATGTATTTTTGGAAATTGTATTGTTTTTTGGACGTGGGTTAGCCAGTAAAAGACTTTCTAGTCTTAAGTCTCACCCTGTAAATAACAGACAATTTTTTAATATTCTTATTAGATCCGGACAATATTATTTAAATTAATGTACAGTACGTAATTTCAGTGGAATTATAATGGTAAACATTGGTAAATGTATTATTGTATTGTAATTGTATTGTTTAATATATGCTCCTTGTCCAGGGAATACTGGGCGAGGGAAAGAAAGAAGAAAAAATAAAGGTACACATCATACTATATTATAATGCTAAGAAAATGATCGGTTTTTCCTGAATTCTTGATATCTTTGACAGCTCCACGATTGATATTTCATGATATCCTTGATGTTTACACTTATAAACCTTTTTTATTACGATTGTTCCTTAAGAGAGAGGACCCTTTTACAGTTCACAGGTCTTATTGTGTTGTCGTGCAACGACGTTGACGAGACGCCGAGCTAGACACATATCCGCTCCTGTTTGTTTTCAATCAGAGGTGACGACCCATCTGTTAATTGAATTCACCACTGCATAGTTCCGAACGGTTCTATGTCATGAAACTTTAATACAATCAAGTGCCATGAAATGTACAGTCCACCTGTTCCTGTCGCATACTCACTAACAGCAAAAAAATGTTGTTCCTCGTCTCAACAAATATTTTCCAATAAAAAAGGGTTGACGGCTGAACGTGAGAACCTTGCTTTAATCAAGCAAAAAGTTGAAAGTCTACTTCTCTTGACATATGCTCTTTTGGAAATTGAAAATAAAGCGGCGTATGTTGATTTGCTTTTAAGAGCGGGCAAGTTGCCACATAAGCCTACGGAAAGTTTCTGACTGAACACCACAATCACTTGAAGCTTTGAAGTTCATGTAACAATAGTTCCTGTGTTTCAGTGCGGCAATATCCTTTTATATTATAGACCTACTCGATCGAAAAAGTTAGTTAATTGATCTTGTTTTTGCTTAGTGCTAAGTGGGTAAAAGGTAAATGTGTATACTTGGTTTTCGGTTTTCTGCGGCCATTTCAGACTATGAAAATTACAGTGTTGCATACAAATAGGGATTAGGGAATAGAGGAGAATATATGTTTCCTTATTATTATTATTATTATTTGTTATAATAAAATTGCTGTAAGATCCACCCTGAGCTCAAGGAACCTATGCTTGCATCTTCTAAGAAAAACTAAGAGAAACCCTGCGCTTGGCAGTCCCTCGAAGTGGAGAGAGGTCATCTTATAATGTGTCTATATAAAATATATCTAGGCTATATAAAATATATATACCCCTTATTTGCATTCATATCAATGGCGTATTTTTTTTATCCTGAACAAATGTAGCCTTTACTGTGTATTCATAATGCAGCCATTATTGAAGATGGGTCCTTCTCATCACATTACATGCATTCATGTTCTTTGAGTTCACGCACCAGCTGGACTCTGGAGAGAAGTACGGGGAAAGACACATTATAAGTTGAACCTTCACTATACTATAGAAGGTAGGGAAGTGTACGGTCTTTCTCAGTGTCTCTTGGACTTAGAGTAGGCCTATATATTGTATATATCCGTACAAATACCAGAGTACAGTATATACGTCATGGGATGTGGGGGGGGGGTGGGGATCTTCTTACAACATTTATTTGAGAGCAATAATAGTAATAAAAAATGGTCATAAATAGGCGTATATATTGCATTGCATTAGCCCTTTGAATGTTTGCTTTTCGGGGGAGGGGCAGGTGGCAGTTGAATACACAAACCCTCCCTGGCTACGTCCCTACATATTCCCCTTTGTGCATACAGCATTGAAATTTTTTTAATTTGAAATGAATGTAAAATAAACAAACCGACTATATAATAACCAGAATGACAGTGCAAAGCGAATCCACTTATGCCTCATTACAACGCTTACAATTATTATTTATATTTTTTGCTTTTCATTCTCAGGTAGGCTACACAAAAAACCCGTAGATCCGGTACCTAACTCCCAAACTAATAAAACTTCTTATCACGGTGATACGTTGATTTCGCAAGGACAAGATAATATAAGCGTTCGTGGTCGGACTTTGGCTACGAATCGGGAATCGGCTCACTCTATTGTTGACCGTCGAGCAGAATGGAGCGTTGGGTTGGGAAAGTGGCCTTGGTGACCGGGGCAAGTACTGGAATTGGAGCTGCTACCGCTAAGGAACTGGTCAGGCAAGGCATCAAAGTCATTGCCATTGCTAGGCGTGAGGAGAAGATTCAGGTTAGTAATGTATTATGTCACTAAATCCGTCAGTTCGATTGTTTTTAACTTATGTCATAAGTGCTGGGGGGTGAGCTGCTACCACTCAAGAAGTGGTCAGGCAGGGCATCAAAGTCTTTGCTATTGCTAGGCGTGAGGGGAAGATTCAGGCTAATATACTGTATTATGTCACTATATCCGTCTGCTCGTTTGTTGTCTTATGGCATAAGCACAGGGGGGTGAGCTTCTACCACTCATGAACTGGTCAGGGAAGGTGTCATTGCCATTGCTGGACATGAAATAAAAATTTTGGTTAGTGCAATGTTTTAAGCCACTAAATATATGACATAAAGCGCTGGGGTTGGAGCTGCTACCTCTGTAGCTGTAGAACTAGTCAGGCAGGACATACAGCCATAAAAGCTTGAAAAAAATCATTGAGGCAACTTATTATTATTCATATTATTGTTATAAGCCTACTGCCCATTTTTAGGGCAATAACTTTTAATAACTTTCTATATTTTATAATAATATCTGCATCCTTTTCCGATCACAGACATGAAATAAATAAAATGTTGTATCGTCTAAAGCCCTTGGGAACCTACAAGTTTATTCGTATAAATGTTAATATATTTAAAAATAAATATATGTAATGTTTATATACAGTACAGGGGAGTACCTACCGACCGAACAAGAAAAAAAAGCAATATAAGAGGTTTTGCAATGGAATCGAACGTGTGTAGGAAGTAGGCTAGATGATATTGGAAGGTTGTACAATATATTGCATGATATAAATAAAAAATATATATTTTACAGTATATTGCATAATATTGGCAGTATATTTCACGTCTATGTGTTTATTGTGCCAATTACGCCATTAGACGTACAATATACTGTAACATTGTACAATAAATACGATATGTATATTTCTTTAATATATTATATTTATGCAATTTATCGTAGAACCTTCTCATATCTTCCAGATACGTTCAACATTATATTGTACAACATCTCATGTTTGCGCAGTAATATTGCACGTGTATGGCCGGCTGAAAGCCGACATTGCCGGCCATACACATTGAGTCACAATAATATGATCCAAGCGCGGATCTAGAATGAGACCAAGGAGGGGGCTAAGATTAAATTTCGATTTTTTTTTTAAATAGGGCTGAAATATTGGGGTTTTACGCATTTTCCGAGCAATAAGGTTTACTATAGGTAATTAATGCAATGGCACAAGGGGTCTCCCCCGGGAGAAAATTTGTGAAAAATAGGACTGAAATAGTGGGTTTTACGCATTTTGAGGACCCTAATGGGGGGGCAATAGCCCCCATACCCCCCCCCCCCCCGTAGATCTGCGCCTGAAATGATCGTCTTTTTTTTCTTCAAAATGTAAGTTGCATACAAACAATTTAATAAATGTATCTTTCTCTGGATATGATCGTCTTTCTTTCTTTTTCTCAAAAGGTTGATCGCATTTAAACAATTTAATGAATACGCATCTGTCTCTGGATAAGATAATCTTTCTTTCTTTTTTGTCGCATACAAACAATTTAATAAATGTATCTGTCTCTGGATATGATCGTATTTCTTTCTTTTTCACAAAAGGTTGATCGCATTTAAACAATTTAATGAACACGCATCTGTCTCTGGATAAGATAATCATTCTTTCTTTTTTTTCAAATTGTTTCTCGCATTTAAACAATTTAAAGAATGTATCTGTCTCAGGATATGATCGTCTTTATTTTTATTAACACAACAGGCAATGTAAGTCCAACTAACCCTTTGTATTACACCATTGCCATTAACCTTTACATATAGATTCTTAACACAGTTTGGCCGCTTAACGACAGCCTTACACACTTGCCAACTCCCATGAGTCCAGGAAATGTTTGCGTTCCGTTCCCATTATCTCATGATCATATTCGACGGCTATCTCTAGGCAATACTGTATAGAGATTTGGTTCTTCATGTGTATCACGGTATAATTGAAAAATATCGGTATCATAGTCACCTAGAAGCGCTTCTCACAATTTTTATTTTTTTATTTTTATAAAAAGATTAATCGCATGCAAACAATTTAATGAATGTATCCGATTGACCTCTTCAGTCACCTCTGTAGGTTAGTACCCGTGTTGAGTTACGACACGTTTCCGATCGCATGGCGTGTAAAGACTCGCACAAGTGCAAGCACGTTACCATCTGGCCATCGAAGTCGTTCTCCGTCCCTACTCATTTCACATTGAAAACTTAGGTTTGCTTCGTAAAAACATGTCTCGTTACAGTCCGGATATCCATGCCACAGCTTATAGCGGACGATCGTGACGCCAGTAACGCACTGGAAATTTATCATTGCAGCAAAATGGGTAATTGGAAAATCACAGAGTCAGCTTCAGAAAAATTCTGAGACAGGCACGAAGACGAGTGGCACACCGGTGCACGGTTTTCCCCTCAATACGCCTGTTCACCTAATTCTTCTGAAGCAGACTCTGTGGTTGTGCAACAACCATTCACCAAGCCCATTGGCGCCAATGACAAATTTCTCAGCGCATTAACGGCGTCACGATCGTCTATGTGCACCGATTAACGACCCCCCCCATTTCCGCACAATTTTCAACTCCCAAGAATTGATTACGATCGATTAATTATTAGCCAATGCCAATTTTCCAGTTCATTTTATGATATCATATTCTGAAGACAAAAAAAAAAATCAGATAGGCCTATACAGGTAATGTAATATCTCGCAATTTATATTTAAAATAATTATTCTTCATACACTTAGTATTTATTGCGAGTTTTGTACAATAACATTTTATTATAATTGTCTGGCGTATGAGCGTATGATACAAAGAAATTTCCTCGGCTTACATCTTCACCGACAATTTATAATAATTGATCATATGTAGATGAGACACTAATTGCTATATTGATTATTAGAGTCTCCGCATATTTTGTTGCTTGTTTGGCCATGAAATTATTAGTTTGAAAATGCTGTCTTCAACATAAATAAGGTCGTTCTTGTTTGCATCATTACTCAGAAATTTAATTTATTTTGTGAGACAATCACTGTCTCGTCCAAAAATGTGTCTTCAAAAGCAGTCTTACTTGATCGTCAGGTTCACTCAGAGTATTTAGTAGGCACCGGTACTACGGTTAAAAGTAACATAAGCTACAATGCAATCATTTCTATTGGTGCTGGCAAATGTGTGGGGCGGTCATTAAGCGGCCACTCTGTGACAGTGACTATTGCGAAGCTAAGCCAAGTCTTTATTGTCAAATGAGTTAAAATAGTTGTAGTGGTGAAAAAATGCTACACCAATTATTTCACAAAGGGTTGGTCGGACTTACATACATGTTGTGTTAGTAGGCATTAGAGGCAGTCATCGAACAAGTAGAGGGGAGCCCGGGTTGTCAGGGGAAGGAAGTTTCGGGAGGGGGTGCTACTCCCATCGTCATGGTAAGAGAGCTTGCATTAACATCGGGAGAACGGCAGTTCCAATCCGCAAGGGTATCGGATTTACTCAATGTTTCAGAAAATAATGCAAGAGAAATGAGCCAATATTTGTCCAGAAACCTTGAGTCGTTATCAAGACTATAACATCAATCCTTCTCAGGACTAAGTCTGACGATGGGAGTAGCACCCACTCCCGAAACGTCATCTCCTTCCCCCTGACATCCGCCCGATGTTTGATGACTGTGATGCTCCTGCCTCTAATGACTACTAACACAATTTGCAGTGAAAGTCCAACTAACCCTTTGTTAAATAATATTACACTTTATCATTAGATAATGACCAATTATTTCATTATAGGTACAGGGAAACGCGTGAAGGCAAGCCCCTATTTGCAATTTTGAATACGGGCTAAATGAGCTATAGCTCAGAGTGGCAAATATTTTGGGTTGGCAGATTTTCCAAACTTAAAAAGTCAGTCCCTGAACTCTGAAGACTTTGGGTGTACTCCCAAGCTCAGTACTCCATTCATTTAAATTGGTTTAGATTAAATTGTGGAGAAAGACCTTGACGATGTGAATCCATACGTTAATTTCTTTCCCATGATAATGAATTTCGATTTCTGTCGTGAATTGATTGTTCTCAGTGAAGAAACTTAGTTGGGGCCCCTGGGCTGGGTTTTAAATTGGGACTCTCCTACCACTACCCTTACATTTTGTATTTTAATAATGCAGGCTAATAAAATAGACCCCCAAACCCCCGGCCCCCTGTTTGATATGTTAGATACATAAAGTTTCACATGTAAAATTTTACTATTATTTACTGCGATCAATGCATAAACCCCCACTATTTCAAGTCCTAGTTTTTTTTTCTTCAGAAAACAAATCCCCAAAGACCACTAGCCACTAAGCACTTAAAATTTAATTTAATTTTAGCCCAGGGTGGCGCGGAGCATAAATATACGTCTCTGCATGAAGGACCAAATCTCTCCACTTCTCTACCAAGCCGATCTCGCGATGTTTTTTTTTAAACAATTTTTAACCCCTCCTCCCTTGGTGATACGTAGTGAGGTTTAAGACTACCCCCTCCCCCACCAAAAATCACGTGTATTTTTTAAAGAATCTTAAAAATTTTATAATATTATTTTTAAATACAGGTACAAAGTATAATCTAATGTTGAACTGGACTATTCCGACTTTTACAGAAACGTACACAGTTACATATTAACTAAATATCTGCAATGAGCTATAGGTGCTCCAATCGCTAATACTAGTAGGCCTATATATTATTATTTTCAGGCGTTCCAAGGTGAACTCAAAGGCGCAAAGGGAATACTTTATCCTAGAAAAGCCGATGTCACTAAAGAAGAGGACATTGTTGGACTATTCCAGTGGATCAAAAAGACATTTGGAACACTCCATGTTCTCGTAAATAACGCTGGAGTCTCGCGTTATGGAAAATACACCCGTAAGACCTTAATATATTGCCGCATTGTTAATATACTTATTACCTAATTGATTAGGCAGGAACGTATCTATATATATCTAATATAATATTGAGTTTTTATTCTTCTTCTTCTTCTAATGCCTCTTCTACCGAAGATTGGAGATCATCATAGCCATTGTAGTCATGATGATTATACTACTAATTATAGGGAATGGTAATGCAGTGGTTTCCAGTTGCCTACTACATCCTCATCTCGTTGACTCTTCATGGAGTTCCTCCGCCTTCGGGGCCAGTTTCCCTACCCCAGGACAAAAGAGTGTCCTGCACAGAAAATACTGCGTTTTTCGCTTATCCCGGCTCAAACTCGGTCCCCTATCTGTACAGTCACTGTTACGTGCTTCCATCTTCACCACGAGGAGGGCCATGCCTCCCCCCCCCCAAAAAAAAGAGGCCCCACAAAGGTCGCAAAATAAAAAATGGCAAGAGATTAAACAACCAAAACAAAAATGAAAACAAATGAACTTGTCAAAATAATTGGCGGGAAATCGGAGCGTGTGGTGGCATTAAATTGCCTTACTCTATTCTATTATGCTTCTGTGTTTCCATTTTATAACTGATATTGGAATATCCTTTCAAGGGCATATAGGAATTTTCTGCCCGAGAAGGGCCCCAAACCATTCCGGCCCGCAGGCCCCCACAAGGCAAAACCCGGCACTGACCAAAATTGTGCATCTGTAATGATCCTTGAGAATACTCAGTAACAGTCATGAGCAATTATGTTTCAGAGCAAAACCCGAAATACTGGAGGGAAATTTTCGATACTAACGTGATCGGATTTTCCATTTGCAACCAACAAGCTGTAAAACTCATGCGGGAGACTGGTGTCAACGATGGACATATCATTCACATGAACAGGTGAGGCTATATTCTCCCCTCGTAAAAGCCTTAGTTATAGGCCTAGGTTCTACAATATATAGGGGAGACAGGACAGTCACGTTGGCTCCCACCAAATAATTTTTTTTTAAATCTGATGCCACCGACCGAGGCTTTGTGGTGCAACAGTAATGCCACAGAGAAAGACATATCCACATTCCACAGTGTTTTATCTAAAAAAAAAAAAAAAAAAAAAAACTGTATAAATAGTACTGTATTAACAGAACTTGTTATGTAGTGTAACGAAAGGTTTAATTTTTATTTTCCATTTCAGTATCCTGGGTCACTTCGTACCCAACCTTCCAGACCCCATTCTCGGAGTATATCCCGCGGGAAAAGCCGCTGTGAGAGCTCTGAGTGAAATATTAAGGCAAGAGCTTGTTCACTTGAAGTCTGATATTCGTGTAACGGTAAGTAACGAATGAAAACTCGTTAAATTTGGCGAAACATTAATAGACAGTTAGACGTTACGGCATGACTGGCATAATATATTCTTACAGTACCTATATTAAGCTATAGACACAATGGATAAACTGAAGGAGGGCGCAGGGGTAACTGAAGGGGAAGGCGCAGAGCTGAAAGAGCTGGAGGATGGGAGTTGCTAACCAATCGTTGAGATTGCGACCTCAGAAGAAGACATTATTTGAATTTCATTTCACTCATTAACATCTATAAAAGGCAATGCACTTCAAATAGGACTTGCATCTTTCGTGCAAGTTTCCAAGCTTTGATAATAACAATAAGTGAGAGTTGTGCAATGCGTGTTGTTGATTCTTGTTAAGACGGCGCCCCGGATATGCGTAGATCACCGGTTTGAATCCCGCCAAGTTCAGTTTTTCTAAATCATCTAATTTCGGTTAACACGAGGAGGTTACCTCTTCAACCTAAGTTAGTTTAAAGTTAGTGGCATAATACTGCGCAATATATTGAACAATGAGTGTCATTGCCAACCAAATAGGCCTAACTCTTCAAAAGTCCACATGCAATCACATAAAAGTAAGCTTATCAAATGATAAACATTAGGAAAAATATTATGTGACACGAAATAGGTTGGTTTGGACCTCAACCAAATTCTCTCGGAATAAATAAAGCTAGGCTTCGGAAAGTGCCAGTCCGATTGTCTTTTCATCCTTCTTATCAATCTCTTCTTTCGATTGTAGAGCATCAGCCCAGCATTGGTGCGCACCGAATTGGGAGACGCCGCTAATAGGGTCATGGAAGAACATGAGCAATTCGACAGAGAGTCGTCGTTTACGCCTCCTGGTGAAACACTGCCCATTCTGGAGACCCAAGACGTTGCTGACGCTGTTGTATACTGCCTTTCAACGCCCCCCAACGTTCAAGTCTCCGAACTCATTCTGAGACCTACAAGATCTAATATTTGAACAAGTTAACAGTTGCAATCCGATCGAATTCGTGAATTATTATTTTTTAATCATTTTCCCCGACAGTTTTTTTTCACAGTATTCATTTTCAATTCGTTCTGATAACTGTGGTATTGTATTAAATTATGGACCTCACCTTGAGACCTGATTAAGCTGAACGGTTTCAATGAGTGCTAATTTATGGTATCTGCTGCATGCATCCTGTTAACGTTAAAATTATTGGAGGCGTTAAAATATCTGATGCCAGCAGCTGCCATTTCAAGAAGTTGTAATTGCTCTAATGCTGTTTTTCATTTATTATTAAACTTTACTGTAATACCGTTAACGTGTTTAATTTTTAATTTCGCCTCATATACAGCCTTTATAAAGGGAATAAAGTGATAAGTTGTAAGAAAGTTGCTTTACACCCTTATAGCATGAATGCCGAATGGAAAATGGGATTATTTTCCATTCCTGCCGAAGTTGGTAGGTGTTATATCATTTATTTTGGAGTTAAGCGGTTTGCTAATTAAATCTAGAGTATCGATATGTCCTATAGTATAAAATTAATTTTAAAAGACAGTCTATCTATTTTGCAATAATTCAATAATCAATAAATTAATAAATAAAAAAGTGACTGCTATCTCGGTGATTACACCATTATCAGATTCCACATCAGACATACCGGTATACGCCTGATTCAGAGTTAACTTTAAAAATTTTCGCTTCTACGAAGTCATTGAGGAACTCTCACCCGGATTCAACGGTACAGTGTTGAATCATCCCTATAACATGCAGTAGGCAGTCATTATACTGCATCACGGAATCTCCAGTATCTATAGTTGATTTTATGCATTCTGTGGTAATTTCGAACCATGTATAATTGCCCGTGTTCTCCACCCGTGAAAAAT
Organism: Psococerastis gibbosa; assembly: GCA_963971405.1. Lineage (NCBI taxonomy): Eukaryota > Metazoa > Arthropoda > Insecta > Psocodea > Psocidae > Psococerastis > Psococerastis gibbosa. The sequence goes on from OZ020485.1 coordinate 15,874,006, forward strand.
TAGGGGAATACTCTTTTTCCTATAGTTAATGATGTTTTGTAGACCCCAAAGGGTACAAGCGTATCTATAACTTCCAAGAGAAACTGGGGAAGACCTTAAGTTTGGAAACCCATTCTTGTACCGTAGTGGTAATTGTATATTTCCAGTCCAGTTGATGTGTGAATTCAAAGAATATGATTGCATATGCACGTATAGTGGTGTGAGAAACACCCTTCATCAAATAATCACTGCATTATGAATGTACAATGACCAAGGAAGGCTATATTTGGTCAGGATAAAAAAACGACATATTGTAAGTTGACCCCACACTTCAAGTGGCCCGCGGGGGGAGGGGGGATCTTAATTTAAAGTGCACGGTTTTTGTCAGTTTCTCAAAAGGCATGCGTGGAATGGGCCCCCTCCAGGATAGAGTGGATCATCATACAATATTTCATAAAGTTTGGAGAAAAGCCTATTCTCCTCTATTCTCGACGTGTATGAAACAAGGACATATTTATAACTTGAAGTGATCTCGAATTATCACATCAATCGGACTAGATTATTATATAGGTACCGGTATGCTTCGCTAATAAAAGGGGCGAAATCTCCAAATGGGTTTGTAATTAAACGGATAAATAATAATTAAATAATATGATTTTTTTCTTCTATTACTAACTAAGCTAACCTAACGGAGTTAGAGCTCTCTTACACTAAAAAAGGAAGGTCTGGGACCGCCTGTTTAACATGTGCTCACGAAGCATAGTCAAAGAAGCAGTACGAGTGAACCCGCCGTGCATGCTTTCCGATTTATGAATTAGTATGTAGGTACCGAGATAGATAATAAGAGTAGTTTCTTGGTAAATAATTGTCCTAGGATTAAAGTTCGGTTTCCTCGACTTTCCCTACCCCAAAGCACAGAATTAGTCGATGGGATAATAGTCTAGAACGGGCATACCAATAAAATTAGAACACAGTAATAACTGGCAGAGTATCGTGGCATGAATTATCCAAAAAAAGTTATTTATTTATTGGTCAAAACAAGGCATTTCGTAAAAACGTGTAAATCCGCTGTAATATCGACCATCACAAAGCTTTCCTAATATACTGGGTCGACGTACAAATAGGAATGCAAAAATGTAGCTAGTGTGTGACTCGAAACAACAACCTTTCGGGTGAAAATTAGAGTCCGTATCACTACTCAACAAGTAATTCATGGGAGCTCGTCAAGGTCAAACTAACAACTAGATAGAGCTGGCTCTGTGAACCTGTGAACTGAGTCTCAGTCCCACTCGACTCCCAAGCCAGTCGGGTGATAGGCTTACACATATATTCTTTAATTACCGTATCAATAGATAAAGTGGTGATAATATTTGAAGTTGAATTTAAAATATTACGAAAGTGTGATATTACTAGCCATGGACCGTTGGACAGGAAAAGTCGCTTTGATTACGGGAGCCAGTGCCGGGATTGGAGCTGCTACTGCTGTGGCGCTGGCCAACAGGGGACTCAAAGTTGTAGGAATTGCCAGGAGAGCAGAAAAAGTCGAAGTGAGTACGGTTCCAGAAATTTTGAGTAGGTACTATAGGGCCCAGAGGTCGGATGAACATTCACAAAATTTTACATTACCTGGTCGCAGGTAGGGTAACGTTTATTTTATTTGCGATTTAATTATAAATTTGAAGCACTTAAATAGGATATGAGTATGTTTGACGTATTCCTGAGGTTATATGAAAGATGTAAATACACCATATCTTCACCCTAAAGTTAGAAGGGCGTACCAACAAAATCAAAATTTTAAGATAATTGCGGTTTTGTGGCTGAATACAATAGTTTCCATAGTACAAACAGTCAGATGCATCCTTTTAATCGAAAATTTCAGGTTTTTCCAAGATTGATTTTTTTTTCGATGTGCGCAAAGGTACCTAAATCTCATGACAAGGTCACCAAATCTGATCATAACTAAATTTCGCCAAAATATTGGTTACCGTACGCCCTTCTATAGACTATAGGGTGACGATATGTGTAGTTTATTGAGTGCTATACCCAAATCACCTCAAGAAGGGGGCTCCTATGTAATTAATGGGATGAATCGAAACAAGTTACTATCGATCGCACCGCCACTTTAACACCCTTAACTAACACTGAAGTGCTGTTAACTAACACACTGTTCAGCCGTTTCCACGTGAGTGTTAACTTGGTTTAACACAACTTACTATAGGGTCAACTATTTAACACCAACATTGTGAATACTGTACGTATGCTATGCAGTAGAAGACTTTTATAGGCTACACTTAAATATCGGACGGTTGGACTATATTATTATTATTTTTCAGGCTCTGAAGAAAGAAGTTACCGGCAAGGGTGAACTTCATGCATTTAAGGCAGATGTGGGCAGCGATGCCGATATCGAGGCGGCTTTTCAATTTATCAAATCCAAATTTGGCACCATCCATGTATTGGTCAACAACGCGGGAATCATTAGACCTGGAAAATTAGGAAGTAAGTATCAATAAACATACAATAAATATGCAATAACTCTAGTAGGTATTGTAATAAAGAGAATACTAATAGTACCATTATTGTGAAGCATAGGTACTCTAAAATTTTCGTATATGTATTGTATATTGTAATTAATTAGTTACAATATGCAATACATATACGAAAGTGGCGCAGTCGGTAGTAACGGTAGTGAATTATACAAATTACGGGTATTCGAATTATTGAGTGAATTTCATTGGATTACTTACGAGCCAAAGGATTGCGATGGATAAAGCTACAGTTGACGCATTGGCTTCTGCGATTTCAAAGGCCTTACTGGCTACACAAGGGGGTTCTAACAACAATACAGGTGGGACAATTCCTTTTCTTAAAAACAATGAAGGCGAAAACCTCTCAGATTTTTGTGTACAATTCGAAGGGTTAGCTGACGTACACAAGTACGACAATGCTTAGAAAAAGGCCTCATTTTTGGCTCTACTGTACTTCCACCGACAACGTTCCAATTAGTTAAAAATCTCATTTTTCCTCTTACATTTGATAAATGCGATTACGATATTATTAAGACAACGTTAGTCGATTATTTGAAGCATACACCGCTCAAGATTCCGAGCCGACATGCACTTATTACACGTAGACAAAGGGAAGGCGAAAGTATCGCAGAATACATATATGGCTGCGTTACGGGCACTGGCCATTCCATGTGCGTACAAGGACGATGTTCTGAAGGAAATTCTGAAAGACGTTTTTGTGGCCGGAGTCAGCTCCGAATCTATTTTAAATAGGTTATTTGTTGAACCCGACACTGCAGACTTAGACAAGCTGTACGCAACAGCGGTAGCCGTGGAATTGGCCGAACAATCAACACAAAAAGTGCTTGGTTTAGGTATATCGACAACGACAATAAGCCGGGTACAAGCCACGAGATTCAAAAGTGACAAAAAGACTCGGAACGAAAAGCACCTGTTACATCAGGTCAAAATCAAAACACAAAATAAGGGTTACAACAGCGCTCAGACAAGTTCACACAATGCCTAGCTTGTGGCATGAAATCGCATACATTCGCTCAGTGCCGAATTAAGGAGAAACTATTCTGTGGCTATTGCAATACAGCACAACATCTTGAAAAAATGTGCTTAAAAAAGAAACAGGCTGAAGGTAATACAAAACCTCATAATACACATCATGTCTGAAACAATCATACCAAAGCCGTGGTATGTTACAGTTTTTATAAACGGCAAAGCAGTCAAGCTCGAAATGGACTGTGGAAGCCCAGCAAAAATTATTTCATACAAAATGTTTTCGAAAATTAAGGGCTTACCTACATTACAGTCATGTTCAGAGTTGTTCATGACCTATGGGGATACAACGCCTATACGTCCCATAGGACATATACACGGATGTTCCTGTACGGTTTAAGGACATTCAAACAACCCTTCCACTATACATTGTAGAAGGTGACCACCCTCCACTGATGGGTCCGTTATGGTTATCAGAACTGAATATTTTTCCGCGCGTGAACAAAATCGAAAGTGCACAAACCCAGTGCACGGCGGACATTGAGGACTTAAAGGTGAAATTTCCGGATGTTTTTAAAGAAGGCTTTGGTTTAGCACCGGAAACCGTCTCACTTACAATGAAAGAAATGCAAAGCCTACATTCCATAAATTTCGTACGCATTACGAGAAAAGGTAGAAATCTAATTACAAAATTTAGTTGATCAAGGAATTTTAGTTCCGATTACACATAGCGATTGGGCAACACCAATTGTGCCAGTACTGCAAAATGGCAATACCGTACGACTTTGCGCAGACTACTCCACGGGTCTCAATGATCAATTAAAATTACTAGTTTTTCCATTGCCGAAAATAGACGATTTATTAAGCCAAGTGGTGGATGGCCAAATTTACGCTAAATTGGACATACGCAAAGCATACTTGAGCCTACCAGTCGACGAAAAATCATCATACGCTTTGACGATTAATACCCATAAAGGTCTTTTCCGTCCGACTCGTTACATGTTTGGTTGTGCAGCAGCAGCCGTGATATGGACGCAGTTTATAGACAAAGTGACGAGAGGCATTGAAGGAATGTGCTACTATTTTGATGATTTAATTATCTACGCGACAGATAAAAATTCACTCCACGAACGATTGAAAACATTACTTAAAAGATTAAGTGAAAATGGGTTACGCCTAAACATTGAAAAATTCCAAATATTTACGAACACAGTTTCTTAGGGGGGTATTCCACATACGTACAACGTCAATGAAAATTATGAAATTGATGGTGGCAGCAGACATTTTTACATACTAAAAATTCTGCTGCCACCATCAATTTCATAATTTTCATTGACGTTGTACGTATGTGGAATACCCCCCTTATCTAGGGCATAATATTACACATGGCAGTATACAACCCTCAAAGGAGCAGATAGACCTTGTACGAAGGGCAAAACAGCCTACAAACAATTACAATGAAAGAAATGCAAAGCCTACATTCCATAAATTTCGTAGACTAGAATTGGTTTGTATTGCAGTGCTTCGACTCAAGTTAGACTAGTTAGAGTAATTTAACACACAGTGGTTACAATATGAGCTGTGAGACGAGAACGATACATGCTTACAATTAATATTGAATTTGATCCAGCCTGCTTCCATATAGAAAAACCAACTCTGTGTCCACAGCTAAAGGAGCTGATGAGACACAGAGGGTAGATTAAAGATATTATTGAATAAGAGAAATAAATACGTAAAAGGAAGATAAAAGAGGAATATTGAATTATCTGAATGTGAACAGCGCCATCTACCGGGAAAAAGGTGAAGCTGGAAGCAGACTGGTTATTACACATGTGGGACTAAGTGGTCCCCACAGTTCCATATCAGCACGAAAAACCTGTGATTCTAAGTACGGACGCAAGTCCTAAATGACTGGGGGCAGTTTTAGCGCATATTTATCCTGACGGATCCGAACTTCCCATTACATGCATACATAAAAGGTTTAATACAACACAGGAAGGCTATTTTAGATAAAGAGGCATTAGCTATCAAGTGGGCGGTTACAAAGCTGCATCCATATTTGATTGGCAGAACATGGACTTTGGTAACTGACAATAAACCTCTTCTACATGTTTTTGGGCCAAACCGGAAGAAACTGCCTGCACTATGTGCTACACGCCTGTTACATTATGCATTATTCTTACAAGACTACACGTTTCAAATACGATATCGCAAATCAGAAGAACACGGAAACGCTGATTATATTTCGAGACTTCCCACTCACTCTTCAGAACTGTCAAAATTGATGGACGTCGAAGAGGATAATCCTATAGACGGATTGCAGTTACATCATATTTCGCTACTTCCCATGCAAGCAAGTGAGCTAGCAAAAGCCACGTTACATGATGCCGAAGGGAAAGAGCTGGTAAAGAAGTTACGTGATGGCGAAACTTTAGGAGCAAACAGGGACGGCCTGTATTCGCTCCAAGCGGGCTGCGTACTTCGTGGTCTCCGTACATACGCCATCTCGGTATGGTGAAAATGAAGGCCCTCGCCAGAAGCTACGTATTTTGGAAAGGCATTGACGGCGACATCGAAGCGACATGCCGTTCATGTCGAGCATGTACATTACATACGGGGAAACCAACCCCAAATAAAACGCATTATTGGGAATACCCATGCAAGCCCTGGGAAAGATTACACGCCGATTTCGCGGTATATGTGAGTCACATTTATCTGCTTACAATAGACGCACACTCAAAGTGGCCGGAAATTTTCTTAGTGCCTAATATGCTTAATACTGTGTTTTATGTCCAAGTTGCCTTAAGTATCTACATAAAAGTGATGCGTTGATAGGCTACAGTACATCGTACAGATGGGATATTGACTTTATTTGCATTCTTTGACAGCCTGCTTATGAGTTATTCACAGTTTAGGTATTAGTTGACAGCGAATAACTGATTTTTCTTTATAAAATAAGACTTTATATAGTAAAATAATAATAATCTATAGTCTATACCGCAATTTTTTCGTTATTTCATTTCAGGTCAAGATCCAAAATTACTTCGAGAAGTTATTAACGTGAATGTAATGGGGCTTACTATTTGCACTCAACAGGCCCTGAAACTTATGAAGGAAAGTGGAGTGGATGATGGACATATTATACATATTAACAGGTAGGCTGGATGAACAATACTAAAAATAAATACATTACTTCTAGAAATGGAATGAAATGATATTATATATTGGGCCACTATAACCACATGTGTGGAGCCTACCCGTGCTTATTTAATTTAGATTGAAGCTTGATATAAGATCTATAGTTGAAAGGAGGGAGAAGATGAAGAATAAGAAAAAAAGAAAAAGAGGAAGACGAAGATGATGAAAAAGAAGAAATGAGGAGGAAGAAGATAGTAGTAGCCTATATACTGTATACTATATATCATACTACTAGTCTAAACTCTAAAGAGTTGGAAGCCGGATAGGTGGTGATTCGGCACAAAAGAGACTAGGCCTTGCGGTTCACTGTCCCCGTGTGAGTACCTACCTTACCTTCATCGATGATGTTAAAACACGACTACCAGTTCCAAATCATGCATTTGGGAAATCCTTGCACTCGGCCCCTCGTTAGATTGTTTATTTTATTTTATTTATTTTATAATAATATTCTTTTGATTGTTTCCAGCGTTGTTGGCCACGCAGTTCCCAATACCCAATCCGAACCTGCTTTCGGTGCTTATCCACTAAGCAAATTTGCCGTTACTGCGGCAACTGAAACTTTACGCCAGGAGTTAGTGTTTTCAAAGAGCAAGATTCGAATAACGGTAAGTTAGCAATCTTTAATGAATACACACAAGTAACATGGCCAATACGACCTTAGTTAAAGCACACTTTCTAGTAAAGTAGATACTAGAATACGTGTACTTTCTTCTCTGGACTGATGAGTTGGAAACTGGCCATCGCGAGTTGGGAGTCCGTAGATGGTGCATGGAGCTTTGTACAAAACCGTGATGACTGGGGGAGTGCTGATGAACAGGCCAAAGCTCATCAAGGGCTGTAGAGCCAGGATAAAAAGATGAAGAAGAAGAAGAAAAAAGTAGAAGAAGGAGAATAAAAAGAAGAAGAAAAAGAAGAAGAAGAAAAAGAAAAAGCAGAAGAAAAAGCAGAAGAAGAAAAGAAGAAGAAAAAGAAAAAGAAGAAGAAGAAAAAGTAGAAGAAGAAAAAGAAGAAGAAGAAAAGGAAGAAGAAGAAAAAGAAGAAGAAGAAAAGGAAGAAGAAGAAAAGGAAGAAGAAAAAGAAGAAGAGGAAGAAGAAGAAAAAGAACTAGAAGAAGAAGAAGAGGAAGAAGAAACTTCCAAAATGCTACAAACCCTTATTTCCGTCAAGGAAACCCCATGTGTAAGAAGCAAAAATAAAATTCAGGCTTATTGTACAAGGAGGTTCACTCCCCTGCGAAAAAAATCCATGCTAAGGTCTTTTGGGACGAGTAAGAGAGGTGTGAACTCAGGTCACTGGTCAGAGGTCAGCCCCCCCCCCCCCCCACCCTATATCTTATAAATTGTGCGTTGGTTTCTTTCAGAGTATTAGTCCAGGCTTTGTGGATACTGAAATCGGCGAGGCAGGCATGATTGGCATAGGAGCTCCCCCCCAGTTGTTCAAGGATTCGGTCAAGGGTTTGCCGAGTCTACACTCGAAAGACATTGCTGATGCTGTCGAGTACGTTCTGTCAACCCCACCTCATGTGCAGATCCACGATCTCATCATCAAACCGGTTGGAGAAGCATTTTAAGTTATGATTTGTAACATTAACATAATGCTTCATCTATTCGATTTCTACTATAACCTACAGGCTTTCTACTTTACTTATCCGGAACACGCACAGCTCTGTATCTTGTATTGTACATTGCACCATTGAATCAAATATATACGGAATGTCCATTCAGCAGGTCTAATTGAAATTACTAAGGACGGGTCCCTCAACCGTTTAGTCTCGGGAAAGCGTCATATCTCATAATTTCAGGCCCGTAACCAAGATTATATTTCGGGGAAGGTAGGGGGTGATGCTGCGATCCCATAGCGTGTAGTGAAATGTCGCATGTCTGGAAAGTGGCTGCACCCCCCCCCCCCCAATGTTACGATGTTACGGGCCCTGTATGACATCATCTTGGGCATCAGAGACAAAATAAAATACTATACAGTCTTGGCCACCTAGGATATATAATATAATATAATACGTATACATAATAGCCTAATAATTGCTTAATGATTCGCGAGATTACCTAGAATACACGCCGAACAAGCAAATATAAAATCCCAACCCCGCAAAAATGTAAACCCAGATGTATATTGTATAGAGGTTACAGTATAGGCTGTTTATCTTTAGTCTTTGGCACAACCCACGACGTTACGACGTTGACAGGTAGTTGATCCTTTACAAGAAATCAAAAGCGGTTGCTTGTCCATAGGTCCACACAACATGTCCTCCACATAGCACATTTTTCTAGATGTAAATAGATAGAAGGCATAGACAATCCGTGTATTTAAGAAACAAAAATAAGTATACTATGTGAATTATAAAGCTGTAGTCCATCAACCAGAGCGTGGGAGGGTAGAATTCTGGGCAGCTCTTGAAAGCATGTGTCACCTTTTCATTCACTTTGATGTTGAGTGCAAAAAAAAGACTTGACTAATTTGAAATAGCACGACGAAGAGCAGACATTGGCCCTGGAGGCGCATCAAGGTCACTGTAAATTGTAACTCACTAGCCAATATTTATTAGCCTATTAGAGTCATCACATCCCATTATATACATAAAAAACCAACAACCGCAGTCCACACTCCACAAACCTGAGACTTTAGTCGCCATGGAACGTTGGGCAGGCAAAGTCGCGTTAGTTACGGGCGCCAGCGCCGGCATTGGGGCCGCTACGGCTGTTGCACTGGCCAATAAGGGGCTGAAAGTTGTGGGAATTGCTAGAAGAATTGAAAAAGTCGAGGTAAGTTAGCTTGGTGTTGCTGCTTTATGTCGATGTAATAAGATTATTATATATTATTAAAAATTACATGCAGTCTACTAGTTGTAGGTTCATTGTGGTTAATTACGCAAGGGCTGCATTCCATTCTAATCTTGTTCGCAGTGCTGGTTAAGAATTCAACTCGCTTAACCAATCCTGAAGTGCCTTTAGCTAACACGCTCTTTAGCTTATTTTTCTGTTTCCCCGAGTGTTAACTTAACTAGACTGAAACAGTCTTAACTAGGAATAATTACTCCATAACTTCAACACAGTGAACAAAGACCCTTCTTATGAATGCTATGTATATGGTAGAAGACTATAGGTTCCATTGGAATATCGGATGAATGTAATATTTTTCAGGCCCTGAAAAAAGAAGTTACTGGCAAGGGCGAACTTCATGCATTTAAGGCAGATGTGGGCAGCGATGACGATATCGAGGCGACTTTCCAATTTATCAAATCTATAAATTTGGCACCATCCATGTATTGGTCAACAACGCGGGAATCATTAGACCTGGAAAATTAGGAAGTAATAAACATACAATAAGCATGCAATAAAGTAATTTTTATCCTGTACCTACTTACAGTAGGTAGTAAAAAAAAAAAACTACTCATTGCAAAGCACATTATACATACGGTAGACCTAGTGTATTTTAAGTACAAGTCTAAGTTTAAGTTTCTGTTCCTAAGCCGACATAAAAATTATACGCTGCGGTTGAACCTAATTTTTAAAGCACATGGTACAGCAGATATTGCCTGTATATATTCTTGGACAGCCTATAGTCTACCTATGAGTTACTCACGATTTATTAGTTTACAACAAAAACTAACCTTTTTAAAATGAGGCTTTATTAACAGTAAAAAAAAAATCATCCAAAACGTAATGTTTTCTTTATTTCATTTTAGGTCAAGATCCAAAATTACTTCGTGAAGTTATGAACGTTAATGTAATGGGGCTTACTGTTTGCACTCAGCAAGCACTGAAACTAATGAATGAAAGTGGAGTAGATGATGGCCATATTATACATATTAACAGGTAGGATCATTAATAATACAGTAGATAATTTGTTAACTCTCAATTGTTGAAACAAGAAAACGTTTTATAAGTGAGCAATTACCGGTTAATCATCTGCCGCAAGGATATTGAGGAGCACGGTTTCACTTTTGGAAGTGTAGAACCTACCCGTATCTAAATCAGTTTGAAGTTTGAAAGAGGAGAAGAAGATGAAGAAGTAAAAAATGAAGAAAGAGAAGAGGATGATGAAAGCAAGATTGATAAAGAACTCTAAGAGCTCAAAGACGGTATAGGTCGTGATTCGAGACACGAAAGAAAAGGAAAAACTGGGTCTGCAGTCCAATGAACCCTCATGGGTACACAATTTACCCTAGTTACCAAGTCACCTTCACCGGTGTGAGTAAAACACGACTGCCGGGAATGTTGCTGACCACATCTTCACGCCCGATCCCTGGTTTGGTCGTTTATTTATTTAAATAAATAAATAAATAAATAATAAAAAACGACTTTAATATAGCTGAGACCACCCTAGCGGAGTTAGGGCCATAAGGCCCTCTCTTACACTCAGCTAGGGGTCAGCAACAAAAACAGTATACATTTGCAGTACCAGGTTCCAAAAATTCAAAAAATTCCCTAAGACTAAAACACTCACTCACTCACATACACAAGCAGGGGGCGGTTCGAATAAATCCTAGCCTATGTAATATTTGAAATTAGATACTCCTTGAGTCGAATCCTGAACACAGTTAGTGACGGCGAATCTTGAATGTAACGGGGGATTGAGTTAAACAGTAACATTGAGGAAACCAGGAAGGATGAATGAAACATATGTGTAATGTGGTATTTATTTAATATTATTTTCTTGATTGTTTCCAGTGTTGCTGGCCACGCAGTTCCCTATACCCAAACACTGCCTGCTTTCGGTGCTTATCCACTAAGCAAATTTGCCGTTACTGCGGCCACTGAAACTTTACGCCAGGAGTTAGTGTTTTCAAAGAGCAAGATTCGAGTAACGGTAAGTCAGCCATTTTGAATCTGTCGGCCTGTAACTTGACTTGGGACCAAATTTCCCTATAGAAATTGATTAAATTTGCAAGTTCATAAAAGTACTGTTCAGATGGTGTTTTATATTTATATTTCTTACAACTTCGTTTGGAGAGGGGGGGGGGGGCTTGAATAATCTAAAAAAAAAAAAAAATCCAATAAACGACAACTTTTATTCATCGAAAATGGCTCCAACGATTTCTTTAAAATTCACATTGTAGTACATACTTATTAATTGAAATGAAATCCACTTTACTTTCAGAGCGTAATAAATAAAAAAAGTATTTTATTTGATGAAAAATTAATAATCAAAGTATTTCTTAGGAACCTTTCTATCTATAAATGCTTGTAAGTTCCAGTATGTTTTATGTGCTATAGAAAGAGTAACGAAATCGAATAAGTTGCTTTCCTAAACAAGGTCTTGGTTTTGAAGAAAACATTATTTTTTGCCAATAATATCATTATTATTCAGAAGATTGGTTATTAGCCTACATTATTGGTCTACTCATTCAGGACCATGCAATTATTATGTCGATTCAGCGCTTTATCTAATTGTTATCTTAATTTTCAGTCAGCCGATAGTCATCCATGTGCGACAATTATTTACCATGCGAACTAATACAATTCCTGTATTACTTGACAAATCGGAAAGCATTTGCGGGTTCACTTGTCATGTATATTTCTAATATATGTTGGTTTCTTTCAGAGTATTAGTCCAGGCTACGTGGATACTGAAATTGGCGAGGCAGGTATGATTGGCATAGAAGCTCCTCCCCAGTCGTTCAAGGATTCGGTCAAGGGTTTACCGAGTCTACACTCGAAAGACATCGCTGACGCTGTTGCGTACGTTCTGTCAACACCACCCCATGTGCAGATTGACGATCTCATAATCAAACCTGTTGGAGAAGAATTTTAATTAATTAATTATTACTTTTATTATAATAATATTTTTTTAATAATTTTAATTAATTATTCTACGTACAAATTCAAACCGTCACCTATTCGATTTCTTCTAGCCTACAGACTATCTACTGAACTTATACGGAACACGTACATCTACGTACATTTTATTGTATTGTATATTGTACCATTGAATAAACACGGAATGTCAATTCAGCAAGTCTACTTCTAATTAAAATGACTTAAGACAGGTCCTGTAGTTTTGTAATGGAAAGCCATCCCCCTAGGGGAGACGCCTGCCCCAAAACATGCTTGTCTAAGTTCGCTTAAGCTTGAAAAAAATCGAGTTAGCTTGGTTTGGTTTTGGTTTGAAACAAACCAAACCAAGCTATAGGAGCTTAAAATTTTTGCCCATTTGGCCATCCTTAAAATTAAATACTTTTGTACAAAATTATAATGCAAATGAATATCTGGGGCAATATAGCGGTAGTTTATTCTGTTTATTCATTAATTGCAGTTCTGGATTTATAAATACGCCGCGGCCTATGGGTGGCAGCGTCCTAGGGGCGGCAGATTTCAGAGGACGGTCACTTGATTTCAGAGCATAAAAGTCAAACACGTCCACTGGTTTTCACATGGTTTTTTATACTTTCAATAAATCCCTATAGAATGAAATAGGGCCTACTACAACTGGAACATTATTATTTTAGAAAGGTATGTACATGGGGTGGCGGAAATAAAGTAGCCTACACTCATAAAAAATATAAATCCGGCACTGATTAATTGTCTGGAATATTTCAGTTGGTAGGTAACTAGACTCTGAAATAGAAGCGGCCGGGCAACATTCCAAATAGACCTGTGGTCAATGTGGTCAAGAGGGAGAACCGTCTATAGTAGTCCACAGACATACAATATATCCTCATTGGAATGTTTGACGCGCCCCAGCGTTCTTTTTCACTGGCTGGGGTGAACCTGCGTGAGGTGTGGAGGCATTATTTTACTATTAGTCACCATGCAAACGGTAGGACTCCTATAATGAAATCATTAGAAACTTTGTATATGTACGTAAGTTTATTATATTTTTTGTAGTATGGCAAACATTTCAGCATATAGCATGTTCACGTACCTGACGTACAGTACCTAGCTCTCTTGCCCCGTGCTAAGCACTGGTTTCCCTATACCACGGTTCAAGATTTCACAATTTGCAAGTCAGCCGCGGCTCCTGGATAAGCTATAAGCACTATTTTATTGAATTTCAAAACCATTTTATTACTAGTGTTTAATGGATTTTGTCATCTTATCTTAGAGTGCGGCAGTACATCCAGAGGTTAGCTCCTGAGCCGGCCAAGTTCCTGCGAACTTTTACAATTATTAACTGAAAATTGACTGTTTTGCTGCTGGCCACAATGTAATATAATATAATTATATAATAGAGCAAATTCAATTTTAGCGCGGTTTTAAAAAAAATAGAAATGGTCTGTGGGTATAATCAAATAATTTCAAGAAATTAAGACTGCCGTACTTCAGTCGAGCTAACGTCTCTTTTGGGACGTCCAATTTTTTCCTAACATCAATTTATGCTTCAGCAGCCTGATCGAGGCGATTATAATACCGATGTTTATTTAATCCCCTGGTAATAACAATGTAAACAAGATAATTTTATAATGGAATGTGCTATTCAAAATTTGTTTGTTTACAGTTATAATCCTAGGGTATTTATTTAAGCCCGGTATAATAATCGCCTCGATCAGGCTGCTGAAATGCTATTGAAATGCGTAAAACCTCACTATTTCCGATATATAGGCAATAAGCCATGTATTATCCGTAATGACGTTGCAACGCTCACTTGAGAGGGTTTCCCTGCGCATCCGCTAGAATGCGCTGGGAACATTCCCGTGTATCTTAATTTCAACATATTTTGCTTCTGGACACTAGCAACGACCAAGGGCGGTTTCATCCCATTCAGATAGTGGGGTAAAGTTTACATAATTACCTATCTGTCACAAACATAAATCAATTCATTTCTGCGGTAAACTGATGACAATGATGATCATGTTCGTTTACCAAGGTTTAACCTCGAGTTTATACATGGGCTTATACGTCAGTATAAGCACTAAGTATAAACACTAAGTATAAACACTAAGTATAAACACTAAGTATAAACACTAAGTATAAACACTAAGTATAAACACTAAGTATAAACACTAAGTATAAACACTAAGTATAAACACTAAGTATAAACACTAAGTATAAACACTAAGTATAAACACTAAGTATAAACACTAAGTATAAACACTAAGTATAAACACTAAGTATAAACACTAAGTATAAACACTAAGTATAAACACTAAGTATAAACACTAAGTATAAACACTAAGTATAAACACTAAGTATAAACACTAAGTATAAACACTAAGTATAAACACTAAGTATAAACACTAAGTATAAACACTAAGTATAAACACTAAGTATAAACACTAAGTATAAACACTAAGTATAAACACTAAGTATAAACACTAAGTATAAACACTAAGTATAAACACTAAGTATAAACACTAAGTATAAACACTAAGTATAAACACTAAGTATAAACACTAAGTATAAACACTAAGTATAAACACTAAGTATAAACACTAAGTATAAACACTAAGTATAAACACTAAGTATAAACACTAAGTATAAACACTAAGTATAAACACTAAGTATAAACACTAAGTATAAACACTAAGTATAAACACTAAGTATAAACACTAAGTTTAAGCACTAAGTATAAACACTAAGTATAAACACTAAGTATAAACACTAAGTATAAACACTAAGTATAAACACTAAGTATAAACACTAAGTTTAAGCACTAAGTATAAACACTAAGTATAAACACTAAGTATAAACACTAAGTTTAAGCACTAAGTATAAACACTATGTATAAACACTAAGTATAAGCACTAAGTATAAACACTAAGTATAAACACTATGTATAAACACTAAGTATAAACACTATGTATAAGCACTAAGTTTAAGCACTAAGTATAAACACTATGTATAAACACTACGTATAAACACTAAGTATAAACACTATTTATAAACACTAATCTATCAACTATCAACTATTAACAGCCCTTGATGAGCTTCGGTCTGCTCGACAACTCCTTCAGTTATCTCAGTTTTTTATAGAGCTGTACTATCTACGGACTCCTGTCTTACATTTTCCTATTTCAGAATCGCCTAATATAAGGTTAGAACACCCAGCCATTTCAATTATGGAGAACTTGATACATCTATTTTATATTGACACGCCACTTCACAGATATAGTATTTGGTGTTCTATAACAAATACAAAAACACAATTTTAGACCACTTTGAACAGGTCAATAAACATTTTAAGTATAAAACTGTACAAAGAACCGGTCCGAGTTTACTCGAACATGCTTTCCAATTTATCAAAATAAGTAGGAGAAAATGAGTAATTTCATGGTAAATAACTTTCCTATGATTAAATTTCCAATATCTCGGGGGGAGGGGGGGGGGTTGTCCACCTGACGTCATTGGAGGTGAGGTAAATTCTAGATAGGTCAGACCAACACATTACCACACAGCAATACTGGCAGTGCACGCAATACATTTGAGCGCGAATTTTCTATCATTTTTTCAAAAAAAACATTTTTTTTTACAAAATCAAATACTTTTCTGGGAAAGCAACCTGTCCGGTTTCGTTACTCAATTTAACACCTAAAACATACCTGAAGGTAGAAATCATCGATAGAAAGGTTTCGCAGAAAAATTATTTTTTAGTAATTTTTCATTAAAATTTAGTTATTTTTATTTTTTTACCCCCAGAAGCAACCTATCAGGGGGCAAGCGACCCCCTGCATTGCGTTTACATTAATAACGGCTACAATATATGTGAATTTAATAGAAATCGTTGAAGCCGTTTTTGAGAAATAATTTTTTTAGACGTTTTTTTGGAGTTTTTTGAGAATAAAACCCACCCAAAAAGTTAGCCATAAATAAAATAAAACGTTCCGAGGTATGATTTTTGTGAACCTACATGCCGAATTTCATCAAGATCAACCGAGTAGTTTGCGCGGAAATCGACGCACAGACAGACAGACAGACAGACAGACAGACAGACAGAACGACAGACAGACAGACAGATATTTCGTAAAAACCACTTTTTTTGGTTCCTGGGACCTCAAAACGTGTAAATCCGTTGAAATCTCGGAATCGAAAATTTCGACCGTCACAAAGCTTTCCTTATACTAGCCTACGTATAAATTGGAATGCAATAAAACAAATTACCATACAAATCCTTCGGATTTCAATGACATCATCCCAGACGGTTGGTTGGAGCTATAAAAGAGTCAAGTCATACACTTACATAAGGTGTCGTAATCAGATAAAGCATTGTGTTTGGTTTGCACTTTGAAGTTGAGTGCAAAAAATTTAGACTTGCCAAAATATGTAATAGCCCTGAGAGCAGAGCTTTGGCCCTATAGACGCATCGAGGTCACTGTAAACTGCAACTCACTAGCCATTATTAGCCTATTAGACTCATCACATCATACACATCAAAAACCAACG
Organism: Psococerastis gibbosa; assembly: GCA_963971405.1. NCBI lineage: Eukaryota > Metazoa > Arthropoda > Insecta > Psocodea > Psocidae > Psococerastis > Psococerastis gibbosa. The sequence continues at coordinate 15,891,032 of OZ020485.1, forward strand.
CCTATAGGCTACAACCGGCGCAGCGAAGGGGAGATACAAAGACTTTAGTCGCCATGGAACGTTGGGCAGGCAAAGTCGCGTTAGTTACGGGCGCCAGCGCCGGCATTGGGGCCGCTACGGCTGTTGCACTGGCCAATAAGGGGCTGAAAGTTGTGGGAATTGCTAGAAGAATTGAAAAAGTCGAGGTAAGTTAGCTTGGTGCTTTCTCTCCCCCAGCGCGTGGGAATTAAGTCTTGCTGGGTTTCTTGATATCAGCAGCCAGTTTAGATAAGATGACATCAGTATCAGCTATAGCCTATAGAATGAGATAAAGATACCTATTGGGGCGACAGCGGTCATAAGAACTGTTCAACAATGTGCTGAAAGTTGTAGAAATTCCAAGGCATGCCATGGTTTTGGCCCTAGTGATGTGTGCAAGTAGGCCAGAATTGAGCCTTTCTTTACATCAGTCAGTTTTGATGTAATATGATAGTTATATGAAGCTGGAATGCTGGAAGCTGGCTGCGACCGTGCAACAATTAAAGGACTGAAAGTTGTGAGAATCGCTAGACCTAGACGCTAGTAGAAGTAGAAGAATTAAAAAGTCGAGGTCAGCTATATACTCCGCTAAAGCCTTGCTTGGTACCTGCCACCGTTAGCAACCAGAATTTTTTCGGGGGGGGGGGGGTCCATCTGACGTCGCCGGAGTTGAGGTAACCTCAATATCTTTAAAACTCCATTCTATCTAGTGCACGCTGCAAATAGGTCGGAGGGGGGGGGACCCCTCTGATTACGGCGTTGATTGTACACAAAGATTGCAAACGTATATTGTCGCTATGGTCGATATACAAAATTAGGCTGGTTGGTTCATCTTACAAAGTGTTAAATGAAATCTTTATTTCTCGCTGCTTTCATAATTTTTTAAACAAGGGAGCATTCTACTTACATATTTATAGAAAGCAATATTTTTATTCGCCACCCCTGGCTTTTATTCTAAAGATAATTGGTAGGTATCAAGGAAGACTTTAGTGGAGTAGGCTATATAGCTTGATGCTTTTTCAACAATAGCCTGTGGATGTAGGTCTGCATTGCTTTTTTGGTATTATTCCTGTCAGCTAGTTTAGATGGGATAATATCACGATATCAGCCGGATTTTTTTTTTTAAATATATATACCCCGAGCACCCCGAAATTATTTAATGGCAAATCCTATAGTAGGCCCAAAAGTCAATCAGGATTAATTTTACTAAATTAATTATGTGAATTAATATGTATTTCCGTCATATTATGTCATTATAACTAATTGTAGCCCCTGTCTCAACAATTGAAGCGCGTAGAAGCCAAGGGGTGCAAGTGACAAAAATAAACATTCGAAGCAATTGAGGCAAAAGTTTGTAAGCCAATTGAAAATGCATGGTTTTACCCCTTTTCCATGAATTCTATCATTTTCAAAATCCCAATGTCAAATTCCAAAACCCAAAAAAATGTCATATATGCACCCCTTGGCCACTAAACGCTTCAATTTCCATTCCAAAACACTTGCAACCTGGTTTATTAGCCTACCCCCTAATAGTCTTCCCAAATAACACAGAAAGAAAATACACTTCACATTGAGATTCATAATCCAGTTTATCTTCTATTTTCTGGTCAGATAGCCATTGACAACTTGAAACGTACCAGTTTAGTCTAATAGTGCGTAATGCTTTTTTTACAGGCACTGAAGAAAAACGTTACAGGCAAGGGAGAACTTCACGCATTTAAGGCAGATGTAGGCAACGAAGCAGACATTGAGGCGGCCTTTCAATTCATCAAATCCAAATTTGGCACCATCCATGTGTTGGTGAACAATGCTGGAATCTACAGGCCTGGAAAAATCGGAAGTACGTATGGATTGGTAGTTCTAGGCCTGGGGTAGCAAATGAATATTAGAAAATATGCCGCAAATATAGGGAGACATATATTAGGACTATGTGCGGCCACATCGTACTTTGAAAAAAATATTGAATGAATGAATGAATATATTTTAATACAATATACAATATAACAACAATTTATAAAAATTACGCCAATGGGCAAATGCCCGAGTGTGGCCTACATCCGTTAACACAACGAAATAATCAGTGAAAGTTTGCTAGCTAGGCTACAATAAAATAGGTATACTCATATTTAATTTTGTTTTTCGCACGTATTGTATACAACTGTATATTGTTATAAATCGACTTTACAAAGTATCAAATGTCCAAAAACATCACGTTCTTTAACGACTTTAACATAATTAGATATTTCCTTTTTTTATGATATATGGACTTCCAGAACTTCGGCATATCAATGGAAGGCATTAAAATGTTTTACACCAATGAATAACGCTGATCTCATGAACAGTTTAGAATTGGGATGTGGGACCTTCAGTGGCTCCCTGCTTAAATATCTGGTGCTATGATGGTGCCTAACATTGGAAAGGGAGCAGCCCGTCTTAAACATTAACAATTAATGAATAATTAATATTAACAAGGCATTGGATTATTTATTCACAGAGAGCATAGTTTGGAGAGTACTTATATATAGTTCATATCACACTGACTTGAAACACACCACAAAAGTGAAGCATTAGAAAGGTACAATAATTATAATGGGGGTTTCTTACATTAATGGAAATTGCCATTATACATATTGGCCTACAATTTAAAGAAAATACGTATAGGGCCTATATATTATTAATTATTAGTATTTTTTAATTTTAATTTTCTATTATCAGGTCAAGATCCAAAACTGATCCGAGAGGTTATAAATGTGAACGTTGTTGGGCTCAGTATAGCTACTCAGCAAGCGCTGAAACTCATGAAAGAATAAGGCGGCGTCGATGACGGTCATATAATTCATATTAACAGGTAAGCTAAGAATTATTACTCACTGACGTGTTATTAAAATAAAACATTGACTATGGAACCATGTGGCCGGACTTTCCCACAAATGTTTAGCGAGGAAATAATTTATGTTATTAAACGCCCTTTTTCAGTATTTCTGCTTTAAGCAACCCTGTCGGCTTGTGTCGAAAAAACGCAGTTGAAGCGCCTAGAAGCCAAGGGGTGCAAGTGACATTTTTTACGTTTTGAAGTTAAGTGTACCATACTGTTACTCTAGCTGTTATTTATCCTAAAAACCAACTGGAACAACGGGATATGTCATTTAGACAATGCTAGAATTCATAGAAAGGGGTTATGCCTATACATTTTCAATTGGATTACAAATTTTAGCATCAACTAACTCGAATCTTTAATTTTGTCACTTGCACCCCTTAGCTTCTAAGCCCTTCAGTTGATATTTGATAGTCCGTAATCTTTGGCAACCCCATTGCTCAGCAACTATGCATGTAGGGATTGACTGTTTCGTTGCTGTCATATAGACTATAAATTTAGTTCTCAGAGATTGTGATGGTGCACCATTTTATCTCAGAAAGTAAAAAATGACTATTGCACACTATGACTTGGAGCGCATTCAAATGAACAATGCTGTATCAACCATCAGGGAGCTAGGATTTATTTTATTTCGGGGGGGGGGGGGGTTGAACCCCCATGAATCCCCCTGGCTACGGCCTTCTACCATCCCTGCATCCAACAATAGTGTTTTAGTGTATTTATATGCCTTTGCCTTTTCATTTCAGTATTGTTGGCCACGGAGTACCAAACACTCTTTCAGAACCTGCCTATGGTGTATACCCGGCCAGCAAACATGCAGTCACTGCACTAACCGAAACTTTGCGCCAAGAATTGACATTTTTAAAAAGCAAAGTTCGGATATCGGTAAGTCACTCGGGCTTAGATTAATCCCCCCACCCTAGGAAAGTAAGGAATACTGGGTTGCACAACCATCATCTACTAATAACGCATAGGGGTGCCATCCAGTATTCATTGCCTAGACTTTTCAAGCGATAGTGGGATAGTAGCCCCCCCCCCACGCTTGAAAAGTAGGGAATACTGGGCGGCCATCATCCACCAATAGCGCATAGCGGCGCCTTCCGGCGTCCAGTATTCCTTAATTTCTGAGATTTTTTCTAGCGATAGTGGGACTCGGCATTAGTCATTCTGTGATGTGATTCAGTTCTTATGAAAAACTTAAAACCATAATTAGCCAACTTGAATTTCGATGAAATTTGAGTTTTATACCTACAGGAGGGGTTGGTCACTTGCCCCCGTCAAGGACATTCTTTTTAATTTCCGATGCCACCTACCACGTCTTCTTTAATATTTCAGAGCTTCGGCTAATTGAAACGTCTTCTTTTGACCAATCAGAGAACACCTTTTAGCCACAACGGAAATTCATGTTTTGCGTGCTCTGATTGGTCCAAGAAGACGAAAACGAAAATGAAGTAATTTAAAAAAATTTCCTTGACGGGAGTGAATGTCCATGTCTCCTAGGTATATAAAAGTCCAATAAACTGATTTAATAAAGAGATTTGCTTGACTGATCAGACGACTGCAATCAACTGAGCCTGTAAATTTCGGCCAGCCAAAATTCACAGTATTGTCCTTCATTCCCCATTCAAGTCTCAATACGCGTAAACCTGGTTTTCCTCGACATAATAAAATCACTTCCGCACTACATAGAATCTTGAAAGAAATTCCAATCAGCTCTTTTAATTTGGGTATATTATTTGATTTGGTTACAGAGTGTAAGCCCCGGATTCGTAGACACGGAAATTGGCGAGGCTGGTTTGACCGCCATTGGTGCTGCCACCGATGGATTCAAAGAAGCAGTCAGGGATATGCCTAAATTGTACTCCAATGACATCGCTGAAGCTGTTGTTTACATTCTGTCAACACCTGGCCATGTTCAAATTCATGACCTCATCATTAAACCAGTTGGAGAGGGATGGTAAGTCTCCTGAGAGCCATTGGTGCTCCAAATGATGGATTCAACAACGGTATCAAGGAAAATTGCGAAAATTGTACCTAAATGACATTGCTGATGCACTTACACGTAGGCTACATTCTTCTGTCACTCCTCATTAAATCAGATGGAGAGAGTATATTATATAGGTGATTTCCCTGCGCGTGATTTCGGCAAAAAACCTTCTACGGACAGTGCCCCGATTGTGAAAACAAAAATCAGATGTTACCTATGCCTATGTGCAGGGACACCTAGTTTTAAAAATTCTGGGGGGGGGGGGGCAAGAATTCGGTACCCTGGAAAGTAGAAAGAAAATGCATTGGTAAATGGTTACTTAAAATGACTATAATGCAGAAAAGTTGGCTATACGAACAAAATTGGCGCGAAAAAGTTCCTAAAAGTTGGTGCAGTGCAAATGCCAAATTATGTGATTTATTTTTATGTTAATGTATGAAATATTAAGGGAGCCAAATATAATTATAAACTGCACAAAGGGCTGCCCCCCCCCCCCAGAAACTAGTCTGCGGGTGCAAGATGGACCGTGCCCCCCCCCCCCCCAAGTCGGCGTCCCTGCCTATGTGTATTTTAAAAATTGGAGAAATTAAACTTTTTTTGTAAAAATATTACATCATTGATTATAAATACTGTATATACTGTCCATAACAATAACTTAACTGTAGGTAGAATTTACTTTAAATGAAATATACAGCTGCAGAGCTCCAAATATCCTAACAGTTTTCAAAAACATTCTTCAAACGGATGCTCAGCCTCTTGGATCGATGAAGGCAGTCAAAGTAGCTTCTTTTGGTCGCAATTGTCAGTACCGTATTGCTTTCCTACTTAGACAGTAGCTTATAAGGAAAGCTTTGTGATGGTCGATATTTTTGATTTCGGGATTTCAGAGTATTTGCATGTACATTACCCAGGAACCCAAAAAAGTGTTTTCTACGAAATATCTGTCTGTCTGTTGGCTCAGTTGGGTATCTGGAGACTATAATACCAGCGGGTATTGAAATTTGGAAACATGGAAAGAGCCGCATTTTCGACTAGAACGTTAAGTGATGAAGCAGTAGAATCCGGGCCGTGATGACAGGCCGAGGTCGTTCGGAAAGCGTCCTTCCAAACGTTTCGTCAACTTTTGCAGCGGAACTGTGTATATAGACTTCTAATATTGTATCTCAGACGTCTACGTATATAGCTCCATTGAAGATGTCGACCTCAGATGTCGACGAAACGTTTGGAAGTACGCTTTCAGAACGACCACGGCCTAACATCCCGGATTCTACTGCTTCATCTCGTAACTCCGTTCGAAACAGCCTTTGTAATTAAATAGATCGATATGGTAGTGTTAAGGCGGATCCATTCGTCACTAAGCTGCTAAGCTGCCGCCACGTCTGTCCTTGAAATCGGTCTAAGATAAGTGGGGATATTGTAAAGTCTAATCTTGCTCAAGCATTACGTGATTCTTCGATAACAAACCCAACGATAAATATACAGCATGGTAAGCCCAAAATGATTCTCCACCCAGCGCGTCTTCCCGTGACGTCATTAAGAGTCTATCTATACGATTATCGTCATAGCATCAGGATTTGGATTGTTAGTGCAAGGCTCGTGCCCTGAAGTAAATAAATAATTATTTGTGTACTACTATATTACTGAGCCAACCTAGCTAAGGTAGAGGCAGGGCTGTAAAGCTGTCTAAATTAATCTATTGCGTTATAATTTATTCGATACTACATGTGTGCGATTTTTCTATTTTTACCGGGTGGTAGAGTGTACTTACCTTGTTCGGTAGCGGCGAAGAAGTTAGAATGAAGATCCGGGCCCGGAGACGCTGTATTTGTAGCACACCGAACAAGACGCGAGAATCAGGACATTTAATTTAGGATATAGGATTTAGGATATGTAAGTATTAAATTAACTAATTATTGAGAACTTGATAATAAGCATCCGAACCGTATGATTATGAGTGCAGAACTGACTGCCGGTACTGGCAGAATGTTCGCTTGTTGAAACATGTAAAGTTTTAACTATCCTCCCCCGGCGATGGGGATGAGGGGCAGGTGACCTGTCGGAAAAGAACAGGAAGGAAAGCAGGTTGGGACGACGATTCGCAGGGGCAATTGCGAGAGAAGATTGGGAGGCCCCAAAGGTAAACATACAGAGGAGAGAGAGTTAGTAGATTGCAGGCCTAGAAGAACGAGGTTGAAGAGTAGAGATGAGTAAAGTATATATAGTTGAGATTATTGAGACGTGGGAACCAGAATGAGATTCCTTACGGCGCGGCGAAGGGTAGTATTGTTGGAATAGACGTCTACTACACGGGTTATACTGTCGGTACCAGGGTAGGTTTTAACAATTTTTCCTAATGGCCAGGTACCTGGGTGGGTGTTCATGTCTTTTATCCATACAAGGTCGCCGTTATTGACGGTGTCAGTGGAGCGGGGCCACTTTTGCTTCTGTTGCAGGGTGTGAAGCATGTCCATGCTCCATTTTTTCCAAAATATTTGGAGGATAGACCGGATGCGGTTCCAGCGCTGACCAACTGATAGGGTAGTTTCCGGGTTGTTCGCAATAGGTTCTGGGGGTAGTACAAGAGGTCCCCCTACGAGGAAGCTGCCAGGGCATAAGATTGCGCCGAGTTCGGTTAGCTGGGCTGGTAGGTAGGGACGCGAGTTTACTAGCGCTTCCACTCGCGCAAATAATGTGACATATTCTTCGAAGTACATTGGCTGATTTTGAGCGACCAATGGTGTCAAAAAGAATTTTATCTGTTTGATAAGAGGTTCCCAACTTCCCATCCATGGGCTATAAGCAGGGATAAATGAGAATTTTAACTGCCGTGTTAAAGCAGACGATAAGATTGTGTCTTTTTCAGCTTCCAGGAATTTTGCGAATTCGGATATAGTTTTACTTCCGGCGCGGAAGTTTCCGCCATTGTCAGCGCGAATTTCTAGTGGGACTGACCGTCTGCTGCAGAAACGATCCAGGGCTGCTAGAAAATCCGTGGCAGATAGAGACGATACTGGTTCAATGTGGATGGCCCGGGTCGATTCGCACAGAAATGTGACACCCCATATTTTCTGAGTGCCTGAATTTCTTCTTGCTGAGAGTTTAACATGGTAGGGTCCGAATGCGTCGACTCCTACGATGTTGCGGAATGGGTAGCAGGCCTGAGTACGGAAGCTTGGCAAGTTTCCCTGTTGTGGAGCTAGAGGTTTTGAGTGCCATTTGGCGCAGGTTACACATTTGTGTATAATTGATCTCATTAAGGATCTGCCAGAAGTTATCCAGTAGGTTTGGCGAGCTAGTGATAAACTGAGTGATAGTCCGCCATGTCCAGATAGCAGGTGGTAATGTCGGCATATTAAGGTTGCAAGGTTACATTTTGAGTTGATTAATATTGGGTGTTTTGTAGAATACGTAGGTCGGAGTTATGAAGACGCCCCCCCACACGTAGTACGCCATTGCCGTCTAAGAATGGCGATAAATGCAGCGGAGGTTTGGTTATAGATAACTGCGAATATTTGCAAAGCAGAATGGATGACTGATTTACTTCGTCGTGACTGAGAATGAGCGATGACGGACGCGGCAATTTTGGTTTGCGCAAATGATCGACGAAACGTAGAAAATATGCAGTGGTTCGTATTAGGCGATTAAAGTTCGAACTTTTATTCAGAAGTTCCAGAATCACACATTCCGTATCGAGTTTTTTAGATGTGATAAATACAGTCTGCTTGACCTCCCTAGTATTTGTTAGTGTTACGAATTCGGGTTTGACATCGGGTAGCAGGGAATCGCACACACTGATCACAGGCGGTTGATCAGGGGGGAAATTGGTAGCGAGGAACGCAGGTCCACGAAACCAAAGGCGGCTATTGACGAGTTGCGAGGGTGTCAGACCACGACTGGCGGGGTCGGCCGCATTGTCTTCTGACTTGCAGTGTAGGAATGTTACATTGTAATCTTTCGTAAAGCTGATTATGTTAGATACTCGATTACCTGCATACACCTTTAACTTATATGTAGGCTTGTTAAGGTATGCTAGGGCTATTGTCGAATCTGAGTATAAGTAGGTACCATCAATCTTGTAGGGTAGATTTCCTGTGAATAACCACTTGATTAGCTTAGCCGCTAGTTGGATTGCTGCTAGTTCCAGCTGGGGAGTGGTTCGCTTTGTATGAATTGGAGCAAGTTTACTTTTGGCTATTAGTAAATGGCTAGTATTGGTACCTTGTTCAAAAGTTGAAATAAGGTATGCGGCACAAGCGTACCCTTTATCACTTGCATCGGAAAACAGAGCTAAGTAGTTTTTTCCGGTGGGGTTGGCTATAAAGCGGGGTATTGCAATGGTGCAAATAGCAGGCATTTCATTGATGAAGTTCATCCATTCGGCAGATAGGGATGTAGGTACAGGAGTATCCCAATCCTTCTGGCTGAAATCACCACACCACAGAAGCTGATTAAATCTTTTAATCCAAAATATGACTGGATGAATTAGACCGAGGCTGTCATATGTTCTGGCTAGATAGCTGGTGCAGTTTCTTCGGGTTACAGGTCCGGAGAATGTAGTAAGCTGAAAGCAGAAAACATCAGACTTTGGTTTCCAGTAGAGTCCAAGGACAGGGATGCTGGATTCTGGTGTTTCTGATAGACTGATGCTGGAGGCTAAGTTGCAATCTTGTAGGCCAGTGAGTACTTCTGGGTGAGAAGAGGCAAATTTGCTGAGGGCGAATTTTCCTTTAGCAAGCAGGGTTGTGAGTTCGATACGTAGTTTTGTGCATTCAGCAATAGATGACGCACCAGTCCATATATCGTCGATATAGGTGTCTGTAGATATTACTTGACAGGCGCGAGGTAATTGAGATTCATTTTCGATACAGAGCTGTTTAAGGCATCGTAGAGCAATGTAAGGGCTGCACTTAAGCCCATAACATAAGTGGTTAATCTTGAGTTCGGTTATGGTGCCTTGTGGAGATACGGAATTAGTTGAATCTACACGAGATAGTATGTGCATTTTCTCAGAGTCATCGTTCGATATTTTTATCGATCTGTAAAAAGTGTCGATATCAGCTGTGAAGCATACTCGATTCCAGCGGACTGATAGTATAATGTAGTTAATTGGTCTTTGCAGTGGTGGTCCACACATAAGTTGGTCATTAAACGTTGCGGTATGACCTGGGGCGGTTAATGTAGGGTCAAAGACTAACTTTGGTTTGTTATTTGAGCGTTTGCAGACCACGTGACTGTTGAATAGGTACTGATTGGTGATAAGTGATGGGCAGATTTGCTGTTTATTAATATAGTCTTGTAAGGCTGCTTGGTAAATGGGGTATTGCTGATTTTTTGATAGCCGGTTTTCCATTCCACGGAAGCTGGCAATCGCACGATGTTTATTGCAACCAATAGGTACTGGATTCTGCTTGAAGGGGAGACTGACGATGAATCTTCCGTCAACATCTCGAGAATGGGTAGCCGTAAAGTGTTTTTCAATTTCTAAATTCTCCGATGTAGGGATGGCAGGTTCCGATTCGGGGTCTGGAATTGATTCCCGTTTGAAAAGTTCTTCAATTTTTGTGGTTAGATTATCAGAGGCAGTAGCGAAATAAGAACAGGGCAAGATGCAGGTATCAATTGCATGGGGTACACGACCCATAATAATGTATCCGAATTCTGTATGGATAGCCTTCGGGATCTTAGGATCGGGCGATACTGCGGTATTGAGCTGATTTGATCCAGAAGACAATATGTCCATTGTGGACGCAGTGCTGAGTAGGATGTGAATTTCCTTGGAAACGAATGGTTTTGGATCGGCGAGTTGCAGTTGATTAATTTCCCGGACAAATTCTGGGTGAAGCGATATAGGAGATGTGTTTTCGGTGATCTTTTCTAGCACGTTAGCTGATATGTGTAGTTTATGGTTTTGGTTGTAACGTGATTCTAAGGTGCATGCAACAGTTCCAATTGTAGATAATTGACTGTTAGCGAGGCCTGAAATGTTGACAGTATTTTGTTTGTTAATTTGGAGACCAAGCCTCTTTGCAGTCTTGAGGCTTATTAGGTCTTGGTTGCTACCTGTGTCTAGCATTACATTAACTTCGTGGATAAAACCACAGTTATCAACCACAGAGCAGAGAACAGTGCCGAACAATGTTGTGTACTTGGGCGTGAATGAATTTGCATTACTAGATAGGCAGGTTGTGACTTGACCATTTGCTGAAGAGCTGGTGGGAGCAGGAGTAGCTGAGTACGTAGGTACGGATTTGCTGGGGCACAAAAGTGAGTGATGAGTCTTGGCGTTGCAGTAAATGCACTGCTTGGTGCTAGTGCAGCTAGGTAATAAGTGCAGGTTGCACATGCAGGCTAGACATCGATTTTGATGTGATATCCAAGAAGTACGGTCTTGGACGGACTTAGCCAAGAAACTGGAGCAACGAGTGATTCTATGAGCATCGCTGTTGCAGAAAATGCAAAATGCATTTTTGGATGTATTATTATAGGTTGCTGAAACCGGTTTCGGTTTCAATGCAGTTCTGACTGAAGTTGGTTTGTTGCTGAATTGGACTTGCAACGTTTTGGAATAAAGCTGGGAGGATTTCGATGTAGACTTCAAGTTGTCTGGAGTTTTCTCCGCGTCCAGCAGGAATAGGGAGTGCTGAGTTTTCGAAACGAAGGCCATTAGATCCTTAAATTGAGGTACGGTATTTTGGTCGACCTGATTTTCAAACAATCGACGGGTATAGGTGTCTAGATTACGTAGTGAAATATGTAATAGGAGTACGTCGGCTAAGTCAATGTTCGGTAGACTTTTTAGAGCCTGAATATTATCATTATGGATTTCCAGGTATTCTTTGAGGGAGGCTGGAGTTGCTCTTTTGGCAGGCGTGAAGTTAAACAATGAAGTTAGGTGAGATGAGACCAAAGTGCGTTGGCATTCATACCTTTCTTTCAAGGCTGCTATAGCATTGACGTAACCAGCGTCAGATAGCGGGTAGTGGCACACAAGCGCTAGTGCCTCAGTTCTGAGCAGAGATTGTAGATAATAAAATCTGTCGGCATTAGACAACGATGTATTTTCGCCATACACTGCCTGAAACAGTCGGATAAATGCAGGGAAATCTCGAATATCATTTGAAAATGGCGGAATATGAATATCTGGAAGACGAACGCCTTTTCGAGATGGCTGAGTAGGTACAGTTGCAGAGACTGAAGCAGTAGTTGCAGAGCGACTGTATTCTAAGGCTTCATGATATTTAACCCTTATTGTTTCGATGATGTCATCGAGGGCGGACGCCTGTTTAGAAAGATCCAGCTTTGCCTTGGGTTCGAGAAGAATATTATTCTTGTAGGTTGCTTGCACTAACATCCTGGACTCGCGTTGCAACTCGCTCGCAATGTCCAGTTGCTCTTTGTGCAAGGATAACTTGGATTTGGCGTATGAGTCCACTAAGTTCCTAATTTTGGTTACTCTTGCGAACAAATCCTCAAATTCTTGCCGTAGAACAGTATTTTGATCGGCGGGAGATAGAGCATATTCATTATCAGACATTTTCGGAAAGAAAGATAGAAAAAAATGAGAGCTGAACTGAGCAGAGTTTTATGCGTAAATTGGACCGTTAAGAATGGCAATTTAGGTACGCAGTTTCATAGAACGGATTGAAGGACCATATAGACGCGACTAGGCGTGGTAGGGTGGTAGAGTGTACTTACCTTGTTCGGTGGCGGCGAAGAAGTTAGAATGAAGATCCGGGCCCGGAGACGCTGTATTTGTAGCACACCGAACAAGACGCGAGAATTAGGACATTTAATTTAGGATATAGGATTTAGGATATGTAAGTATTAAATTAACTAATTATTGAGAACTTGATAATAAGCATCCGAACCGTATGATTATGAGTGCAGAACTGACTGCCGGTACTGGCAGAATGTTCGCTTGTTGAAACATGAAAAGTTTTAACTACAACTACCCCCCCCCCCCCAAAAAAAAGAAGGGCTGGGTCCGTCCCTGACCCAGGTCCCAAGATTGATCCGCTCCGTTGAACAGTTTGAGTAAATTCCTGCAGTTTTTAACTGTAACCGTGTCAAGAGAACCTAATATATTTTATCTCCTAATAATATTTAGCTTACCCTAGGGCCCCATTTTCCCTGTAGGTATCTGCATACAGCATAATAGTCTCCTTAAAACAAAACAAACGTAAATGACAAAATTCACTGCTTCACAAGCACTTTCACAAGTGAGGCAAATGGTCGGTGGAATAGCCGCCTCACTTGTTCCGAAATGTTTCATTATATAGCCTAGCAAGCCGAATGATAAAAAAGAAATTACGCCTATAAACATGGCCGACCTTAGAAAAAATTCATTGTTTCTTGTCATAAGCCCAACACGTCAATATCAAGCTATTTAGATGTTAAGGGACCCAAGGTCAAGTGTACAGAACTTACAGAGCCTGTATTCTATTGGCAGCCATGCCTTATGCATGGTTCATGTTTCTTTTTTTAATTTGCCTCTATTCTCGTTTTTATATTGAAACCCTACCACCTGGAAACGCTTCTTTTGACATTTCCTTCCCTATTTCTTCCTACATTCCACCACTAAACTTCACTTATGGTTAGGCACAAAATAGCGGTAAATCTAAAACAAATTAACAATTCAACAGGCAGAGCTGACAACTCAACGCCGGCTCAGTAATTAGTTTTGCGGACTTGCAAACGAAATCACTGGATTGCCAGTGTATTCATGTATTGGTCTAATGACGAGAACCACACGCTTAGACAAGGAAACTACTTTTTACCGCTTCATTGCAGATTGCCGTCTGAAACGCCTGAGCAAGCTTGGCTATTTTCGCCTTGCCTATCTGTGATTCCATGTTCCTTATGACGTAACTGCGCAGTAGAGAATCATTTTTACCACAGAAGGAGCAACCATGTACATAAATGATTGACATACCATGTTGTTCCCTAGCCAGCCAGCACGCATGCACACTCTATTGCTCCAGACTGTTATATATCAGGCTGTGATTCCAATTATTGTCGATCTCCTTTCTTGGCTTTCTTAGTGCAGTACCTTCAGTCAGTTCAGTGCAGCAGTGGAGTCCAGGTGTTTTATAGTCGACTAATATTTTTTCCCTGTACAAAATGGAGCGCTGGGAAGGCAAAATTGCTGTTGTTACAGGCGCTAGTGCCGGTATTGGAGCAGCTACTGTCGTCGAACTTGTGAAAAAAGGTCTAAAAGTGGTTGGAGTGGCTAGGAGGGAAGAGCGAGTAGCGGTAAGTGAAAAATATAGAATAATATACAATAATAGTAGGCCTACGCATTAAAGAAGAACGATTAGTTGAGTCTTGAATAACTTAAGGTGCCCATTCCATTGACCGGCTAGGGCTATTTCCAAAAACGGTGACGTGGTAGCAGACATTCAAGACTTATTAGGTGGCGCTTCCACCGACCTCGCATTGCAGAATTGACGGAAATGTTTATTTTCCTCTATGCCATAGTTAAAATTGATCAATGATCATACAGTAAAATCACATACAAACTAAAATTAAAAAATGGCGTCATGGGATATTTAAGTACAAACATTTTAATAGATTTCTATAAAAAGAAAAACTCTAATTTCCGTCAATGTCATTTGCATTCTGCAATGCGAGATCGGTGGAAACGCATCCTAAGTCTTGAATGTCTGCTACCACGTCACTGTTTTTGGAAATAGCCCTAGCCGGTCAATGGAATGGGCGCCTAATAGCTAGGTACGTACCGGGCACTTAGGGGGGTATTCCATATACTTCAATCGTCAACGAAAAATTGAAAAATGACGTTTTAGCAGACATTAAAGACATACTAAAAATTCTGCTACCACGTCAATTTACGTCATTTTTCAATTTTTCGTTGACGTTGTACGTATGTGGAATGGGCACCATAGTGTAGAGCTACGACTTGTCTACAATCCCATGGTGCGCTTAAAGGCTCGCACAAGTACAGGCACGCTACCACTATTAGGCCTACAGGCGCGTACTAATATGTCACCGAACAATTTTAATTCAATAATTGTTTTTTTATTTTATTATTAGAACTGGGCAGTGGTGGTTCCAGAGCCCCCCCCCCCCCCCCCCGAGAAAGATTAGCGTACACTATATATAGTCCCGCGCCTTAAAATATATATAAATTTATATATAGAAAATAGGAAATTCTTGACAAAAACCTTAGTATGGTAACATGAATATGTCTTCCATGTTTAAATTATAAATTTTACTGTATAAAAATCTTAAAACCCCACTATTTTTAATTTTCCACCCGGGGAGACCCCCGGGCCCCCTGCTTCCAGCAATATGAATAAGCATTTCAGAATTCCTTTGTAAGCTTTAAAAAAAAAATTATACTTTCCTGCTGTTACAATACGCAAAACCCCACTATTTGGCAAATTCTTCCCCCGGGGGAGACCCCGGATACCCATTGGGTCCCAATCTCACTTTTCAAGTAATTCACTGTAAATTATTGTGCCTTGTTTCAATAACAAACACACCAATTGCACAATCACCAAAAATTAATTTGGATTGGTAGGCTACAGGGGCGTTTAACTTCAATGGAGGTTTTCGTTATACGCGGGAACTGTTCTGATTGGCCCTGACCCAAACCCACGATAGCCAACCGTGAAATTGTATTTTTTTTTTAATTTGATGTTGGTGAAACCTGTTTGTGACTTACTACAAACATCCCGTGGCTGCAGATCCTTGTCAACATGGCGGCTAGTGTAGCCTCTATAAGCTAAGTACAGGGTTGAGACTGAGTCAGATATCCGTTCTGCAATGTGTAAGACTTCGACATATTTAACGTTGATACTTATCTCTGATATTTGGCTTATGGTTAAGGGGTGCCCCGTAAGGGTTACTATGCCTCCCGCCGTTCTAGTTAATATATTTCTATGAAAACAACGGACATTCCGAGTTCCGACATTGGACACAGGGTTGCCGTTTTGCGTGAAAAATCACGAAATGCGTGTATTTTCAGAGTTTGCGTGATGTGCGTGTAAAGTGCGTGTATTTTAGACCAAATTGATTTTATAATTAAATAAAAATATTGAAATTTAAACCAATAAAATAATAAAAAAAATAAAACCCAGGAAAAATGAAAACTTTAAAAAAAATAAAATGCGCGAAAAATGCTGTTTACCTTACCTGATCTAGGACCACAGACCACAAGTGACAAGACCCCAACACAACTCCAAAAATCAAATTCCAAATCTACTCGGCCGGCGGGCGGCCATTGTGATTTGCTCATTATTTCATATTTGTCTGCCTCTGCGCCAAATGGGCGCAAAATCGAACAAGATAATAAACATGCATATTATAGAACAAAGAAATGCCACATGTGAGAGGTCTTTCTCTGATTGAAAATTAATTAAAAAAACTACTTATTTACGAACCACAATGTCTCAAAAGAGGTTGAACTCTTTTGTTCAAGCGATAATAAGGCGACCACTTAAAACCTTAAAACCCCACGATTTTATGGAAAGTCAATATTTTGGGCCGAATTATTTAAAAAGTAATAACATAATAAAGTGCTCATCTGAAAAATCTAAACATTTTTGGCAAGATGCGTAAAACCCCGTATTTCAGGTCTATTTAACAAACATCTTCTCCCGGGGGAGACCCCTGGACCCCCTCGTTTGGCATTAGCCTATGTACATCGCCTGTAAACATCGAAACGTTACTCCTATCAAAATGCATGAAACCCCACCATTTCATGCTCATCTTTCAAGAATTTGCTCGTAATTGGATTCATTGCCTGTAAAATCTAAACGTTAACCTATCAAAATGCCTAAAACCCCACTGTTTCCGACCTATTTTTCAAACAAACAAAAAATCACCCGGGGGAGACCCCCGATCCCCCTTGTATGTAGTTATATTCATCGTCCGTACAATTGAAACATTAGTCCTATCAAAATGCGTAAAACCCTTACCATTTCAGCCCTATTTTTAAAAAAAATTCACCCGGGGGAGACCCCCGGCCCCCCTTGCTCGTAATTATATTCATTGTCTGTAAAATCATCAAAACGTAACAACTTAATAAAGTCGTTATCTACAAAATCTAAACATTTTTGGCAAGATGCGTAAAACCCCGTATTTCAGGTATTTAACAAAAATCTTCACCCGGGGGAGACCCCCAGACTCCCTCGTTCGTATTTAGCCTATATACATCGCCTGTAAAGATCAAAACATTACTCCTATGAAATTGCGTAAAACCCCATCATTTCAGGCTTATTTTTCAAAAATTTTGACCCGGGCCCCCCTTGCTTGTATTTATATTCATTACGACCCTTGGCCCTTGGGGCCCCCGTTCACGTCTCCCGAACCCCCGGGCCCCTGTGCGACGGACACTAATGTCATTAATTTAAATGCTGCGAAAGTCCTTGAGAACGGTTTTCCCCTTATTCTACACTATCATGAAAATGGGGGGGGGGGTGAATTAAACACCGCCACCCTCGAAAAACTATCGTTACGCCACTGGAAGTAAGAAAAATAATTCACACATATTTTTCAGCCCCACTACAAGGTAAGCATAGAAGTTGTTAGGTAAAATTAGCAAAACAAATGACATATTTTTTAGTTACCATACTAAAAAAAATTAATATAAATTATGTATTATATATATATATATATATATATATATATATATTATATTAATATGCATATATATTAGCCGAGTAGTTGCTTGCGTGATATGTCGTGAATTTTGAACATCAGTGGCGTGATATTTCATATTACACGTCCGGCAACACTGATTGGACAACACACAGCGGCCTTTAATAATATTATATATTTTTAATAAGTTTTGTGAGCCAATATAAATTTGAACTACGACGGGAAGTGAGGTGAGTAAACATATTTCATGTGCCTGTTTTTTTAAACATTTTCAGTTGTATACCATCCAACACCTTACATATATTACATGGTTTTAATTTTCAAAATGGAAAATCGTTAGCATGTGCAACTCATTTGTGTAGCAAAACAACTAAAATTTGTTTAATTCATCATTCATTCCTTGTTTGTGAAGGGTTCAAGTGAGAAGGAAAAATAGTAAAAGGTACATTTGGTAAATTACAATTTTTTAAATAAATTTTTTTAAAACCTACGCACTCACTTTGTTAGATCTCTTGTCAGTGCTATGAGATATGCCCGTAAGATTTTAGCACAACCATATATGCCTAGTTAACAAAAAAATGTGAAATGTGTGACCTACAATAATTTAATCACGTTAAGTTGGACACTTACGAGTCAGTTTTGACCATGTGTAAGAGGTTATTTGAACCCACAACGTGGAAGTAACTGTTTGAAAAAGGAAAATTACGTTACAATTGCATTTTAATCTACACAATAACTTGATACACAAATTGCACCTTAATGTAGCTGGCATATACAACCTAACTTGTGTGTTGACAGTGACCTTATTCCACTAACATTTTAACTGTGGAATGGATGAAGAAACTCTTGAGCATATTCTCCTGCAATGGTCCATTCCAAGCAGGGAGAAGGACTTACTCGTGACGGCAGTGGGAGGAGGAGGAATAGAAAAAATTCTGGGACGGAAGAATCTTTGGGCACTGGTGAATGAATCATCTGGCCATCGGCATCACCTGAAGCTGGAACCCAGTAGTAAGAAGTAAGAAAATGGCAGTCGTCGGTGCTGACAAGTTGAACTCCATAGTATTTTCTAGCAATCTCAGATAGGGGTGACGATAGTATATTAAGGGTGTACAGCCCGTAGGAAATTGGCAGCCCGAAATAATTAACTAATCATGTTATTTAACATTTGTCTCATTAAAGTTGTAAAAGACTACTTCATGCATCCTATGATAAGATATAGTATTTCTAATATTTTAAATTGTAGCTTTTTCATCGACATGATAATATTTTGTAAACAATAACCTTATTATATGATGCATAAAGTAGACTTCTACAACTGAAATGAGCCAAATCTTTAATAACTTGCTTAGTTAATTAAATAAAGTTTTAAATTTCGGGCTGACAATTTCCTATGGGCTCTTTAACTAATCTGCTATTTTTCCTTTCCTATGTGTAGACCTACGCTATTATAACGAAAGCATTGGCATTTCGAGTACCTATTCGACAGATTTACATGCTGCTTTTACGGTTCCAGAAACAGGAAAAGTGACACTATCTATGTTGTTAGATTTGTGGAAATATCCTTCTGTAACGGACTGGTGCGAGTTTACCCAAATATGCTTTCATTTTTATTAATTAGTGTAGGTAATGTCAAATTTCCATGGTCAGTAATTGTACCATGGCTGCCTACTCATGTTCCGATCAATTAGAAACCTATAATGGAAATTAATATATAAATGATCAATTACGGTACCTACAGTATATGAAGTGGCAAGGTATTAAGATGCGCAGGTCTCTACACACCATGTGATCGGAGAAAGGAGAAGCATCGTTACTTTTTCTTCTTCATATTTGTGCGGGTAGTTTGGCTTATCATATCATTTGAACTTTCAGGAGATGTCATGTCAGCGATTTATTAAGAGAATCTAGTTCGGGATGATCATGCATGCCGCCTTGATAAGGAGGAGAAAGATAGACGTGATGCTGGAAGAAGAAGACATTGTTCGCTATGCAAAAGCCTGAAGGATTCGGTTTATTGGCGGCGAATGGCTCATCACCGAGCAAGGGAAGGCTCGCAACCGATGAAGAGTATAGGTGGAACCTGCACAAGATGTCAGTCTCGACTTTCCAGAAGAAGAGCAAGGACGAGAATGTATTCCTATTTCCACATAACAATCTATTTCGACGTGTTGATACATTACATTTCGAGCTATTCACGTTATCACAAATAATTTGTAGATGGATTTTGTATGGACTGAGTTCAATTTAGTAATAAAAAGAAATGTATATTTCTTAATAAGTATAATGTGCGTTGGTCATTGAGTATTTCTTAATTTTGTATTTAATATGTTAGGTACGGCTTAGTGTGGAACTATGAAAAAAAAAATAGTTTGTTTAAAATAAGGTGAATACTAACAACGTTGTCAGAGTACATACCAGAGTAGTCATTAAAAATCAATTATATAATACAAAATAGGTCAATATAATATTAAATAGGAAGGGAGCGCGAGCCAGGCCGGCTTGAAAAAAGGAGCGAATGATTCAGACGCGGGAGGGCCAACGTTATTATTATTTTTTTTTGGCAGTTGGCAGTCTTTCCCTAACAAAATATTAACATTGAGTTAACGTTCTTATATATTATGTTGTTCTGTGGGTAGGCTACACCCAGCACTTTTCCCGGAATGGCCCCCTCCGAAAATCTGTCCTGGACCCGCCCTTGGAACTGGGACGGATTTTTTTTGCTCAATGACTATGGGATGCCACGTTGTAGAAGGGTTTATATTATTTAGGCCTACTATATATAATTAACTAATTAATTTTAAGCTCTTCTTCTTCTGCTTATCCCCACTATACAGGCTTTAATGGGGCTCGAAAACACTGCTGATGCATCTCGGTCTCACGACACTTCACCGTCTTCGGACTCGCAACTCGCAGTTGTCAGGTTATATCGTCCTTCAATTGGTTTCGCGAATGTCCCTGAAGTCTTCTTTCCGTCATGCTTGATTTGTGCATCCTGTTCCGCATGTACGGTCTTGAGATATTCTTACAATCTAGCCAACTAGACGTTGCTCGCTTTTATAAAACAGTCGTTGTTTTCTCCATTGAGTAATCTGTATATTTCGGCGTTGTTTCTCACGCGCTTGGAGTCGAATATACAGTATGCACTGAGAGAAATCGTAAGGAACTTTTTTCCTGTTGGCCCATTTTCTGTTCCATGAACAGACTCGGACGCTTCGCTCAGCAAACTCGTTTTCCCTTGGGCGAAATCCTGTTGATGTATCAGAAAATTCCTGGTGTACCATCAGAATCAGTGGTTCCTTACTTTTGTAACAGAACTGGTTCCTTGGAATTTCTGGTGGGTCAATAGTAATGGAGTCTTTTGCGTTCACTCCAAAAGGAGTGTTCCGTTACCTGTTAAGCAACTAATACTGTTAGATTTTTCCTATGAACTTTTCTCCTTAGACGAGTAAGGAACATTTTTTGTTTTCCGTTGAGCCAAAAACACCATATATTTCTTGTTGGGCCACGGAGATCTGAGTTCCATAGTGTTCCTTGCAATAAAGGAATGTTTTTTGTTGCCGTAAGAGAATGCCGATCATGAAAGTGCTGTTGTAATACTTGTATGTCGCATCCTTTTCTAGTAATAATACACTTTGAAATACCTACCGTAGTCCGTACTAGAGTGTCAGCAATATTCTGGAACGGTTCTTACACAATTGCTGCATTCATATATTTCTGCAGAATTCGTAAGAACTACCTTGAAATTACGATGTATGGTACACCGTATTAGGTGGGGAATTTAGGGACGTAGGGCAAGGGCGAATTCTACGATCCAACTGATCTTCAATCGAGGTATACCTTCTATGTTACAGGTCTATGTAATGGGTTATAGGCCCTATTGTATAAGAATATTGGGTTATATAGGTAGGGTTACCAAAGTATCATTCTATATAGGCCTAGTGCAAATTTCCTTCTGAAGTGTGCTGATATTATGTCTAGTGTAAATTTAAACTTGTGCATTTCACTGTTAAAAACTGCTATGCTTGAATTAAAATAAATAACAAGCAATTTTATATTATGATATAAGTTCCCGCCAAATTTTGAATTAAATTTAAAGCGCGAAAAAGTTTTTCATTTCATCATTATTTCACATTTATAACGTTAAGATACCCATTTTTTTTCCATGTTTCTCGCAAATTTCCTGACATTCCTGACTGTCCGGGAGAATCCCTGACGTCTGGTAACCCTAGTTATAGGAAGAATTTGCACCGTACATCATAATTATAATATCTTACTTCTTTGACGAAATTAAAAGAGCATCAAAGCAAATGGTTCTCATTATTTTTTCAATTGTTAAAATAATAAACACCACCTTGTTCAAGGTTAGAGCGTCGGTACCAAAACATTATAGGAAAATTGAACTGCGGAAAATATGATAGAACCTAAATTCTAAAAGTTAAAGAGGATTTTATATGAACAAGGTCAATGACATAACAATAACTTATACAGAGAGATCCAGTGTACTTTACTTGACAATTTCAAGAACCTGCCATTAGTGTGGACGAGTCAGCTTAGGGGACATATAGGAATCGAAATATAAATATTAACAGTGGTATATCTTAGTGGAGGTACAAAACAGAACTGCATTACTGGAGGGAAAGACCCACCACACGGCTTTATATATTAGGATATAGCAATGGCTAATTGTAGGCAAGAACGGGCAATGGCTGAAGTGTAATCTAAGAAAGTATTTTCCCCAACTTTTCTACTTTCTCAAAAGTGTGTCAGTACCTCTCTCATACCCCCCCCCCTCCCCTCCCACCGTCCCTTCCTCTTGTCAGGACTCTCCCATATTTGGTTAAGTCGTGCTGGCACCTGCTACAATGTCAGTGGTAAGCATGTATAGTCCACGCAAAATGAGAAAAGTATGGACATGGAATGTTTTGATCCTGTGCAACACTAGGTAAAAATATTCTTTGCACAATTTTTGTTATGCCTTGCATCCAATGGCAAAAAGTTAACACAAAATGGTGCAAATAATATTTTTACAGTGTTGCACAGGATCAAAACATTCCATGTCCATACTTTTCTCATTTTGCGTGGACTGTACCTATATGTGCTTAACCCAGCTTTGGCACTTGCGTAGTCGGTGTGGTTGGCGTCGAAGAGTCAACCAGTTTGCCAATGAATGGCCATATATACAGTATATATAATGTGTAATTAAAAACTCTAAATTTTAATATATATATATATATATAATGCCAATGAATATGAACTTCATTCGGGAACAATGCCAATAATACCAAAAACCAGCATGGGTATATTTGTTTGCTGGACATGGTTCAACACCAAAATTAGATCTAAGTTCATAAAAAAAAACTTCAATAATAATATAATAACCCCCTTACTCTTTGCAGGAGTTGCAAAAGGAACTACAAGGAGCGCCAGGCGTATTATATCCGAAAAAGGCTGATGTTTCCAACGAAGAGGACATAATAGAACTTTTCAAATGGGTCAAACAAACATTCGGAACTATTCACATTCTGGTTAATAACGCTGGAATTAGTCGATATGGCAAACTATACGGTACAAAATAATTATTAGTTTATTTATGAACTTGTTGCCTAAAAAATGTTGATAGTTGCCTAAGCCTACCTATATCTATAGACTATAGTACTTATATGGGCTCATTTTCCCTATAGCTACAGTACATGCTTGTATATATTAAATCAAGTGCTGTGATATGGGTTCACAATACTGTTTAAAAATGGCTTAATTTATACTCATGGTACAAACCATATAATGGTATAATATATAAATATATGGTATAAGCCATTTAATTAGTTGACTGAATGTTTTTCTATCTACAAAAGGTATACGTTATTTTGTCCATGGACGTCAAAGTCTGACCAGCATTTAAGTCATATAACGCACTTTGTTCTGACTTCAGCAATGCGCTTGGTGTTTTTAACCAATATTTTAAACAATATTTTATGTATTTTAATTAGGTACTGGCCGGCCAGACAGTAATGCTACCTATAGTAGTCATTAAATTTGCAATCGGAAACCAACCTTGCTACCTATAACTGAAAGTTCTCCTATCTCAGCTACTGTTGTAATTGTAGTCTACATAGGTACCTATAACTTCATCCAAATATTGCATTAAAATATAAATAACCGATTCGGCAGCAATTTCGTTTAAATAACTTAGAGTAACAAAACAGAACAGGTTGTTTTCCCAAACAAAGATTAGGTTTTGAAGAAATAATTCATTATTAGAAAATTCACGACCCAATGTATAGCGTATTACATAATATAGTATACTTTAGGTTGGCTTGTCCAGCCCGGGGGGACTTTTGGCCGCTGCCACTACACCACGCCACCTCGGACGATCTTCTAATAATATAGTATATATAGTACTATCATTCTAGATAACGTCTTCAATATGGGCCATGTTATTTTTTATAGATCAAGATCCCAAATACTGGAGGCAGATTTTAGATACAAACGTAATGGGCTTGTCGGTCTGCACTCAGCAAGCACTCAAACTAATGAAGGAATCTGGAGTTGACGACGGTCATATTGTACATATTAACAGGTGAGGCGTGAAAACTGAATACCTATTGTCGAATTTTCAAGCTTATAGTCTGCATTAGGGGTAGCTGACCAGTGGCGTTGCCCACTCCTGGATCACCCCAAAATGGGTTCTTTTATCTTTTTTTTATATTAAATTTTGCCTCTTGATTCTCATAAATGGGTAGAGGACTCTGTCATACACCATATGCCTACTATATGGTAAGGAGATTATTTTTTCTTCCATGAACTTCATAATTATTCGGTAACTTTCTATCGCCTAAGTTAGTTGCACGGAAAACCCCTTGCACTGAAACTGAAAAATTTCTCGTAGCTCTAGTCTATTTTTACTAATATATAGCCTACACATTTGTATATATATACAGTATATAATAGGCCTACTGTACTACCTACAATATTATTATTATTATTATTGTTAATTTTGCCAATAAATAAATTATTCAAGTATAAATTAATAAGAGATAACTATTTTAAAAAGATAATACCAAGTAGATGATAAAGGGAAGTACAAAATACAGGAAACCCAAAAAAGCTTAAGTTTGAGGTAACATATATCAAATATGGAGAGAGATTAAACAAAGTACTTATACCAAAGAAGTTAAATATGAACTTCCTCCAAAAATGAAAAAATGGAAACAAATGGGTGAGTTAAAAGCGGGTATAAAAGATATGGTTGGTCAATGGGGGAGGTAATAAAAAACAAAAACAGACTATTGACATTAGCCTAAAAGAACAAGTAAAAATAAAATAAAAATCAAATCAAATAAACATTATAAATAAATAACAAAAATAAATGATTAAGCCTTGTTTAGCAGCACTGTATGAGCCTTTTGTCCCAAATAAGCGCTAGCTTGGGGATGCGGGATGTACAATTATGTAAGTTATTGTATTTTGTAATGTATATGCTCCTTGTCCAGTTGTCCAGGGAATACTGGACAAGGAAAAGAAAAAAAAGAAGAATTTGATTGTAATTGTTAATAAATCTATGGGCTGCAGGATGTTTTGTCTTTATAATTTGATGATTACTGTCTAATGTATTATATTTTACGTAATTTAGCAAAACAAAATTTATTGTGACATGAAGGTTTTTTGCAAATAAATGGTTAGGCTAGGCCTATTTATTTGTTTATTATATTCGGGGGTGGGTAATAAATCCTATAATGAAAATTGGGAAATATATCTTAATAGGGACGTCAGAAACAAAAATGCAGTCTGTGGGGGAAAAGAAATGAAGAGCAAGTTTCCCCCCATGAAAATTGTTACACCTATGCATAACCAAATATTTGCAGTATTTTCCTTTATTAATGTGCTGGTTTCTTTCTATATTTCAGCATACTTGGTCACAGTGTCCCCAGTATGTCTGTTCCAATCACAGGGATGTACGCTGCCAGTAAGCACGCGGTAACCGCACTCACTGAAACCTTGCGCCAAGAATTGCGCTTCCTCAAGAGCAAAATTCGCATCTCTGTAAGTTTTCTACGCGCCGTTCATAAGCCATGTGTTTTAGGAACCCAGTGACAGTGTAAAGCCAAACAATGATTGTCTATAGCCCGTTAAAACGCTCGCAGAATGTTTGGACGAGAGTTAGCAGGAGTGAGTGGGGGTGGTTTCTCCGGAATATCAATTTTTTATTAAATTTGTAGTAAGTTATATAACTCTATAATCTGATCAATCGCAGATATATTATGATTGTTTATTTTGAAATGTGAAGTAGGTATTTCTTGACTTGTGTCACGTTTATTACGATGAGGTAAGAGAGGCGAAATTAATAAGCAACAATTATTACAAACTAGATTACAAAAAATAATTCTTAAATGGGCAAGTGGGCAATGGGCGTGTATGAAATCAAACATGGCGCCTTGCTGTGAATGGTGTAATGTATCCCGCCATCTCGGCCCATGGCCTATATCCACATCATATTACTATGGGTTAATTGTAAGAGTGGGCCTAAAGGCCCAAAATTCGCCCATATGGAAAATAAAGACAATTTTCTTTCTTTCATAATTTACGTATTGGTGCCCATCCAAAGCTAGGGACCGCGTCGACGACCTTTTCTGAGTGGCACACCCGCGCACTGAGTGTAAAACACGTGGAATGCTACACTTACACCGAGCGTTTTGCATCCAGTCCCGACTGGGCTGCTTGGGTTGCTACCATGGCTGCCATGCTGCATGCTGCATATAGCATAGTCAGTGCGTCAGTGCTACCTCAAGCAATGCAGCACTATCTTTGCTCACCGGTCCTGAGACCTCTGTTTCGCGTGAGAAAACAACACGTATTCTACGCGTTTTCAATTCAGTCACAAGGGCTGTGCTGCGTAGGTTGCTACCCAGCTGCATATACAGTAGCTCTCATCACGTCAGTATACTACGCGCATTACCTCTGTTTTTGCATAATTTTAGCCATTATTTTTCAGAGTATAAGCCCTGGCATAGTCACGACAGAAATAGGGGATGCTGCCAATGCTGCGATGAAAGAAGAGGAACGATTCGACCGCAGTAATCTGACAGGCCCCGGGGGCGCTCCTCGGCCCGCCCTCGAAGGCAAGGACATCGCTGATGCCGTTATATACGTCCTATCGACGCCGCCCCACGTTCAAGTCCATGAACTGATTATCAAGCCTGTCGGTGAAGCTATCTAGAGAGATACTTCTGGGATTTTGCAATACAAGGTGGATAACATATAAACTGACTTTTGTTCTTTATTTACCTGTAAAAATCAGTAAGTTAGCCAAACAATCCGACAGACATGACAATGAATGTAGTGTAGGATTCAGTGTCATTAAGTATATTTTTATGCTCCCTATAGCCAGCTCAAATCATTGAAGGCTTACAATAACTTGAAATCCTTTTTTCCCCCGCCTATGTCCCGAGGTGGGATCGGCGATACGGTAGGGTCTGTCATTTCACCATTTTTTGCAGTTCTGTGCTTCGGTTGCAGTTACTCCTACAATTCTGAGGTTCCGTATTGGCGGACTTTTGCTCCTACTGTTAATCTGGGCCGTCCTCGTCTTCTTTTTTCCTCAGCTTCGATATGTTTCACGCCCTTGATTAGGACTTAGGTTGATGATTAGCGTTGATAAAAACATAGCAGCAACTACCTATAATATTTAAAAAATTGACCGGCAGACGATTGTATTTTCAGCCGAGAATCCGACAGACAATTATTATTGTCTTCAAAATCGTGCATGAATGAGGCTGAATAATAATATTATTACACACACTCTTAGAATGCTCCAATGTTTGACGACGCTTTGCCACTTTATTCGTGGGCGTATTTTGTATAGGCGGCTGTCAATATTCCGTCATTTGTGCATTAAAAACAGATGAGATGTTTGTTTTAAGGAGACTATTATGTAGATACTTAACTTATCAATTATAAATTAAGTTATAATATGGTAGCGCCTTCTTATTGACGGTCTCTACCATATTATAACTCAATTTATACAAGAAAAGTTTCTATAATAGATAAGTATCTACATATTAGTCTCCTTAAAACAAACATCTCATCAATTATTTATTTTTAATGCACAAATGACAGATTATTGACAGATGGAATAGCCACCAAAGGAATCTGTAGTTTTAACGCTATAAAACCGAATGTACCCTAGTGATTGTTTGTGTCCAAGGTTTGAAAGACTTGATTCGTTTGGGCAAGCATATTCCGGTACGTAAGTTGTCAAACAAACGCAATAACATAATTATATATATTGCCGCCGTCCGAAGCTCTAAATTTCTAAACAATTCTAAAAAATAGATCAACTTAAAAATATTTAGAACATTTCCCCGCGCTTTTACAAGGCTATGACAAATTACTTGAACGACAGCTCTGCTATAGTTCCGCCATTTTGATTTTTGAAAGTTTTGAAACACATTAATGCAAACAATCATAGTCACGTGATACAAATGCACTCATGCACGCGAATTTATTTTTAATTTAATTTTTATTTTATAGTTTTATACGGTTGTTACGTATTTTAGATTTACTATGCAGTGAATGAAAACTGTTGTTATGGCCGTAAGTAGCTTATTATTTTTAAAATATATTATTTACATTTTTACAATGTTTTTGTGAACCAAATTTCGGTACAGTGAGCCGAGAATTACATCGCGTAATAGGTTATTAACTGCGTAGAAGATTATAGTATAGGCAAGTTTTTTTTTTTGTTTCTACTAAAAAAAAAGTTTATGCTGAACAAGGCACACTAGTTAGATTTTTAATTCAAGTTTTTAGGGGTGTCAATTTTAACGATTCGGCCTTGGGGAAGGCCACGCTTGACTATATGAAACTCAAGGCCACGCTTCTTGGCATTACCCATTTTTGACAATTAATTATTTCTATTACAAATTACTCATCAATTGTTATTTTTTGGGACCATCTAGAATCTGACTAATTTTTGGTAAACCCCTAATAAAATAACAACATTTATTTTGTCCTTGTTTCGTTTATTTAGCCAACCCCATTTCTTAAAGAATTGAAGGTCCACCAGCGAAGCAGAGTATTATTTACTTACAGCCCATTCTAAGGCTAATTTTTGCATTGACAGGTATACTGTATATATATACATTGCTTTTGGTGTTTTGGTGCCAATTGGTGTTAGTAATTTATTGGGTATTATATCATTTATATCGCACCCCTTTTTCAATACTGCCATAACCCTAAAAAATTGGAAAATCTGATTTTTAGCCCAACATAAAGTATAACTTGCAAAGTTTACGCTTGGCAATAGTGTCATATCATTAGTATGCAAGAAATCCGTTTTTTTAGCTAGTGTCACTATTGACATATTTGGTTTTGGCATTTGCTGAGGGGGAAATACCGCTTCAAGCCAGGTTGTGGGGGGGGGGGGGGATCCCACACTAAGAAGTTGGCGATCGTCCACGTATAAGTTTTATATTATTGCCATAAGCTGTGATAGTGATAAGTTCTTGTTGAAGACTACTTCAATTTTAATCTTTTAAAAATACAACTTGCTAGAGTGACTTAACCTCTTACATGGCGTTCTTGATGACTGGAATGGAGTAAAATTGCAAACTATAGGCAGTGCCTTAACCTGTGATATGGCAGTATTGC
The DNA here is from genome assembly GCA_963971405.1 of Psococerastis gibbosa. Lineage (NCBI taxonomy): Eukaryota > Metazoa > Arthropoda > Insecta > Psocodea > Psocidae > Psococerastis > Psococerastis gibbosa. Next base: position 15,920,182 of record OZ020485.1, read on the forward strand.
ACAGTTTAAATAATAACTTTTTGTGGCGTCATTCTGTAATAAGACGTTATTTCAAAGTAAATTCTAGCCTCATAATGCGCTTTCAAACGTCTGATGCATAAAAAGCTAATTTTATTAAAATGTTATTATGCTTTAACTTGGTTTCGGCATAACAATGAACAAGCAATCACGAGGATTTCTAATGTTAAAAAGCTAAAGTGCGCACAGAGGCTATAACAATTTCGAAGCGCACCATAATGTCAGAGACGATACAGACGTCATTTCAATAGCCTACAGACATCGACAGGGACCTATAGGGATTCCTTGCTGCAGGAACAAAAAGAAAATGGACGAGATTTTGCGAAACTGGGAAATTTTTCTAAAATATTTAATACAGAGTTTAACCCATCCGTTTTCTTTCCAAAAAAAATACTTGTGCAATTTATGTGAAATATATAAGAACTCCCAGGCAGACGAAAATATACGACGAACAACTTGATAAAAAAAAGTCTTTCTCGTATTAGTTAGAAATTAGACAAAAAGAGGGAAAATAAGCCACTAAGTAATATCCAATGAAATATCTGAAACTCCCCCGAAAAAAATCCTGGCCACGGCCTTGAAAACGTGTGTTGAAGTCTAGAAATCTAGATCATTTCGACCATCACACAGCTTTCCTTATAGTAAATTACTAACGTAAAAATAGGAAAGAAATAATGGCGATCTTGAAGTGAACTAATAGATAGTGTATTGTGTCAAAGGTTGGAGATATGGAAATACTCCAAGGTTATGCGACTGATCATGTAAATCTGATTGATTGCCGTCGGTTATCGTTACACAATAAAATTATCAACTTGAAACAGCTGAGCTGTCTGAAATCTATTCTTCCGTGCTTGTATACATTATAAAGACGAAATGTATGATTTAAATAGGCGGGGTTTCAACATACGTCAATCGTCAATGAGAAATATGGTTTTAACGTGATAGCAGAATTTTTATTATGCCTTTAATGTCTGCTAAACCATCAATTTCACATTTCTCATTGACGATTGACTTATGTGGAAACCCCGCCATAGCCGAAGTGTGATAGAGGAATGAATACGTGATTCTTGGCAGAGTTAATAATTTTAAATACCAGTAGGCTTAAACATAATAGTCTCCTAACTTGTGTAAAACTTGCTGTCACTCGTTGTGAAAAAATGATTACTTTGTAAAGTTTTACATAATAAATAAAATACACGTAACCGGTTTCGGCTCACGCCATGGTCAATTGCAATTGAAAATAGAAAGAACCGGTCCGAGTTTACTCGAACATGCTTTCCAATTTATCAAGTAGTAGCTAGAGAAAATGAGTAATTTCATGGTAAATAATTTTCCTATAGTTAAATTTCCGATATCTCGGGGGGGGGGGGGGGGGGGGGGTTGTCCACCTGACGTCACTGGAGGTGAGGTAAATTCTAGATAGGTCAGACCAACAAATTACCACACAACAATAATGGCAGGGCACGCAATGCATTTGACCGTGAATTTTCTATCATTTTTTCAAAAACATTATTTTTTGCACAAAACCAAATAGTTTTTTGGGAAAGCAATCTGTCCGGTTTCGCTACTCAATGTAACACCTAAAACATGCCTGAAGGTAGAAATCATCGATGTAAAGGATTCACAGAAAAATTATTTTTTAGTCATTTTTCATTAAAATTTAGCTATTTTTATTTTTTTACCCCCAGAAGCAAACTATCAAGGGCCAAGCGACCCCCCGCATTTTGTCAACAATAATAACGAATACAATATATGTGAATTTAAAAGAAATCGTTGGAGCCGTTTTGGATAAATATTTTTTTAGACGTTTTTTTGGAGTTTTTTGAAAATAAAACCCCCCAAATTGAGATAGCCCAAAATAAAAATAAAAATAAAAATTTGTGAACCTACATGCCGAATTTCATCAAAATCGACTGAGAAGTTTGCCCGGAAATCGACGAACAGGCCGACAGACAGACAGAGCGACAGACAGACAGACATTTCGTAAAAACCACTTTTTTGGGTTCCTGGGACCTCAAAACGTGTAAATGAAATTGAAATCTCGGAATCGAAAATTTCGACCATCACAAAGCTTTCCTTATACTACGTATAAATTGGAAAGCAAAAACAAAACGACATGCAAGCTAAAACTAGGGCTCTATATTAGACATAGGTGTTATATTAGGGTATATATAATGCCTTATAGCTAAAACATAGCACATTGTCAAGATGTACACTCAGCCATCGCATAAAGTAAACAATTTTGAATTAAACATTTACAAATGGTAGCGCCAACAAGGCAGAACTACTTTAAAAGGTTATGTCATTCAGTAACGTTTTGTTTTTAACCAGTAGGCTTAACTCGGTCGAACGAAAATGATAACCTATCCGGGGATAAGAATTAAATTATAGTAAAGAACCGGTACGAGTTGACATGCTTTCCTATTATAAATTAGTATTTTATAACGTAATAGTTCCATAATAATTGCCCCGTGGTCGCGGGCTCTAAAAAATTACCAGGTCTCGGTATTCAGTGTTGTTTTTGCTTTCCAATTTATACGTAGTATAAGTAAAGCATTGTGATGGTCGAAATTTTCCATTCCGAGATTTACGCGTTTTGAGGTCCCAGGAACCAAAAAAAGTGTTTTTTAAGAAATGTCTGTCTGTCGCTCTGTCTATCGATTTCCGGGCAAACTACTCGGTCGATTTTGATGAAATTTAGCATGTAGGTGCACAAAAATCATACCTCGGGACCATAATTTGCTTTCCAATTTATACGTAGTATAAGAAAAGCTTTGTGATGGTCAAAATTTTTGATTACGAGATTTCAAAGGATTTACACGTTTTGAGGTCCCAGGAACCCCAAAAAGTGGTTTTTACGAAATGTCTGTCTGTCGGTCTGTCTGTTCGTCGATTGGTGGGAAAAATACACAGTGGATTTTTATGGAATTCGGCATGTTGGTTCATAAAAATCATACCTCGGAACTCAATTTGGGGGGTTTTATTCTCAAAAAACTCCAAAAAAACGTCTAAGAAAATTATTTCTCAAAAACGGCTCCAACTATTTCATTTAAATTCACATATATTGTAGCCCTTATTAATGTTAATAAAATGCGGGGGGTCGCTTGGCCCTTGATAGTTTGCTTCGAGGGGTAAAAAAATAAAAATAACTATATTTTAATGAAAAATGACTAAAAAAAAAAATTTCTGCGAAACCTTACTATCGATGATTTCTACCTTCAGACATGTTTTGGGTGTTAAAGAGTAACGAAACCGGACAGGATGCTTTCCCAAAAAAGTATTTGGTTTTGGGCAAAAAAATGTTTTTTGAAAAAATGATAGCAAATTCACGCTCAAATGCATTGCGTGCCCTGCCATTATTACTGTGTAGTAATGTGTTGGTCTGACCGGTGTAGAATATGCAATGCCATCGATTAATTCAGTGCTTTGAAATTGGTGATATCCTAGGGGATTGCCAGAGGGGGTCCTTGGGTTCCGAACCCCCCCCCCCCCCCCTTCTCAAATGGTTACAGCGTACAGTAGATAGAATGGAGTTTTTATTACCTCACCTTCGGTGACGTCAGGTGGACCCTAGTTGTCCCAGATCACATGGCACTCAGAATAAATGTGCCATCCACTTTTGGCCTCTATCGCACAGATTGTCCACTTGCACACCAATCCGGGCGAGATCCGCAGAAAAAGGGCGTAAAAAATTCAAAGTTTCTCAAAAAGCAGTCTATTGCCAAAACTGGTCCCTGCAGTATATTATTTTTCATTGGTTTCAGAAAAGAATCGGTATGGATCCGCCGTCCTTTGACTTCTCCGAGGAATTGGGGATGGTGTCTGGGCACTTCGGCTCGCCTGATGACTCGGAGACGCTTCCCCTCAGTTCACTGTCCTCCAATGGATCATCTATTGTCATTGTTTCACAAGACGAAGAACGGCAGTTCTCGATGTTGACCGAGTTGCAGCCGCCCCCCAGTTTAGACAGCCAAAGGCGTCTAGATGAGCTCATTAATGAGAACTTAAGACTGAGGAATAAGTTAACCCAGAAAGATCTGACTATGAAGTCTCAATACGAGGCCCTTATCAGTTGGGAAGAAGCGGGTTACAAAGTGGTTCGGGACCACAGAGAAAAGTTCTCACATGCGAAGAATTATATTTTTAAACTTAAGGAGGAAAATGCGCGGCTCAGGGATGAGTTAGGGGAAACTGGAGCTTCCATGAGGAGTAACAGGTATGTTTAAAAGTTTCTGACTATCTCATATGTGGAGGTTTCCAGACCAGACCCTAGGTATACCGAGATCTAGTCATTGCATTGTCATTAGGTTCTTTAAATACTTAAAACTATGCCTTTCCGGTCATAACAATAATATGAATCTTGCCGTTTACCATCATCATGTGACTAGGGAATCTCGATGTTAAGATGTATGGGGAGACTGAACGAAGTGAACAATCTGAACACTATGCATCGTAATGCTGCTGAATGTCTTCCTCTTCCCGTGCGCAGCGTACCCATTTCATTATCTCGCCCCGGATGGGCGCTAACCCCTTCAGCTCGGCCATTGTTTTCCTCTTGCTCCGGCGAGTTGTTCAATCCTTTTCTCGAGGTTTGTCCTTGCAGACTACACCACCTCAGGGAGAAGGGGAGTTGACTGACGAGGTGGGCCTCCTGATTCTAGTGGATTCCGAACCACTTGGGGAACATAGTAAAGTCACACGATTAATTCGAAGGTGACCAGGACTCGACACGCACTTAGACTTAAAGACAGTTATCATGTCCCACCATGTTTGCTGCAGTTATGAACAGGCTCTGATCTGGTAGATTCAACTTGGTTTGACTGCTGACATAGACTCTGTCTCACTCTGTCCATTCTGGCTCAACACAACTCTTTAAAATGTATTGGAAAATGAAAGTTTTTTTTTTTTTTTTAAAGGTTAATCGCATACAAACAATTTAATGAATGTATCCGATTGACCTCTTCAGTCGCCTCAATGAGTAAATTAATACTTGTGCAGAGCTACGACACGTCTCTGATCGTTGGAGCTGGTATAGTTGATCTTCTGTAGCTTTACTGAGAGGCGAGTTAAAATTCTCAAGAGTGTCTGCAGAAGTATTCAAGTTAAGAAGTAACTTTTTGCGCTTCCTTTGTTCGGGTGTGTAGTCTGGGTCACTATCGCCATCAGAGGGTTGAAATGGTTCAGTTAACGAACTGAGTGATTCTCGAGATTGTTATTAAATTCATGTGGTGGAGCTGGATGTGCATCCTCTGTAGTTGTGTTCAGCGGAAAGTTCATATTCTGAGGAGATTTGCTTTCTGTAATGGCTTTATTCAAACTACAAGAGCTAGAAACAAAAATAATAAACAGGCAAGGCCTCATAATTAAAAAAAAACTGTGGCGCAACACTTGAACGAAGGTTGAGCCTACTCAATCGAGTACTGCAATGCAATGCAATGCAATGCATTAATGATCATTTTGAAACATATTATGGTCGACAATAATGTGTTATACATTATATTTGCAAAAGAAAATCTAAAAATAATATTATATTCACCAAAATTGATAAGCAAGCAATCAAACTAAAATTGGCAGCAGGTGATGCGGCCATCAATATGGCCGACTATCAGATACGCGATATTTCCGAGCATGCACCATTTCATTTACGATAAATTTCCAATCTTGATTTTTTCTACGAAGATTGCTGCTATGGTCGTAATTCTTGCATAAAAATGTGTCTTTTTAAATTCTCTTCACAATGCACTAAAAAACTGATTTTCGAAAAAAGTCAGTTACGAGGTATTACTTTGCTGTCGACGATATGTCGTGCCATATGGCTGGAAATGGAATAAATAGCCTACTACTTTGCATTTAGGGTCTACAGTACCTAACCTACCTACCATTTTCCATCTTTGGTACCTACTGTCTAGTTAGTGTTATAAGGTACAGTATGTGCTGTACCATACAGCAGAGCAGGGCAGCAGGCCCTAAGCCAGGATTTTATTTCGGAGGGGACTGCGGCTGTAGTTTTTGTGAACATATTATGTTATTTGCTGTTTGTCCCATGGGTTATAGACGTTATAGTAGTAGTATAGTAGTATGGTTGGACACAGTCCCAGGCCACGGTGTGGGCCCACAGGACAGGGGACCTCCTGATTATAGTGGATTCCGAACCACTTGGGAGACATAGTGAAGTCACACGATTAGTTCGGAGGTGACCAGGTCCTACCATGTTTCCCTACCGGCACTGTGCACACGACCAAGTTATCTGCATCTTTGAACCTGCTCTGGTCCGCTGGATTCAACTTGGTAAGGTGGCCGGCTATCCCATGGGTTAGACGGACTTGCAATTTCTAAAATTCAGGAAACAATAGTTTTAAGATTTTCTCACAATTCTCAACCAAGCCTACATGGCAACAGTAGAAAATTCATAATAGTAGGAACAAACATCTCACCATGGGAGCCTACAAGACCCCCCCGGACTGGAGCCCCCAACACGTCAACAATGTGTCCCCTTTTCCATGAATTAGACTATTTGCATGATTGTTGTTGATGTTTACAACTTTGCTTTGCAACACTCGGTGTGGGGTACGTATTTGTCTCCCTCTACCAAGGTTGAGGCATTGTAGTCCGTAAATTTTTCTATTTCCATAGCCAGTTATTTATTTAGGTTAGATTACTATCGCTTCACACTACATTACAATTTTGTGTGGATCCACGTCAAGCACGTAGCCAGGATTTTATCTCGGGGGGGGGGGGGCTAACTACCAGGGGGTCGGGGGTATAGAATACCCCCAGTAAAACGGCGGGTCCGCCCCCCCCCCCCAGAAATTTTTTAGAATTAACATGCAAAAACACAAAGTTTCAGTCAGTCAGAGGCGGTCCTAGACCTCATAAAAGGGGGAGGCACTTGTCAGTAGCGTAACGATAGGTTTTCGAAGGGGGCGGTGTATAATTTGGCGCCTATCCACTCATTTTCATAAAAGTGTATAAAATGGGGTAAGCCCTTCTCATGGACGTACGCAGCCTTTACATTAATGACGTTAGTGTCCTTTGCGCATGAGCCAGAGGGTTCGGAGGATATGAAGGGGGGTCCCCCCGGGTAATTTTTTTTTTTAAATTAGGGCTGAAATATTGGGATTTTACTCATTTTCAGATCAATAAGGTTTCTATATTACAGGTAATTAATCAAATTGTGCACAAGGGGGCCCCGGGGAGTTTTTCTTTAAAAAAAAAAAAAAAAATGGGCTGAAATAGTGGGGTTTTACGCATTTTGAGTGCAGTTAGCACTTGGATTTTAGAGGCAAAGAATATAACTGCCTTCCAAAGGAGGGGGGGGGGGGGTGGTGGAATTGCCCGCAGTGCCGGTCGCTGCGTCTCTGGTCTCAGTGTTTTTAGAGGGAGAAAAAAATTACAGGTGAAACATTAAACTGAACAATGCCAGGATAAAAAAGTGTGATCTCTTCCAAACACAGAATATTGAATGTAAAAATTACTTTTATCGATAAATCAGCTCCATAATAATATACTGTATAGGTACAAAAAACTCATTTGACTCATTTACAATAATAATCTATTCTTTTTTTTACATTTCGGGGGGGGGGGGGCATCAGCCCCCAAAGCCCCCTCCCTGGCTACGTGCCACGTCCACGGTATGTTTTTATGACAATCTCAGTTGTTATTGTTGTTAACGTGCCACTTGCGCACGGGCAACCTGTGGAGTTGTGAGGGCCATCCTCGACCATCAATTGTCAAACCACCCATATTGTGAATTGGAATTGTTTCTTTATTTAAGTATTGTGTTGTATTTTCGGCACCAACGGTCATCATTCTTGGTCGCGGTACGATGACTTAATTGAACTTAAGCATGTATTGTATCCACCTATCCTTATGTATACAGTCCACTTATAACTGCTACTCGTCAGTTGGATAATTTCTGTGTTCTTGATATTTTCAACACATTATCATGTATTTCGTACATTGGCGTAAATAGGGGGGGTCCTGGGGGGCACCCGTAGCCCCCCCCCCCCGCCCGGGATTTCTGGTGACAAAGGCGTTATGAAGGCTAACGGCATAGTATCCACAATAATGAAAGGGAAATTAATTCTTAGTATTATGCTTATTTTAGATGAAAAAGTCAACATATTGACAAAGTACTCTCACAAAAAATATATTACTCAAAATGCTTAAAACTCCAATACTTCAGAGCTATTTTTTCCCAAATTTTCTCCGGGGGAGACCCCCGGGGCCCCCTCAATGGTAGGTTTATTCGTCTTTATAATAACTCAATTGTACGGCTTGCATACATTGGCGTAAATAGGGGGTCCTGGGCTAAGCCTCCCCCAGAAGCACCCGTTGCCCCCCCCCCCCAGAAGCACCCGTTGCCCCCCCCCAGAAGCACCCGTTGCCCCCCCCCCCCCAGGTTTTCTGGTGACAAAGATGTTATGGAGGCGAAAGACCAATACAATCCACAATAACGAAAGGGAAATTAATTCTTGGTATGCTTATTTCACATGAAGGACATCATGAACAAAAATCAACATATTGGCCAAGTATTTTCACAAAGATATATTACTCGAAATGCTCAAAACCCCAATATTTCAGACCCATTTTTTCAAAATGTTTCTTTTGGGGAGACCCTCGGGCCCCCCTCAGTGGTAAGTTTATTCGTCAGTAAAATCTCCACTATATTGCTTGCAAAATGCGTAAAACCTCCCTAATTTGGACCCATTCATCAATTTTACGGAAGCACCAAGGCTATTGAAATTACTCTTAATTATGTTGTAGTAATTGTATCAGTGGCTTAGCCAGGGGGGGGGGGTCAGCGGGGTCCTGAACCCCCAAATTTAGCAAAATATCAATTTTTTTAAATATTTATCTGAAAATAAATCGCCGGGGAGACCCCGCTCCCCCTTTTTCCAGTTTTTTTAATAAACTTATCGTCTGCAAAATCAAAATTTTTTGTCGACAAACTATTTCAGGCCTAACTTTTAAAAAAACAATCCCGGGGTGGGGGGGGGTAGCGTCAAATGAAATGAAACACCACCCCATTCAAAATCCTACGTAAGTGGGCAAACTTTACGAAAACTGGACCCCCCCCCCAAAAAAAAAAATGGCTACGCCACTGAATTGTATTACCACGTATTTCTGTTATTTTTCGCGGATTGGTCCCACCCCGCGGTTGTTTCTTTCTTATTGTACATAAGATGCGTATGGGCAACCTGTCTCCAGCTTTCATCTCTTTTTCTGGCAAATTCAGCCAGGGGGGGGGCAATTATGTTAAGGCCAACTTCCAGCAGGAATGGGCCTAACATACGAACACATAATATTTATTATATTTAGACACATCATTATACAGATTGCTAATATAACATCATTAAATGAGTGAATGAGGTGGGCCTCAATCCGCCACTGCCTTCTCCACTGAGGTAGTGGTTGGGGTTGCACTGGAGTGGGGGACCAATCGGCTGACAGTATTGTAAATGGAGCGTCTGCCCATATTTCTTAAATTGTTAAGCATATAATATAACGAGTTAACGGCGGTCGAGACTAGTGACAGTGACTAGTTTAGTTGTTTACTGTTCAGTAGTTTTTTAGTCCAACCGGTGTGCTGCCGTGGTAATAAATGTAAGTTGTAACTGCATTTTCTTAGTTTCGAGAAAAACGGGTCTGAAGTTTTGGTTCTGGATTCTAAATTATGCTAACTCTTTTTGGGGGATTTTGAGACGGTTTCTAGGGTTTTAGGGTCTTCTGAATTAATTTTTTAGTCAAAATAATATAAAAACTGCAATAAATCAGTGCGGCCGCACTTACGACAAAATTGACAGCAATTTAAACGCGTTTTTGGTCCAAAAGGTTATCGTAAATGATAATTGGTAATAAATTTCATCGTAACTACAATATGGTAGAAACATTTGTCTTAACTGGGCTATGCTAGAAGGATATTAGTTGTGATAAAATAAAGATCTATGCCCATTGATATACATGGATTTCTACGTTCCACGCTGAACAAATGTCTTCACTTTTGGTCACGTGGCAAAAAGGGTTATTATGGCAAGAAGTGGTTGACTCGATTGCGTTCAATGCGATTTAGACGTATTTCATTGCCTGTTATTTAATCTATTTACCCATTTATTGAGCTTTTCTTTGGTTTGACATAATGGTCTTATCTTGCTCTGCTTATAAATGCACTAATAGGTTCAAGATATGTCGAGAAACGGGGGAAAATATTACTTTTCACTAGTAAGTGTTCCCATGGTTTGGTCATTAGTTGAGGCAACATTTATGGGGTTATTTCAGTTTTCTTAATCATTATGTTAACAAATTGAACACTTTCAATTGTCCTCAAGGCCGTAGCCAAGGGGGGATCCTTGGGCGGTCGCCCCCCCCCCCCCCCCCCCGAGAGAAATAGCATTATTCTAGTTGGAATGGACTTTTGAAGGAAATTAAGAGAAATTATTACTCAAGTAGGGGAAACGCGATATTTTTTGGTCCACCACCACCCCCCTCCCCCCCCCCCCGAAAACTTTTTCTGAAACCGTCCCTGCCCCGAAATGAAATGGCTTGACACTAGATAGAATCGGATTTTGAGAGGAAACATAAAAACCACTATATAATACCCAATGAAATTTTTACCCCCCCAGCAAAATCCTGGCTACGGCCTTGAGTGTCCTGTTTAATTTTAGTACTAATTGTTATTATTATTTTTGTTTCAACCTCAAGGCATTTTTTAGTTAGTCAAGTTTAAAATTCTTTTAGGAAGCTGAAAATTCCTGTTTTGATAGTGAATAAAAATAGCGAAACACTATAAGGCAAATTTACAGAGGAAAAATTGGCCTACTACACTGCAATATTTTTTCATCGATGGTAGCACACAGAATATTCACATCGTGTAAGCATAATAAGTAGGCTATGAGATTTAAAAATTCGAATGCAGGTGTGGGTGGATCAGGGACGAATCCAGCTCATGGGGGGGGGGGGGGGGGTAGCTGTGGGTCAAAATAGGAAAAACCTATGTAGAATCGATTAAATCAGAGCGTTATAAAAATTAACTTGTTGTTAAGTAGCCTAACTTATTACGTTATAATGTAAAGGATACTACATATGTTTATTATATTTTGAGCCGAATTACCCCCCCCCCCCCCCCGCCAATGGGCTGGATCTACTCCTGGCCTGGTATAGGTAGGAGCCTAAATTTAGGAAGTTGAACACTTAAAATTTAGTCCCAATGCAATTAAATAGACGAACATGCTTAGATTGGACTAAATAGTTTGGCTATATTTTGTTAAATTGCTGCTTGACACAATTTTTCTTAGTAACATATTCCTAGCTAAATATTAATAAATCTTCATAAATGCCGATGTGTGACCATAGAATATTGTTCTATAATAAATAATAAAATATTACAAAAGCAGAAAATGTCAATTAATCGTATTAAAAAAATTATTGAAATACATCAAATTTACACGTAAGTGTATATGGCATGGAACGCTTCTGCCATAATATCCAAGATATCAGGTTTTGTCCGTTGCCGACAGCCCTAACGCTCCTGGTGTATTTCCATTGTATATATATATAGTTTAGTGTCTATGCCACATACGAGTCAGTGGCGGGTCCTGAGCCCCCCCCCCCCCCGCGAAAAATTAGCGTACACTATAAAATAGGGCAAAAACCTTAGTACGGTATGGTGACATGAATATGTCTTCCATGTTTAAATTATAAATTTTACTGCTGTAAAAATCGTAAAACCCCACTGTTTTGAACTTACATTTTCAAATTTTTCTCCCCCCGGGCCCCCCTGTTTCCAGCAATGTGAATAAGGCTTTTAAGCTTTCTTTTGTAAGCTTTAAAAAATCAATACTTTACTGCTGTTGAAATGCGTAAAACCCCGCTATTTTGAACTTATATTTTCAAATTTTTCCAGCAATATAAATAAGCATTCTTTTGTAAGCTTTAAAAAATCAATACTTTACTGCTGTTAAAATGCGTAAAACCACACTATTTTGAACATATATTTTCAAAATTTTCCCCCGAGCCCCCCATTGGTACAAATCTGCATCAGGCGCATGGGTTGTTCAAGTAATGCACTGCAAATTATTGTGCCTTGTTTCGCTCACAAACACACCAATTCCACAATCGCTGGAAATTAATTTGGCTTGGTAGGCTACACCCACTTTTCCCGGAATAGCCCCCTCTGAAAATCTGTCCTGGACCCACCCTTGATACGAGTTCATCGTAGTTATTTATTTATTGCATAATACTCGTAATTACAAATAATTACTCAATTAATGTTTGATAATAATATTTTTTTTTCAAAGGTCATTAGTCCATCCTTTTTATTCATTAAAACTTTTATTATCTCATTTTTCCTTTTTACTTGTATGCCTTTAGGCTCTTTCAAATTCTACTAGGCATTCTTTAATACTTCTACTAGCAGAAAATCAAATGCTAAATTTAGCATTTTTCATCCTCTTGAACCTTCTAATTTGCTTTGTTCATTTATAATTAACTTAGTTCACTTGTTTACAAACCATGATCCCACTGCAACAGCTAGCAGACCAAATACGGCGTTGAGGTGCAAAACATAAATTGTGTCTTCGCGTTGGTATATCAATATTGTCGTATGTGCGTGGTGGTAAGAAAACTAATCGTAATTGCATGTAGATATAATTTTATTTTTTACCAGACCAGCACGTAGTTACACCGATCATTTTTACCAAAATGGCGTTGGAACGAACTTTTGTAGATACTATTTCACGTATATTTCTTTTATGAATTGAAGAAACGACATTATTTTACCAGATTAAGATTCCTCTCAGTGCCCCGATTCCAACAATACCAATAACTCAATATGGCCCAAAAATGTAGTTACGCCTTTATTTATTACCACGGCAGTGTGGTTTCATGACTACTTCCTTGTTCCTTCTCTCCAACACCAAGAATACAAGCCTTCCCCGTACGCCGAATACGGGCGGAAACAGAAAGGTTTCTAATAAGGTTACCTCGTAGCCCGGAGGTTGGTCTGTGCAATGTGCATAATGCTGATGCACTGTGCATCTTGTTGCTTCTGCTATCTTCGATGGTATCCATAACCGTGTACATGTTAGGGACGGAAAGACCGTCCAAAAAGCTATCAGAATGTTCAGAACACTTGCGGGTCTGATGGGAGTTAGTAAGTTTGCGATGCGGCTCTTCAGAATCAAATAGCCAGGCGAAAATTCAGGAGCAGACACAACTACTTGTGCATGGGGCAAATACCCCTATATACCGGTTAAAAAATATTTAATCTAGTTAGATAGTTATATCTAGGTTATAGATTGTTGTGAGTGGGCAAAATTGTTAGAAATTGAAAAAACTTTATGCATATTAGGTAGCTTGCAGACCTGTTAAATTTGGTGGATATGCAGCTGTGCTAACCTGAGTAAAAATATGCATCTTATTGATGATTAATCAAATAGAGAATCAAGTCAAAACTGGATAAGGTGTGACATAATACACCGGAAAGGGGTTGAATTTATTAAAAATTGGATAATTTTAATTATTTACTTTTTTCAGGTCGGATGTTTTATTTGAAGGCTTATTAGCTCAGTTGAAAGAAAAAGAAGAAGTACTCAAGGAGTCTATGACTGAGAATCAGAAGCTTCGCGAAGAAATCTCACGACTCAACAAACTAATTTCAGAGTTAGAGAAGCAGAAATCGGTTTATCCTAGTTATAGCTTTCCCGATAACGCAATGCCGCTCGGCTGTAGCAAACTTGCAAGCGTGTGGCGTAAAGATGTGTCGCCTCTGGTTGAGGTAGTTGAACCTAAAATCGTACGGGACATGCGAGACGAAATGTTGCGGCGAAAAATGTCGGTTCTTACCGATCAGGTTGATTGGGCGGATCGCCCCGACGAGGAGAGTCTTGAGGCTTTGGGACCAATTACTATTGGTGGCGAAAAGCTGTGAGTATCAAAACATCCTTTTTGAAGTCAAACTTCTTATGGGGACTACTAGGGAAGACTTTTATGTGACAAAGATCAGCGCCACTATCTTGTTTGCCGGGAGACTACATAGTATTGCGATTGTTCGTTTGGTGTCCCTAGTTGTCGGGAGTAAGCCAGACTTACACCGGACCGGCAACCTGTCGACAACACGTTGTCCACAAAAGTTGACGACATGATACAAAAATGTTAGCGACTTTTGTGCCTGAGGTGTTGAAATATGTTGCCAACATGCCCCACCTGCAGCCTGATCATGGCGATCATAATTCCGGGGTTTATTTAATACCATGTCACGTGATGGGATTAGTTCAATTGTTTAAAATAAAAGACAGCAAATTTCATTTTTTTAATTTTTGATGTTGGTAATCGTCGCAGTGCTAAGCGCGAAAAATTCAAATTTAAATAATTGAATTATTTTCAGCTATATTTTTGGTGGGTTTCTTCATTTTTTCTGCCTTACATTTAGACAATTATTTAAAACCCTTAATATATTCATTCAAAATATTAAAACTTGTTCATTTTAAGGGCGATGTGTGTTTATATTTGCTAGGGCAGCGTCGCGTCAGTTCAGTTCTTTAGCATTGCCAACATCACAATTTAAAAATTCTGAAATTTGCTTTTCATTTATTTTAAACAATTGAATTAATCCCATCACGTGACATGGTATTTAATTAACCTTGATATTATAATCGCCGTGATCAGGCTGTTGGGGTTGGTAATGATCAAAGAAAGAATGCTTTGATCTTTTGAGATCTCCCATCTTTTTTGCATGCCCTTCTGCAGTTTTAGTTTTATTCTTGTTTTTGCCAATACCATGTTGCGGTTTTGTCGGGGCTTGAATAGGTAGTGCTAGTTTTTAATTGGTTTTTCCATCTATCACGCACTAGATTAGATTATTATTTTTAAGGACTTTCTATGGACCCAGGGCTACTTATAGTGGCCCATGGGTCCCTTGTCCAATGCCAACGAACCCATGGATTTCGGACATTAGTTATATTGTTCCCTTATTAATTTTTGGCTATTGGCAAACTGGTATACGTCCTCGCAGTCAACCTACACCGGCTACAAGCGATAATGGACAAGCTGAGGCAAGCTTACCATTGACGCAATGGAACAAGCGAAATCATGACTTAACGATCTTTTCCTCGGGCTACTGTGGCTTTATCTAGACAAGTCCCAGACTTGCCATCACACCCTCCAATTATGCCGCTGCTTATTCGCTATACCTTATTCTCTGGTAGCCACCATATCTGCAGCCTGATCGAGGCGATTATAATACCGGGGTTAAATAAATACCCTAGGATTATAACTGTAAACAAACAAATTTTGAATAGCACTTTCCATTATAAAATTATCTTGTTTACATTTTTAATACCAGGGGATTAAATAAATACCGGTATTATAATCGTCTCGATCAGGCTGCTGGGGGCCTTTTCGCTATCCGCCACCTGTGCCCCCGCTAGTAGCTTGCAGCTCAGCCCTAGCTACTGCTATAGTAAAACTAGGCTGAGTTGAGCCATATGTCACAGCAGAAAATTCACGGTAAATTGACTTGAGGTACATTGTGCGCGTGTTACGCGATTTACATTCTTCTTACAAATTATATTGCTATGCAATCTTTCGTTTTTCAAGTCAGTCATGTTTACTCACGTCGGATGAACCCAAATTTATGTACCTTTACTAATATAACTACAGAAGTAGAGAAAGGAAGGATTTCCATCTTGCTAAAATTTCATTTTTTTTCCCCTAACTGGTTACTCCACCTGCTAGGGGATTATATTAATAAAAGTAATTTAAACATAATTACGAATCACGACCACTCCAAAGCTTCCCCTTGTCGGGGGTGGCGTCTTCTTACCAAAATGTTGCTACTTTTTTTTATATAGAAAGAAAGAAGAAAGAAAATTGTCATTATTTTCCATATGGGCAAATTTCGGGCCTTTCGGCCCACTCTTACAATTTTATAAATAATAATAATAATAATTTTAATACTTTTGTTATTGTTAAAGGCACGAATGCGAGCGGTTGAAATCACTGAACGAGGAGCTAAATAGGAGAATTCACGAAACTACTGAAATCGTATTACAAAAAGAGCGTCTCGAAGCAGAACTGAGGGACAAAAATAAGTTACTTGCGGATGCACTCGACGAATGCGCGTCCCAGAAGGCAGTCGCAGCACAAAACGAACGCTTTATAGTCGAACTGAATTCCAAAACTATTTTACTTAAGACTGCACTTGTCGAATGCGAACAGCTGAAGGCAGTCTTAGCACAAAAGGAAGACCTCGAAGTCGAACTGGACACCAAAAACAGTTTACTTAATGCGGCACTCAATGAACTGACTTATGAAAGGGCAAAGCTGGTAGAAATGGATGCGTTAAAGGAGCAGCTTGAACTTCTTCGGGCAAAGGTTTGTGTTAATTTTAAGTGAACACTAACTAGGGTAACCCCAAGAAGGCCATAGCCCGTAGCTAGGACTTTTCTTCTGGGGGAGGGGGCTGTATGTAGCTTTGTCGCGGACATAGGGAGATAGCATATTGCGGACATGCGACCTTACACTGTTATAATTACGACGGAATATATTGTATAGCAATAGTCATATTTCCGTGATCCCCAACAGGGAGGAGGGGGGGGGGGGAATTGTGATAATATAGGCGTGAGATAGTGGGGTTTAACGCATTTTAACCACAGTAAAGTTAAGATTTTGCAGGAGTGGGTCTGGTGTAAAATAAACTGATCGCTGATACTGCAAAATGCCGCATGTGAAAAAAACTCACTTTTCAGGAACAAAAAAAAAATTTTCTAACTTTTGTATTATTTACAGTGCTTTTTGGTGGTTTTACTTGAAAGCAGCTTCCTTCCTATAGGCTGTTGGCAAGCGAACGTTTAGTACAAGACGTCACCTGTAAATAGTATTTTTGGACGTACATTTTGCGTTATCAGCGACGATAAGAAAAGTTTGCAGTTAATTTATTTCAATAGGAGGTAGTCTCTTTTTTAAGATAAGTTTCACACGCTTCGTAACAAGTGAAGCAGGCGGTCCGGACCTTCCTATTTGATTATAAGCGTTTATAGGCATGAGTCCAGTATCCGAAATTAGAGGATATGGAAAAAACTGGGCTTGGTGGGATTCGAACCCACGATCTACGCCTAACCGGGGCGTCCAGTGGTTAAGACAACACCCCGGTTAGGCGTAGATCGTGGGTTCGAATCCCGCCAAGCCCAGTTTTTTCCATATCCTCTAATTTCGGTTATAACTAGGTGGTTACCTCTTTAACCAAAAGTTAATTAATGTCAGTGTTATATATACCATATAATACTACAATATAATGAGTACAGTATGTTGGCTTATGATTAGAATGTTGTTATTTTTATTATTCGTGGGCTTATTACGGACGCAGGCGAACTAGTAGTGTGGCCCATTGAACCTTGCCTTGCCAATGATTAGTGGTATTGTTTCTGTATTGTATTTCTATAGCCATTGGCAATCCGCCAACTTGTCAACCCCCCACCGACTACAAGAGTGCTTATGAGCAAGCACGGACATACTTACCATTGACCTTGTAACAGGAGTTAGCTCGACTTAACCAAGTATGAGTCTTTTTTTGCCGTAGGCCTAGCTCTTGCACCATTTAACAATCTATTGACGATTTAGGTCTGAGAGGATTCTCATTTTTAACCGTGGCTCCATTTTACGATTTTGTCCTTAGGAACATGTTTTTCCCCTCTTGATGAAGGTAAGGTACTCATTAAGGTTGGGCAAGGTCGTTCGCAGTTTTCTTTCTAGAGGGGAGCAGGCAGGGGGACGCAGAATTTTAATTTTACATGGCGCCATCCTCCCTCCTCCCTCTTCCTACGAAAATTACCTAATATTAGGCTTGTTGATTTTACCGAGGGGGCTCAGAGGTCTCTCCCGGAGGATTTAAACAGGTTCGAAATGGTAGGTTTTATTCGGGAAATCCATAGATCTTTCTTCGGCCCGGTGATCCACCATTTCAGTTCACTACTTGCAGGCTGATGTGTATAAGACGGACTATGAGGAGGAGAGGCATGCTAGGCAGAAGTTGGTCGGAGAAAAGGAGGAATATGCAGAAGAAATTCGAAAGTTGCGCGCTACGTTGCAGGCCACGGGTGCAAGAAGTGAGGAGCCACGTGCTGCCTCCGCCTCGTCCCGAACATCTGATGGTCGTATTGACCCGCCGCAGGTGGGATTTTTGTGTATGGGTATGGACGTAACCCTTAGCAGACTAGCAGACCCCCTCATACCTGTGCTTGATTCTAAAGCCTGCTTCTGTGCTTAAAATGTACATTACCGGTTGCTTTGCACGAATCCTATGCAATCTCGTCCTAATCGTCTGATGCAAATAGTTGTATTGACTGGCACCTGGTGGCATTGATTTAAACCTTATTAGGCTACTGACCCCTCCCCCCCCCCAAAATCTTTTTTGCTTAAAAGTGTTCATTACAAGTTGCTTTGCACGAATCCCATGCTTTTGCACGGTACTGTCATGCATTGGTAGGCGTTGGTGCCGGCCAGGTATCCATATGGATACCTTTCAAGGGATTCAAGTAGATCTTATTGAGAAACTATCCAATAAGCTACTGTCTGTTTTTGAACAAAGTCAAATTTACAGGAATTGATCGCATCAATAAAATGTCCGTACAGATTATTAAAAGAAGATAAAGAAATTATTGAGTAGAAGCTGCTGAAATGAAGTTCATGATAACAGCCCATCAGAGATAGGAAATGAAGAGGTTAGAAACGAGTATGGGTTTCTGAAGCCATTGGCGAAGAGAAGAGGAAGTCCAAGGAAGAGATACAGAATCCAGATTGAAGACGATCCGAAATTAGTGGGACTGGTACCAGAAGAAGTGCCGAATAATCAGAAATTGAAATACAGGGTGGAGTGGAGGAGGCTCACTTATCACACCGGGTAACAGGAGCTGGTGATATTGAAATGATGACGAAGAAATCGACTTCATTATTTTGTCCCTTCAATTTCGAGATTGATATTCCGCATACGTTAAGAAACCAACATATCCGACGAGTCCCATTTTATTTTCTCTGCTGGGTGAGCAAGTCTTAGGGCGGGGATAAGGTGTTACTGGTTGTTCTTGTTGAAAGCGGTCAGGGTTTTTTATTAAATGGGTTCTATGACAAAGGTTTTTTTGAAGTTATGTTTATTTTTTATTTTTTATTATTATTTTTAAGGGCGTTTGCAAGTTGTATCTTGCTTTTACGACCGCTGTGTGTGTGTTTTTTTTTCTTTAGTTATATTTGGGTCATTAGACCCGAGGAGGAGATAAACTTTAGGACTGCAGCTGTTTTGTTTTCATAGTCGCTCAGAAGATCTGCGAGTGATATTTGGGGTGGCCATGTGCGGTGTTGGGCAAGGAGGTGACAGTCAAGCAGTATGTGCTTGACTGTGACCTCCTCCGCCAATACTGAGCCGAGCCATAACCACTTCTTCCCTTCTATGTACTCGGCAAGATGTTGTCCAGTTTCCAAGTGTTATGTTGCTGGGCTTACTAACACTAACTTATCTAAAAACGCTTTTATTGTTGTTTGTTTATTAGTTTTATCTAATCTTTATAAAATTCTGCGCCTGCTGATAACATAGACTGTAAATTTACTAAAATTTACTTTCTGTTAAAATGACAAAAAATAAATATTTTAGATGATAGAAAATCCGTGTATTTATCTCTATCTATCTAATACTATAATAATAATAACATTTCGTGTATTTCACAGGATTATTGACATAACAACATGTAATGTAGGCCCCCTTAACCTAATGGTGTGCGGGGTACCTACTATCTGAAATTTTACCTGAAAGTATAACTATTGGCCCACCACGCGTTTTTTATTTAAAGTCGAATTTCACATAAAATATCTTTTGTAGAGATATCAGAAATAAACACTCCCTTATATTTTGATATACAGGGTGCGGCAGCATTATTTGATTTTTGTAATGCGCGCCATTCGGTCGGTTGACCCACGTAACAATTGATTTGCGGTCCGGAACAGGAGCTGAATTAAAGCGGTTCCGAAAGGCACGCTGGGTTGCAATCACAGAGCATCCGCTCGAAAAGCAGGCCTCAACGGCAAACGCACGCTCCTCAATGTTCCAACGCATGATGGCGCCTGAACGGTGCCTCGACAAAACTAAATGGCCCCGCCTCTCGAATGAGAACACTAGCACTCCGCTACGACGTCAACCGACCGAATGGCGCGCATTACAAAAAAGGAAATTATGCTGGCGCACCCTTTATTATGATATAAGTCACTAACACCGATTGGCCACAGGTTTTGAACTCATTCTTCAGGAAGCCCTCGCATTTAATATTGTACGCTTGCCAAGCTTTTCCCCCACCCGTTACCTCTTAATACGTTAGGCAATTGACGAATTGTAGCTATAGTAAACCTACCCTGATCTTAAATAGTTGTATACTGAGTATGCCATACTCCATGCTCAAAGCCCATAAGTTCCCCTTTCGCACATCCCACTATCGGCACACTACACTGAGTTAAGCCACACGTCACAGCAGAAAAATAACAGACTGAGGCATACTGTGCAAGTGTTTACGCGATCAACAGTCCTGTTACAAAATATGATACACGCGATACGAGCTTTCGTATAAATCCTTTGTAAGATGACTGTTGTTCACTATAACACTTGCAAAGTATTGCTCGGTCAACTTACCGTGAATTTTCTGCTCTGACGTATTGCTCAACTCATTATAGTTTTACAATATTGTAATGCGTCTTTTCTATTTTTAATTGATTGTTAATTTTTCAGGTTCAGGAATTATCAGCTGCAAATGCCGCTGGAGCAGTAATGCCTGAAGTTCCTATAAATGTAAGTATAAAGTTTGTCAACTTTTTTATTTATGGCAACGTACGAAAGAATGCATTTGAAGTGGTCAACCGTACCCATGTTCATAGGAACTTACTAACTTATGTAAAAAAATTATAATGCCGAACAATACAAATATCTTATAATATGGTCTATGCTATATGGGTTAATTCACTTAATTGTGAGAAAGAGGCCCAAAGTTCGCCCATATGAAAAATAAGCACAATTTTCTTTCTTTCTATTTTAAATATCTACAACTTGGATAGAGCAATCTACAGTATATAAATAAGTTATTCATTTAAAAAATACGGTAAAATAATAGAAAATTATTTTTCCAATAGCAAGACGATGAAAATCCCGGCCGACCATTTTCCTGCTTCAAATGTGAAGCGAATTTTCCCCATTTGGCCCAATTACAAAATCATGTGGAGGAATGTCTGCAGCTAAACTGATCCGTAAGTTAAATGGCGGGCTGCTCTGCTTTGCATCAATCCCATGCTTTTGCTCACCCTAAATTCATAATTCCCTCCTAGTTGGAGTAATCGTTCCTGCGGGTAAATGGTATCCAGAGGTAAGCCTATAAATATATAAAATATTTATATATAGCTTTCATGTGATGAATGTACCTACGTTATGGGGGCATAAGTGCATAAAAAATCATTCCGTATGCTTCATTTCGACATTAAACCTCAACTGGCGTTATTTATCATTAGTAGCATGATTGTGTTTTTTATTTTTTATTCTTATTTTGCATATCTAACTGAATATACGGGTATTCTTGTTCTGCCATAGTTGTAATTGGACTTGCGCTGTAAGGCTAAGGCTTAAAATTCCAGGATGGAGTAATTATTATAGTAGGGGAGCCCGCGATGCTAAATGGGGATTTACTCGAGCGTCATTGAGACCTATTGGGTTGCAAAGCTTAGATGATAAAAAGAAAAAAAATGTTACATAATGTATACCTCTTCAGCGGTGGAGTAAGCTGCTATAGATCTTCAAAAATGTAAAAAAAACTTGCGTGGACATACTCCAGCGCCTCAGACATTGATATATATGGTTCAACTATATATTCTAGACGTGCTGTATAATAATCCGACGATTAAAAAAAAACATTTTCTTCGATTTTTTAAAATCATTGCACTTGATTATTTGAAAAGCTCAGGAATTATTAAATATAATATTATATTACGTTCATATTAATGATATTAAATAGTAAATATTTATAAACTTTAATTCTCATAACTTTTATTAAAAATAACAAAATTAGCCAAAACGTTGGAAATACGCTGTAAATAATATCATGGCGTCATGGCAACAGAACTCAAAGCGGGGACCCAGTGAGAAATATAGGCATCACGCAGCTGCACATCTTTAAAGTCCTCCCGTTTCTTTAGGTCACACTCAAATGGTCAGATTAGTGAAATATACATTACTTAGCATGTAATGAACTTACCATACCTTAATCTGACGCGCTCGAATAAATCCCGAAATCCCCGCTTGGGCTCCCCTACTATTATAATCGGGCATGAGCCAACATTGCATTTTAATTTTCGGAATTATTAATTATGAAAATTGGTTGGGTATATTGCTAAAAGCTGCTAAGCCCATTTTTCTCTCGAAAAGTTGTTTCGCATTACTACGAATGCGAAAATGCATACGGTTATTGGCTAAGCTATATGAAACGTAATTACTACTTAGTGTACAGTGCTCCAATAAACACATAATATTAATTTACAGTATTAGCCTTGCAGCGCAGGTCCATTGACAACCACTATGGCTGAGTAAGAATGCCCGAATATAGAGAGCCCTATGGTCCCTTAAACCTTTTTTCATTTATTAACATACCGGGTACGTGACCTAACATGATGTTTTACCAAATTAACATTCGTTCTTTGTATCTTCACCGTTTAATGTTGATTCAGAGTTGCGGCGCCTAACCGTATCCCGGGTGTCGCCAACTACTAACCTGTTACTTATTTTAACACACCTATTCGTAAAATCGTCTTACTCAGTTCTTATTTAAAAATCAGGATAATTGTCACATGTGCGTTGGCAGCTAAGGGAGGGTTTTTGGGGGGCCGCGGATCCCAAAAAATTGACCCAGCACTATAAAGATTGAGATTTCTTGACACAATATATCAAATAATGCAAAACAAGTTCCTTTTCTAAACTTACCCCCCCCCCCCCCCCCCCTCTAGATAATATAGATAACATATTATGTTGCCAGGTATTTTCTTAAATTGTTAACTAACTTATTGAACTGTATGACATCTTGTTACAGAATGATGTTACATTCACGTGTCCTATGTGCCAATCAAAATTCGAGGTACTCGCCGACATTGAGAGACACGCGAATCAGTGCCTCGACGAGAGGTCGGCCGGGGAGAGGGCCTGAAGGCGCATTTTGAACATTGGTTTTTAAACCTTTAGGTCCGGTACTCATGAAAGATTCTCACAGTCGCGATTTGCCGTCGTCTTTACCATTATAGCAATAGGACTAGCAGAAGATTTCTTGTCAATTTCTTGACAATTTTCGAAGTTGGCGTGAAGCCGACTGTAAAGTTTTCCCTTAGAAACGCCAGATCATAGAAATCTTCTGAAGTAGACTGTGCGGGCTTGCACCAGCCATTCACCATACCATCTGCCTACAATGGAAAAGACGTCGGCAAACGCGACTGCGACAATCGTCCGTGTGTACCGGGGCTAAGAGCAAATTGGACACCCTCTGTATAAGATTTTAGTACAAAATCAATTTTCACGTGGATTATCCGTCGTAGAGAAATTAATATAGGGACAGGCGAGTTATTGGCTCTTCCCACGATCAATTATCACGAAGCGGGGTTAGTGCTTTTATTAAATCTTCCGTCACCTGATCGGCCAGAGCCGAAAGGGCTTTTTTATTATTAACTAATAATATAGCAACAATTTTAAAATAAATTTAAATTTTCCAATCATATGCGAGTAGAAAGAAATGTTGAAATTGCAGTTTTTAAAAGCTAAGTTGTAAAATTATGGACTTCGGTGGCAAGGTGGTAGCGTGCTTGTACTTGTGCTAGTCTGTACACACCTGGCGATCGGAGATGTGTCGTAATTCGTCACAAGTACCTTTTAGGTTACTTAGTGGGGCGATTGAAGAGACATTCATCAAATTTTTTGTACGCAATTAACCTTTTATTTAATGAAGAAGAATGAAGTTATCTATTAAGTTAGCATGGAATAACTAATTATTCAAGTCTTAGTCAATGATCTACACCATCCAGCTTTATGATCAGACTCCAGTAGTCTCATTTGAAATATGATTGTGTACCAAAAGCAGATAATGGTGTGTCCAATTTTCACTCTGAACTTAACAGTTCATATATTCCTTGTTCTGAACAGTGATCGAAACCGTGAGTTGGAAAGTTTCTGAGACTAACCTCATGTAAATGTAGTCTATTTTTAACACTAGGTTAATTCTATATAGCGTTAAGTTACTATTAGCTATAATTTGTACGATTGAAGGGCACTTGACTCCAAACCGCCACAAATGGCACATCCTTTGGCCCCAAGCAGGCAAGCCGTAGCATGAGGTACCAAGTTAACTTAAACAATTAATTTGGTACGGCACCTTGTGCCACGGCTGCAAGGTCCTTCATTTTAAATGTGTTTTCAGTAGTTTTTAGTCAGTCTGGCATGCTACAGCAGTTGAAAATATTCGCCTTCCATTCACCCTTCCTGACTTTTAAAGGCAGTGAATTTGAGGTTTTCCTAAAATGCTGCTTGTGCCATAACTCACAATCGAACTATTTTTACTTATCCTTCTCCTCAGTAGACGTTTGTCAAAATTATTTTTTAAGCATCACTGCTTAGTACTTATTTGTTTGCATCATGTTATACGTTAGTCTTAAGGCCTAATTTTTAATCTAAGTATGTATCTCTGTATGTCGAGAAAAAATTATTTTAAGCTACAACGAAGTTTTTCAACGTAGTTTTACATTTTGTAAAATGTTCCTATGCATGAAAATTACAGTAACTAGTCTTTTAAACCGTGGTTATGTCGATTAATCTGCCTTACGCCTTCATAACTTTCACCATCCGGGAGTCTACTGTATTGTCTATTGCCTTTTATTTGAGCCCATGGGTAACATAGAAATTATATATAGGAATGTCTTACCGTCTTTAAGGATTGGATGTTGGGCTGAGCTGCTTTTAAGTTGGGTGAATATTAAAAAATTAAAAAATGTGGCAATATTTATTTATGTTTAAGGCCCTTTTATAGTAGGCGGCTGCGGGTCTGGCGTAAAATAAACAGGATAAGTTTGTCATTCCGTGTTTGCCTCTTATAAACCTTGTGAAGCTTATCTTAGGCGGCAATTCCACCGTCGAATTTACTTCATTTGTGATTTGAGATTTTTTTGTTTTAAGGAGACTTATTATGTAGATACATAACTTATCTATTATAAATTAAGTTATAACATGGTAGCAGACATCATTAATAAGTCTCTACCAAATTATAACTTAATTTATAATAGATAAGTTATGTATCTACAAAATAATCTCCTTAAAACATAACAAACAAAAAATGAAGTAAATTCACCGGTGGAATGGCCGCATTAGAAAGTGAATTAGGCTACGTTCTATGTAAATAAACGAACTGCAAACTTTTCATATGTTTATTTTACGCAAAACCGCTCCCGCAACCGCGTGCTGCAAACAGGCTCTATGAGAGGTAATGGGAATGCACCGCAAGGCTGAGTTTCCCATGTTTCATTTTAGTTCTCCTAAAACAGGGTTGCCTCTCGCAAAAATTAAACTGCACCACTCTCCAAAAATAAGTATGGAGATGCGCTGCTTCAATCACAGCAAGGCAGAGACCCTTTTTCTACTATAGGAAAGTTCTACATTACTTATGGCAAGTTTTAGAACGTTTACAATATAAAAAGCAGGTTCACAGACAGTACACACATCTGTCAGTGATGAAGCAGTAGAATCCAGCATGATAGGCCGTGGTCGTTCTGATAGCGTACGCACAGTTGTTGCTGAGCCTCCAAGATCTTAGATAAGTTTACGCACTTCCACTGAAGATGTTTACGAAGTGTGTGGAATTACGCCTTGAGAACGACCACGGCCTATCAATCCCGAATTCTACTGCTTTATCTAGTAACTCAGGCCGTGAAAGCCTTTGGAATTACACCTGTCTTTAGCCGGGTTGTGTTCAACCCCAGGAATTTGTAGGTGTACCATGCTCACTACAACGCCCTAAACTAGATACCACAATGCAGAGGTACATTTCTTCTACATTATGACATCTTATTTATGGCTCTACGATCGATATGTCCCGCGAAATTGTTTTATTCAAAAAAGAGGACTGTTGCTTCTGATAGTTGCTTAATCATTTCGACTTAAGACGTCTGGCCTTCACTAACACCATTGGCCACAGTTCTTTAATTGCTTCCTCGGGACTACCACACCAATCATTTCTTTGTACAAAGCAAATTCAATACTAGTGGCCAATCTGTGTTAGAAATAGGTACGTAGGCACCGATATAAAAAAGGCGGGGGTTCCACCGACCTCGTATTTGATAGTGATCCAGATTTTGAAGTGGTAGCTGACATTAAAGACTGTCTTTAATGTCTGCTACCACGTCAATATCTGGATCACTATCAAATGCGAGGTCGGTGGAATCCCCGCCAAATAGCCAATGTTACAAGTACCTAAGGCGGGGATTCCACCGACGTCAATAGTGATAGTAATGGTGATATTGACGTGATAGCAGACATTTTTAGACTGTCTGTAAAGTCTGCTACCACGTCAATATCACTATTACTATTGACGTCGGTGGAATCCCCGCCTAATTATCAAGGAAATGCCAAATGAACAACAAGCATTAAAACATGAAAAATCCACTTTTCTGGTTTTGTATTTTTCTAAGTAGACAACAAATTTTCTAACCACTACAAAAGTCAATAGAAAATATGGAAAGATTAAATCTTCAATTGGGTACTATCCAAAGACCTGTATCGTAGGCTGACAAATATTTAGTTTGTTTTTACAAAATAATAATGCAATTACATCTATATAGTTCTACTGGTTAAGCATCCCTCTACTTCTCAAATCATGTTTTGAACCTGAAAAATACTTGTGTTCACATAAAATAAAACATCTCAGGTTACCCAAGTTTACATACACCCTATAGACAACACGTAAAGGTCGTGAAATGTCTGACACTAAGCCAACTTATAAATTCAGCGGGTCCTATTGTACAATATAATATTTTTTCTACATGATGACAGTTGTGAGTAGAACAGGAGTTAATTTTTTTTTTAGATGAAATAAAGAACTTTGTGTTACATGCTTTACAAGAGTCACCTTTGGACTGGTAGAGAGGTTAATTTCTTTTTGATTTTTGGGTGTTGTAGTCAGGAACATCCCCGAAAATTGCGCATGTTCCCTCTAATATTAGGTACCGGAGGAAAAATTTCCATTTTGTGTAAGATATCGAACACAGACCAGCCAATATTTACTGCAGCCGTGTCCACTGGGCTACATTGGTACAGCCACAGCTGATGGCTTAAAAATACAGCAATGTAAATTTCCCTGCTCAGCGCATGGGTTTTTTTACAATGTTTCTTTTTTGGAATATTTCCAGTTCTAATCTCGTTGACAAGCGTACATTGCATCGAAGGTGAATAATTATAAGAAGACCAAGTCAACTACTATGCCATTACGTTGTGGTTAGATCTCCTAAAATGGGACCTTTAGGTCTACCCGCCTACGTAACAGCGCAATAACATCTCTCCTCATTGTCATAACAAACTAACAAGAGGTCCATTGCCACTAGTAAACTAGACTAAGTTGAACCATACGTCACAGCGGAAAAATCACGATAAGTGGAGCAGTCAGTGTTCGCAACAGTCATCATACAAAATATGGTATACATTTATCATTTGTAAGACAACTAGTGATCTTGTAACACTTGGACACTATGGGTCAGCCAACTTACCGTGACTTTTCTGATGTGACGTATGGTTCAACTTAGTGTAGTTTACCAATATAGGCGTAATTAGGCTTCGTTTGGCAATATCTAATCAAACAAAATTCATTTTTGCATAGAAAATGCTATGCTTTTCCTTTAATTAATTTTAATTAGGATATGAGGGATGTGACCATTTATAACGGTGAGACAATGAGCGGTACGATAGGCCTGATAAAAAGGTTTCTTTTTAGAGCAAATCGGTACCGTACTAGTTTTTTATACAAAGTCGAATTCACAAGAAATATTATTTTTTTAAACATTATATCGCTAAGCCAATAGAAGGTACCTGTACAGCACAAGCTAGTCACACCTAAATCAAGAAATATCTGTTGTAGAGCTTAATAAAATGTCAAAGACATTAAAAGAAATATTTCACTACATTTTGATACATGACATGGGGTAGTCACAAACATCTGTTGGCCACAGTTTTCAAATTCCTTCATCGTCCGGACACGTTTTTAGTACAAATCAATTAAGATTATTGTGGCCAATCGTTGCTAGTGACGGTCACACATCCGTTTGAGGGGGCAATTCTACCGGCGAATTTACTTCATTTGTGATTTGAGATATTTTGTTTGTTTTGTTTTAAGGAGGCTATTATGTAGATCCGATACTTAACTTATCTATTATAAATTAAGTTGTAATATGGTAGAGACTTATTAATGATGTCTGCTACCATATTATAACTTAATTTATAGTAGATAAGTTAAAACAAAACAAACAAAAAATCTCAAATCACAAATGACGTAAATTCGCCGGTGGAATTGCCACCAGAAGAAATGTTGCATGTGATGCATGAAATGTGAGCATTTTAATTTGTGGTATATGCCTGTTTCTAACATTAGTTGGCCACAATAATTGAACTTGGTTGGTAAAACATAACTTACAATTCAACAACTGTGGCCAATCTATGCTAGTGACGGACACATTTCATAATATCCAAATAAAGAGAACTTTTTAGCTCTACAATGATTTTTTGTTGTGAAATTCGACTAGTAAATAAACGAGTATTGTGGTTATCCCATTTTCGTGTATCATAAACCACCTAATTTTGCACTTCAATTGGTCACCATCTATATCTATAGACCAATCAAAGTGTCAAAACTCATTTCTGTCCAAAACAGACCATTTAAGTCTAAAATTTGAAAGAACTAAGGAAAACACGAAATTAAATAGATGAGTAGCCTATTAACCCTTGCAAGTAACTCACTGTTTAGTGAGAGGGCTCGCTTTGTGATGTGTTAATGTATTACCACAGACAAATCACTAGTTTTCTCAGTGATATTACCAAACAATTACTGCTAAAATTGACCGAGCTTACTTGCCCTCTTAAAAAATAACAATTTTTGAAATTGTATAACCCAAGGTGGAATCAGCAAAAAAAAAAATATTTTGCGAACATCTCACAAGCTGTGGAACACTTAGATTTT
The DNA here is from genome assembly GCA_963971405.1 of Psococerastis gibbosa. NCBI lineage: Eukaryota > Metazoa > Arthropoda > Insecta > Psocodea > Psocidae > Psococerastis > Psococerastis gibbosa. The sequence goes on from OZ020485.1 coordinate 15,949,464, forward strand.
ACACCTACTATAGTATAACATGTATGTTTAGAGGCCGATTAATTTCAATAATGATCTTTGAAATGATTCGTGTAAAATAGGCCTAAACAGCCCCAGTGACTGGAAAGGGTGTAGAAATTAACCAAAAAAAATTAGTTCCGCATTGCGTTTGCATACGGCAATTCATATCTTGGTCAAAAATTGTCATGGCTGGCATGAAATCTTTTTTTTTTTTTATTGGGCTTACAAACACAACGCCGTGCCGGTGTACGAGTAAGTGACTATTTAATAAAATAGATGACGCGCGTATGTCTAATTTCAAAGTTTTTCACAGAACCTAAGTCACAGCAGAGAGGAGCAGGCTGTTTTGGAACACCTGATCTTCTGGAGCGGATGACTGTTCTCCATTTCTCAGACAAATGTAAATTCTTTCATTCGCAATCACTAGTCTAGCAGGACAACCCAAATCACGTTAATTTCAAAATTACTTTTCATCCGCTTATCTGCGGTGAGAGCATAAAAAATTAAATTAAAAAAGTACTGTTTTATTCAAACAGTTTCGCGAAGAAGAATCACATCGTATTAGGATCGCCTGAATTGTGAAATTATTTAGTACGGTCCTGGATGGGACGTATTTAATTGTTTTTTTCCAATGAAAGATAGAAAATATTTAGCCTGTAGATATTGCCCATTAATTTATTATTTAATGTTAATTTCTTACATCAGCTTTACGACTGAAATATTTTGGCATTGCGATGAGAAAAAACTTAAATTTACTTCCCGTATGAAATTTGACAGCCGGAAATTTAATTTCTTATTTTTTATTTAATATACAAAGCAAGTTATTAAAATATCGGTTCATTTAAGTTTAATTTTGCAGTTTTTTCATGGTATCATAATTTTACGTGAAATTTTAGCCCTCAATCATTTTAATGAAAAAGCTACGTCACCAAAATATATGATGCATGAAGTAGTCTCCTACAACTTATGAGCCAAATCTTTAATATCTTCCATTGTTAATTAAATAAAAAATTAGTAAAGACAACGGATATTGCGGTAGGCTACATATTTCCTAAGGGACGTATGTATAATCTTAAAGAAAGTTTCTTTTAATCTTAGGTCGGATTCTAGTAAGCTCCCTATAGTGTTATAGTGTGTTTTATATACTCATTAGTCGGGTGAGGGATGATATAGTTCTACTTGTATCAGATGTCCGATTCGGTACTGCCCTGTCCTAGTGTGCCCCATAATCAATTTCTAGGTATTTCCGGGTTAAATATTATATGGCTCTCATTTTTATTGAATTTTCCTCTATTTTGTTGGAATTTGTGGCAATTTTTCCAATTGATTTCATATCATATTTTTTACTTTAAAAAGAATACATGATATTCGTTCAATATGGCTTGAATCTCGGGTAAATGTTATGGGGAAGTTAAAATGGCAGATCCTACAAATTTAGTAAAGTAGACTTTACCGGCAAGAATAGTGATCCATACAAAGAGATCTAAAGAATACTTTACTGGACTGACTAATTCTCGAATCAGAATCGAATAGAATGGTACTCGATAAAAAAAAACTAATTACGCAGTAGCGTTCTAACTGATGGAAAAGTGTACCTGTTTATTGGCTTAAACGATTCGGAATTAAAATAGAGGGAACTTTCAAATTTGCACTAATATCTTAAGATTTATGTTTTATTTTTTAATTTCCCATAATCGCTTCCAAAGTCTTATTATTGTTAAGGGGAACGTTTCCAATTTTTGGAAAACATGGTGCTAGATCTAATAAATTAAATTCTCATTCCAGTGGCTATATTGGCAAAAGCACTCTTTGAATCCCTCCTGATATTTATACACTTTAACACGCAATGCATTAGTTTTTATTAACTATTAATAAAAGTCTAAAAGGAAGAAGCAGACGTATTTAAAAAAAAAAGGACTTCAGTGACTTATAATTTTTTTTGTTGGATTAACGATAGTTGCTCAAAATGCTAAATCTATTTATTCTTTATTATCAGTTTAAATCTTTTAGGTGTCAGAGCATTATTGTCAATATAAGGGTTCTGGGTCGAGAAATTAAATAGCTAGCTGTCACCCCATGTTGTTTTTACAAATTGGAAAGATTCCCTTAAAGGTTGTAGTTGCTAGTTGCTAGTAGTAGTAATAGGATTCTTCTATTAATTCGTAAATAAGTAGAAATCCTACTTCCGTAGCAAGCAAGAGCTGCCCATCGCCTGTCTTCTAAACCAAATGACATCATCCTATCTTTAAAAGTTCCACTTAAAGATTAAAGATCTCTTCGAATTGCCAAAACATAGTTTAAGAGTGAATAAAAGTGTCTAAAATATAATTGCATTAGTGTATATATAAAAAATGACAACTTTTTTGACACATTTATTAATACCTAAATTCAATATACCAAAAAAAGAAAATGTTTTAATAGCAACAGTACAGTGCCCATAGACAAAATTTTCAATAACTTTCATAGGAAATAAATTAAAAAATTAAAATAGCCACGGCTGCGTGATTCTTTTAATAAGAAGAAAACGTTTAACACAGTTTTTCTTTCAATAAATCACATTATTAGGGGGCACTCACGATCTTGCTTGCGTCTAATTTGTTCTAAATAACATGTAAAACATTAATTTGTTAAAAAAAACATAACTAAAATTAGCATATTTTCAGCACTGTTGTTGTGGCTTTCTCCGAAAAAAAAAAAATCCCCAACAGAGCATCGAACTCCTGAACCTACGTAGCCCACTGTTTTAACAAGACTATCACAGTGTGAGCAAATCGTAAATACCCCATTTGTAAACAGAGAAGCAGAGAAAAACATCGCGCGGCAAGGACACAGGTCATTGGCCCAATTCGACCGAAACCAGATATTAAAAAAAATAATAATAATAATCAACTTAATGTACAGCTTCATGCTTAATTTTTATTATTATTATACAATTCGTTGGCCACTACAGCCAGCCAGACAGGGAGACGGGGTACTAAACAATTGGAAAATAATTACAAGCCCTTTGGTAGAGAGGGTCGTTCACTTTAATAAGAAATAAAAAGTTCATGCATTCCAATAGAGGCAATCATCCGCCAATTTTTATGAGACCCCATAAAATACAAATTAGTATAATTTCAAACATTAAAATGAATACTATGTATACTCCAATAAATGCGTTGGAACTCACTAAAATAGACAGGATAGAGAGAGTGGGGAAAGGGGAAGGGCAACTAAATTAGCGAGAGGGGGGCACGCAGGGTCGAATTCAGTTGGTGGGCCAGTAGGTGTTGTATGGGTTCTGCTTGCTGCCGACTTTGGAGACCTGCGCGGCCGACTGAGACCTCTGTCCACTGCTGCCTGAATCCTGAAACAACAAATGTATAAAGAACCTAGTGACGATCAGAAATTGTTGGGCGCTACAGCTCGGGGTGAGCTTTTGCCTCCCTCCAGACCACGGCTTACTGTGCCACATTATCACTGAAATCTTTTGCAGGTCACTTTCCACCTCGTTTATCCATCGCATCGCTTTCAGCCCTACATTCTAGCTCGGTGTTGAGCCATTCACTCCACGAGCACAAACCACCCAATTCTTTGCGACACAAACGATGTCCTCTTTCTTCATTATCTCGATGTTTTTTCTTCTACAAAGGCTCGCATGTCACACCCGGACAACTAGCTGATTATTATTGATGATGATAAGCGAGGTATCTACAAATTGCATGGATTTCATTTTTAATAACTTTCATACTGAGTAGTAACTTGAATAAAAACAACCGGTACGAGTGAATCCGTACATGATTTACTATTTATCACTTAGGATAGTACTGTTTTTTTTTTTTTTTTTTTTTTGCATTGTGGGCACATACAGCCATGGTGGGATAGTACTGTAATAGTTCCTTGGTAAATGATTAACGTAGGGTTAAATTTCGAGTTTCCCTATGGCCTATACAAAAGAAAGAAATTGATCAATGTCAATAATGGGCAGACCAATATAATACGATACAACACAGTAATAGTGGCAGGGTATGCTACGCTACGTATTGGGGAATGAATTATCCATAATTTCTTCAAACAATAATTTTTTACTCAACCAAATCTTTGTTTGGGAAAGCAAGCTGTTCGGGTTTGGTACTCAATTTAAACCTAAAACATGCCAAAAGTAAGAAAGCACCAATAGGAAGGTTCAGCAGGAAAATTATATTTTAGTTATTTTTCATGAAAAATTAGTATTTTTTATTTTTTGCCCCCAAAACCAAACTGTTAAAGGGCAAGCGACCTATATTTTGATTTGCATTAAAAAGGTCTATAATATATCGGAATTTAAAAGAAATCGGTGGAGCTGTTTTTGAGAAATAATTATTTTAGCCATTTTTTTTTTAGGTATTGCAGTTAAAATTCCCCAAAAATGTGTTAGCCAAAAATACAAAAAAATATTTCGGAGGCATGATTTTTGTGAACCCACGTGTCTAATTTCATGAAAATCCACTGAGTAGTTTGCCCACAAATCGCCGAACAGACCACGACATTTCGTAAAAACCACTTTTTTGGTTCCTGGAACCTCAAAACCTGTATATCCACTGAAAATCCCTCATCACTTGGCCGAAGTATGCTAGTTTCCATTTCTCCAGCAACCCGGTTTCTGTATCCATTCGCCTCAGAATTTCATATACCAGCAGGTAATTGGATACTTGCTTCAGTTTTTTTTGTTTAGAACCTTAGAGACTGTTGCTCTGTAAAGGCAAGTCACGCTGTTACCACTAGGTTACTCTAAATAATTACCTGTAAATGTGACGTAATGAGAGCTGTTCCGTGATGCTGCTGATGGGGAGCCATTGCTGCTGGAATGAATAACTGGGGGCCGTACGCACCGCTAGGGGCCATCGCCCCACTCTGCCCACCTGCCAGGTTGAACGGAGGCGGCGTCCCAGAGTGGAACCCCTGCTTGTCATACGACTGCAACAGCAACACCAATACATGACTATTTTTTTTTTTTAACCAATGTTATCAATATGGCACTGCCGACTGCCCCCTGTCGAGTGTCGACACGTATTCAGACTTGCCTCTTCTTATTTAATGTTTATGAAAGGCAAGATGGCGGACTTACATTGACTTTGCCGAGAGCAGTGTGCTGCTTGCCGTAGAGATCAGACGCAGTGGTAGCAGACGAGACAGTGGTGGCAGACTTGGCAACACTACCCCCTGTCGGCACGTATCCGGACTTGCTGTAGTCGGCCGTTTGGTTCACGCTCTCGTACCCTGATCCATATGTTGATGCGTAGCTAGCTGGTTTGCCATACTGATTCGATGTCGTGCCATGCGCATTTCCGGCAGAAGGTACCTGATAGTAAAAATTTCATTGGATTCACATATGGTATATGGGTATATGGGACAATTTTTAACTTTATGGACAAAACTTAGTGGTGTAATTGAATTATATCGATTTTAATGGTTATGAGTTAGTATCTGTACTTCAAGTTGACATAGGCAAAGTCGGTAAATTTTAGAATTTGGACTATTTTTGCCGTCCCGATTCACCTGCCAAGTTGGGTGAATAGGGACAGCAAGAAAAAAAAAATCAGAAAATTTAAAAATGTCTTGATAGTAAACATTACATATGATAAAAGTGAATATTCCTTCTCTGGTCGGGTTTCCATTTCAGTTTTCGAGTTGTTTGGGCAAAGCCAATCTTTCAAATACCTTCAAAAGTTTAAAAAAACATATAACGACCCCCCTTTTTCAAATAAATGAACATTCTAGCAGTTCCTTTTATTTTATATTCTAAAATTTACATTTACATTGACTAAGGCTCTAACAGAGCCTTAATATTAATATTGATAGTTTTTTATACTTTCATTTTGACCGTAAGTAATTGTAATTGTTTATTGTTCTTTTAAGTTTTAAAATTTAATGTATTCTTGAAATTACCCCAGTGATACAAGTCTCTTTGAGTACATAGTACTTTGTAAACTACACAAGAAAAACTGTAATATACTATTTACGTACTTACTTTTGTAAACCGTACCTGCAACCAAAATCGCAGTTCTACCAGTGGTGAGTAACTCCGCGACAATTAGTCAGGCCAACTCCCAAAAGCCCAGTTCAGACCCTCAGTCTCAAGTCACAAGTCAAATAAAGTTTTTACACTCAGTGGTACGAGAAATCGGAATCGGATTGATCATGCAAATTTACAAGCGACGGAGTTAGTTCCACTGCCGGTAGAACTAGTCCATTAAGTTCTAACAGCGCCAATGTGCTATACATGAACTTACAGGGTAGATAGGAGTTCCGTAATGCTGGAACCCTCCAGGCACAGCTCCATAAACATATGTATAACCGGGCGGAAATGAGGGGTTGTGCAATATTGGTTGATGAGCGGCCGATGCAGTCTGAAACAAAATAAACATTCATCATCATTAGTAACCCCATTAGTCGTGGGTGATATATGAACCTTCTCGACTCCTTCCTGGCCCTCTAAGGCCTGGCCCACACATGGAGCTACAGGAAACTGGACTGGCTTCAGAACCATTCAAGAGGCTAGGTATTATACCAATAATCTACCCTTAATAGACAATCGGAGGGGGGATTACATTGTGTAAGTGGTCAGAGGCAGGGACCTCACGGACATCGAACAAGTAGAGCTGAGTCCGTTTTCAGGGGAAGGGGGGCATCGGTTCCTAAGAACAATATTTCCTGAGAATAATAATATCGACTGGAGTGGGAGTACTCCCAATTTGCTCTAACTATGTATTCTATGCATAAAACTAACCTGTTGAGAAAGCGTAGAAGGCACGGGGGAGGCATTGTTGTCGCCCCGTGTCGAATACCGCGCGTCCGCTGCCATTGTATACGCAACACTACCTAACGATTCCCTGCCTGCAACCCCCGCCATACTCGTCGGAGCACTGTATCCTCCCATATCGTAGTAACCAGGCTGAAAAACATAAAATAATACCAGTCAACAAAACATATTTCAATAATACTTCCACTTGTAACCACTGCTGGGAAAACGTGGGTAAAACTAGTGCAGAAGAAAGGCGGGCCGCCAAAGAACCTACAGACACCAATCAGTGGCAGAATTTAGGTTAACAACGGGTCATGATTATCTTTAAAAACTCCTTCACCATATAGATGTAGCAGCGGAACCTTACTGCCCTCTGTGTGAAATCCGGGAAGAAATGAACAGAAAACACCTTAAGACGTGCGCTGCTCTAGTCAATAGTAGAGGTTCATCAGTTTCTTTGGGCCTAATTCTATGGCGTAAAAACCTCACCATATGATGAATCCTCTGTTGCATGAGCACGTCATCGAAACCAGCATACATGGGTGCTTGGTAAAACGCTGCTGGCACGCCCGACTGATTAACTATGTACTGCGGTGTGCTCATAAGCTGAGGGTGCATACTCGGTACAACACTATTCTTAACTGAAAAATAAACAAACAAGTCATGTTGTTAGTATGAAGTATAGTATAGTAGGGAGGGAGAGAGATAAGTCGTGCTCTGGCAGCAGCAGGCTACTTCCTAACCTTAACCTAACCCTAACCAGTTACATATTAAAACAATTACTTAATCTAGCTTGCCGTAACATCATTTAAAGACGTGGTAATAGTCTGTGGTGTTGTGGAAGGCGTAGCATTGGTCGTGCTCGCTATTGAGCTCCCGGTCGTGGCATCAGCAGAATACTTCATTCTAACACTAACCCTAGCCAGTTACAATAACTACTCACTCTGTCCTGTAGTAACTTTGGCTGAAGACGTGGTAATAGTCTGTGGGGTTGTGGTCAGTCCAAGGGAGGGCGTGGCATTGGTCGTGCTAGCTATCGAGCCCGCGGTCGTCGCGGCAACTGCAGGATACTCCTGCACCTCCTTCCCGGTGACCAGACTGGAGTTGAGCTTGCCTGCGGTGGACGAGGTGCCCGAGTAACTGTTCTGGTAGCCGGTGGCGTTTGCTGAGTAGCCGGCCGCAGAGAGCGCTGACCCGTACACTGACCCAGCGCCGCTTTGGTACGATTGACTGGCATTCTAGAAGCACGTGGAAAATTATGTATTGTTTTTATTTGAGCCGTAAAGGCCCAAGAGTTGGTGAAATGGTGCGACACTAAGTGGCACAAGTAGAGGCTGCGAAGGTAGTCAAAGCAGCTGAATCCTTTCAAATAAACCATGACACTCCAAAGCCATAATTTAGGTTTCTTTTTCCTAACAAAAGGTTAATTATATTATTGCTCCAATTACAACATCCACACCAACCACTACTCACCTGATAAGAATTTACAGACGGATAGGCCCCCGTAATTGCGTAATTTACAGGCGTGGAATTGGGAGGCTGAGAGCTATAGGAACTGTTGGGGTAGGAGCTGTTGACGGCCTGCTGCGTATTGTACGTGGCAGTAGAATACGTCGTCTGCGGGACCGTGTACGCAGTACTGCTCGCGTAGTTTGCCGCCTGGTAAACACTGTTGTTGGTCTTCTGGCTCTGGTAGCCGCCATAGCTGACTGCTGCGGGTGCTACGTATGACAGGCTGCTCGCGACTTCCGTTTTGACGGCGCTGGTACTACTGAGATCCGACAGTCCGGACGACGCTGAACTGGCTACCCGTTGCGACTGAGAGTTGTAGCTGTTGCTCTTGTGATCGGTCGACGTCTGAATACTGAGACCGTCTGTACTGGATAACTGAAACAAGAAAAATCTATTCAAGTTCCGGTAGTATAAGTAAGTTAAGCTCCGTGTTACCCTGAACACTGACCAATGTTTATTGTGCCCCTCCGACATGCTGGTGTTTTAGTGTAAAGTTCGATTACAATCACCCTTTTATCTTTTATGGGGGAAGCAGGCCTCAAAACATGCTCCTGCTGATGATATGAAAAAATGAACCTTAGATTCATAACAGAAGCACTTACGCGACAACCTAACTACTCAATAAAACTAGGCAATCCAGTTAAATAGCTTCTTTATCCTTTCACGTAACGGTTGTAGACCAGCTTTCTTCCAGTTGAATGTAAGAGAGGACCGTATAGTCAATACAACACATAAAAAAATGGGTGTGTGCTTGTGACCCCACGATAGAAGTGACGAAACTTCACCACCCCCTAAATTGAGTTAGCGCTAATCAGAAAAAAGGTTCCGAGATATGATTTTTATGAACCAAATTTCATCGAAATACTACCCTGATTCAAAAAGGTTGGACCACCTCAATTCACAATGCATTTCAATTTGTATCTCTGTTAATACAAATTGTAGGTCGCTGAGTTTACTCTGGAAATTAGCCAGATACTCCCTTAATGACATTTGATCAATTCAATTTAGATCCGTTAGTTTTTCATCGATTCCTCGACACTTTCGAGAGAAGGTGCATAATTAACCGAATCAAAAATCTTGGACCACTTAGCGTTATTCTTTCCGTGAACATCCAGGCAAGCTTGAAAAAAATGCACATTGCTTAAATGCAGTGTGTAGACATATTTTCAAAACATCAGACACGTTATTTTTCCCCATCTGCATTTTATCATTAAGGAATGGCAAGAGGATCTGCTGTAGCGAAGAGCGTTCAGATACTGATAATTTTCCATCATCAAGCAAGAAAAAGTGAGAGAGATAAAGAGAATCCTCCAGTTATAAAAGTCTACCGTCCACAATATTTTTGGTACGCTGTGCAAACGCCAAGACCACTGATCCGGGGGAAAGCGACGAGGCGGCCACGCAAGACGTCTAGTCGCCAGGACAGGGAATTCGTAAAAATCATTAAAGCCAAACGCATAACTGCTCTAGAGCTGAAGGAAGCTTGGAACTAATCAACATGGTCCAATAGCCCAGGTTCTGTGAGTACTACAGTTAGACGAATCCATTCTGCCCGCTATGGTTTTTACACTGCCAAGGGGAAACCCCTATTAACACCTGTACAGATAAAGAGGAGATTTGCTTGGGCAAGAGAGAGGGTGAATTGGACTGAACAGGACTGGAAAAAGATCATTTGTAGCGATGAGGCCCGATTTCAACTAACTGTGGATTCTGCAGGATCTAAGCGCGTATTACGAATATCTGGCGAGACTATCAAGCCCCACTGTATCAAGAAAACCGTGAAGTTTGGGTGAATGAGTGCATCAGGAACAGGTGTATTTCATTTTGTTGCGGGTACTGTTAATGGGTAGACGTACATTAAGATTTTGGAGGACAGTTTGAAGCCTTCCCTTACAAAGATGGTGTCGAGCGGGAATTTTATATTTCAGCAAGACCGTGCAACTTGCCATACCGGCCGGATCGCTAAGGCATGGTTTCAAAATAATGATATTAAACCTCTCCTTTGGCCTTCAAGCAGCCCTGGCCTTTCCCCAGTCGAAAATATTTGAGGAAAAATGAAGAAGTTGAGAACCACTCTTGTACGGACAAAGGACGAACTGAGGACCATTTTATTAGAAATTTGGGATTCGTTCACTGCAGATGATTGTGTCGTACTTGTATCTTCCATGTCCCGTCGCATTAAGGCAGTTATTAATGCAAAAGGCACTATAACAAAATATTGAAAACGTAGTGGTCCAGGTTTTTTGAATTGATGATTTCAGCATATGTTTGAGCAAAGCTGTCTTGTCAGATAGGTTTTAAACCTAATAAGGAGAATTTTTTCTCATTTGATTGAGGAATAGTTAGGCTACTTTCTATATTAAAATAAATGATATATTATTCGAATTGACAGAGATAGAAACTGAAATGCATCGTGAATAAGGGTTGTCCAACGTTTTTGAATCTGGGTTGTACATGCATGGATCCCATTAGTTTGCCCAAAAAACAGATAATCTGTATTAGCGTTTAATAAATCATACGGAGGTATAGTTAATGTATCCAACTAAAATTCCAGCGCCACATTAGCAGCGCCACCGAGAACTGCAACACTGCTCAGTTTCCTTCAATACGACTAATGACCTCCTATTGTTATGTAATCCTAATTTTTATTTCTGTTTCAGCAGGCTAACTCAATTTTGCTAATATTATGTTTCTCTGCTCTTGCGTCACATGAAGAAATCCAGTTTTCATAAGAAGTAAACTTCACAAACTCACCCCTTTGCCGGAGAGACCGCTAACCAACGAGGCCTGCTGGCTCGCCTTGGCAGCAGTGGTATTCTGAGCACCTGAATAAGAGTCGAGGGTGGAGGAGGGCTGACTGGTCGCGCCGTCGAGGCTGGGCGCTGCGGTAGGCTGCACAGAGGCAGCAGCGGCAGAGGGGGTGGCATCCACAGTGGACACTGCCGTCGAAGTGGCCGTCGTTTGTTGGAACTTGTTCGCCTCTGTCGCCGCCGGCTCAAAAGACGTCGCGTCACTGCCAAACTCGAGCCCACCAAATTGCACGTCTAGGGAACTGACGCTAATTGAATCATCGGGCATTTCTACAGCACTAGAGGGAATCTGTAATAAAAATAACAAAATAATTCATAATACATTCACAGCAATAAAAAGGTAATATACAGGTAAATACAGTACAATGGAACCATGGTGTCACTGAAACAAGCTTTTAATTTTTTTTTAGGGAGAAAGCACATAGAGCAGCAAGAGAACGGAATGAGGTATACAAAAAAGCAACCAGCAACTGAGATCATATTACCCAAGGTAGAAGAGAAAGAATTTACAGCCAGAAATGCGAGTAGTACATGGAAGACGCCTGAATGTACCTTCGAAGAGGCTTTAGCCAAGGGGGTAACGTAACTTTGTGTGATATATTCGCTGACCAAGATGGAGAGCAGGTAGAGCAAGAGTAGGAGGCTGTTGTGCTGACAATTGTCCAAAATTGCATAATAATGATTCACTCAGAGCAGCTAGGTCTAAAGGTAATACACGAGTGTACTATGCGTACATATGGCCTACTGCCATCAATGTGCGTCATTATTAGCCAATCAGAGCGCTAGTTACATGTCTTTTAGACTACTGATGGATAGGCTCCCTGAAGTGACAAAAGACTTGTGACGGCGACTTAGAGGACAATTCGCAGACAAGCAGCTGACAAAAACAATAGAATAAACTACTCCAGTAAGAGAGAGCAGCTGCAATAATGCGTTTCGGGTAAGTATAATATATTATATTAATTATTTAATAATTTAAAGCTATATTTTATATATCATCACAAGGTGGATGTGGTATAATAATTTGTATGAAATATATATTTAAGGTCTAAAAGTTAAATTAAGTGTTGTACGGTACCTCAGACTCACCCTCACCTGAGGGATCATATGACATGGGGATGCGACATAGCAGCAATCAACTGTGCTAAAGAAAGGGAAAACGTTAAGCAAGGTAGTGGTGCTGACTGCTGACATTCACCCAGCCTACCTTTGACGGGGGCGGCACCCGAGCTCGCTGCGGTTTCGCGCGGGGTGGCTGCGCATTCTGCACCGCACTCACTTCCGACTGCGCGCACGTGCTATCATACACGGCGTTGGTGGAAGCGTAGCTTTGCGTGGAATAGTTGGTGGCAGCCGTGGCCGGGTAGCCACCGAAAGAGGAGTTGGCCGCTGTCTGGTAGTTTTGTGTCGTGCCAACGTAAGACGCGCTGCCCGTCCCCGTAAACCCGGACGGTGTTTGGAATGAACCGGAAGTCGTACCGTACCTGTACATAAAAGCATTTAGTATAAATATAAAATAGTAAAAATATATATATACATACAGTCATGGAAAAAATAATAAGAACGCGGAGCTTTTCACTATTTTCTCTGGAACTATTAGAGATAATTGCACCAAACTAGAACATGAACATCACTACCTTGAGGTACTTCATTACGGTTACCATCAGTTATAAGCAATGCTTACTTCTTTAATAATTGAAGATAGTTGAAAATGGCAGGCAAAAATAATAAGAACGCGAGGTGTATTTTGTTGACTTGAGCTATGACACGATACATTATTTCGCTATTCTGCTGTTAATAAGTTAAAACAGTGTACTTCTGAAGATATGGAGCGATCACAGTATTGCTCGGCCGAAGAAAGACGCGTCATCTTACTTCTTCGGAAAGAAGGGAGAAATGGCGGAAATAAGCCATATCTTACAAAGATAGGAAGAAATGATTTTTCGAGCTTTGAAACAAGACCCAAAGAGTGAAACGAGAGGGCTGAAAGTGGAAGACAACACCGTATTTTAACCAATAGCTCTTAAGGAATTAGAATGCGACACCATTCGCATGTTCTCGAGACATGAAAAAAATGCCTAAACGCTCCCATCAGCAAACGAAGTACTATGGGACGGTTGCTTGAAGCCTCCCAACCTAGTCAATCTCCGAGAAATGTTCCACTTCCATCTAATAAGAAAACACAGACCGTCTTGCCTACGTGTCTGAGAACTGTGATCGGGGGCCATGGCACAATGTCTTGTGGGGCGATGAAACAAAAGTTATTCGGTACTTCTTGAAAACGAATTTCAGAAGATCGCCCAATGCTGCTTTAAATCCCGGGTACCCAAAAAAGACAGTAAAGTTCGATGGCAGTAACATCATGGAGTGGGGCTTTTTCTCTTACGACGGAGTTGGCCCAATACATCGTATAGAAGATATCTTGACGAAGGAGAGTTACAGAGACATACTCCAAGACGTAATGCCACCCTATGCTGACGAGAAAATGCCAGTAAAATGGGTTTTACAGCAGGACAGTGACCCCAAGAACTCCTTCATACTAGTGAAGTAGTGGTTAGTGGACAGCAGAGTCGATGTTTTACCGCGGTAAGCGCAGTCACTCGGCTTCAACCCCATCAAAAACTTGGGGAATGACCTGACGAGCCGTCTACCCAATGAAAAAAATTTCGGAGAAGGAACTACTGTGGCTTCAAGTGAAGAAGACACGAGAGATGATACCCAACATTATAATGTCAATACCTGGTGCTGTTGTTGAAAAACCGTGCAATGCTGTAATGCAAAACAATGGGCAGACCACCAAATGTTAATTTAATTGAAGTGCTTACTAAGCCTCCGAGATACAATCTTAGAAGCCTACGTTGTACCACTGAAGATGTCGACCGCAGATATTGATCTAACGTTCGGAAGTGCTCTTCCAGATCGACCACGACCCACGGCTACGGATTCTACTGCTTAATCAAGACTCTAGCCGTGAAAGTCTTTTTAAATTACATTTACAATCGATATTTCTTGTGAAATTCGTCTAAGTACAAAAAACTCGTAGTCGGAGAGTCCAGTTTGAGGGAAGGGAACATTTTTCCTTTTCGAACCTATACTTTCCTCATTAAACTGCGCAAATTGTTCTACTTACCCTGTATTTGCAGTTTGCCCATAAGTCGACTGTGTATAGTTGGTTTGGCCGTAGCTGTCAGTCTGCCCGTAGCTGGTTGGTTGGCTGTACGCGGCAGTCCCACCAATCCCGACAGCCGTCTTCAGGGACTCAGTCTGGTAGGCGTTGGTGGAGGCCGCGACAGGTACCGCCCCCCTGACCTTGAGATTCTCCGCAGACTGCTGCGTCAGCTGGTTCAGGTACTGCGCCTGCGCCGTAGTCAGCTGTCCCACTCCAACCGCCAACGGACTCTGCAATCATTTGTTTGTTTTCCAACTTTTCAAACTGGCGGGGGTTTCACCTGGTTTTCTTTTGTTTGTTTGTACAATGGTTCGGACATGTAAAGCGAATGGATAACATCCGTTTGTTTGTTTGTACAATGGTTCGGACATGTAAAGCGAATGGATAACATCCGTTTGTTTGTTTGTACAATGGTTCGGACATGTAAACCGAATGGATTACATCCGATGTGCGAAGAAATGACTAGAGGATGAAATCGAGGAAACACAAAGAGAAGCCAGATTGATGCCGATCCCAGAAGGGAGGGTCCGGCACAAGAGGCAGTGTGAGATAGGGAGTGGAGGAGGCGGCTTGCATATCACATTACATACCACACCCGGGCAACTTTAGCTGATATTGATGACGATGACCTACTAATCAGCCACCCAAATATAATAGAAGAAGTCTCTTCACTCTTCTGACTCATTCTGCTTCCTTTCATGTAGTTCTTTGCCATGTGCCTTAAACTTATTTCATGAAACACACGTATACAACACTTCACTTGTCCTCCTCTCCACCTCAGCTTTCCCTTTCAGTTTTAGCAGAAGTACTTACAGAAGGCATAGCACTGGACTGATGGTACTCCTGCCCCGTAGTCGCAGACATCGACAGCATCTCCTGCGCGCCTGCCGTCTCCAGAATTTGTTCCGACGCCGCTTGGTTAGCCTCCAGAGCGCTGGGCGTGAACACTTTGCTGTCGGCCAGCGAGCCCTGGTACTCTTCGTTGTCCCAGTCTTCGGTAGGCGGGAATTCATTATATGTGTCTGCAAAGAAAAAGAGGGAAAAGTCAGCAAGTTCGAACGGTATGTCTGTGCAACCCAGAACAGGCAAAAAGAAATAGCATGCACGAAGAAGGCACCAGGAAATCTGCTACCGGAAAAATGCTCCATGTTTCTGTAAAGACAAGATGGAAAAAGTCAAAAGGTTGGAATAGTTCGAGTAGGCCCGGAGGACCCAAAGAATCAATTTCCTCCCACCCTTATCAGAGTTCTATATAGAGAGATGGGCACTCGCTTCCCGCCAAAAATATATAATTCTTTTTAATTTCAGGGCCTGCTATGACAAGCCACGTGGTGACCCCAGAAATTCAAAATATATTTTTGGCGGGAC
The DNA here is from genome assembly GCA_963971405.1 of Psococerastis gibbosa. Classification (NCBI taxonomy): domain Eukaryota; kingdom Metazoa; phylum Arthropoda; class Insecta; order Psocodea; family Psocidae; genus Psococerastis; species Psococerastis gibbosa. The sequence continues at coordinate 15,965,086 of OZ020485.1, forward strand.
GCAAATGTCCCATCTCTCCAATAGATCTCAAACCCTTACCACTTTACAGCAACGAAAATTTACAACAAATTGGATTTTGGAAATTGAATTGTTTGTTTTTTTTGGACGTGGGTTAGACAGAAACCATTGTTCAATCATTTATAGCAAAACAGAGATACAGCGTAAACTTTTCAATATATAGTACTTTAGTCCACCATATCTACACCATCAACCGCAACACTCCGTCCAAAAAATTCCAATAAACCTTCAAGCAAGCTAACTGACAGGTCCGACCTCCATAATAAAAAACCGGTAAGATACCCTTACTTATCAATTTGTATTGGTACTGTAATAGTACAAGAAATCGTTTCCTTTGTAATATTTTGAACCCATACAATAATAGTTCGTAGACCCTCTGCTATTCCTGACCCGACCTCCCTCTTAATTCATGGAATGTGTCGCCAACTTAAAAATAGCAGTTACTTCGAATGCACCATTTGAGTATCACCCACTAATGAGTCCGTTAGGCACGTTGTTATTGTAACTTTGAATGGCTTTTTATGGCCGTATGGCAAGGCCTCCATTTCATTTTTCGGATATTATTGCTATCGTTTCCACACGAATTTGGGGCTGTTGGCAAATTGATTCGGGTCATCGATGGCAAAACACACTTCGGCAATAAGCGACAATAGATAGGCTGAGGTAAGCTTCCCATTGACACATTGTAACAGGCGCGAACCGAACACTCGCGAGCGGAGCTACAATATCATACTCCCGTAACTTGTACAATATTTTCATAAAATAACAGTTAAGAGGAACGGAGCACTTATTTAACTTTGTAGACAGCCCCTTCAGGCAGGGCAATTAGACAGAGGAAGATAATAGAAAAAGGAACGGAAATGGGATTCGAAGCAGCCTCCACTTTTTTTTTTAAATTTTAGGCACGGGACTCTTTCGAGTATTTGCGCCGTTCGGTGTGTGTGTTTGTGGAGTTGTTAACTTATTTGGTTATTGTCAGTAGTTTCTATTTGGAACGGTTCTCTTGTATTTGCCTAGTCTTTACACGCCATGCGATCGGAGACAACACGGGTACTAACCTACAAAGGCAACTGAAGAAGTCAATCGGATACGCTCATTAAATTGTGTGTATGCGATTCTTTAAAAAAAAAAAAAAAAAAATCCACTGGCGTGGTGGCATGCTGACCACTGATCCAACCCCGATATCTATGGACAATCAAATGGACCCCCATGACTACGTGATAGTACTGAACTGTAGTTTAGCTTACTTCAACGTTCATTGGACTTTAATTCTTTAATCTACACTAACATTAGCCCTAATAGCGATGTAATTTGCTCCTAAACCCCTAAGAAGACGAGTAGCCTGAGAAGCTCGTTACAGCAGTACGACTCAATTCATTCGTTAAAATGAATATGTTACGAATAAATTGAAGCACACTGATTTTACTCTGGCATTTTCTTACGTCTCTTCTTACGGTTCCATACACAAAAGACATCACTACTAAATTGAAACTTATAAATAGAAAGAAGCCAAAGTGGGTAAATTCACATTTGTACGATTGAGATAACTGCACCATGGCCTTCCTGCAATGTGACCTGTTTTTTTTAGGTTAAACAGTATAACGGTAGCTTAGTTCCTGAATGAAATGGATTTGAAAACAGCACATCAATGAAAAACTTACAAGATTCTTTACTTCAATTGCGTTAATCTCAAAATGAGTTTGATCGTAGTTATACACTTTGGCTTCTATACGTTTCAATTGAGCCACACCATACTATAGAGAAGACCACCCCAACTTGCCAAATGAAATCTACCTAATTTTGATCTGTCACCTTTTCGGGGCGGGCGCACGGGTTCTGGCTTTTTTACAGTAGTATTATCTTCGATGTCCCAATTTTCAGCAGCGGGGGGGATGTTGCTGTAATTGTTGTTGTTGCCTGTAATGCAATAATGCGTTAACATTTTTAAAGTAGATTTCATTTTTGTGAACATATGAAAAATGAAAATGCTACCTATTGCGGCCGGTTTTCCCTTATAACCAACGATTATCAAATAAAATAGATTGCGCCTAACCAATAGCTAAGTATAGCCGATCGTGGACTAACGTAGGGGGAAATGTCAAAGGAAATTTAACCAAGTTGTGGGGTTGCAAACATAAAAATAAAATAGCAGTAAATGAAATACAAATGAATTCAACAGGCAGGGCAGACAACAGAATCGCAGTTCTGCGCAATTGACCTTGGGTCACAACTACGGGAATCAATGACAAGCCTGCGTCGGGAGGGCATTCGTAATAGATTATTTTGACTGTCTTTGGCTTGTGACGAGAAACACCCGCTTACGCTTGGTCACAGCTGCGGAATCATTGATTGACTGAACCGCAGATGGCCATCTTGCGAGCCTGCTTATGATTAATAAATTGAGTAGCAATTGGCCATAGTTTGTGGAAACATAGTGCTTCTTATCGGTACTCGACTTGCACCAACCTGCAGTCCTACCTATCTGAAAACTGCAACCAATATACTGCTATGTTCGATAGCCTTAATGACTGTACATGATAGATATTGCCAGTATTGATCGGGCTGCTGAAAAGCAACCAACGTTAACTGAATTTAAAAACTTTGCCACATGGTTATCTTATACTTTACATGTATTGTATAATTTAAAGGAAATATATATTGTATTGTAGTGAGTAGCCCTAATTTGTTCGTATTTTCATATAGGCTAGGACTATTGGGTGTAGCGTGTCGGCCATTAATTATGAAAATCGTTTACACTAGACTGGTCCCAACTGCAGTTGTGGGCTTATAACTTATTACTGCAGTTCGATTCCTACAATTACAAGGTTTTACAATCCCTCACTCTTATTACACCTTTCCTTAGTAACAAGTCCACGTATTCCTACACTAAACTCATGGAAACTCAGGCAGATTTTCCAAAATTGAAGCCCCAATCAAGTGGAATTTATCAAATGTTTCTTCGCCCTTCAACGAGCCTCAGGTTTGTTGGGAATGCCCGCAAATAGAGGGTTATATGCCGATTGAGAGAACTTACAAGTTCTTTACTCCAGATTTGATTTTCTCAAACTTAAAAAACCCTGAATAAAATTAAAATCTATCTAATTGATGTTTCCAACATGCGCCTCAGGTTTGTTGCAACGCCCATACATGAAGGCCCACAAACCACAAAGTTACAAGTTAATACATTCCTAAAACCTTACTTAAGGAAAACCTCCCTGCATTAGGTAGATTTTTCCAAACAAAGAAACAATAGGAAAGCAAAAAAGAAAAAATCAAATGAAATCTGTTGAAATGTTGCTTCTCCTGCCAACATACACCCTATAGACCCACAGATTAAGAGAAGCCTCACTGCCATAGGTAGATTTCCCAAAAAAAAAAATCAAATGAAATAAGTCGAATTGCTGCTTTACCTGCCAACATAGATAGACCCTGTAGGCTCAGAAGCAAAGTCACACGTTCATACATTCCTAAAACCTTATTTAAGGGAAACCACACTGCAATAGGTAGATTTTCCCAAACAAAAAAAAACTAATCAAATGAAATCTATCGAAATGTTGTTTCACCTTTCATCATGCGAGCGCCAGCCTCAGGTTTGTTCGCAGTGCTGTCTTCGTTGTCCCAGTTTTCGGTCGCCGCAAAGTTGTTGCTCCATGTGTCTGCAATGCAAAAATGCACTCATTCATCGCCAAAGCAAAACACCACACCACACTCCACGCATAGCTTACCTACAATCATGTTTGCACGTCCACCCACCAGTTTACCTCTGCTAGGATAACTACAATCATCTATGGTATCGTAAAAAAAGAAACTCCTAAACTGATGCAAGCATCCGGGATTGCCTTCTGGTATACAAAATACGAAATAAATAGGTGTAAAAAGTTTCAGGACTAGCAGATTAGTGGTACCGAATGTGACTTTCACCCGAAAGGTTGTTGGTTTGAGCCCTACACTTGCTATATTTTCTGGCCATGCTTCGGAGGGCATGTAAAGCAGGCGATCCCGGGCCTTCCTAGTTGAGTGTAAGAGAAGGCTTCATAGCCCTAATAGGACCAAGTCATTATTTATTTACTTATTAAAAAAGAAGCTGGATATTGATTTGACAGGAAAACAAGAATCTTGAATATTATATTCAAGAAAAGAGTCTTCTTCCTTATATCTTGTTGGTTGCACCGCAGGAGCTTCTTGGATCTCCTTAGCATTCTCATTTCTGCTGCGTGTTTTCCTCCATCAAATTAATAGCTCTTTATTGAGAAGCCGTAAAAACGATGGGGTAAATAAGTCAGACAAGAAGGGGTGACACCAGTAATGACGTGGCTAGAAAAAGGCTATTGATTTATTTTAAAGGCATTGGCTTGTGGAAAAAAGTGCCTCTTGTTGGAACTATTGACTTGCCTCCAAAGGTCGAGCATATGTTAGAGACGGCCTAAACCTGCTAGAAAACAAACACATGCTGGTCTGATGTGATTTGCAACACTTTGACACAAGCTATGGAGAACAGAATCAGTGCATTTGAAATGTGGCTATACTGACGAATGCTGCGCATATCCTGGAGAGATCGTGTCCCTAATGCTGAGGTTCTGAGGTGAATGGATACAGAAGCCGAGTTGCTGCTGACAGTTAAGAAACGGAAACTAACATACTTCGGCCATGTTGTAAGGAAGGAAAAGCATGGCCTTCTGCATTTAATAATCCAAGGGAAGATAGAAGGACAGAGGGCTCACGGCAAAAGAGCATCACGGTTGAAAAACCTGAGGCAGGCAAGACTACAGAGTAGGAAACACAAAAGAGTACCCCAGAAAAAAAAACTAGGGATTTAGGAAGCAATCTTCTTCTTGATATGCCCCTTCTAGTGAAGACAGGCGATCATCATGGCGATGGAGACTTCTGCTCTGAAAATTGGAGTCGCGCTATTGCGTCCCCAGCGAAAACAATGAAGCAGCAGAGTGGTGACTGAGATTTGGCTTGGAGGTTCTCGTCATAAGCTACTGTCATAATGAAACTATGAAGATGACCAGATGAAGTGCGCGCAGAAACCTACTTCTGCAGCTGCTGGATTGTACATTTGTTTACGCTGGAACTCGACCTACTCAGTCTCCTTTCCTTCCTTTGCCAACCTTTGGCATTTCTCCGCATTTCCCCTTACGTTCCACCGCTAAGAGGAGTTAGGGCTGGGTCCATAACAGTCCTTAAAAAAATAGGACTATAAAGCCCTCTCTTACACTCAATTAGGACCAACTGCTTAACATGCCCTTCAAAACATGGCCGGAAATTGCAGCATGTGTAGGACTCGAACCAAAATTGAAAATTGAAGTCCATAACAGTACTCAACACTTTCCCGACATTATTTACCATGGATGATCGTAGCAATCGTAAAACACGATGAATTAAAAAGGAATATTTCTAAAGTTAATGAAATAGGCACAAAAGCAGTTAAGTGCAAAATACAGGATTAGTGTGTCTCAAACCTTTTTGTATTATGTAGGCTAATATACAGAAAATTATATAATGGAAGGGTCTGGTGAAAGAAGGTGTTCAGCCTTCCTAGATTTTATCATGGAAAAAGGCGGTGGAACGCAAATATATGTACAGTATATAGCCTGGCCGCCATCAGGCGGCTATTCCACTTGTCAATTTTTCTTCAATAATTGATGAGATTTTTTTCTTTACTCTCTGTCATCTCATCAATTATTGATGCACAAATGACGGAATATTGACAAGTGAAATAGCCGCCTTAGATCAGACGGTAAAATTTTCACTTCATGTCTTTTTATAACTGGACAACACATAAGTTGCCAAACAGTTTGAGTTTTCCCCGCCTATGCAGTATTATAGAGGACCTTGTGGTCTATAATTGAGGAAAGTTTAAAGAAAATCGTTTGAGTCATATTATTTTTAAGAAATTTTTTTTTGCTATTTAATATTCCTGGTCCCTTAAACAAGCAAGCGAAGCATTTTTCCCGCGCGGTCACCGTCGGAAGATTTGTAAACAAGTACACAACACAACACTAGTGTTATAATAAAGTTATACTAAAATAAAAAAATTCCTGCTTGAAAGAAAACATTTAAGCCCAGCGCTTTTGACTACTCAATAAACTTGTTAGTAAACTAAATACTCTTCCTCTTCAAAACCCATGATAGCGTGAAAATGATAAAATTATCGAGAATTCACAGCATCACGTAATTTCCTAGAATTTCGTATTGCGTCATCTGCCAATTAAATAAATTCCTCGTCCAGACACGAAATCATTAGAGGAAATATCTAGAGAAATGAGAAAAATCTCCTATTGGTGCAATTAAAAAACAAACAAAAGAATATCTACTATAATTATTGTTTTTAATTCGTTTAGTTTTGGCATATGCCTAAAAGCCCATTGAACTGAACAGTTGAGCCACCCGTCAAAGCAGAAAAACACGGTTAGTTAACTTAGGCATACTGTTCAAGTGTTACTTGATCAACGGTCATCTTACAAATGATACATATTATATAAGCTCGCTTCGCATATATCATTTGTAAGACGACTGTTGTTAGAGTAAAACTTGCCCAGTATGCGTCAGTCAACATACCATGATTGTCATAATGTTAATTGGAATTTCTCCCCAGGAAGTGGCCTTGCTACCGAGCAGTGGCACTTCCCTAAACTAGTGAGAATTTGGGAAAGATGTATACTCAATGTATCCTATGCTGCCTACTGCTGAGTTCGAGCGCACATCTTAATGCGAAGGCTTCAGCTTGAAAAACGGACGTAAAGGTAGGTGCGTAATGGAATGGCCAGCTCTGTATTAGGGGCTTCGCAAAAGACTCCAGCTCTTAAGAATCGTACCGGAACTTGGTTAAATTACATTGTAAGGTAAGCTTGTCTCAGCTTGTCGCTAGTAGCCAGTGTGGGTTGACATCGAGCCTCGAGGACGTGTATGAGTTTGCCAGCGGTCAAACTGCCTACAACGCTCGGATATCCCCTGGGCGATTTACAGAGCGTACTTCAAGCACACCAATTATCGAACGAATGACCCCCACACATCAAAAACACTAAAAACACCAACTCACCCATTTTCAGCGCTTTGTCGCCGGTCTCCTGCGACCCGGCCGGGTTCCACGTATCAATGGTGCTGGGAAAGCGGTCGCCGGCCGACCTATCCCGGCTCTGGAAAGTGCGGGACGAGCCCATGCGGGACCCACCGCGGCCACCACGTCCGCCACCCCGAGATCCCGGTCCGTTGCTCATGCCGCGGCCACCCCGTCTGAATCCGCCGCGGAACCCATCATCGCCACCGCCCTCGTTCTCTTTGTTGTTGTCGCGGCCACGTCCCGCTGAAATTTAAAAAGAGAACCGTTTACACAGGGACAAACATGATCGGGACGGTAATCAGTATATATTTACCAATTTTATCGAATATTTTTACCATCAATCCCGGTTATTCTTCACGGCTAGTCATAGTCACGAAAAGAGAGTTCGGAGTGGAAGAACCATTGGTGCAGTGAAGGAGACTGCAATGGTGCTGGCTGGCACGCAAAGCGAGTGGATAGCAGTGGGAAATAGCTGGAGGAAGAAATAGAAGGAAGAGTAACCAGGCTGAGGCCGATCTCAGAAGAGCGTTGAATAATCAAAGAGAAGTGGCAGGAGGAAGTAAAGTGGATATCACATCAGTTGGTTTTTGGACGATGATCCCTTAATTGAAACATTTAGGTTGTTCCAATCAACGTTAATAAAATAGAATAAAACGCGCCTAAACATAAACTAAGTATTGCCGATGGCGAGGGAAATGTCAAATGAAGTGTGACAAAGTTATGGGGTTGCTAACATTAAAAAAAAGAAAATATCGGAAAATGAAAAACAAATAAACAATTTAACACGCAGGGCAGACAACAGAATTGAAGGCACAGAACAACTATATGTAATTTGCATATTATTGGACATTGTCTGTTTGCAAATAAACGTTTATTTATTTTTTATTTATTTATTTTATTTATAATTAGGGAATCGATGACATGCCTGAGTTAAATGGCATTCTTAGCAGCTTGAGTTTGACTGTATTTGGCTTAATTCGAGAACCACCCACTTACACTGGGTTACAACTGCGTAATCGTTGAGCCGCATCTTATGTCAATAAATATTACCAAACTCATCCGGAAGTGGTTGATGAGACGGGAAGATGTGGAATCCTTATTTGAAGTAGTGGACTAGACTGTTATGTGTTTATGTGAGATATGTTATTAATATGCAAGTTTATTTTAATAGTAATGTCTAATTTTATTTTTATTTTTAGAACAGGGAAAATTGCTACCTAGGGCGGCCTTACAATTAACGTGTATTTAATGTTTTATTTCAATATACGTTTCATTCATTCATTCATGTATAGCAATTTTCATATTTGAAATTTAAAATGTCAACCCAAGCACTAAGTACTGTACTCTATATAGAGACAATAGTGTTAATAGTTCGCATACAAGCTGCGCAATACAATACAGATCCAGACTACTAAAAATGTTTATAGCTTGGAAATGAAATTCCGCCAGCTCTCGATTCATAAACAAATGAAACCATAAAGTATCTAGCTCACTGGACAATAATAATGGCCTACCGCAGACAAGCAACCTCCTTGTTCTTGAGTCTAGAGTCTAGCTAGACCATAAAAATTCGTCGCCATAGCGACGGCACGAGGTGGTGCACAAGACTACGCCTCGATAATAAAGACCCAAGTGCTACTGTAAAGTTGGGACATTTTCTCCCGCCATGAATATTGTATTGAGTTCTTGTGCCAAGTCAGAACACATCCAAATGCTTGCGAGGGGTGTTCAATAATTTATCTTCTTCTTCTTGAGTGTCAATATATCGATTTCTTCGCAGCGAATGTGTCCTTGTCTATCTTGAGGGGTTCTTTTTAGTGCAAGGTAGGTGTTGCATCCTAGGTCCTTCTTGATGTCATCCAGGTACTCCTTCCTCCGTCGTCCTCCTGGATTGGTGCCTTCGACCGTACACTCAATGATATTCTTGAGGAGTCCTTCATGTCTCAGAATATGCCCCATCCATTTGGCTCTTCTCATCGAAATGGGGCCAATAATAGATTTTTTTTCTTTTATTCTAAGTAGCACGTCTTCGTTGGTTACATGGTCTCTCCATGATTTTTTTCAATATTCTTCTATAGCACCATATCTCAAGAAAGACTTTTACAATACAAGACATCTAACTTTTTTTGCTCTGTTCATAAATGCACTCAACACTAGAGTTTTGAGATTCCAATAAGGAAATTATTACAACAAAACAGCTTACTACTCGGTCTCCAGGCACTAGTATGTGAATTAAAATAAACCATCGACAATTTAGATCAACATTACAGGAAACATCGTCATGATGTCTAATTTGGAGTTCCATATTGGAGGGATGAAGCATTCGAGCCCGCAAAAAATATTTTTCTTAATCCTGCTGTCACCTGCTACGTCTTAACAATGACTGGTCGAAGGAGACGTAGCGGGTCGCCCCAGAAAAGAAAATTTGTATTTTTTGCGGAAGGTGAATGTCCCAGCCCTCCTATATATAACTCTAGTCTAATCAATGGCCTAATACGTCACATGAACATTTCTTCCATCAACAAGATAGCCAGCCAGTCGTGACTATTGTACGAGCCTACAGCCGTATGACTCATCGGCGATAACAAACTCTGTCATAATCTCATAATAACCTCTCACATTTCACTTCCCTCTTTACTAATCTATAGCCAAGAATAATAGTAACAAAAAGGTGAAAGGTGTGCATGCCTGTCACAACGCGATAGAAGTGAAACTATAACCATCAATTGAAGGACCAGCAGCCCGATCATGGAGATTGGGGATTAATATAATACCTGGTTTTATTCAATAACGGTTTTAAACAAATGAGTGGAAAATGCGCGGGAAATTCAAATTGATAAATTAATATTTTTGGTGAGTTTTGCATTTTCTCTCTCTTGTAATGATTTATTAATTTTAATTTCCCGCACATATGTTAACACCGTCACGTGACAACTTAAAGCATTAAATTATAAACGCCAGTATTATATGAATCCCGATATTATAATAATAGCAAATTGCCATGATCGGGCTGCTGGTGAAAGTTTTGCAGTTATAAGGCTGTTCACACTTCAAAATGTTCTTAAAATAAAATAATAATAATAAAATTAAAAACTTACGTCTTGGTCCGTCACTCCTTCGTCCCCGACTACGTCCCGGACCACCTCCCCGTCCTCGCGATCGTTCTCTGTCCATATTGGCCACCAGGGGTTGTGACTCGCCCTCCTCAACGCCATCGCCATCGCCGCGTGCTCCGCCCGACTCACCACCCTTCGAAGAACTCGCCTGGCGGTTACGCTTCTTCTTCCCCGAAGTCTCCCAGGTGCCGCGCGCCTCATCCGAGCCCTCCATAAGCAGCATATCCACAGCTTTTCCCATGTCATTGTCGCAGTCGTGCAGGGCGGTCACTATATCGTCTTCTGTCGCGCTTGGAAGAATCTTGACGATCTACAAAGCAAATTTCATTCATTTTAAATTATTTAAATAGACGTAAATGGATGCAACGCGGAAATTTAAATGGATAGGACAAACGCTGCATTTCACTGGGCAGCTGCATTGAGGTCAGATGTATGGTGATATCGGCAGAGGTCGTTTGAGGTTTAACTACTTGAACCAGCCCTTAAAGGGTTCCAACTGTGCAATGTTGCATGTATTCGTTATATTTTGTCTATAAAAAAAAGACTGTCATATTACCCCATACTATAATGTGTTAGGCTGGCTAAAGGCTAAGGCTGGCTAAAGGCTAAAGAGCGAAGAAAACAACATGCACTGCTACACGTGTTTAAGATATAACATACTAAAAACCCATCTTACGTAACATCCTTATTCATATACTTGTTTGATTACCACAACTTTAACACAAGAACTTCTAACAAACTTTCTATTCCTAGAAACCGAACAAATTACTACAACCATCCCTTCGCAGTGAACACCTCTAAGCATTGGAATTCCTTGCCAGAAGAAACGAGAACAGATAATTAATTGGGGAGTTTTAGGACAGGCTGCAATCAGTTTCTTGGGAGTGAATGAATGAGTTATTATTTTCTATATTTTCTCCTGCTATTATTAGGTTAGCTGGTAGAGTAGGCCTTCGGGGCTAAAACTCGTCTAACATAAAGACGTTTTTCATTTCATTCATTCATTTCAATGTGTGCGAATCTGAAAAGTATGCAAGAGGGCAGAAGAGAATAACGACCCGGACCAAGATGTTGCTAAATTATTTTAAAGCAGAGCTCCAAGAACATGAGCTGAGTGATTCTCGGGCTCCATAATAACGCAAAAAATTATGACTAGTTGTGAGGGCGAACTACCAGTCACCTCAGCTTAGGCGGGGTTTTCACCAACCGGCTAGGGCTAAAAACAAATACGGTGACGTGGTAGCAGACATTCAAGACTTAGGCGGGGTTTTTTCACCGACCTCGCATTGCAGAATGCAAGTGGCATTGACGGAAATGTTTGTTTTACTCTATGCCATAGTTAAAATTGATCAATGATCATAGAGTAAAATCACAAACTAACTAACTAAAATTAAAAAATGGCGTCATGGGATATGTTAATTACAAACATTTTAATAGATTTCTATAAAAAGAAAAACAAACATTTCCGTCAATGTCATTTGCATTCTGCAATGCGAGGTCGGTGGAACACTGCCTAAGTCTTGAATGTCTGTTACCACGTCACCGCATTGGTATTTAGCCCCAGCCGGTCGGTGGAAACCGCGCCTAAGTATGTAGCCAGAGGTAAATGCTATGAAACTCCAGGTTACAACAGGACTAGAATAACCGGAGAAGAATATGTCAAATGGGTATAAGATCTGACAAGATGAAAAATCCCCTGAGTTATGTCACAGCAGAAAAATCTGTCAGTTGAGTGGGTGTCATGGGTCAACTCAGGGTAGTTCAACTATAGCTCAACGTAATAAATCGACTTCGATGGCCAGGTGGTAACGTGCTTGCACTTGTGCGAGTCTTTACACGCAATGTGATCGGAGACGTGTCGTAACTCAACACGGGTAATAACCTACAGAGGCGACTGAAGAGGTCAATCGGATACATTCATTAAATTGTTTATACGCGATTTTTTTTAAATGATAATAAAAAAAATAAGAAATCATAAACCTTAAATCATAAGTGCAAAAAGCTTGGCACTGTAACAGAAAAGACTTACCTCTGCAACTTTCTCCTTAATAGCGGACTCTTCATTGGTAGAATTCCGAACTGTGCGATCCGTAGGCTGGCCTCTCCCCCCTTCCCCCGATTTTCCGCCATCTTTTTTCGATTCTGATTTGTTGGTTTTGTCCTTGGATTTGGTACCACCGCGTGAAGCGGTGCGCGAATTTGTGTTCATGGCTTCTGTATGTACAAAATTATTTACAGAAAGTCTGAAACCAAAACACAACTTATTAGTCACCTTACTTACTGTTTGGCGCCATGTACTTTATAGTGATGGACCCAAGCCCGATCTACAGCTTGGTTCGGCTTGGAGTATAGCTTGGCAACAAACTACAACTAAGTCAGTATTTTTCCAAACCAAATTCACCTAATTGTTTACCAAACCGAGCCAACCCTTAAACTTGACTTGGCTCCATCCGTCAATTACTTGCACTTGTGTAGGCTGTGGTGTTAAGCGCTCTTTTTGTCCGCCCAACTGTATATATTCTGCCTCAACACAACTCTTGTTTATTTCCTTTAAATGCAGTTAGTATGGTTTACAGAAAGGAGGCGAACCAGATTACAATACGCCAAAGGTAGCAGTATAGGTTACCAAGCCCGGCCTGTTTTGACTTAGAGAAAGAAGAAAAAACACACCCGGAGGAAAATGCCCAAGAGTTTTAAGAGATTTAAACCATTAACCTAACCAATCAAAACGTTATTATCAACTGAAGTGACGACTTCTCTTTGAATTGCTATATGAAAGTCTATGTATCGATTATTAATAGTTCGGTTGACAACATATTTAATGTTCCAAGAGAAAACTGAATCAAGGCAAGAGTTTCTATATTGACGTCATGGGATTGTTGCTAAATAAATAGACCGCCGTTTAATGTTAATTTCAGAAAACTGAACGGACAGCCCAGACACAGACCCTTCTAAAAGTTTCATTTAACTTCATATTGGTCAGAAAAGGCCGCTGAGAGGCCCTTAGCCACCCTTGAAGGAAGGCTTCGAGTTTAGAAAACGGAACACGGAATTTCCACAACGCAGCAATGGGCCACCCAGACTCAGACCCTTCTAAAGACTAAATGTTTCATTTAACTTCATATTGGTCAGAAAAGGCCTTTATCTGCCCCTGAAGAAAATTGAACGTGGAATATTTTCCACAACGCAGTAATAAGCAACCCAGACTCAGACCCTTCTAAATGTTCCATTTAACTCCATATTGGTCAGAAAAGGCCTTTATCTGCCCCTGAAGAAAATTGAACGTGGAATATTTTCCACAACGCAGTAATAAGCAACCCAGACTCAAACCCTACTAAATGTTTCATTTAACTTCATATTGGTCAGAAAAGGCCGCTGCGAGACCCTTACCCACCCCTGAAGGAAGGCCTCGAGTTGGGAAAACGGAATACAGGATTTTTTCCACAACGCAGCAATGGGCCACCTAGGCTCAGACCTTTCTAAATAAAAATATTTCATTTATCTTCATATTGGTAAATTGGTTTGGTCAGAAAAAGACTTTTTAAAGGAAGGCCATGAAGAAAACGGAACATAGAATATTTTTCACAACGCAGTAATAAGTAACCCAGACTCAGACCCTTCTAAATGTTTCATTTAACTTAATATTGGTCAGAAAAGGCGTTTATCCGCCCCTGAAGGGTGGCCTTGAGTTTTATACCTGCAGGCTGCTATTCTAAGGTTCCGTATCCGTTAGCGAGCTCACCATTCATGCTTCTATAAATACATTTAGCAACATTATGTACTGCCCAACCACGTTACGGAAGTATTCCAGTTCTAGTGTGTCTAGGTTTTTTTTTAATTCTTTGCCACTTTAAAACGAATAATTGCATAATACACAAGTCGTTGTCAATAAATTTACAATTATACTAAACTTCTAATGTAATGGTTCTTTTCCTGGATATGACGAATATGCCTTTTCAATATTGAAAGTTGGAGTGCGGTGGTGATATTTTTCTTTACAAATTTATCTTTAAAATGTTTTGGGCCCCTTGTTACTGTTTTTTTTATATGTATGTGTGCCTAGTTTTTGGGGCCCATTAAACATTTTGAATTTGTTTACTTTAAAGTTTAAATCATGATTTTCAACAGGGACGGATCCAGCCAATTTGGGGGGGGGGGGGGGGGAGGAGGGTAGTTGGGAGGTCAAAATAGGAAAAACATTTAGGTTCAATTAAATCAGAGCGTAATAAATTAACTTACAACAGATTTACTAAATTTTGGGGGGCAGCTACCCCCCCCCCCTGCATCCGTCCATGATTCCCATACTTTCCTTTTATTAAAGAAAAAATACAATTACCAATATTACACGTGTTCTCATTTCGCAATTAGATACAGGCCGCATGGGAGGTAAATGTCCCAAACGAAGGCAAAGCTATTTTGAATTATTCTTGAATAGGCATTATCTTCCCATGACTAATTTTCCTTCCATGCGACTACAATTTGTGGCTATTTGAAGAAACAATAAACATGGAAGGTAAATGTCTCAATTAAACCAAAATGAACCCTTTTGTTGTTTAATGTAGAAATTCAGTATTGACGTCAAATTCCAATGGATTGATTGGTCAGGCCACCCATGGGATACCTGATAAACAGCCCAAAACATTGTAGAAGACAACAATGTAAATAGTACAACTGTTTAATATTCATCCGCTAGCTCTATAGTCTATATACCCAGCCGGGGTAGCTAAACTGAACCTTTAGTGGCTTTAGTCCTTTGCCATATTTTTGCTTTCCAATTTATACGTAGTATAAGGAAAGCTTTGTGACGGTCGAAATTTTCGATTCCGAGATTACAACGGATTTACACGTTTTGAGGTCCCAGGAACCCAAAAGTGGTTTTTACGAAATGTCTGTCTGTATGTTCGTCGATTTCCGGGCAAACTACTCGGGCGATTTTGATGAAATTCGGCATGTAGGTTCACAAAAATCATACCTCGGGACCATTTTTTTTATTTCGGGCTAACTCAATTTGGGGGGTTTTTATTTTCAAAAAACTTCAAAAAAACGTCTAAAAAAATTATTTCTCAAAAACGGCTCCAACGATTTTTTTTAAAATTCACATATATTGTAGTTGTTGTTAATGTTGATAAAATGCGGGGGGTCACTTGCCCTTTGATAGTTTGCTTCTGGGGGTAAAAAAATAAAAATGACTAAAAAATAATTTTTCTGCGAAACCTTTGTATCGATGATTTCTAACTTCAAGCATGTTTTAGGTGTTAAATTGAGTAATGAAACCGGATAGATTGGTTTCCAAAAAACTATTGGGTTTTGTGCAAAAAATTTTTTTTTGAAAAAAATGAAAGCAAATTCACGCTCAAATGCATTGCGTGACCTGCCATTATTGCTGTGTGGTGATGTGTAGGTCTGACCTATCTAGAATTTAAGTCACCTTCAGGTGGTGGAGGACCCCCCCCCCCCTCCCCCCCCCCCCCCCCCCCGTGATATCCGAAATGTAACCATAGGGAAATTATTTACCATGAAATTAATCATTTTCTCTCTCTACTAATCGATAAATTGGAAAGCATGTTCGAGTAAACTCGGACCGGTTCTCTTAAACTCAAAATGTCATCCCCTCCTTCACACATGCTACGGGTCATTCAAATAAGGCGAATAAAAAGCCAGGAATATCCACCTGTAAGGCTATAACCTCATCTGCCAACACTGTCAACACTATTCCTATTAACAAATATTTGTAATACTCACGAATTATAAATAATATAACAAATATTAGACATCCACTCTGTTCACAAGTTCACCGATAACTGCTAGCTAGCAAGGCGTCACGATTTAAATTTCATTTGTAAACTAGGACTAGACCTAAATTGTTAAATGTAGTTAAAAATAATTCAAATAGAAACTTTCACTGGTTAAATCCAAGTTTCACCAACTTCCGAAGGCCCAAAGAGAGCGTTAGGTTAAGACTCGAGCTCATTGTCATAAGAAAATATTACAAAGTTACAAAGGAGACGATTTTATATATTAAGCTGTAGTACCATAGGAAAAAAACGATAACCGATAGAGTATTTAGAGTAACTGAGTAAGAGAAGAGTTCACAACTCAGAGTTGTTGACTTGTTGTACCACTTGTACCCCTGTTCAATGCCCACCCACACAGTAGATTTTTCGCACTGTAAGAATAGTCTGCAATCGTTCATCCTATGTTTAACTTATGCAAGGGAAACTGCGCTGTAGCTGACAAGTTTTTTGTTTTCTTGGAATTTTACACCCCTAACAAGCATTTTTAGCTATCTTATACACAAGAGGTCTCAGACAGATTTTTTATGACAGGGAATAGGGATGCCAAACTTGATAACTCGAGGTTCATTTTTCGTGTGAGAACCTTTTAGTTTCTGGAATGGTAACGGGTCTGCCCGGAGGCCGGAAGGAACCCACTAGTACCATGCGTTGTCAATGCTTTTCTTATAGGTGAATATCAGAGGATGGAGTTACTGAGACCTGGGAAGCATGCATGAACCAATTTTTTAAGGGGGAGGGCGAGAACGAAAGTCTATTGCCTCACCGGAGTACTAAGTAATTTATGTATAAATACAAAATCCAGGATTTCTACTATTGCGGTGTGAGCGCAATCAAGCTCTCGGGCAAAATTGAAGATGGTTCCTCTCTCCCAAGTAGTTGATGCAGTTAATTGAAAATATGAACTCGGGAAGGGGGATTCGGGGGGGGGGGATGTGAAAAGTACCTTTTTAGGTATTTCATATGCATCCATACCGCAACTAAAATTAAATTCTTTTCGCAGAGAAATTTGTGAGTGCTTTTTGTTTAAATTTTGTTCTCCCCGGGGAAGATTCTGGAAAGCACCCTCCCCTGCTGAGGAGTGCTAATTGGCCTAAAACGACATTCTGGTGGTTCTCTCCTAGCCTATAGGCCCCGGGCCTTTGACCCCCGCCCTCTCTATGGCCCTGGCAACTAACCATAGCGTAGGAATCAGCAGTCCAACAGCCAGAAAGTGCTTTAAACCAATCATGTAGTTATTCAATTCGTCTGGTTAAGGGAAAAACGGGCGCCAAGAATGCAATAGTTCAATCTCTCTTTCCTTCAAAAAGGCCCTTGAAGTTATTTTTCCGTTTAGACTCTAGTGGAGTCTATTAAGGTGCAATAACTAAGTAAATAGACTAGTATATTTATATTTTACAGGCTTGAGTTGACGATTTTCTTCCTTCACGTTACTTAAAGACAGGAATTACCATCTAATAAGCATCCATAAAAACTAGGGACCAGCTCGACACAACACTTACCTTTCACGGTACAGTTTGATCCTTTTTCAACCGAAATAACAGCAATAATGGAGAAATCAACGTGTTTACACGAATGACAGGCGTTCAAATGCTTAGTTATCTCAAGAAAAATGATTAATTTGTATGAAACGCATTGAAAAGGTTATAGACCTTACAAAAAATTATGGTCAAAAGTTAACGCATAAACAAGCGCAAGGGCCGTGTAAATCATAGCGATTATGCTATATTTGGAGCAAGTACAGCTAAAGATAAGTCTCCAAAAGCATAATATAATTGTAATTATTAAAAATTATGTATTTAGCGCGCCCGGTTACAAGTTACCATGTGCGATAGACGCCATTTCATATACAGAACCCAGCTCATTGATGACAACCATCATTTTGTACAATGTATCAAGGCCTGTCACCTGGATATTTTTACCTTTGCTTATGAAATGAATGTGTAATTTAATAGAAAAACATTAGTTCTACTTACTGTTAGCAGTTGTATCAAGCGTAAATCAATAAAAACCGGCAAACTTGAGAGAAAATCCTTACCTGCAATATTCAAAATGCTTTAAAAGGTATTTTTTGTCACGTGACCTCTGTGTTGCCGCTTCAAAGAAGTATTTAAAATTATAAATCAGTCATAGGCTCAAAAAATTTGTAAAACAAATTATTTATATAATTTATTCAATTTTTATTTTCAAAAATAGTGTTACAAAGGCTATAAAACAATATTTGTATGTTTCCAGAAATTAAATTCTAAGACACCGCCTTTTAGAAAGGAAGATTCAAATTTTGGCGGGTGTTTGAAAATTTGAAAGTGGCGTTCACTTACGACTTTTTATCATGATAATTTTGTTTAAAAAATTAGTAAGCATGTCCGTATTTATTTTTTAATCATTCAATAATGACAACAGTCAATAATAGTAAATACGTGACAATAGCTTATAAAAACTTGGAATATTGACCAAGCCGAAAATAATATGATCTTAATAAATAAAATCGTTTCACTTTTACCTTTAAATTTTGAATACATTTTTTTAAAATTTTAAACTATATTATCTTTGTCAATAGTAGGTTTATGTGTGATATTGACAATGGTATAATTTCTAAATTAAAAACATTTTATATGGAATTTAGATACCGTACCGTACTTAATTAATTTAATTAATGAGATTTATTTTCTGTCTTTAATTGACTTTCTCTAATTCCTACGTGCTCAACGCACACTTAACCGACTATGCCCAGGTACCTAACAAAACATGTAAATAAAAATGGGCTCATGTGATAGCTGTGTAACTGTGTTAACGCGCATAATACTGCCTGAGACCTGCTGTAAAGCCCCACTGTCTTGCATTTACATTTTTAAATTTTTCCCCCGGGGAAGAACCCCGGGTCCCCCTCTTCGGGTTATATGCGATAATATTTCTATATTATCTAAACGATGGTAGTGATAGCGTTACGATTTAGTCCACATATCAGCAAATTATTATAGGTAAGCCTGTGTTCGCACCGAAGCTAAATTCGTCAATTAGTTGACGTTTGATGTGCCTAGGTTATCATAATTATATACGAGTAACACCATAACATTTAAAGAATACACTAGATACAATAGAATTCTCAAGAAATACATTACTCTAGATATGATCACAATCGCCACAGCCACCCCCGAAAAAAAAAACCCTGGCTACGGGCTTGCCCCCTTAACAGTTCCCAGGAACATTTATTTAGTATACTCCTTTTGGAAAAATAAAGTGAAAAGTGTTTGGAAACCCCCAGTATTAAATTAGTCGGGTCTCGGGTCTGATCCCTTGTCAATGCCCCTCCCCTTTTGAAAATTCTAAAACCGCCACTGCCTGCATTTATACTGTAACTTCGATTGGGATATTGTATCAACGATAAACACTGCTTGCCAAGATTGGCACTGATCTTGATAGGCCCACAAGGAGAGTAAGATTCAGCCAGGTAGCTGAGTGGGCCCAAAGGCAGGATGACCTAATTTCCTTAATTTCCACGATCGTCTTACCAATATATTCATTTTTGCATGAACTGGGTCTTAAGACGCAAGCGGGTAATATATAAGAAAACTCCTGCAAATATCAGGTTATACTGAGTGTTATGAGATCTTGTTTAAAATTATTCGTGCGAAAGAACAATTATGGTACCTACCTATTTAATATTTTATAACCTGAATAAAAGTAAACAAATAAAATAAATACAGCAATCATTTATTTGCAAACAGACCAATAAAATGCAAATTGTCTTGTTAGCATTCCACTTCTTTCTCTCTTAAAAAACAATATAGGAGAGGAATGTAGTAAGTAATAGGCTACAATAATTACACACACACACACAATAATTCTCATCAATAAGCATGCAGGTTCCTACATTCAAGGTACAGTAGGTAAAAGATAAAAATTATTTACAAAGTCCTCTCAAGGCTCAAGGGCCTCAACTGAAGCGTGGGGGGGGGGGGTGCGGCACATCAACCTATTACAAATATATTAACAACCATTTATAAAATTTATACGTATTAACCTGTAAAAATAAGAAGAATATTGTCCTTTGTTATATTGTAGAAATGCATGTGGTCAGGTACAGGTTACAAGTTTATTTTGTTATAAAAAAATAAAATAAAGCATATGATGCGGGACATTCGATTCCCACCAAGAATATATTTTGAATTTCGCACGACTCCTATGACCATTGCAAAGACCTTGTAAGTGGGAAGCAGAGGCCCCAGGATTAAAAAAAATATTCTTGACGGAATCAGTCCCATTTCTCCTATAAAGTAGGCTACTCTAGGTTATCAACCGCATGGATAATTCACGTACCTACCTAACTGTCTATATAATATGATACTATACATAACAAGTGTGTGTCTGAATGAAGAACCAGTAGAATCCGGACTGATGGGCAGCGACTGTCGCTGCTGAGCCTCCGAGATACAATCTTAGAAGTCTACGCAGTTCCACTGAAGATGTCGACCGCAGATGTTGACGAAACGTTTGTAAGTTCGCTTTCATTTCGACCACGGCCCATCAGCCCGGATTCTACTGGTTCTTCATTGGACTCCGGCCGTGAAAGCCTTTGCTGTTACAAGTGTGTGTCTGCCTTGGTGCATAGTGGGTATAGGTGACAGAATATAGGGAGTCACTCTCCTTGGCCTGAACCACTCGCCACCATTCGCACCCGATTAACATCCTGTGTGACTGGCTTTTGTTTCTCTATCAAATAAATACGCATTTTTTATACCAAATTAGGTATCCATCAGCATAGTCGATGCTATAGTATTAGGTTTGTTCGTTTGTCATTAGGTTTTCCTTTATACTTCAGGTACACAATACTATTATACAGTCCACTTACAATTATTTGATACTAATTAACCTTAGCTTTCAGCATTTTAGCAAAATAATATGGCATGCGGTGTCGGAGAGAATCCTGCTTTAAATATTGCAGTATTATATGGAGTATATAACACTGGCTTTTTAAATTAACTTTGGTTGAAGAGTGCGGGCTTGTCTTCGAGCGGTTAAGGCGACGCCCCAGTTAGGTGTAGGTAGTGGGTTCGAATCCCGCCAAGTCCAGTTTTTCTTTATCCTCTAATTTCAGAGAATCCTGCATTTGACAATGTTCTCACTTCTACTCGTATTTTAAACAATGAAACATGGATGCTGTCCTTTACGACATGGGACTTATGAATTTGCCTATAGAATCAGAAGCCCATGGCCGTCTTTTTGTTCAATTTGAACGACCCCAGCGATTTTCGGACATTAGCCTATTGATTTTGGATCCGTATAAATTTCAAACCAGTAGGTACTCGTCCTTTGGCGCCCATTCCATTGACCGGCTAGGGCTATTTCCAACAACGGTGACGTGGTAGCAGACATTCAAGACTTAGGTAACGTTTCCACCGACCTCGCATTGCAGATTGCAAATGACATTGACGGAAATGTTTGTTTTTCTTTTTATAGAAATCTATTAAAATATTTGTAATTAACATATCCCATGAAGCCATTTTTTAATTTTAGTTTGTTTGTTTGTGATATTACTGTATGATCATTGATCAATTTTAACTATGGCATAGAGGAAAATAAAAATTTCCGTCAATTCTGCAATGCGAGGTCGGTGGAGACGCCACCTAAGCCTTGAATGTCTGCTACCACGTTACCGTTGTTGGAAATAGCCCTAGCCGGTCAATGGAATGGGCACCTTTGTATCAATCTACACCGACTACAAGCGATAATCGACAAGCTGAGACACGCGTAGACAAGACGAAGCCTGACTTTCACACGAAAAATTGTTGCTTCCAGACCCCATCCATGGTTCGGGCCATGCTTCGAGCAATGTTTATTAGGTACCCATTCCACCGACCGGCTAGGGCTATTTACAAAAACGGTGACGTGGTAGCAGACATTCAAGACTTAGGTGGTGATTCCACCGACCTCGCATCGCAGAATGCAAATGACATTGACGGAAATTAGAATTTTTCTTTTTATAGAAATCTATTAAAATGTTTGTACTTAACATATCCCATGACGCCATTTTTTAATTTTAGTTTGTTTGTTTGTGATTTTACTGTATGATCATTGATCAATTTTAACTATGGCATAGAGGAAAAATACATTTCCGTCAATTCTGCAATGCGAGGTCGGTGGAAACCCCGCATAAGTCTTGAATGTCTGCTACCACGTCACCGTTTTTGTAAATAGCCCTAGCCGGTCGGTGGAATGGGCGCCTTACCTGTCCGACCTGTCACACTTGCTAGTCTGATGGGATATGGTAATTGTGTGAGGTTATTGAGTAGCACCCCAATGCTAGTAATGCCCGGATCATAGCGAAGTAAACAAATTAATTAGGAATTAGTTGAGCATTCCTCAACTAAGTGCAAGCAAACAATGAATACCCCTTAATATATACCAAAATTGGGCAATTCAATTGTTTCATTGACTAATCTAATACTTGAAGATAGGGAAAGTAGTCGCAGCCTAAATATACCCATAGGACAATTTATTCACCATGGATGGAATAGGCAATCCTCATTCACTATACTAATACTACATTATACAATATATAAATATATATATATATATATAGAAAATTATCTATACGTTCTTTAATAGTGGTAGTAAGCAGTAATCCGTCACAAACGGGATCTCTAAAACAGTTATGGCATGCATTTGTTTGGGCCTCATTGAATGTTGCATCCGGAGGTACCTGCGCCGAAATCCCTTTTGTTTAAAAAGAAAAGTTTAAAAATAGGTATATATAACAGATGATTTCCAAGCAAAATTGTCAATTTTTTTTTTTCAACCGATAATCCCCCAAAACCATTTCGTCAGCAGATAGCATTTTATATTATTATATATAAATCAGGAATTTGAAGGATAACACAATACCACAGATAAATAATATACTAGTGATACTGTGCATAGTTTTTTTTGTCCGTAACAATACATTGAGTGATTCCGAAACCTTCCAAATGAACTGAGAGCTGCGAGAAATGCAGACTAAATAACTTTCCAAAATTGCTTAGGTAC
This sequence comes from Psococerastis gibbosa, assembly GCA_963971405.1. NCBI lineage: Eukaryota > Metazoa > Arthropoda > Insecta > Psocodea > Psocidae > Psococerastis > Psococerastis gibbosa. The sequence goes on from OZ020485.1 coordinate 15,988,104, forward strand.
AGACCATCAGGGAAATTTTTCTTAACTTCTAATACAAAAGGCTTATACCGCCTATACCTCCAAGGCCGTAGCCAGGACTATTTTTCTGGGGGACGGCTTCAGAAATTTCATTGGATATTACACAGTAGTTTTTATTTTTTCTCTCAAAATCCGATTCTATCTACAATAGTATCAAGCCATTTCATTTCAGGGGGGGGGGTTGAACCCCCATGAACCCCCCTTGGCTACGGCCTTGTATACCTGTGTAGGCCTACAATATGAATAATTATATTTATTTATTTATATTTTATAGAAAGTTCTAAAAGGAATACATAATAATAATTAATAATGTCTTGAAGGACGCTTTTATGAACCTAGGCATACTTATAGTATACATTGGTCCTTTCTCCAATGGCAATCGGACATTATTTATATTGTTTCCGTTAGAATTTTGGCAAACTGGTATACGTCCTCAATGTCAACCTACACTGGCTACGAGCAATAATGGACAAGGTTTGACAAGTTTAACATTGGCGCAGTGTAACAGGTGGAAGCATGTGCAGATACAAGTCACCGGTCTACTTGGTTGCCTAAACAAGTTCCTGCAGAAATGGCAGTTGGTAAAACACTACACGTACCAGTAATTTTCAACCTTGCTAAAACATAAGAAATTAGCTGCTAAAATCCACACACTAGGTACCTAATGAAAGGTGCATAATAGTTCTGAGAAAAAATGAAGAGTCAAGGTCGTCACTTCCTAGGCATCAGAAGACTTGCCAGCCGTTCTTCCGATTGCGCTATCGTGCTTTAATGATATATAAGGTCTAGGCCTTCCGTATTAGGACGTGTAGTGAAGTGCTGCCATATTGAAGAATAAATGCCTTGTTTGTGATGGTCAAAATTCTCTATTTCAACGGATTCACACGTATTGAGGTCCAGGACCACAAAATATTGGATTTTAAGGAATGACTACCGATGTGTCTCTCTCTCTCTCAGTCGTGTGCATCGATTTATAGAGAAAACTACTCCACTGATTTCGATGAAATTTGGCATGTACAGGTTCACAAAAGTCTTATCATGGATCAATCTTTCTATTTTGGGGTGGGGGTACCATTTCACCATTGGGAAGTAATATTTAAACTATTTAACATTTATTATTATTTATATCTATTAATATTTAAACTATTTAAACAGAACTACTAACTAACCATAACATGGGAACAAGGCTTGGCACAGGTCGCACCCTCCAAATTCCAGAACACAGGACATCACTTTTTCAGCACTCGCACCTTTTCACATCCGTTAAAATTTACAACAGAATACCTCAAAATATCAAAATAATCCCTTACATAAAAAAATTTGAACGTGAAGTAACGAGATATCTCTACACCAATTTACAAATTAATAGTTAATACAGACCCGAACACAGGATTAGCAGAGTGGCGATTCAGTAATGACATACTTTAAATCTACCTACCGTATTCAATATACATACCGTATATATATATGTATACATATAGATACGTAAAAGTATATATATATATGTATGTATATGAGTGGATGTGTGTACAGTATATATATAATATTTATTCTAAAATATTCACACTATACCTCATATTACTCTTTGTCTTGCATTTTATTATTGTTTGCTATAATATTATCTTGTTTGATTCCTTTTATTTTATTTTATTTATTTATTTATTTTCATTAAATCTAATAGTAACGATTATAGATTGTAAATTTATTATATTTCACTTTAACTTTTGTAAAAGGCGGGCCCAGCACGGGACTTGTCCTTTGGGCTCCCCTTCCAAATGTAATTAAATTGTAACTGTTGTACTTAAAGAAAAAATAAAGATTATTATTATTATTATTAAATGCTCAATTTTCTTAAAAACAAAAACAAAATCTAAATATTTCAGAGTGACCATTCCATTAATTCCTACTATGATTTAGGTGGTTACAAATAGAGTAACATACAACGTTTTGGTATCCTTCTGAGAGAAGAAAGAGGAAAATCATGCTTTGGAGGGCATGTAAAGCAGGCGGTCCCGGGCTTTCCTTTTTTAGTGTAAGAGAGGGCTTTTAGCCCTAACTCCGCTAGGTTGGCTTAGTAATAGAAACAATAAAAAGTCCTTATTTATTATTTATTTATTAAAACCTAATCCAATGCTTTAAGACAGGGGAAATCGAAGCAGCTGGAAATAAATCGTTAGGACAAAATGTTTAGGCCTACCATTTCCCATTATAGGTACTAGCAGATAAATAGGAAGGCATCATGTACGGCAGGGACGTATTTTAAGTATTTGCCGCCTCTAGGCAGCAAAGTTGCCCTTTCACTTTTCCCCGATGTCGCTAAGGTTACCCCAATGCATGCCCCTTCAGAAGATTATGTAGAAAATTTGTCCGCAAATGCCTGCTGGATCGAAAAATCCTATAGCTTTTTGGGCCCTTTCCCACCGAGGTTTTTTTTTGCGCCGTTTTCACGTAAAATGCTCTTCTAACTTCTGACTGGCTCTGCCCTATGTAATGCATTATTATTAAAATTTTAACCCAAATATTTTCCGCCCCTAAAATTTGCCGTCCTAGGTGCGCCCCAAGGACGGATACACAGGGGGGTAGGGGGGTAGCTGCCACCCCCCCACAAAATTTGGTAAATCTTGGTAAATCTATTGTAAATGAATTTATTACGCTCTAATTTAACCGATCCTACACATGTTTTTCCAATTTTGACCCACAACTACCCCCCCCCCCAAACAAAAATGGGCTGGATCCATCCCTGGTGCGCCCGAAGTCCGCCAATTCGGAAATACTTCACTGATTTACGGGCTCCCCAGTTACCAAGAACCGGTTCTTTTGAAAGCAGTGTCGTATATTTCGGATTCCAGTTACCCCGAGACAATCTGCCAATATAGTTGGAGCCCCATTTTCCTCACTATTGAGTTAAGTCAATAGGGCATGGTAAGGGTGGTATTGACGGACATTTCAATTTTACCCTATGCCGTAGTTAAAATTGCTCAATGATCACAGAGTAAAATCGCGCGCTGCAAACAATAACCAACTAAAATGGCGTCATGGAATATGTTAAGTACAAACATTTTAATAGATTGTTTATAAAACTGTTTTCATTCATTAAACAGATCGGTGAAGGTCGATCATACTTCGGATCTCCTACTATAATTAGGTTTAATTAAAAATAATAAGTGTACGAAGAAAACAAATACAAACAAAATTTAAAAAAAACAAATGCGCCAAATTTCAAAAATTGAGCGCATACATGTCATTAGAAGAAAATTGATCAATAGTTGAAAAAACAAGTGGTATGGCGTGTATAAATGAAAAATTGAAATGTCCGTCAATACCACATTTACTATGCACTATTGACATAGGTGGAATAAGCGCCCTATAGGCTTAAGGTGCCCATTCCACCGACCGGCTAGGGCTATTTACAAAAACGGTGACGTGGTAGCAGACATTCAAGACTTAGGCGGGGTTTCCACCGACCTCGCATTGCAGAATTGACGGAAATGTATTTTTCCTCTATGCCATAGTTAAAATTGATCAATGATCATACAGCAAAATCACAAACAAACAAACTAAAATTAAAAAATGGCGTCATGGGATATGCTAAGTACAAACATTTTGATAGACTTCTATAAAAAGAAAAATTCTAATTTCCGTCAATGTCATTTGCATTCTGCAATGCGAGGTCGGTGGAAACACCACCTAAGTCTTGAATGTCTGCTACCACGTCACCGTTTTTGTAAATAGCCCTAGCCGGTCGGTGGAATTGGCGCCTATCCAAAGGAAGGGGGCGTAGACCCATTTTATGACAGGAAGTCCCAATAAGTAATAGACAGAGGTCGAGCTTTCCTCATTCGAGACTCGAAGGTGAGCGAGGTGGATAGAGCACAGTGGGGCTTGCATCTCTCTGTACCTACAGTAATACTGTATGAAGCTATAACTTATTTATACGTTGTTTTATGAGAGTAACTCCACCGGAAGTCGAGTGCTATCGATAGAATGCATGTCGTTTGTCACCATTCACCGGAAGTCGATGTTATTTTACTGTATGTCAGGGGTACAGTCAATGGTGGACACAGCTTTTTTTTGGTGGAGGAGGGGGGGGGATCAGCAAGCTGGACGCGAGCGAACGACTTCTTGTTGGCTGGGAAAAGGCGCATATGCAAATAAATGGGTGCTAGACTGATACCGTCGATGTTGAGAGTCACAGTCCCACGACAATGATTCGCAGGCTTCGCTGCCAACCTGTGCAAGTGAAAATATTTTGGCGCCATTTTTAAAAGGTTTAAGGATAAGCGCAAGTTTTTGCCCATGTAAGGTAGTCTAAGCCAGGGGTCTGGAACCTTTTTTGGTCCTGGAGCCATATTTAAAGGTCGTATAGCTATTCATGAATCTTAGTGGAGCCATAAGATATAACATTTGCACTGCTGGGGGGGCGATCAAACATAAAAAAAGAAAATGGTCTTTATTTGATTATTATTTTTTATTAATTGATTTGTTATCTTTTATTAAGGTGCGTAGAAGCGCACGAGCCAAGTTTTATTTTAGTAGATCTATTTAGACTGGAGAAAAGACAAAAAATAGAAAGTATGAAGGGGTCCCCCCCCCCTGGTGGAAATTTTAATAACAACAGTGCGATATAGTATGGGTTTTTACCATCAGGGACGGATCCAGCCTATTTTTTTTGGGGGGGGGGAGCCATGGGTCAAAATAGAAAAATCAAAATATGTAGGATCGATTAAATCAGAGCGTAATAAATTAATTTACAGTAGATTTACCATTTTTGGGGGGGGGGGGGGGCAGCTACCCCCAGTCTCCGTCCATGGGCATTAAACGTATGGTTCCTTGTCGGAGCCAGGAGTTCCCGTCCACTGGTCTAGGCTACACGACACCCATCTTCGCACTATGGGCAATTATTTTCAGGGTTCACTCGGTGCGTGACGGTTGTCGCGACTCGCGCCAATAGTTAAGGCGGCAGACTAGCGTGCGTCTTGCATTTTAATGTTGGCTACACTGTACTAGGCTATTATGACCTTAAATCCACAGTTAATTGATTACACTTAATTATTGCTTTCCAATTTATACGTAGTATAAGGAAAGCTTTGTGACGGTCGAAATTTTCGATTCCGAGATTTGAACGGATTTACACGTTTTGAGGTCCCAGGAACCCAAAAAAGTGGTTTTTACGAAATGTCTGTCTGTCTGTCGTTCTGTCTGTCGTTCTGTCTGTCTGTCTGTCTGTCTGTCTGTGCGTCGATTTCCGGGCAAACTACTCGGTCGATCTTGATGAAATTTGGCATGTAGGTTCACAAAAATCATACCTCGGGAAACATTTTTTTTATTTGGGGCTATCTTAATTTGGGGGGGTTTTATTATCAAAAAACTCCAAAAAAACGTCTAAAAAAATTATTTCTCAAAACAGCTGCAACGATTTCTTTTAAATTCATATACTGTATATTGTAGTCGTTTTTAATATTAACGAAATGCGTGGGGTCGCTTGCCCCTTGATAGGTTGCTTCTGGGGGTAAAAATATAAAAATAACTAAATTTTAATGAAAAATGACTAAAAAATAATTTTTCTGTGAAACCTTTCTATCGATGATTTCTACCTTCAGGCATGTTCAGGTGTTACATTGAGTAACGAAACCGGACAGGTTGCTTTCCCAGAAAAGTATTTGGTTTTGTAAGAAAGAAATGTTTTTTTGAAAAAAATTATAGAAATTTCACGCTCAAATGCATATTGCGTGCCCTGCCAGTATTGCTGTGTGGTAATGTGTTGGTCTGAACTATCTAGAATTTACCTCACCTCCAGTGACGTCAGGTGGACACCCCCCCCCCCCCCCCCGAGATATCGGAAATTTAACCATAGGAAATTTATTTACCATGAAATTACTCATTTTCCCTATCTACTAATTTTTATAAATTGGAAAGCATGTTCGAGTAAACTCGGACCGGTTCTTTGTAAACCCATAGCCTAGTTTTTGCTGTTAATTTGATTTATTGCTTTCCTTTTCATGCGTTAGTATATGGAAAGCTTTGTGATGGTCAAAATTTTCGATTCCGATTCAGAGATATGAGTGTATTTACAAGTTTTGATGTACCAGAAACCCGAAAAGGGGCTTTTTAAGAAAGGTCTGACTGCTGGTGTCTGTCGGTTCGTCAATTTGTGGGCAAACTACTGGCTAGATTTTGATAAAATTCAGCTCTGCAGGTTCACAAAAATCATGTCTCGGAATAACTTTTAATTATATTGGTCTATCTCAATTGGGGGTTACCCACAAACACCTCCAAAAAACTGCTAAATAAATCCTTTCTCAAAAACGTATCCAAACCGTTTTTGTTTAAATTCTCATTTATTGTAAGTTATATTAGTCGTTAACAAAAAAAGGTCGCTTGCTTGATAGTTCGTTTCTGGGGGTAAAAAATAAAAAACCCAATTTTCATGAAAAATTAATGTAGCCTATTATATTGTATATCTACGTATGTATATGGCGCGTGTCCTGTACTCCCACTTAAATTACTCAATGGGTCACCCGTGTCTTGGGGTAAAAGAAAGGGTATTGAAAGTATAAAATTATTAGGAGAAATTGTTTAAACCATAAACATCTACCCCCTACAGCAAGAGCTATGAATTCAATAGTAGACATACACTAACATATTCCAGGTTCAAAGAGTTATGCTACTACACTACAGTGATGAGGCCAATCTTTGGGCCCAGGTAGGGTCAAATCATGCGACATTGTTCCTGACTATAGTGGAAATCATTTTAACTAAGTTTATGCAGAGGTGACATTGGCAAATACAGTATACCTACCTCAAAGTATATCCTTCCAAGTGTATATACCGGTATTGTAGTTCTAACCTTATTTATTTTACGATTATAATTAATTATTGGTGGACTTTTCATGGACACTGTAGTCTAGTGTGGCCCATTGAACCATTACCTGCCAACGACCCCATCGCCTTATTGATATTATTGGCATTGTTTCTGAATGAATTGAATACCTCCCTCGAGTAGTGTTATAACCCTCATTTTCATAAATGTTCAGGAGTGACTAAAATGTCAAAAAATGTAAGTTTTCGAACAGGTTACTTTTAAATTTTAATACGTATTTAATTGGTTTTAAATAATTTATGGGTAAGTTATTCTTTTCCATTGGGGTCTAGGCCCGAGGACTGGCAGAGGATCCTCTGGATGGTCAGTAATATGCTTGTAGCCGCATTTTCCCCCTTCTAATGAAGGTAAGCCACCCAAGGTTGGGGGAACCCAGGGCTGGTGGAAACGTTTTCCTTTTATGTCTCAAACTCCGTTGATGGTATGCAAATACCCTGAAACCAATCAAAAAATTATAACAACTTTAGAGCTCAAAAACCTGCAAGGCCAAAATATGGAAAATGCCATAAGGAAAACTCACGGGCTCAACCCACCGTGACCTAGTGAATTAGGTACACCAAACCGGTATGGGGCCGCACATTACAAGTACATTGTTAGGTATCGCACGGTTGGTACAAACCATCTCGGAAGTGAAGCGAACAGACTGCGAATGAAAAAATAAGTGGATAATGTATAGCGTCGTCGTCGGAGAGGACCTTGGCTGGGCCAGGAAGTGTTTACAGCGTACCGTTGTGTTGTTGTTGTTGTCAGGATGGAGGAGCCAATGGCAAGGTCCTGACGCCTCTGATGTGAGAAGAGTGGGGTACGCAGTTCAAGCCCGCGAAAATTCTTAATCGTGGATCAAAACCTTGTTGCGAATTACTGAGATAACGTCTATGGCATCGGCGTCAGTCAGGGAAATCCTGGGTCGGCCAGGTAGAGTGTTTATTGCAATGGGTTTGTTGTTTTGTTTGCTTTCCAATGCCTGTTTTTTAAAGCAACCCTGTCAGCCAGGTGGGAGGGGGGGGGGGGGGTGTTCATTAACTGAGGCACCCTAAGGAGAGACTTCTTCACCTCAGGGAGAATGGTAGAAGGGCAGCTGACTGACAGGTTGCTTATAACAATAAAATTACAAAGAATTTCAGTCAGAGTTAAGTGATGAAGCAGTAGAATTCGGGGCGATAGGTCGTAGTCGCTCGGAAAGACATCTAAGATTGCACCTCAGAGGATCAGCAGCAACTGTTTGGGCAAGGGGATGTGCACTGATATTTATACCAAACTACGGGGTATTGGGGCTTATAGCCTCAAGGGGGGGGGGGTCACAAGTATTTTGTAAGTTTAATAGCTAATTTTTTTTGTTGAAAAGTTGATTTTTATTTTATTTTTTATTACTAGGTATCTTATGAATTTACTGTGAATTTTCTAATTTAGGGGGGGGGTCATGACCTCCCTGACCCCCCCCCCCCCCCCTCCCCCGTGGATCCCCATTGTATAGCCTGCTATTGAGCTGTCAATAAGACTGCAGAGACAATGCTGAATATTTTTGCCACCCCATTTATACGTGCCTTCCAAGGCCGTGCCAGGTTTTTGTTTCGGAGGGGGTTCAACATTTTTTTTAAACGTATTTTATTAATGAAAGTCCATTCTATTCAGTGTATGAGTGTACAGCCCTCCTATTTCGGAGGGGAAGCGGACCCATTGGACCACCCCCCTGGGTACGGCCTTGGTACCTACTGTAAGGAAAGCTTTGTGATGGTCAAAATGTTCTATTTAGAGATTTCAATGGAACTAAAAAAAAATTGTTTTTACGAAAGGTCTGTGTGTCTGTCTGTCTGACAAAACTACTGCAGGCAAACTACTCGGTAGATTTTAATGAAATTTAGTATGTAGGTTTACAAAAATCATGTCTTGGAATTTTTATTTTTATTTTGGGCCAACTCAATTTCGGGGGGTTTTACCCTCAAAATAATAATAAAAAATTCTAATAAAATCCAAGACACACAGTCATCGTGAGTGAGCTGATAGAAACGTTGGCTAGGAAAACCGGCCTCTTTATCTATAAACAGCACTTCTCGTAAACAGTTGGTCACCATATAAATGCTGCAACGCGGATACTTTGAAATATCCGCAGTATGCGTAAAGCGACTACAAGAAAGGGTTGCTATAATAACTGCTGGAGCCTTTCAAGTCTGTTGAAACTTCCAGACACATAGTCACAATGAGTGAGCTGCCCTCGAATAGCGTGATAGAAACGTTGGCTAGGAAAACTGGCCTCTTTATCTAAACAGCACTTCTCGTAAATAGATGTTCACCATAATTTTTAATGCTGCTACACGGATACCTACTGTGAAATAACCGCCTTATACGCTAACGCGACTACAAGTAGGTATGCTGCTATAATAACTGCTGGAGCCGTTCAAGTCTGTTGATACTTCCAGACACACAGTCATCATTCGAGTGAGCTGACATCGTATAGCGTGATAGAAACGTTGGCTAGGAAAACCGACCTCTTTATCTAAACAGCACTTCTCGTAAACAGTTGTTCAACCTTAATGGTAACCGTAATAGTCTGTTCCCCCACTTGAGTGGACACGGTGGTTGGGTTTCAGGACTGCTATCCGCGGACAAGGTTCTACACGCCTCCTACAACGCTACCGTCCGTACCTGAAGCAGATAGCCGCTGTCACGACTAACTATAAGATTGATATATACAGCAATAACAAGGGGAGCAGTTTTCCAGTTCGATCAATGGGCTCCAGTACAAGGGCGGATCTAACCGAAAATTTAGGGGAGGGGGGTCACAAGTTTTTTCTAAGTTTAAAAGGTATTTTTTTTTTTGTTTGTTGAAAAGTTGAGTTTTACTCATTTTTTTTTTACTAGGTATCTTATGAATTTACTATGAATTTACTCATTTAGGGGGGGGGGGTCATGACCCCCCTGGATCCGCCATTGCTCCAGTATTGCAGTTACTAGCTTATAATTATTATAATAATAATAATGTCTTGAAGGACTTTTTACGAACCTAGGCCTCAGCCAACGGCCATACCAAGTTGAGTCCACGAGAACTCCAAACAACGGCAAAGTTGGTAGTGTTCTCCCGGGAGAAAATGGATGAGAAATAGGTCTGAAATATTGGGATTCTACGCATTATAAATTACAGTGAATTAATATATGTTATTGGGAACAGGGGGGCCGGGGGTCCCCCCCGGGAGAAAATGTTTGAACAATATGGCTGAAATAGTGGGGTTTTACTTTTAATTTTTACTTTTAATTTCTAATTTTTTTAATATTTCAATATAAAAATATCTCATTCTGGGGGGGGGAGGGCGGAATTTTAGGCATTTCTGGGGGCCGGGGGCCTGTGCCCCAAGTGCCCATGGGTTAATCCGGCACTGAATGTATGGAAATTCTAAATTCGGTGTCTCGCCTCACGTCGTCGCGCCATTTAATTCCGTCTACTAGTAGACTGTCCAGCAACCTGGCGTTTACGTTGGAAACACTTGGAATTTTCAATGTGCAGTGGCATAGCCAGATTTTTTTCGGGATTCGGGAGGCCAAAGGGGGGCCCGTGCTGCGTGAGTCTCCCCCGACGAATGTTTTTGAACAAATCGACCTGAAATTGTGGACTTTTACGCATTTTGATAGCAATTGCGTTTAGATTTTACAGTCAAGGATACTACAGCTAATAAGGGGGGCCGGGGGGTCTTCCCGGGTTAACCTTTGTTAACCTATAAGCTTATTTTATGTTTTATTGTAGTAACTGTCAAGTAGCTTATTTATTTTATTTTATTTCACTACTTTAATCCCTTTCCTGATTTATTTTCTGAAGTTCAGTCCTAATGGAAAAAATGACATGTCAGCAATACGATACAGCTGTCAGCACAAGGTCGATGAATTAGCCGAAGCCCCTAAAGTTGTCATTGCAACACCGTTAAACCTTCACTCTGCATTCCTTAATAATCCCCAGTCTAGGGGTTTGCTCCAAATACACAGGGTGTCCATCGCATAAGCCTAATAAGGAGCGAATAAAAGTACCCCCATCCGTAGCGTAGAGGTACATTTTTTTGTAGTTTATGACACCATATTTACTTTTTGCGCAAAAAATGGAATGTGGGAGCTCCATGTGTCATTTTTTATTCTCAGAAAATGGTTACCAAGCTCCGGCCTTGTACACACACTATAATGGTTGCTTCTTCAGAAAGTGGCGCCATTTTTCATTTTTGGCGTCTTACTGAAAAAATCCCCCGATTGAGGTGTTCATTTGATGGGAATTTGACCAATCAAATTTTTACCATGGCGGGGTTCCCACATACGTCATTGGTCAATGGTAAATATGGTTTTGACGTGGTAGCAGACATTTTTAGTATGTCATTAATGTCTGCTTAAACGTCAATATCACATTTACCATTGACCATTGACGTGGAAACCCCGCCCATAATTACCATCAATGATCAATGGTCTCAGTTGATGTCATAGCATTGCTTCAAAACAGTATAAATAATATATTGTACATGCCGAGATAAACTGCAGTACAGGGACCTTGTTCCAATAGGCCTAATTTCGCAGGTACATACCTTTCAGTAGGCTTCAGCGATACGAAAGTTATCGCTACTTCCTGTCGTTAAACTATGCAATGGCAGTTGGAAAATTGCTGATAAGGGTACCTGTCCTTAGTCCTTGTAAACAGGTCGAATTATATACAGTATATGCCGTCTGCCAGTGACTGTGTCGAAGTAATGGCAAAGAAAGGCCCCAAGGGTGGACTAGTCTGTCGGGCAACGGCGAATTTGCTTAAGGCCAAACCGGAGGGGGTCACGTGACTGGCCTGGAAATGACTTTGCCGGGGGTTCCTAATACACGTTTTAAACCGCAGGGGCACATTAATAATCGATAGAAGGGACTAGTATACGCGTAGACGTGCTTACGCTATCAAGCCAAACTATAATTACTATTACTATAGGTCTCAAATTTGTGCATGAAGTTTTAAAAACATACCTCTTAGAACATTTTTACGTGCCCCACAGGGAAGAAAAACCTCCAACTTTTGTAATTAAATGCATATGCCTTGAAATATGAACACTTAATTTGACAGTAAAGCGCCAGCAATAGGTAAAACTGTAATTATTTGAAATAATAAAAAGTGAAATACGGAACAGGTACGCGACGCGGGGCTTTGTTTATAAAATGGATATTCAACCATCCCGTGGCTAGAGACCGTTATCAATATGGCTGCTAGTGTAGCTTGCGCAAGATAAGTACGCAATTTGGCGGGGAAATAGCTTGCACAAGCTAACTACTAAACTACAGAGTTATTGACCGGGACCAGGTATCCGCTTTGCTTTGCTTTGCTGCAGTATGTAAGACTTCGATATTTTTTGCGTTGGTACTTATCTCTGATAGTTGGCTTATGGTTAACGGGTGCCTCGTAAGGCATATTATGGCTCCAGTTCTATTATATTTCTATGTATTCAACGCTCAACGTTCAAGGTCAAAAGTCTCCGGTTTGGCCTTAATAAGCCGGTTCCTTTTTAACATGATTCCACCATCAGCTTTTTTGCAGCCCAACACTTAATTTGGTGAACCTCTTCTATTGACGAGAGCAGGGCACGTCTTAAGGTATTTTCTGTCCATTTCTTCCTGGGTGTCGCACAAAGGGCAGAAAGGATCTGCTGCTACACTTATACGGTGAAGGTGTTTTTGAAGGTAGTCATGACCCGTTGTTAACCTCAATTCAGCCATCTGGGTAGGTTATTTGGCGGCCTGTATTTCTTCTGCAATAGTTTTTCACACGTTTTCCCAGCGGTGTCGGTCTGGAAAAGACACCACTGGTCTTGAAAAATAAATTTAAAAAATTCTCCAACAACAAGGCTAGTTGGATTTTAGGCCCACTATTATTTATTTTGTATAGGACCAATCAACTATGCAACTTGCGACCCGGGAGAAAATTGGTGAAAAATAGGACTGAAATAGTGGGGTTTTAGGCATTTTGAGGAACCTAATGGAGGGGGTATAGCCCCCATAGCCCCCCCCCCTGTAAATCCACGCCTGACTAAGAGAAAAAAAAAGAAGAAAAAAACACCGTGGCACGATGATTCTTTGATGAGGACTGATCGAGAATCCTCTATCTTTACCATCGTTTTATTTGGTATGTTGGGCCAACCGCGTTTTTCTCCTACCTACCAGTGAAGGTTTACCGGTTTTCCATTTACTCCTTATAGTCTTGAACATTGACCTTCCGTTTGGTTGTCTAATTCATCCCAATCATACCTCTGCTAGGCTAACTACAATGGCGGCTCGCCATTATTTAGTTAGAGGCAACCGAGACAGTGCCTCGCATAATTTTCCAAATAATTCGACTAAAAAAGTGTATTTTGAATTAGGAAATGTAGGCTAATCAAATTCTAGAAGAGAAAATTAAAACTTAAAAAATACCGCGAAGAAGAACCATGAGCTGAAGCTCCAAAAATTCACAACAACTAGCTATAACGATGTAGAGGCTCCATTTCCAACTGCCTCTCCATTGCTAGAAGACAGGCACGAATTTGAGCTGTAAAAAGCTCAAACTACGTGAAGATACATACTCAAAACATTCGCTGCACCCAGCTCAATGATAAGCCGATAAGACATGCGCTAAACCCTGCCTCTTAAGTCTTAACGAGTTTAACACGCAAAGCTCTGCCAATTTTTGTTTTTATTTTATTTTTGTATGCTGTGCCTCACCACGAGCCGCCACTGATCTATGGTATAAAAAGAAACAGGATTACCTGTTGGTGTACGAAATACAAAATAAAGAAGTGTGTAAAAAGTTTAAGGACTTGCAGATTACCTAGTGGTACGGACTTAAACTTTCACCCGTAATATTGTTGGTCTCACACTTGCCACAATTTCTGGCCATGCTTCAAAGGGCATGTAAAGTTGAGTTGAATTGAAGGTATAAGAGAGAGCTTTACAACTCCAACTCGTGTGTATGTTGGATTAGTAATACAGAAAGTAGTTAATTTCCTTATTGCTTTCCAATTTATACGTAGTGTAAGGAAAGCTTTGTGATGGTCGAAATTTTCGATTCCGAGATTTCAACGGATTTACACGTTTTGAGGTCCCAGGAACCCAAAAAAGTGGTTTTTACGAAATGTCTGCCTGTCGCTCTGTCTGTCTGTCTGTCTGTATGTCTGTCTGTCTGTTCATCGATTTCCGGGCAAATTACCCGCCCAATTTTAATGAAATGTTGCATGTAGGTTCACAAAAATCATACCTCGAGGCTATTCCTTTTTTTTTGGGTTAACTCAATTTGGGGGGGTTTTATTCTCAAAAAACTCAACAACAAAAAACGTCTAAAAAAATTAATTCTCAAAAACGGGTCCAACGCTTTCTTTTAAATTCACATATACTGTAGCCGTTATTCATACAACAAAATGCGGGGGGTCGCTTGCACCTTCACGGAGTCAGAAACCCATTATTTCTTTCATCCCTGTTTCATTAAGTTCACCTACTGAACAGTGGCGTAAATAACACCCCCGCAACTCCCGCGGCGCGGGGGGGGGGGGGGGCGCAGCATTGCTGGGGGCGCACTTCGGTACCAAAAAATAATAAGATAATTTAGAAATCTACGTAATTAATAAAAATAATAAATATCAATTTGTTTTCCAAGTTGACTATAATTATGAAATTAGGAACTTCATCTCATTTAAAAATAAAAAAATTTCTTTCTCGCCAGTACTGCTGTTAACCGTTCATTCGTCGTTATAATAATTATCTCAATTGTACTGCTTGCAAACATTGGCGTATATAGGGGGGGTTCTGCCCCCCCCCCCCCCAGGAATTCTGGTGACAGTTATGGCGTTATGGAGGCGAAAGGCATAGTATCCACAAAAACGAAAGGTAAATTAATTCTTGGTATGCTTATTTCACATCATGAAAAAAATCAGAATATTGACCAAGTACGTTTACAAAAATATATTACATAAAATCCTTAAAACCCCAATATTTCAGATGATTTTTTCAAATTTTTTCTTCGGGGGAGACCCCCGGGCCCCCCTTTCTCCAGGTTAGAACATGGGTGAAACCCCAATAATATGGGCCTAAGGCCCCCAAGCTCCCTTTTCTCCAGAGTACAATGTGCGTAAAACCTCACTTATCGATTTTTTCTCCGGGGGTTCAAGGTCTTGGGGTCCTAAAGCCCCCCCCCCCCATATAAATTTGGGGAATTTACGCCAGTGCAGCCACCCCCAAAACAAATCGTGGCTACGGCCTAGCATTCCACTATTGACAATCACTCATAACATAGATTAAATAATAAGACAGGGTAGGGCGCACCAAAGGTCTTGCGGGGGGGGGGGGCACAGTAAAATTTATTTACGCTACTGTTACTGAGTTCACCTTGTATGATATTTTTTTGGAGTTTTTCTTGTCGACTGGTTGGCCCATGAATATAGAGTTCAACTTTGTCGATGATTCTGCGCTATGTTCAAACATCCATAACAGGCCACCCCGCTTCACTACCATAAAAGGCAATGTCTCCTAACAGGATTATGTGTTGTACGAGTATACTGCTGATGTAACTATGAGGTGACCTGAAGGCCGCAGCAGCATTTTATGACTTCGATCGAGACACTTCCTCACTTACATCAAGCTTTTCGGGGATGTTCATTACATCATAAGCTTTAAATCCTCATGAGCTTAAAAGGAATGTTATACAATAGGCTACCTGCTATACTACAAGTAATATACAGTTTATACAATAGCTCTTGTATAACATGATAAGGGTTGAAAAGACCATCATTCTGGATTAACTGATGCAAGATGCAACTATGAGCTGACCTGAAGACTAAAACTTATTCACTAATATCAAGCTTTTCGGGATATTCGTTATATCATTAGCTTTTAAGCCTCTTATTTTTTTAGGAAGGAAAAATAGTCTGCCTTCTAATATACATTTAAGTGGTATACAGTTAAGGCCGTAGCCAGGATTTTTTTCGGGGGGGGGGGGTGGTTTCAGAAATTTCATTGGATATTACATAGTGGTTTTTTGGTTTTTACTTCTCCTCTCAAAATCCGATTCTATCTAGTATCAAGCCATTTCAATTAGGGGGGGGTTGAACCCCCGTGAACCCCCCCCCCCCCTTGGCTACGGCCTTGTATATAATATAGCTCTTATATAGCTTGATAACACCACCTGAATTGACTGATCTGACCATCATGACCTAAACTGTGAATGGGTATGATGAGTATTTATTAATTAATAATATAATACAATCGCTAAATATCAGAAGGGCCAGCACACTAAGGGCACCCTGTGAAGGGGACTTGCGTCGTGGCCCTTATAATTATTACAAAAAAACATTACAAAACAATCGTTATAAATACCGTAGATCGGAGAGTGGTTGAATACATTATCAAATCTTTTATTTATTTATTTTTTATGTATTTATTTTTAGGTTATCATAATTTTCTGACAACAATTGAGGTACGTCCTCAGTGACATCAATATTTTCGCGGGCGTTAGTAATATTACATTGAACTTTAATAATATAAGTCTCTTGCGCACATAAAGGATGTTATGATAGGATACCTGCTAATATAAGTTAATTTGGATTATAGCTATTATAGGCCTATATTATTATTTGATAATAATAATTGATTACCTCAATTATTATTATTTGATAATAATAATTGATTACCTCAATTGACTGGTCTGACCATCATGACCTAAACTGTAGGTTAAAAACATTTTCTGACTACAATTGCGACACTTTCTCACTGACATCAACATTTTCGAGGACGTTAGTAATATCGTAGGCTTTAATAAGCCTCTTGAGCTTATAAGGGATGTTATTATAAGCTAGCTGCTAATATAATTTTATATAAGTAATATAAATATTGACCTAACCCCCTCCCATCCTTTTGAAGAAAATAAATCATTAATATGAGGAGCTTGGTTACAAACGTGGCCAACTCCATTTTTTTACAAAATGGGGTTTTGATCCGACCTTGCATAAAAACTGTAATGTCCACCTGCACGTTGTAAAATAAAGTGACAAATGCAGCCAGACTGCGCACAGAAGCGCTGAGAAGTTTAGGGTTAGCTATAAACTTAATGCAATTTCAACAGAAAATCCACTCTCCTGAAAAATTCTACAACTTGGAGTTGGCCATGTTTGTAAATAGCCTCCTCATATATTCTGAGAGTCTTTGGCACAGCCTATAAATTAGTCTCCAAACTCTACACATGAAAATAAATGTAACATTGTATTCAGAAAACTGCATAGCTAGTGTAGATGGGCCGTAGCCAGAAATTAATTTCGTGGGTCCATCCGATGTCCCCGGAGGTGAGTTAATATTTAAAACACTATTATACCTAGTGTACGCTGTAAATATTTCGGAGGGGGGGGGGGGGGGTCCGGACTCTCTGGACCACTAAGACTAAGGCTAAGACTTTGTGCCCCGGAGGGACATAGATCGTGAGTTCTAATCCCGCTCTGTTCAGATTTTTCTGGATTCCCTTTCCTGGATATTAGGTCTAGAGATTCAACCTAACTCAATATAATGACTGTATTATAGTAAATCCAATATACACTATAATATAAATACTTTTTTGAAAATTTAGAATAGGTATTTATAGTAGAACCTACTTAAAAAGTTGTATGTTTATTTGTAAATATTGTTCAATCAAGTCTAGTACACTCCCATCAACTCTATCGACCCAAAAGAAAATGTGAAAAGCTCATAAGGCTGCAGTTTTGGCATGACTAGGGGAAATAATATTCACTCTAAAATATTTTTCTTTCGGTTTCCCACAACCCTATTAATACAATTTGTAAGAAAATAGCTTATTTCAGTAATGTTCAATTGGCTTCGCAATTTTTCGTTTTTTGAAGAGTTTTTGAATGTGCTGAATCCGATGGCGGCATTTCCTAATAAAATTTCGATGCCCAACATTGCGCAGAAAAGGCTCTCACGTCTCTCCGTGGTTTTCTGACTGATAGCTTGACTTTTAAAATAATTGCCAACATCAGAAAATTATATTGTGTAATAACGATTACAACTTGACCTCTTCATTGGTTTTTGAGCTTTCTGACTCATCATTTAATAGTGAGTCCCAACTTCTTAATCCCCTGATACATAATTTTTGCAAAAATTCACATAACTAAAAAGAAAAACTGGCAGCAGGTGCGGTTATGTGGATTCTTCTACACTGCAAAAGTAAAAAAAAAATGAAGAGGGAAGTCGCCTTGGGAAGCATGTCCGGCATTTCCAAAGTCAGCAACTTATATTGCGGTTTCTATTCCTTCCTAATGCCCGTCACATAAGCTCAACATAGGAGTGCAAAGCTTCAATTGTTTATATAAGACCTACCGCAGTTCCGACTCAGCACAGTTGACCTGGAGTTCCCGTCGTAGCGTGTAGTAGAGTACTGCATTTAGTGCGCAACCGACCGCCATGCGGAGTGTTTTTCGCGGTCTATAGTACATACAAGTTCATCTAAAGTTCCGTGCCCAAAAAACCTTGGCTAACTTAACCAAGGAGTGTGGGAAGTGCTTAATTTATTAATTTATTTGAATATTTATTACGTGCGACGAGCTAGTCAAGTCTAATAAAATGTCTTCAGTGGTGGAAAATGTGTCTTTGGTGGAAGTGCTATCTCCAATTCAAGAACTCCACAGTATTGCGGAGTCCGATCTCGAGGATGTGCCTACGTCTTACCTTCAGCATACGAGCATCCTCAAGCACTTGGATACCCAGGACAGCATAGCCAGCAATGATAGTGATGTGTCTCTATCGTACGACAACAACTTGTCGGCCAGTAAAAAGACACGCTCTGGAGACCACCATCTTGCGGACAACGACACGGAGAGCGGAAGTGATGATGTGTCTTCCAATGAAAAGGACTCTGGTTGCGAAGTTACCCATGAGCCCATACCTTCCAAGGAGGAGCGGCCCAGTGAAGAAGATGAAGAGCCTTTCGTCGCACCCGATGAGGATCTCATCAACCGCATCGTTGCTCAGGTTGAGTTTTATTTTTCTGATACTAATATTACCAAGGACGCTTTCCTGTTGAAGCATGTGAAACGCAACAAGGAGGGGTATGTCTCTCTAAAATTGATCTCTAGTTTTAAGCGAGTCAAACATTTGGCAAAGGATTGGCGGGTCGTTGCGTATGCTCTTGAACGGTCCACAAAGCTTGAAATTAATGAAGCTAAAACTAAGTTGAGGCGATTGGAACCACTTCCCCCGTATGATCAAACCACTCCTTCTCGTACTATTGTTGCCATTAACCTCCCCATGGAGAAGCCAACGATTGAAAGTGTGGCTGAGCTTTTTAGGGAATGTGGGGAAATAGCTTTGATTCGAATTCTCAGGCCTGGTAACCCAATCCCAGCCGACGTGCGGTCCTTCGCTAACAAACACCCAGAAATGTGCGGTGCAATCTCAGCCCTAGTTGAGTTTGACCGGACCGAATCTGCGAAATTGGCGGTGGAAAGGCAGGACAGTGATTGGCGTAGCAGCACAAAGTGCATGAAAGTGGTCGAACTCAATGCTCCACCTTCAATGGAGAAGAAAAAGCGGCCCCAGGCTAAAAAGTCGAGCATTTCTAAAATTGTTGACCGTGAATTTTCATCTTCGTGCCCTAGCAGCTCAGAGGCTGAGCTGGAAAGTCGTTACCGACAACGTCGTTCCTCTTCGCCTCACCCAACACGCACTACCGAACTGCCCAAACCCAATCGCCGTTTCTCTACCAACAGAGACTCTGGCAGCAGCGACTCTGGCTGTCGTGACCAGTATCGTTCTTGCGCTTGCTGCTGTGACCGTCGTTACTCCAGCTCTGGTTCAGGATCTGGTTACGACTCTCCCGTGCCAAATGGTTATCGTAGATTCTCTCTGTCCCGTGAGACCCAAGAGCCCTTGTATCAAATCCCGATGGCTAGGAGGTTTTCAGGCACAGATGGACCCTGCTGTGGTGGGTTTCGTCGCTGCAGCCGAGACTCTGGTTCCGAAAGTTCTGGGTCGTATTCACGTCCCAATGAGTTTCCCCGTCGCTTCAGCAGGGACTCTATCAACAGCGACCGTAGATACAGCAGAGACAGCGTATGTTCTTCTGAAGGCAGTGGTTTCCGGCGTTTCAGCCGCGAATCTGTCGGTTCCGACGTTTTCGCCCCGCCATTCTTGTCCCGCAACAATTCCCGGGACGTTATTGACATCCCGAGGAGAACTTCTTTCGGCACTGCCCCCACATGCGACCACCACGTCCTTCAGCACTCGCCTAGCCGCTCTTCTTTCTCCATTCCCCCATCTTGTGGAGTTTCTTGTAGCCCACATATGCCTGAGAATGTTGTCCGCATGCCTAAAGGACCCGATGGTTCCAAAGGTTTCGGGTCCGCACAAGCTGAGGTTTAATAATGTGGGTTGATGTCATGCTGTGGGTTTGAACTATAGGAAGAAAGGGAAAAGGCCTCCGAGCTTACAGTATACCTGATAGGACTATAGGCTATAAGTTCTTGCTCAAGGACAAATTTCTTATTCGGGTGGTAATAGCCAAGATCCAAAAATTACCATAAAATAATGTCCTATTGATGCTGAGGTTTAGATGTTTTGCCAATTAATTAAACAGGAATTTGGTTTACCACCGTATGGTGGTAAGCGATACAAGTAGAAAAAAAAGATTTCTCTGGAAAAAAGTTCTTAGTAAGAACAATGGGTATGATGGGTACCTGTTGAAACAAAATCCTATGTTTAACTTAAGGATTCAAATTCACAGCAGACTCTTCCAAAAGGCCCCATGAATCGCAACGACTACCCCTTCTCTATATATACAGTTACCAGTGTTTTGTTATTTATTAAATTATTGTAAAAATAAAATATAGATTATTAGAAATCATTCATCCAGTAATTTATATCAATCGCGATTATTTATTTGTGTGATTTGGACCAAGAATTCATAAAAAAATTATTTTTGATGAAGTTGCCCAGTTATTTAATGGTTTGATTTTCATGCATTTTTAGTAGATTGTGTCATAATACGTAGATCATTAACATATTTCGAACTAAATTGCTGAATTATTCAATTGAAGGTTAAAAAGGATTTAAAAGTTGTATTTGATGATGTCACAGTGGTTACTTCGTAATTTAAATATTGTGTGACGTCATCATTTTTTCTTTGTTTTATTATGAGTAGGAAGGAAATTTAAAACTCCGCGTATAAGTTACAAGCTTGTTATAAAATGTATTAATTTCCTTTTATTTTAGTAAATTAAACACAAAATCGAGCAACTTCTTCATTTTTCTGGTAGCTTATTTCAAAAAATAAATTGTGACATATTAAATTTTTTAAATGAAAATTTATGTGGGAGGAATAGCTGTTATATTCTACCTGAAGATGGTGAATGATTATATACTGTATATGACTGTTTTGGTGCATTATACCATGCTGACTCGTCAGCTACTGAGCAATCTCCAAGTTCTAAGCCCGAATGTGCTTTTCAAATCTCATTATGACCCAATGATCCAAGAATTAATACCGATTTAAATTAATTTTTACTCAAACATTGTTTAATTTTCAATTTGAATTACCTTACAGTAGTAAGAATTTAAATCAAATTTGTGAAATATCATACGATATGTCACAGATTTTGCGGTATGTAAAAGCTCCCTTTACTTTACATAAGTTATCACTTATATTACCGCATACCTTCTTTCACCTCTTCTGGTAGAATTGGATGGTTTTAACTGGCAGGGGCGTCATTTAAATTATTTTTCAGGATGGGGGGAGTTAAGATGATGACATTTAGGTAGATTTCAAATGTTTTTTACATAAGTCTCACCTATTTTTAAGCAAGGTTCAGGGTCAATATCGGGGTTTCTCCACCCCCTCCCCCATGTTGGGACCACCCAAATGACGCCCCTGTACAACTCCAAAGGAAAGGTCTTCAGAGACACCCAACATTATGTTACCATATGTCTGATCTCTAGTCAAGTTGATTTTTGTAATATTCAGTGTTTTTTATAGACTAATAATTAATTAATTGTTTGATGTATTTTAAAGATACAAACTCGTCAAATCTAATGGTGATAATTTAGTAGATGGCTGAAATATTCGGCCCCTTGTTGGATCTTTAGCTTTTCTCACTATTAGTTCGACTTAGGGGCTGTTCATGAACTTATCCCATCAAACCCGTTTAGACCAAAAATCATTAGACAGAATACATGGGTAATCACAGAAGGTAACATTACGTCAACTAAGCCTGTCAGGTACGCTTGCTTTACATTTCCTACTGCACAATGACTCTTACTATTACCTTTAAGGCTGTCGGTTCGAGTCCAACGCTTTCTAAATTTTTTTGCCATGCTTTGGTTAGAATGTGAAGCGTAATTGAATAACAATAGTAAAAAGTTACTATTTAGTTATTGTCAAAACTTTTTTTTCGATGTTCACCTACTGTATGTACCGTGAAGGCTCATTTTCAGATGGGATTTTTGTTCATGAACTGCCCTAACTCCTATTTCCAATTTATACAAAAGGTTCAAACACTATATGCCTACTTTTCTTTTATTAGGTCCATGATCATATAATTAATTGTAATATATAGGTTAATGATTATTCCCATTTGAATGGTTCTATCCTTTTTTACGAGGATATGATACGTACGCTTTGGCCACCCCTGCATTAAGCGTATCAGTATACCAATTTGTTAAAAATGTAACTTATAGGAAACTATTTAATGCGTCATATTGGGAAGAATTTTTAATGTTTAAGCCAGTAAATTTTTAATAATATAAACCATTTCCTGTTACTGCTCAAAAATACCCCCCCCCCCCTCAAAACAATACTGGTCTGAACATTCTAAACATGAAATTAGTTATGGTAGATACCATAAGGCAAATTCTATTAATTACATTTGTAATTAATTAGGAAAAATTGTATCAAAAAGTTAATACAAAGTTCTGGGTGTCCAAAGTCTACGCATTCTCAACATCTGACAAAAGTCAAGAAAAATTAATTATTTATTCAGCTCTTTTCATGCATCTGCTTTGTAAAAAACAGCGACCATCTCAATTTTTTCCATAATGAACCATTGTAATTTATTTTAAGTTATTATGAAATATTGGTACCATTATTTATTTTAACTATTTCATGTAATTATGTATTAGAATAAAGTTTTTTACTTGAAAATAAAAATGTTTTCTCTTTTAATAATAGGAATGGAAGTACAAATCAAATTAAAATAAATTAGAAAGAAAAAATAATGTGGCAAATTGTTCTGGAACGGGATTTGAATACAAATCTAAATCTTGAGGGGATCAGAATGAGATAGTGAAGTCATCAGTTTCAGGTGGACTCGGCGTTACCTCAGTATACCGCTCAATTCAATTGCAGCAAAACACCTCATGTGGGATATAAAATTAATGGAACTAGGGTTACGCAATCCACAAACTGCGATCCATCTTAAGGGTCCAAAGTATAAGAGGGCATTGTTAAGTGGTAACTCTCATCTTCTTCCGCTTTTAATATATCTTCATTCTAAGATTGGCGATCATCATGGCAATTCGGATCTTGGAGACTGCTGCTCTGAAAAGGGGAAATGTGCACTTGCCAAATAACTCGACAATCGTCTTCGATGGCAAGAAGGTAGCGTGCTTGTACTTTTGCGAGTCTGTACACGCCTTGCGATCGGAGACGTGTCGTAACTCATCACGCGAACTAACCTATAGAGGCGACTGAAGAGGTCAATTGGATACATTCATTAAATTGTTTGTATGCGATTAGTATTTTTTTTTTTAACTGCCTCAGGGGTTTCAATCAGGACTTCACTGTCCCCTTGGATTTTAACATGCAGAAGGCAATATTTTTTGTTCCTCATAACGCGAACGAAGTATGTTAGTTTTCGTTTTTACCCATCAGCAGCAACTAGGATTCTGTATCCACTCACCTCAGGCCCTGCGCTGCATTGGTATGTACGATATCCACAGTAAGATATCCACAGTACGATATGTCACATGGCACAGCAGTGGCGGCGCTACGGGGGTGCCCGGAGAGGCCTGCCCCCCCCCACCGAAAGTTTCCCGGCCCCCCCTGTGCCCCCCCCCCACTTTTGAGATGTTTTACGTGTTAAACGATATCATATATAGGTAGCAGAATTTTTGTAATTCAAAAACGTCAGAATTAAAATTGGTTACAAGACTACAAGTTTAATTATACCTACTCCCAGTGAAAAATGTTTTTTTATTGCCCCCCCCCCCCCACCAAATAAAAGTCTTGCCCCCCCCCCCCCATGGCCCCCGCCTTAAAATTTCTAGCGCCGCCACTGTGGTACAGTATATCCACAATTCAAGTGCACTTATTCTGTTCTCCATAGCTTGGGTCAACGTCCACGCCTCCATATCATATAGAACGATTGGGAACACGGAACACCCGAACACGTAACATTTCACCATACTCAATCGAAGGTCCAACCGCAGAATCTGACACAGAAATATTTTCTAAACTTGATGAAGTCATTTCGAGCTTCAATGCGACTGTGAATTTCCTAACTCACCTCCTATATACTTAACCTAGGACACGTTGATCAAAAACATTTGGCCTGGATAGCCTTGTCATTGGCATCTGAAAGATCTGTCAGGGACATAAAGAACCAGTAGAATCCGGACTGATGGACCGTGATCGATATGAAAGTGAACTTCCAAGCTCGCTACGGAGCCAACGAGACCTTCAAAGTCTACGCAGCGCCATTGAACATGTCGACCGAAGCTGTTGGCGAAACATTTGGAAGTTCACATTCATATCGACCCATCAGCCCGGATTCTTCTGGTTCTTCATATGACTCCAGCCTATGCAGTTACATCTGTCTGGGACATCAGGTTGGATGTAACCATGACGATAAGTAGGCCTAGGAATAGTTGTCATAGTTACAACCAATCTGGGTAGTTTCAGCATCGCCCCCTTAGTTGTAACAAGCAAGCAATGAACGAGTTGTCGAACAGAACTGAACTGTATAATATGCTGTATGTGAGTAAAATAAATTAATTCCAATCTAAAAGTATACCTTTTAGCTTTCCTTTGAGCTTTCCTTCGCCATTGACCTGCATTGTTTAGATAAAAAAACAAATGGCTGGTGACTTAGTTATCATTATTATCTTATCAAGATAATATAAGTAGGCCTAAATAAAAATAGCCTAATTCACGTTTTAGGATGAAATGAGTTCAACTTCATAAACTATAAAATTATCCGTACTTAGTCCATCCAAGTTGCATAGGCTAAGGCTACACGACTATTTTGACTTTTTAAGACATGATGGAAACCACATTTAAGCGATAGAGGAAGTGGAAACCCCATATAGGTGTACGAACTCCAATTACAAATGAATCATCATCACGGGTCATCACTCATCCGGCTGTATTCGAGTGGCACCCCAATACTGTAGCATTGCATTGACACAAGCCTAGCAAACACGTATAGAAATTGAGGCTGTACCTGATATATCAAGTGATCCAGATCGTATGGAGCCTGCCCCAGTATGTAGGTCATGAGTGTGTGTTTCAGGTACAGTATACGTATCGCTCCAGCGAGAGATGCTGCCCCCAGGGTCACTCGCCTCCGCTGGAGTCTGCAATTGGCAAGGTTCGCCATACCTTCCAGGCTTTTGCCAATAAGTCAGGTCTAATTATGGCAATGACTGTATGACATCATTGTTCTATAGGGTCGGGGTCTTCTGTGTTTTACAATGCACAATAGCTGAGGAATTAAGGCAGTGGAGGATAGACATGAAAATGTGACTATATCAGAAAATAGAGAAGCAATAAAAAAAAAACTGGTAATCAGGAACTGGATTGGACATGAAAAAATGGAAGCAAAGCGGGAATCGATCCGGAGTCTTCCTCTTGCCTAGGGGTCAAGGCCGTAGCGCCGTAGCTAGGATTTTTATTTTAGGGGGGGGGGGTTCAGAAATGTCATTGGATATTACATTGTAGTTTCTATTTTTCCTCTCAAAATCCGATTCTATCTAGTGGAAAGCCATTTCATTTCGGGGGGGGGGGGGGGTTGAACCCCCATGAACCCCCGCTTGGCTACGGCCTTGCTAGGGGTTGTGTACTTATTGTTACAAGATATACCATATACTATGATGTAATGTTTTAGGATGTAATTTGGAACCGAAATTAGAGGATATGGGGAAAAACTGGGCTTGGCGGGATTCGAACCCACGATCTACGCCTAACAGACCTGTTCGGCTATAGTTGTGTAGTTGTGCTAACCTGTCTAGCAACACGAATCATGTCGATTTGAGCATAAGACAAGTAGAGGATTTGGCGATTACTGGACTTGTCGGGGCTTGTGGTCCTGAGGTTAAAACGACGCGGCGGTTAGGCGTTGATCGTGGGTTCGAATCCCGGCAAGCCCAGTTTTTTCCATATCCTCTAATTTCGGTTATAACGAGGAGGTGACCTCTTCAACCAAAGTTAATTTAATGTCAGTGTTATATATACCATATAATACTACAATGTACGTAATTTGGAATACTGTAATATTTCTTGTAAATGGGTTTACGGTACTTTAGAGTTTAGACCAAAACATACTACCTAGCAACAACTAATAATTTGACGGTTGCCACTATGTCCTTTAATCATGGTAATTAATTAATTATTTATTATTTATTATTATTTTGTTATACAATACTCCTGCTTCATATGAAAAGATAACAATCCACAAACCAGCTTTCATGGGCAAGGCCGTAACCAGGATTTTTTTTTCGGGGGGGGGGGGGTTTGAAATTTTATTGGATATGATATTACATAGTGGTTTTTATTTTTCCTCTCAAAATCCAATTCTATGTAGTAGCAAGCCATTTCATTTGGGGGGGGGGGGGGGGCACGGCCTTGTTCATGGGCCCACCATAATAGAAGTTACACTTCAAAAACCGCTTTTGACATACATCCGCCATCTTTCGGCTGAATCAGACAGCTACAATATATAACCCAATTATGGTTTAACCATGCATGAAATAATTACGGCACTAAAAAATTAGTGGGCAGGTAGGTCTACCTGCGTATCGTAACATCTAGGTATACTGTATACTTGATAAGATGCTTGACCATGTTTTCCTGAAGAATACTATTATCTCAGCCATTGACATGGGTATTTCCAATATCAGAAATATCTACCTTGTAAACCATGGTTGCAGGATCCCAACCTTGTATAGGTACGCCGTTCTTTCATATAGATGCATCTATGGTTTGAACCTTGCTTTGAACGGCAGGGAATCCCCCAATTGAATTTCGAAAAGATTAAGAGGTAATGGGACACCCCCATAACCCGTTTTTACTTCAGTACAAGGATAGTTACATGCCAACGACCTTACCATGTCGAATCCATGAGATCAGAGCATGTTTAAAACTGCGGCAAACTTGGTAGTGTGCACAACGTTGGCGGGGAACAAGGTGGGACATGATAACGCGCTGGGACTATACCAGTCAGTCTACGTGCGTGTCGAGTCCAGGTCACCTCCGATTTAATCATGTGACTTTACCATATTCCCCAAGTGCTTTGGAATCCACTATAATCAGAAGGTCCTCCCTGTCAATCAACTCCCCTTTCCCCCGAGGTGAAAGAGTCTGCTCTTAGGGTGCGTCAACAAACAGATTCACTCCCCCCGCCAGGCTGACAGGGTTGCTTAAAGCAGAAGTGCTGAAAGCAGGCACTGGAAACAACAACAACAGGAAAGTTAAATGATGGTCAAAATTTTCGATTTTGAAATTTCAACGGATTTGAACCTTTTCAGGTTCTAGGAATCCCAAAAGGTTATAACGATATGCAACGATATGTAGCAGTCAGTTTGATAAACAAAAAATAACAAAAACTTAGAGTTTTAGAAAAACTTGTTATAACAACCCGAATTAGTAAAACCCAAATAATAATAAGTTTTTCTAAAACTCTAAGTTATTGTTATTTTTTTTTTATTAAAATGAAATACCATTAAGTCGCGCGTAATCTAATTATTTCTGAAACAGTCAGTCTGTCTGTCATACTCTCGATAGCATTTAATGACATTTAGCACGCAGGTTAACAAAATTACTGTCCATTCAGGGGCATTTCTTTAATTATTTTTGGGATAACTTTGCAAGAACAATTTCGGGGGAGTAATCACCCCAAAAACCCCCAAAAAGGTTGAGTTGTCAAAAAAATATCAGGACAAACAGAATAAATTTCTCTGAGTAATTTCGCATATGATGCATTATTTTTCTTAACACAGATTGACCACAACTATATTGAATTTGATTCGTGCAAAAAAACTATAGGTGTGGTAGTCCCATGGAAGGAGTTCACGACCAATAAAATTGGTGTTAGTGAAATCAAATGTCGCATATCGAATGGGATAGGGGCATTTCTATTCAACAAACAAAGCAAAAACTTGTTATAATTCTGCTATAACTAGAATTGAGGAGTTTGGTTACAAACGTTGCCAACTCCATTTTTTTCACAAAATGGGGTTTTGATCCGAACTTGCAGAAAATTTTAATGTCCACCTGCACGTTGTAAATTAAAGTGACAAAAGCAGCCAGATTGCGCACAGAAGCGCTGAGAAGTCTAAGGTTAGCTATAAATTTAATGCAATTTTCAATAGAAAATCCACTCTCCGGGAAAATTCTACAACTTGGAGTTGGCCATGTTTGTAAACAGCCTCCTCAATTAGTAAAACCCAAATAACCATTAAAAAATTAACTTTGTCTAAGAAACCCACTTGTGTTAGTAATAAACCCTGAGCGCTTTCGGCAAGAACTGCCATCTACAGATGGAAACCGACTAGCACAGTAAAGCTTACACCTTATCAGTGATTTGAGACTTGCTCAGCTCGAGGAGAAGATGCCAATTTATTATATTTATATATTATAATTTATTATATTCTAGTTATAGTTTAGTTATAACAAATTTTGCTAAAACACTAATTTTTCGTTTTTATTTGTTTTCTGGGGACCACATAGTCCCACATATTGTATAATAACCAGTCTGCTTCCAGCCTCACCTTTTACCCGGTAGATGGCGCTGTTCACATTCACACAATTCAATATTCCTAAATCTTCTTTTTACATATTTATTTCCTTTATTCAATAATATCTTTAATCTACCCTCTGTGTCTCATCAGCTCCTTTAGCTGAGGACACAGAGTTGGTTTTTCTATATGGAAGCAGGTTGGGTTAAATCCGTTATTGATTGTTAACATGTAGCGTTCTCTTCTCACACCTGATACTGTTTGTTTAATTAATCTTACGGAAGTGGAGTCAAAATTCGAAACCTTCTCAATACAACAAAAGTTCAACCTACTCGGTCCAACGATCAAGCCTCCGGCCTACGAGCACCCTTCTCCCTCTCCGATGCTCTAGGAAACACAATAACAGCCACAAATAATATCATTCAATTCCTAAGAGCCACCGGTCTCTTCTTCAACATTTAACCACCCCCCCCCCCTCCCCACTACTTACACAAAACAATGGATAACTCTCTACCAGCGTTTCCACTTTGAGGGAAATTTCCCTTTTTAGGGAAAATCCGGGTTTAATCACTGCACTAAAGAGAAATTGGAGGGAAAAGGGAATTTTGAGGGAAATTTGAAGAAATAAGAGAGATATTGAGGGAAATTTGAGGGAAAACTGGTGGAAAAGTCAATGATTAAAATAAAATAGCTGAAAATGGAAAAGTTACAATAAATAATAAAAATACATAAAATTTGATAAATATGAATAAATAACGGTTTCAAATTTTAGCTCGAATGTTATGAATTCTCAATTCTGATGCCACGATTGATGGCTTGGTGGAAATTTTAAAAACAGGAGTACATCAGTGCTTTGCTTATGATATGTTGATTTGACTAGTTGTAGTAGCACAACTACACAACAACACGAGGTAAAGGCACAGGCAGTCTCTACCATTAAATAATTGGTAAACATTCCCAGTTTCCTAGTCCTAGCGCAAATTCCCAACAGGGACCCGCGCTTTAAAAAAAAAATAAAAAAAAACAACAACAACAACAACAAAATCAACCTTACAAGTTACAACCGTCTACTCAATTTCAACTGCTCGAATTCGACTAGCTAGTAAATTGTGGCTACAGTAGTCCGGTCAATTTAGACCAAAAAATGAGAGTGAAGTTACATAAAGTCCCAACAAGCTGAATTTTTGTGAAGTTGTTCAAAACATAATTATAAACAATGTCTGGAAGTTCCCCATCATTCCCCTGTAAGGAAAAAATTTAATTCGAGGTCAAAGGTCATAAAAATGAGTTTTTCGCGATTTTCAGCAAAACGGTAAGTTTTATCATAAAAGTACCTCAGACAAAAATTGTAGATCATAAAATTATCTATAAAAAATGTATCAATACTTTTTTTCTTACGAGCCACCGTTTCTGAGATATAACGATTCTAAAAGTTATAAAAGTTGTTATCGTCATAATATGCATGAGTACGCCACGTATATACATCTAGAGTTGTAAAATTTTAATATATATATATATTTAATGTTTAAATATTTTATTTGATGAACTTATGACAGTCCCAACCAGTCAACAGAAATTTCTTACTAATACCCACAACAAGTCTCGGTTCATTTCAATGTTGAAAGAAAAGTTTACGGCTGAAAATATATTGGTAAAACAAGCTAATAATGATGCTGATGTATTGATTATTGAAACAGCAATAGAGCAATTCAATTTGACAAATACAACTATTGTTGTTGGTGAAGATGTAGACTTACTTGTATTACTCACTGCTCGAACGCCAACTGAAAAAACTATTTTTTTCTTAAAACCAGGAAAAGCTCAGCATCAATCATATATATATTTATCAAAAAGTTTATTTACTTTTGTAAAGTGTAAAGATCATGTACTATTTTTACACGCAATAACTGGCTGTGATACGACATCTGCATTTTACGGGAGGGGTAAAACAGCAGTTTTCAAAATGTTTGAAAAACAAGATTTAATTCAATGTGCTGAAGTTTTTAAAAAAAGTGATTCAACTCAACAAGAAGTTATTACCAACGGCATCCGCTTTCTTCTTTCTATGTATGGAGCTCCTAAAAAAACTACCTGTTTAGATAAACATCGATATGCATGTTTCGTTAAAAAAAATAAAAAAATAAAAAAAATACTAAAAATAAAAAACAAGTTCAATTAGCTTGCCTTCCTCCAACTTCAGTTGCTGCTCACCAACATCTTTTTCGAGTATATTACCAAGTTCAAGTGTGGCTTGGTTATCAGCTAGACCCTACAGACTGGGGTTGGAAGTTGGTCAACAATATATTAGAGCCAGTTCAAACTTTACTTCCACCTGCGCCGAAAAAACTGCTAAACATTATTTTTTGCAACTGCAAAAAGGGATGCAGTGCTAAATGTGGTTGCAAAAAAGTCGGACTGTCTTGTTCTTTGGCATGCACAAATTGTCAAGGCCGGTCGTGCTCTAATATTGAATCACAAACAATGGAGGATTCGTTTGACTCCGACGAAGTATCATGCGATACATCGCTATTGACGCAATTTACTTGCATCCATAATGAAGATGAAGAAGAAGCAGGAGAAGAAGAACAAGAATTTGAAACTTGCGAATAAGATGAATAAACTTCAACACTTTTTTTCATTTACATCGCTTTTATCTTTCCCAATCTTTGAAAATTTCCGTTATTTTGCAATAGTTTTACATTAAACAGGATCACAACTGACCCGTGGAGTAGGCCTACTGGGGAAACCACGTTAACAAAAACGCGCTAAGTACACTACCTCATAGGTATAGTGCATATTAGTGCATATTATGACGATAACAACTTTTATAACTTTTAGAATCGTTATATCTCAGAAACGGTGGCTTGTAAGAAAAAGTATGAATACATTTTATATAGATAATTTTATGATCTACAATTTTTGTCTAAGGTACTTTTATGATAAAACTTACCGTTTCGCTGAAAATCACGAAAAACTCATTTTTTTGACCTTTGACCTTGAATTAAATCTTTTCCTTACAGGGGAATGATGGGGAACTTCTAGACATTGTTTGTAATTATGTTTTGAACAACTTCACAGAAATTCAGCTTGTTGGGACTTTATGTAACTTCGAATGTCTAAATTGACCGGACTACAGTTTGTTAAAATGAAATGAAATACTACGAAGTCACGAGTAATTTAATTTTTATAGGAGCATTTCTGCTAATTTAATGGGTATTTTTGACGGATCAACGATCGATATTTCCTGTGATAATCGAAATTGTACAAAATTCGCGTAATGTAGTCCGATTCGCCCCTAAGAGTTAAATTCCATGCGCCCATGGCCCATCTTGGAAACAACAAGTGTCTTTTAAGCTTGCGATTGTAAAGAACATATTAGTAACCCATATAGCAGCTTCACCCAAACAGATAGGCCAAGGCTTATCTCCGGGCGTCGACTAAATCCATTGGACCTTCAGTAGGTAGAATATTACACCAGCTAATGCTCGACTCTGTGTCTTTCTAGGCTATACTTTGTAAATGCAATTAGGACGTTGCCCGTGAGAGCTTTGGGGAAAATTCATGGCTTATTATGATAAAATCGAAATCAATCAAATTTATTTACAATGACACAATTTACAAAGTTGAACAGAATTATATAGTACAATACATATTTATGTTATTGGATCCCCCACCCAACTACTGTGGAAACTATGTGTTTGGGTGGGAATAAATCATTCATACTTATAGGTAAACGTAAAAGAAACAGTCTGTTTAAGGTGGCTGGTCTAGTTTTTTAGTTAATTACCTTCTTTCTTTCTTTCTTTCTTCTCCAGTATTCCCTGGACAAGGAGACAGGAGTATATATTTACAGAAATATACAATACATGGAAATACCATCCCCCATCCCCAAGCTAGCACTTAATAATAATAATAATAATGCGTGTATTTATCAAGAAAACATTACAATTTTTACTAAAACCGGTGCCAAAAAGGTGCGTTGGGATCACCACAGTTGTTGTTGTTGTTGTTGTTGTTGTTGTTGTTGTTGTTAGCCTTAGGTCCGGTACACACGGACGTTCAGCGTCGGTGTCAGACGCTGAGAAATTGTGGGAAAATGGGTATTTAGAAAGATTTCTGAGACTGACGTGAAGCCGAAGAGTAAGCTACAACACGGAAGTGCTCGGTTTTCCCCCCTTCTGCGGGCCTACTATGGCGATTACTATTTAATTATTCTTGGCGTTAAAAATGTAAACAAAACAATTTTACATAGCATTTCCCATGCTAAAAATGTATAATGTAATAATGTTTGCATGTTTGAAACTGCGGCAAACTTGGTAGTGAACACAGCGTTGGCAGGAGAACAATGTGGGACATGATAACGCGCTGAGACTATACCAGCAGTCTACGTGCGAGTCCTGGTCACATCCGATTTAATCGTGTGACTTCACCATGTTCCCCAAGTGGTTCGGAAGCCACTATAATCAGGAGGTCCATCCTATCAGTCAACTCCCCTTTACCCGAGGTGAAAGAGACTGCCTCTAGTTAACAAACAGACTCACTCCCCCGCCAGACTGATAGGGTTGCTTAAAAGCAGACATGCTGAAAGCAGGCGTTCGAAAAGATAACATGCTAAAAATTTCTTGTTTACGTTTTTAATCCCATAATCACCAGCAGCCTGATCGAGGCGATTATAACACCGGTATTTATTTAATCCCCTGGTAGTAAAAATTTAAACAATATAATTTTGTAATGGAAAGTGCTATTCAAAATTTGTTTGTTTACAGTTATAATCCTAGGGTATTTATTTAACCCCGGTATTATAATCGCCTCGATCAGGCTGCAGAGGCGTAAAGTTTTAGAATGATGGCGGTAGTAGACCTTATGACGTCATCTGGCAGGATAAGGAAAACTTGAAAATATAATAGCAAAATAGTAGGGTTTTACGCATTTTAATAGTTGTAATGTATAGCTGTAGATTTTACAAAGCTAAAAAAGGAATGCTTATATTCATATTGCTGCAAAGGGGACCATAAAGTATTAGCCACGTCTTACAATGCTCGAGCCTGGGGGGAAATCCCCCCAGAAGGAGCTGGGGGCAAGTTGGACCGTTCCCCCCCAACTTTACGCCCCTGATAATCGCCATAATGCTCACTGAAGTAGACTCGGTGGTTTTGAACCAACCATTCACCAAGTCCATTTACTCCAACAACACTTTTCTCAGTGTCTGACGCCGACTTCAAAGTCCGTATGTACCGTGCCTGTGCAGTAACATCAGCAACATTTGAATGGATTGTTTGATGGGGAGCCAAATGAGGACGCAGACCAAGAGCTACGGAGGAAGGCACAGGACTGAGAGAGTTGGGGAATATGTATGGAGTTTCTGTCAACCAGTCGTTAAGCCAGTCGCGAAGATTGCGACCTCAGAAGAAGAGACCTTAAATCTAGGACTTTAAATTCTTCGTGAGACTATTAATAGTCTGTTCATCATGTAAACTTAAAACAATTAGAGAAATTAGACAAAAGAAGATGAATGGAAACTGCGCTGACCTGGATTTGAACCCGAGTATCCTGCACTTTGGCTCATCGGCTCACCCTCCAATCATTGTATATAATCCATCCGATGTACCGGTATTTATTCAATATATTGCAGTATACAAATACCGTACGCACCTTTCAGTACAATATTCAGATTTACCTCACTGACAGCCATCGCTTGGGTCTGCTACACGTTAATGTATGCCAACATTTCAACATAGCACATATATTTAAGAATCGGTCCGAGTTTACTCGAACATTCTTTCCAATTTATCAAAATTAGTAGATAGAGATAATGAATAATTTCATGGTAAATAATTTTCCTATGGTTAAATTTCCGATATCTCGGGGGAGGGGGGGGGGTTGTCCAGCTGACGTCTCTGGAGGTGAGGTAAATTCTAGATAGGTCAGACCAACACAGCAAAAATGGCAGGGCACGCAATGCATTTGAGCGTAAATTTGCTATCATTTAAAAATAATTTTTTTTTTAGCACAAAACCAAATAGTTTTTTGGGAAAGCAACCTGTCCTGTTTCGTTACTCAATTTAACGCCTAAAATATCCCTGAAGGTAAAAATCATCGATAGAAAGGTTTAGCAGAAAAATTATTTTTTAATCATTTTTCATGAAAATTGAGTTATTTTTATTTTTTTACCCCCAGAAGCAAACTATCAAGGGGCAAGTGACCCCCGAATTTTGTTAACATTAATAACTGCTACAATATATGTGAATTAAAAAGAAATTGTTGGAGCCGTTTTTGAGAAATAATTTTTTTAGACGTTTTTTTGGAGTTTTTTGAGTATAAAACCTCCCCAAATTGAGTTAGCCCAAAATAATAATAAAATGGACTCGAGGTATGATTTTTGTGAAACTATATGTAAAATCTGTTGAGTAGTTTGCCCGGAAATCGATGAACAGACAGATAGACATACAGACAAACAGACAGACAGACAGACAGACAGACAGACAGACAGAGCGACAGACAGACATTTCACTTTTTTGGGTTCCTGGGACCTCAAAACGTGTAAATCCGTTGAAATCTCGGAATCGAATATTTCGACCATCACAAAGCTTTCCTTATACTACGTACAGTATAAATTGGAAAGCAATAATATTGTATCATACGATATAGATGTATCCAGTCGTACAGATTACAGATAAAATATGTACGTATCTCGTACTGTGCAATGTATATAAGTCAGAAACTTTAGTAGACATAGCTTATAAGCTAAACATTGCAAATAACATGAACATGAACACAAATTTCCTAGGTTTATCCATCGCAATGAAGTACTTGTATACGAGACAAAGAAATGCACGGAATAAAATCAGGTACAGACGGTACGTAGTTAAGCTGAAGACGTGACGACGAAGGCGCAGTGCAGTGCACCTGGTAGAGATGCAATGAACCTGAAAATCTCGCACTGGATTGCACTCAACCTGGTTTTGAACTATAGTAGCAGAACTACAAGGCAATAGTCTGCTGTCATGCATCTCGAAATGAAGGGTATTTCCTACAGGTATACAGTACGTATTAGAGAAGCAATGAACCTGATGATCTCGCACTGGGACTGGGGATGGAATGTTGGAATAAGTCTTAGTATTGTTGTTGTTGTTTCTAACACCCGCTTTCAGCATTTCTGCTTTAAGCAACCCTGTCAGCCTGGCGTGGGGAGTGAGTCTGTTTGTTAACTTGAGGCACCCTAAGGACAGACTCTTTCCCCTCGGGGAAACTAGATAACTTAAACATACAATACTGATTTTTGTTTCCCTATTTATACGTAGTAAAAGGAAAGCTTTGCGATAGTCGAAATTTTTGGTTTCGGGATTTCAACGGATTTACACGTTTTGAGTGATTTTTACCAAATATATGTCTGTCTGTCTGTCTGTTGGTCTGTCTGTCTAATTGTCGATTTGCGGGCCAGCTACTCGGTGGATTTGAATGAAATTTGGCATGTAGGTTCACTAAATTCATACCTCAGAATCAGTATTTTTTGTTGGGGGTTACTCAATGTTAGGGGATTTTATTTCTCATAAACGGCTCCAACGATTTTCTATAATTTCACATAGCCTATGTTATAGTTATTATTAATATAAACAAAATACAACAGGTCCCTTGCCCCTTGATAGTTTGGTAGATGATAACGAACGGAGAAGGTCCTATATTTATTATTTTCAACAAATAAATTCGCTCCTTAAGAGTGTACAGCCCGTAGGAAATTGGCAACGAGAAATTTATTCCTTTTTATTTAATTAACTAAGCATATTATTAAAGATTTGGCTCATCAAAGTTGTAGAAGACTACTTCATGCATCATATTACAAGATATTTTTAATTTTCGAAATTGTAGTTTTTTCATAAACATGCAGATATTTTATTAACAATAACGTTTCACGCTAACCGCTCATTAAATTAAATTTTAAAGATGCAAGCTTTTCATAAAAAAAATTTACGTTTTGACAGTAGTTAATAAACTGACCTTCAACGAGTTAATAAATTAATCTGAAGCCAATAACCAATGCAGTGGTATCAATTTTCAAGTAGGCCTCTGTTGAATCACTTAGCAATCATAGGGGCGACGGTACGCCTACCTAAGTACTGGATAATGCAGCCAATATTGGTCGCCATGCAGTCTACTGATTGGCGCCTTATCACTATGCACTGCTTATAACTCTATGGGTATCATAGTTAGCTTGCCTACCAAGAGGTCTAAATAACCTCAGGTAATATATTCCATTATACAAAGCAGTGGCGGTTACTACTTACTATATTATAGTTGAACATTACTTAGGTATTTTTCTAGGCGGCAACTTACAAAGGTTATTGTAGTAATTATAGGTTTAAATTACCAGTCGCGTGTATTGCAATTTTACAGGGCCACTTTTTTCCCCATATTAGTCCTGAAAGTAAGGCACCGGGAAGGCCTTAACTCTAATGCGATGTTCATCGTCTTTACAACCTATCCTTTGCTCATTTCTATGGAATAATGAAATTTACTGGCTGCGCCTCTGTACATTAATTGTACTTGCATTAGGTACCTACTGTACTGTTTTATAGTGACATTCCATTATGATACGATATAATTGCACAGTGTGAAAAACAGCGTAACTAACTGCACGTTATCTGAAATGGGATTTTTTGTCCCCACCACCATGTCCTTGGGAGTTAGGCCGACATGCAACCTGTGTAGGTGCACCGATCTCGTTCAGGGTTACTAAATTACAAATTAAATGTTAAGAGCAAATAGGACAAAGTTGCTTATCTCATTAACTATCGATTATAGGGTCATAAATGAAATGTGTGAATAGAAGAAATGTTCCTGTACATTTTAATACATAATACGTAGCCGGCACTAATACCGATTGGCCACCGTTGCTGCGGCTGCCAGGTTAGGTCCGCGCCTCCAAAAACTCGCTCGACCGTATTAGTACTGACTAGTAGCTAGATTCTACCATACCATGTATTAACATGTTCAAAAGCAGCTGACTTACAAATCTATGGTCGATAGAAATTTGAGTTTGTTTGAGTTTGAAAGTTCTTTGGCAGTCGATGCAAATTTTGGTATGATATGCTGATCTGAGAACTCTCGCACTAAACAGAGGAGACGATCTCAACAGAGTCATCTGGAAACGAAGCTACCGTGCCCCCCCCCCTTCCCCCTTGAGAACAAAGGCGACGTAAACGAAAATTAAAAGTAATGCTGGGAAGAAAAATAGTGTCAGGAAATGTAGAGTAGTGGTACAGACTCCAACTTTCATCCGAAACGTTGTTGGTTCGAGTTCGGGCCATGCTTAGGAGGGCTTGTAAAACAGGCGGTCCCTGGCCTTTCTAGTTGAGTGTAATCATAATAATAATAATAATAAATTCGTGTATTTCTCATCATTATTGATATAACAACATATTGTATTTAAGGCCCCTTTAACCTAATGGTGTGCGGGGTACCTTACCTATCTACCTACCTACGTACCAGAGAGGGCTTTACAGCCCAAACTCCACTAGGTTGCCATAGTAATACTATAGAACAAGAAGTCAAAAAAAGTGTTAAAAATCACTTACTCCCAGATACTGTGAATAATTGGGTAAGCGTGACGTAATATCCCTGGCAATCTTCACACCCCGAGAAATAAGGAGTGTTCCCACTCAAGGCCGTGCCCCGGTTTTGATGTCAGGGGGGGGGGTCCAACAATTTTTTTAACGTAATTTATTACTGAATTGATGGATAAATTCTTCAAACCATACAGGTTTACATACAAAAATTTATTTCGGGGGGGGGGGGGTCAGGACCCATGGACCACCCCCTGGGCACGGCTCTGTTCCTACTACCAGCGATTCAACTATTTGATACTCTGAGCACAACAGAAAGCAGAAGTCCAAAATTGAATGAAATACAACAGCCCAGGCGCGTTCTAGAATGAGACCAAGGAGGGGGCTAAGATTAAATACGAATAAAAAAGATGGATTGCAAAAAATGTCCAATATAATCAGAGGTGGTCCCAGACCTCTTAAAAGGGGGAGACACTTGTCAGTGGCGTAACGATAGGTTTTCGAAGGGGGCGATGTATAATTTGGCGCCCCTACAACCATTTTCATAAAAGTGCATAAAATTTAGCCGTTCCCATGGACGTACGCAACTTTTAAATTAATGACCTTAGTGTCCTTTGGGCATGAGCCAGAGGGTTCGGAAATTTGAAAGGGGGCCCGGATGTCTCCCCCGGGTGAAAGATTTTTGAATAATAGGACTGAAATATTGGGGTTCTACGCATTTTCAGAGCAATAAGGTTTCTATATTATAGGGAGTTAATACATTTGAGCACAAGGGGGGCCCGGGAGAGAAAATTTGTGAAAAATAGAACTGAAATAAGAGTGGGGTTATACACATTTTGAGGAACCTAATGGGGGGGCTATAGCCCCATAGCCCCCCCCCCCCCCCGTAGATCCACGCCGGCAACAGCCTAATCATTTTATAACAATGAAAAAAAATTGCTTACCCAGTCAGCAATACCTAAGGTTGTCTGACGTCAAGATTGATAATTGGCTATTTTATAACAACGAAAAACAGATAGTCGAGTCACCCAGTCAGCCATATTATCTAAGGTTGTCAACTTGGGTAGTTAATTAGTTGCAGAAGGGGCTATAATATAATATAGTATAATATAGTATAATAAATCAAATCAAATCAAATCAAATCAAATTTATTAAATCAAATCAAATTTATTAAATCAAATCAAACCAACATTTACAATATTAAAAAAGAAATGGAGGAGGGGCCCAAAGAAAAGGAATATAGGAAACCTATATTACAATATTCTTAATTGATTATTGTACTGTTTCCATTCGTAGGTTGTTTGTCTTGTTGGTTTCCTTAGGAATACGTTAGTATAAGAAAAGCTTCGTGATGGTCGAAATTTTCGACTTCGAAATGTCG
The DNA here is from genome assembly GCA_963971405.1 of Psococerastis gibbosa. NCBI lineage: Eukaryota > Metazoa > Arthropoda > Insecta > Psocodea > Psocidae > Psococerastis > Psococerastis gibbosa. The sequence goes on from OZ020485.1 coordinate 16,027,897, forward strand.
CAGAGGATTTTAGACGTTTTGAGGTCCAAGGAAACCAAAAAGGAGGTTTTTACGAAATATGTCAATCGTTCTGTCTGTCCGTCAGTCTGTGTGTATGTTCGTCTGTCTGTCTGTTTGTCTGTTTCTGTCTAAAATAAAATTTTCTAGAGCCAAATATCACGGTAGTGTAAGGTCACGTTGCTTTACATTCGTGGAAATTTACCTGTCGAATGCGTAAAAATGGTTCGGGTCCACTTTATACAGAGAAAAATAAGAATGAAGAACCAGTAGAATCCGGGCTGATGGGCCGTGGTCGAAATGAATGTGAACTTCCAAAGGTTTCGTCAACATGTGCGGTCGACGAAACCTTTGGAAGTTCACTTTCATTTCGACCACGGCCCATCAGCCCGGATTCTACTGGTTCTTCATTTGACTCCGGCCGTGAAAGCCTTTGCAGTTACAGAGAAAAATACACTTCATTTTGATATTTAAGATGAACGCTAAAGTCTGTTTATATTTTACATGTGCAAATAAAGGGGGTTCTACTTGGAATGAGACTCCCCTAGTCCCCAGAGGGAAAAGGTTTAAAACAAATTTAAACGTATTTTCAAGTACGAGTAGGTCTAGATTTTTATTTATTGTATTAGCCTACCGGTACCGGCAATTTATTAATTTTATTACTTTTTTTTTTAATTAAAGATTATTGTGGGCATACCAACAATTCAATGAATGTATCCGAATAACCTCTTCAGTCGCCTCTGTAGGTAATACCTGTGTTGAGTTACGACAGGTCACCGATCGCACGATGTGTAGCGACTCGCACAAGTACGAACAAGCTACCACTATGCCTTCGAAGACTTATTTATCCACTTATTTGTTGACAGCATTATTTCCCCCTGCCATCCGCCACTGCGCCTTTTGTATATCGTTAGTATAGAGGACAATATAAATGACTCACGTCTTCTCAGTTCTTCTCCCGCCATTTTTTTTCCAAAAATGGTAATGCGTGAATTTGCAGAACAAGCTGGCAAATACAGATAGGAAAGGTGAGCTGCGCGGCATTGGCCCCATTTCAGGCCGATAATTTGAGCAGGACAATAGGTGGCCTGAAGGTCGAGAGCCCAGTCCTTGTTCCTTCCACATTGGCTCCAGGTGTATGGGCGCATAACCTCTTGAATATCAAACCGACACTTGAGGGTCATACGCTACATGATAACTTGTCTTGTACGATAATCTGAATGCATTTGTATTCTGGCTTGTGTACAGGGTAAGCCACACCACCCGTCCACCCCTTTCATTTCGGTTACTTTGAGGAATTTTCAAGCCCCCAAAATTGATTTACCCTCTCTCAAATTTAAAAATCCCCTTACTCATGCATCTTTGCTAATAGCATAGTGTTGTAGAGCTCATGATTTTCCGATTGGTCATTTCCAGCTGAAATTATTAATTAATTAAGAGGCCATGCTACGTAGAAAATGAGCACCCCTAAATTTGTTGTTTTTATTGACTTTATAATTTTTTATTTAACTAACAAAGCAAGTCAAAATTAAGATTTGGCCCATGACTACTTCATGCATCATTTAATAGGAAACTATTGAATTTTTGGTACCTTAGTTCTTTTGTAAATACCAGACAGGAATAACATTTCGCGTATTCTGGGATTTTTGGAAAAACTACAAAACCGAAAAGTAAAAATACCCGATTATATGGTGCACGAAGTAGTCTTCTACAATGAGCCAAATTTTTAATAACTTGCTGAGTTAATTAAATAAAAAAATTTCTACGTAGCATATCCTCTTAATTAATGCCTAAATGTTCATCGAAAATAATCTTGGTTCATTTCTATAAACCTAACTCAATCAATCTTCTAGTCCAGGTAAAGATGATAGTGCTAGGTTTTTGATTGGCTCAATTTCACTTTTTCATTCGTTCAATTTTCTCGAGCAAGCGATTGGTATGTACAATTTGAAAGAAATTTAGGTGACTAGGCATGCAAGACCTTGATTATTCGCTTTATCTCATGGTAATTATTAATATTCGGAGCTGTATTGTAGCCTAAGCTGGGTAAAAGCTGATAAGGTTTTGATTGTTGTTCGGAAATACTGAAATACAACAGCTGTAACTAGTGATGAAGTAGTAAGAACTCGTACCGTGAAAATATTTGTGATGGACGAAATTTTAGATTCCAGATTTCAACGGAATTACACGCTTTGGGGTCCAAGGAACCCAAAACAGGTTTTTCTAAAAAATGTCTGTTTGTCTGTCGGTCTGTCTGTTCGTCGATTTGACATTTGTGGGTAATCTATACCATTGAATATATAACACTAGTGTTATATATTGAATATATAACACTAGTGTTATATATTCAATGTCTATACTCTATGGATTTTTTTTAATGCGCCAAGTACGTTCACAAATATCGTATTTTTTTGTTTTGGGTAACTAAATCAATTTTGGAGGTTTAACTTGCTAACTAAAAGAAAGGCTAAACAAATCTCAATGATGGCTCAGACGATGTTTCTCAAAACCACATAGGCCTACTCTACTGTATATTGTGGTAGTTATCAATTGCAAAAAAAACATTGTGTCACAACCCTCTTCACAGTTTGGTTCAGGGTGAAAAAAAAAACAATTTTCATTAAAAATGACCAGACAATAATTTTAATTTTTCTGAGGACCTAATTCTAACAATGCTTTCTAATTTCACGTACGTTTTAGTTGCTAAACAGAGTAACAAAACTGAACAAGTTGCTTTGCCAATCAAGGGTGTATAGGATTGAAGGAAGATATGATACTTGTTTTCTTTCTTCTTCTTCTTCTTTTTTAATTAAAAAAATCGGATGGATCCTAGCTTAGTTGAAAGCTAGCAGCTTGTTTTTATGAGCAGTGTACGGAGGAAATTAGAGATACGATAGTGGGTAGTTAGCAGCGAAATTTTGTATTGAACAATATTTTGATCATCAATAACATCAGCAGTCAGTCTTCATCTATTGGGTATTTGTCCCTCTAGAACAGGGGTCCCAAACTTTTTTGTCCGTGGACCACTAGATTATTTTATGATTTTCCGTGGACCACCATAGCTGCGACAGGAAAATGGTCAAATTCTACGATGATTTGTGCCTACATGCTAATATTTTTTTAAATGTTTAGGACTGGTATCGGTTGGATTTTATATAGTTCAGTGCCAAGACTTACTGTATTTTACTTCAAATTTCAAATATCTCATAGCTGATTTATTTTCTTATTTCCGTGGACCACCATTGCTCAATGGACCACAGTTTGGGAACTCCTGCTCTAGAAGTTTGGTAAAGGTGAATGAAATAAATGATAATGTGTCTATTTTAAATCTGTATGTAGCCTATACTCAGAATATATACTTCCGATTTGCTTACCAAACGCTTGGAGATAAACCTTAACCCCCCCTCCTCCTGCCCCGAAACTGACCACTAAAATAAATGACGCCCCTGCTCCTGATTTTCTGCTAAATCTTGACACACGGGCAAGGGCGGATCCAGCGGAAAGTTTAGGAGGGGGTCAGAAGTTGCATGTAGTCTATACTCCCCCCCCCCCTCCCGAGAAATCGTTTTTAAAATTAAGGTGAAAACGAAATGGTTTTGAATCTGTCCTTCGCAGTGAAGACTCATGTAGTATTTGGAATTCCCTGCCAGAAGAAACTAGGACACAGAATCATTCGGGAAAATTTAAGACAGCCTGCCAACAATTTCTGGGGAGTGATTACCGTGAAATTGAATGAGTGATTTACTGTAATACGGTATTATTATTTTTTCTTTTTCTTTTGTAGTTATTTTTCCATGATTATTTATTTATTTATATTGTCCCATGAATTTATTTATTAAGGGGGGTCATGACCCCCGTGACCCCCCTGTTGATCCGCCGTTGCTCACGGGTGCTTTGCTAAATTACTTGATAGCTACATTGCTGCTGGATGCAAAGCAATGAGACGGCGGGTGATTCCGTTGGCTTAGGACTTCTCGAAGGGTCATCGCCCTTTCACGAAATATGGACGGCCGCGTGGGCAGAGAGGTACGTGGAATGTGCCAGTCTTGCAAGCCTTTGTTCCAAAAAACCAATCTCCTCGGTCACGAAGAGAGCTGCACTTCACTTCAAACCCCGCCAAAATAGCCAATATTTCAATGTCACCTAATATTGTATATTGCGCCTTATAGTACAATATTTAGATACTGGTACGTGAGTAATTTTGATATTGATAGTGATATTCTTATTTTAGGATAACCTAGTTTTATTAAGCTTATTATTATTATTAAGTAGGCTATTATCTGTTTTGCAATTAAATTTCAAAATAATCAATTTTATTAATTATTCTACTGAAGGAGCCGAAGGAGAGAGCTCGAAGAACATACCAAGAGTTGAAGAGGAAGGCGCAGGACTGAGAGAGCTGGAGGATATGCAGGGAGTTGCTGCCAACCAATCGTTGAGATTTGATTTGACCCCCAGATGAAGAAAATTATTTATTATGATTGTTATGATATTATTATGCTGATGGGAAAGGCATACCTTTTGCAGCATTCATTTTCAAAACTTTTACCCAGAAGGCCAGAACCCCCTATTCTGGCTTCCACCCTTGCAGTGGCGTCATTTCTCATTTTGAGTCTTTGGGAAGGGTAATCGACTCCCCCCCCCCCCAAATTTTAAAACTGTTTAATTTAATTGAACGAAGTTGGGTTGGGTTAGGTCAGTATTAGGATATAGAGAGTACGAGCATTTGATATTTATTATTATTAAATTTTGATATTATTAAAAATTAAAATAACCGTAATGCGTATAGTTTTGACTTTTGACTTACAATGGGGCTACTTGTGTCTATGTTTCCTATGGGTATGTGCATTGGCATCCATGTCAACCAAAATCAGTTCTCAAATAATAATAAAAAAATAAAGTAAACACAGCTTGCATGCAAAACAATGTTATTTTGTATTTATCTTAAAATTTCCTCAAATTTAAATATACAGGAGATGCCCTTCCTCCTTTCCATTTATTGATCCCCTCTATCAAGGAAAAATTGACGCCCTGCTTCATCCCCCAATCCCTGGCTATGCTATACCATGTCATTGGCCAGTGGCGGATACCGAGGGCATGAAATTGAAACACATGTGAAATATACGATTGATTTTCTCGAACACGAGAACATTAGGTGCTAGCTGCTACCAGTCCCCCTTCACAAGGTATACCTGGGTACGGTCCTGCTCCGGCGATAGGTTGGTGAGTGGTGACCTTATGAAGATTAATAATGATATACCATATTTTTCTCCAGTCATCAGGTTGTGATTGGTTGACGGGAATGATAAGCTAAGTAATTCGCACATGCGCAATACTCTGAAAGCTTGGAACTGCTGTCAGGCGCGTAGCCTACTGGTATTTTTATTTTACTTCACCTATTATACTGTGGTACCTAAAAAATACGTAACAATACTTTTGGGGTTTACAATGGAGTTAGTTACTTTTTAGTATTATTATTATTATTATTATTATTCAGCAGGTAATCAGTACATAAATATTGTAAATATCGTAAACTGTAAGTAGACACACAAAATTTTACTGTAATATAATGTATACATGTGTGTTTATTTATTTCTCTATCGTGGATTTCCAAGACTCTACGCATGATATTGAAACACATGCGAAACATACGATTTTCTCGAACACGGGAATATTAGTGGCTAGGCTACCAGTCCCACTTCCCCTTCTACGTTTTTGGGACAATGTCAGCACCTCAATGCCCCATACAGGCCTCAAAAACTCTTATAGTGAATGGCTGTCAAATTGTGAACCTATTATAACCTAAAAAACGGTTCGTAACGCGTTAATTAATTAGATTGCGATGTTAAACAGAATCAGTGCATTTGAAAATATGTGATGGATGTATACATACTTCACATATCCTCTGTATGACCTCCCTAATATGCTGCGGTCCAGAGGCGATAAATGGATACAGAAGCCGAGTTGCTGATGGCGGTTAAGAAACGGAAACTAACATACCTCGACCATATGATTAATGAAAAGTATCGCCTTCTGCATGTTATAATCCAACGATAGATAGACTGAGCAGAAGAAGAAGATTCTTGTTGAAAAACCTGAGGCAGTGGTTTGGCAGGCAAAAGCACGACTTCCCTCTTCAGAGCAGCAGATTTCAAGGTTCTCAATTGCCATGATGATCTCCAATCTTCGATAGAAGAGGCATTTATAGAAGAAGACGAAGTAGAAGAAGATATCAATATGTTCTCCTATTACAAATACTGGCATATACTGTGACCCGCGAACAAAGTTACTATAATTCACGATGGAACGGTAAAGTTGAATTTTTCGATCTTGATCAAATCGGCCCCACATTTTGTTAGTAGGTATTTTCAATATATATTTTCTGTCCAGTCTTTGATTCGGACCGATCGGTCCGGTCTTCGAGTAGATTCATCTCTCTTCGGTTCTTCGGTTCCGGACAGAAACGGACCGAAACCAACACTAGCGTAAATAAAAAATCAAACAAAAGACCAAAAAACCAAATAAAAGACCAAACCTTAAGTAGTTCAATTCTTATTTATAATTCGTTTGCCAATATTATTTAATTCTTCAAAATAAAGGTTTTTATGCATAAATATAGCCTCTTTACTATAAAATGGACGTTCATATAGACAGCACAGTATTTTAGCAATGTATGTAGATCATTCACGTCCAACAAGGCGAACGTGTGAGGAAGCCTCACGTGCGACGTTGAACGGACCGTTCGGGGGTGTCAATGACGTCAGCAGATATAACAGGATAACTCATTCATGCCCGGAAACACCCCAAACAAATTGGATAAAACACTTCCCCGCAGTCCTCAATGACGTCAAAACCTGTTATATCAAGGCTACATAATGCTACACGTTTTATACCAAGTCGAATTTCTCATGAAGAATTTATCGTAAGACCATAAAATATTATGAAAGAAGTAGAAGAAAATAATGTAGAACATCATTTAATGTAGTTCTACGTTTTATTACATTTATATCGTATGTAGCCATAGGATCCACCATCTACGGACTTATTCTTCTATTTTTATTTTATTTTATTTTATTTTATTGGTGTTGTTTACATCTGCTCCTAGGTAGACGAACTTCTTCACATTTTCGAATCTCATTACTTCCACAGTCAGGTTGTTCTTTTTTCGCCTCCTTTCCAAAGCTGACATTACTAAGCAGGCGCGGATCTAGAATGAGACCAAGGAGGGGGCTAAGATTAAATTTCTATTTTTTTTTTTTTAAATAGGGCTGATATATTGGGGTCTTATGCATTTTCAGAGCAATAAGTGTTGTATATTATATATAATTAATACAATCGAGCACAAGGGGGGCCCGGAGGTCTCCCCCGGGAGATAATTGGTGAAAAATAGGACTGAAATAGTGGGGGTTTACGCATTTTGAGGACCCAATGGGGCGGCGGGGGGGGGGGCTATAACCCACATAGCCCCCCCCCGTAGATCCGCACCTGTTACTAAGTACTTAGTTTTTGCAACATTTATTACCAGTCCTACTACCTACTATTCTCGTCTCAGGGACGGTTTCAGAAAAAGTTTTCGGGGGGGGGGGGGGCGGTGGGCGGAAAAATATCGCGTTTCTTTTACTTGAGTAATAATTTTTCTTAATTTCCTTCAAAAGTCCATTCTATCTAGCATAAAACTTTTTCTCTCGGGGCGGCCCCCCCCCCCCCCCCGCCCCAAGGATCCGTCCCTGTCTCGTCTCTACACATAATCTGTCTAGTGTGTCTTCTAGCTCTCTTATAAAATACTAATACAACCATCTTAATAGTCAGACGGATCCAAGCGCACTGCTGGGACTAACCCATTTGGTCAGTAGTAGAGTGGAGGTCATCTACTGTGGACCTGGAAGGAAGCAGCCTTCCCTTGGTTCCCTTGGCATTAACCGAGCCTGGCTTGCCTAATGTTCTCTGCACGGATTATGTCCTTAGTTCTTGTAACACGGAAGACTTGAGACAATAATGTATGGTTCCCAGGGAGATCCGATACTTTGCGCTACCATTACTCGATCATTTCCTATATTAACGGAATCCCGTGCTGGCCCTGAAGCATTCTAGAACAGTTTTTGTCTTATTATAATTCTTATGAGTTGCGGTTTCTTTTTATATTTTTATCTCCCTGCATAAGTATAGTTATGTAAGTGTGAGGATTCCTGTATATTTCAGAATTTTTCTTATGGTTTATGGAGCTGGGTTGATTGCACCTCCTACAGACGATCGGACGGCCCGTTAAAAAAATGTAAAAAATAAAACCTAATTTTACAGGAAATGTAGATGGTAGAGCCATAAATGAGATATCATAAATATCATAAGTTAGAAGAAGTGTTCCTCTACATTTGACGTATTATGTGGAGGCCACTTTTTTTTTTTAAAGAAAGGATTAATAGCATACAAACAATTTAATGAGTGTATCCGATTGACCTCTTCAGTTGCCTCTGTAGGTTAGTACCCGTGTTGAGCTACGACACGTCTCCGATCGCATGGCGTGTAAAGACTCGCACAAATGCAAGCAAGTTACCACCTGGCCATCGAAGTCGATGATTAATAACCTAACCAGTTTTCAATATGTTTTCAATATGTAGAGGAACCTTTCATCTATTGTTTGCGGACCTGGAGATTCCAAGGAGGCCGTATATTCTCTATGCAGCCATCACCCGACTATTTCCCGCGGATCTTTTTGATGTGGCCCTCTACCTACCTGAAAAAAAATTAAAAATTCAGGAAGTAGCCTGCTGCGTGGAGAAGCTTAATATTGGAGCAATTGCTGAAGAAAATTATTATTAAACAGTTTAACGGGTCTCATTAAATAAATTAAAATATATACCTTGTCTATTTTCATGCTTTTTCATTTTTTATGCATGCGGCCCGCGGTAAAGTACCTAGCCCTCGGAGTGGCCCTCGAGAAAAAATTGTTGGGGACCGCTGGTCTATAACGTTATCCATCCAGCTTTTATTCGTTTTACCCAATATTGTTTAGTGACTCTATAGCGCCACTTAGTGCAGCAACCACGCAGTCTTAAATTTAAATCAAGGAGACCCCCCACCCCCTTCTTCTTTCTCGCCATTGGCCTAATTACCTCAGTAACTCCAACCAGTCAGTATACAGTATTCACTACTCCATAGGGCCAATCAAGACAAAGTACAAACACTCGCCATCGCCAACGTTCTATTAGCCAATGTCACTGGAGCCTCCAGCGATCAGTCACAATGCTGTAGCCACTAATCCACAGCGCCAATTTTAACAGCATAGAATACGAACGCTCGCCATCACCTAGTCCACAATTTGAATTAATGCTATAGTTACCGCTATATTATTTATGCTGGTTAATACTTAATGCTATGGTTACTGATGGCCAATGACACTATTGAAGCATGCAGCGAGATAATAGACAGTAGCAGTAACTTATGGAAGTCACTAGAGCCTCCAGGGACTCCGCAGCAACCAGTCGCTACATTGCAGCCACTACTCCACAGCGCCACTATGCACAAAATAATAAAAAAGCACTCTCCACGTCCCCCATGACGTCTAGAATTTAAATGAAGAAGACGCCGACGTTAATGATGTCACTGGAGCCTCCAGCTACTCCACCGATCCGTAACAATACTGTAGCCCCTACTCCATAGCGCCACTATACACAGCATCGTAAACAAACACTCGCCGCCACGCAGTCTAGAATTTAAATGAAGGAGACACCGAGGTTAGTGGCCAATGCCACGCGGAAGTCACTGGAGCCTCCAGCGACCCTGAGGGCCTGCTCGACTTGTTTACCTCCGCCGCCATCTTTCCTGGACAACAGGAAGACTCGTGAGCGAGTTTGGGCGAGGCAGTGGAAAAAAATCTATTGTTGAGATGCTAAGCACGCTTTAATAGGCCATCCACTTTACTTTGGTGTATTACCTACATCCTTCCGGGATTGAATTACAGATAGGCTACTGGTTGGTTTTGTGTCTTATATATTTATTCTGGAGTTCTATAACAGTAGTCAGGGCCGTCGCTATAGAAAGAAGGGGAATAGGTGTGGTTGTCTGTTGTCCCAGAGAAGGGGATAGGGGAGTGGTGTTAATTAGGTTTAATAAAGCAGCAGAAAATTATTTGCTGGGGTGGCACACCTTGCTCACTTGCACAACACAGGCAACGCATGGTACCTCAGGACCGTACTCTTAGTACTAAATCCCGGTACACACAGACGATTCTCCCAGTAGCGTATTTTTTTTTTTTTTTTTTTTTTTAATAAATGTTTATAGGCCTAGGAGGGACTGTCTAATGTTCGATGAGTGAAATTCAATTCCATTGTAGGCTAAGTGGAAATAGGGCTAGCAGAAAATATCATGTCGATTACTCGCCAATATTGCCAGCTGAACCAGTCTTTACAATTTCAGTCCACTATAGATTATTAACGATTTTATTGCTTTCCGTACGTATAGCATAAGGAAAGCATTGGGATGGTCGAAATTTACGGTTTCAGGATTTCAGTAGATTAATTACACGTTTTGTGGTAGGTACCAGGAACCCAACAAATGGTTTTTACGAAACGAAATTTCTATCCGTCTGTCTTTTCACTGATTTGTAGGCAAACTACCCGGTGGATTTAGATGAAATTTGTCATGTCACTCATGTGGGTTCAAAAAAATCATGCCTTGAAATTTTTTTAGGCTAACCCACAAAAACCCTCAAAAAAATTGATAAAAATTGTTTTCTAAAAAACGGCTGCAACGATTTTCTTTAAATTAACATATTATACGTACACACGTTATCATAATAGAAATGTCGTATAACGCAATAGGTCACTTGCCCCTTGAAAGTTTGGTGCTGGGGGTAAAAAATTAAAAACAAATTCATGAAAACTTCCTAAAAAAGCTGAACTTTCCAGATGTGTGACTTTTCACTACATACTATGGGATCAGTGGTCGATCCCACGATACAGTGCTTTGGGATAGGGAATTTCGAGGTAACTGATTAACTGAAATTTAACCATCCTTAGGAAAATTATTTACTATGGAAATATAATATTAGATCTCGGTAGGTACTTATACTAATTTGATAAATAGGGAAGCATGTTCGAGTAAACTCGGAACCGCTTCTTTAGTGGGTAGGCACTCGAATTTATTACTCTAATAAAATGTGAATTTGATTGGTGACGTTACACTTATTCTATCGTGTGGTCACAAGCAGACACCATTTCTCTTTCTTTCGTACTTCAATGGATGATATAAGGTTGAAAATGATATACGTAACTATATAAGATATTCAATGGATATGTTTAAGATAAGATCGTCTTAGACAGTCAGTGTTCACTAACAGCAAACATTGTTTGGGAACTTTCCTGCAAATTCACGATTATGCAATCATACAAAAGGAGAAGTTTTAACCTTAATAATTAATTTTTAAATAGGTAATTTAAATAATCAGATAATATGATATACAGTATGTACCTATGGAATATGCAGCATATTATTATATTTGTTGGGTTTCCGGTCCCGGTAACGCGGTATTCTTTTTCGCAGAATAAAATGTAAACAATGTTGTTGTTTTAGACAAATGGCGGAATGGCGGCATTTTATATTTTCCTGAATAAATTTATTATGGATTGTTTTCTTGAATTCTAATTATTATTTCATTTTAAATATTGTGAGAAACATCACAATATTTGTATAAATCTATCTTTAACTGCTCGAATTAATTACGGAGTTGTCTACCTTAGTTGTCTTTAATACGGTATTGACTAATGAATGGAAATGGCCAAAAAATGGAATGTCCATAATCAAGGCCGTGCCCAGGGGGTGGTCCAAGGGGTCCGGAAACCCTCCAAAATAAAAGGGCTTTACACTGGATAGAATGGACTTTCATTAATAAAATACGTTAACAAAATTTGGATCCCCCAAAACAAAACCTTGGCCAATGCTTTGTCTCCCATAATAAACAAAAAATATTATTCTTTCACCAAAAATGCATATTTTAATGTTAGTTTTGTAAAACTTTGTAACATAATAAGACTTACTAATAGAAGTTGCAAGTCTATTTGATAGGTACACAAAATATTATAAGGTCCTAAGTTAAGTAGTTAAGTACTGTAGCCTAAAATTACTTCATTCAAAAAAATAATAACAATGCACATCACCAAATTATTCTTGAATGATAAGGCTGAACAAACTGCCAATCAGTGTCTATACCTTTTTATAATGAGCGAACAATAGAAATTAAGCGGAAGACACTCCTTTTTTTTGCAATAAGTCTGGCCAGAAAGGTTCTAATAGGCGCCCATTCCACATACGTACAACGTCAATGAAAATTATGAAATTGAAGGTGGTAGCAGACATTAAAGACATACTAAAAATTCTGCTACCACCTTCAATTTCATAATTTTCATTGACGTTGTACGTATGTGGAATGGGCACCATAGAACATAATACTTTTTATGACATGAAACTCAAAGTATGTTAATAAATTAATGTACGAGAACCTCTACTACATTAATGTTGCAAAAATATTCAAGAGATTGTTTTATTAATATGTAGGATAATTTATTTTTATAAATTATTGTTAAATGTGTTATGTTCGGAAGTATTGCTAAAATATAAAAAAATGGTAAAACTCCATAGAACCTTTAAAAAAACGCGCCTTTTCGGCGCATGCGCAGGTTTTGTTTACATTTTAATTTTCAAAAATAACAAAATACAAATCGTCAACAAAATGGCGGCTGTTAGTCAATCCAAGATTAATTTTTAGTGTTTATTCTTCATTTATTTGTTACCGCTCCTTAGAAATCATGTCTATCGACGAAATAAAGAAGCAGGTATGTAATTCACCCGATTCCTAGTCAGGGAGTAAAATGAAACTTGACTATGACTTTATGAGGGTATTTAATTTTTTTGCAGCAAGCCACAGGCCAAAACGCAAGGAGTCATTAGAAAAATATTGAATATCTATCTTGCATTCTATCAATTTAAGTTTACCCTCACTGGTAGGGTAGGACAGCCCAGGTGGCGTAAAAATCTAGAAAATTGGGCCCCTTTCCCAGTAACGCAATGGCTAGAGATGGTAGGCTTCAAGGGAGGGCAATGTAATCGTATATGCCTATGTAGGCATAGGCTACATAATAATATAGCCAACCTATGTACAGTACCGTAGGTATAAATTGTTGAAATAAATTTTTTAAATTATAATTTTTGCTATTTCATAATAAAATAATAATAAAATTAAAAATAATAATAATGAAAATAAATATTAATTTAATAATATTTTTGTTTGTCTATGACATTGTCTGTGACACTGTTTAGAGTTTACAATGTTTTTTTTACTTCCTTGCTACAAAGATGGCGAATACACAATATTAATTCAAAGTGTGATATTTTTTTGGAGTTTCAGGTTCTGATTCAGACTCACCGTCAGCATCATTTTCACTGATTATTTCCTCCACAGATTCATTGACTCTACGTGGGCTCGCAAAATAAAATTTTTTATAACATTTGCTGCATCTGATTTTGCTTTTATAGGATGTACTTCACTATAACACGTAAAATCATCAATTATTGATACATAATATTTGCATTGATCAATAGATTCAATTTCAAAGGGACCTTCGACGTCACTATGAATTATTTCGAGCATTCGAGTAGCACGCTTTAAATTTCCACTAAAGGGATCACGAGCATGTCGAGCTTTAATACAAATTTCACAATTTTTAATATCTAAAGAATTTTTAGTTATTTTTATTCCATCTGACATTGTTGCAAGTCTTTGCAAATTTTTAAAACTAATATGACCTAATTTTCTATGCCATTCATAAATGTCGTCATAATCATTCACAGAAAAAACATTTTCTCTATTTTTTAAATTTTGGTTTTTACCATATTTTAAATTAACAACGAACAAACCGTTATTTTCTTTACCTTCCATGACAGTTTCGAATTTTGAATTAATAATTTCTACGTTTCCTTTTGAAAATAATACAAACCCACCTTTATCGGTGATTTTTTTAACAGAAAGAAGATTTTGAGATAACTCCGGTACGTAAACTACATTGTTTAATGTCACACTCTCACTCTTTAATGTTCCTATGGCCGTTCCAAATAAGGATTCATTCTTTTTTGCTAAACTGAATTTTGATATTGCAGGATTACTATTCTCAAGACAATTTAAATTATTAACTAAATGTTTACTGTGAAATGTATAAAGCATTAAATGATCTCTACAATAAGGACACTCATCAACAAAAATGTTCTCTTCTATGACATTGTCTGTGACACTGTTTAGAGTTTACAATGTTTTTTTTACTTCCTTGCTACAAAGATGGCGAATACACAATATTAATTCAAAGTGTGATATTTTTTTATCTATAAATTTAAAACCGATCCAAGGCATAACCCAACAGGTTATGGGCCCAGATAAATCGGGAAACCAAGATGTTCCGTAAAATCAATTAAAAAGAAAAATTAAAAATAATAATTAAAATTGTCGCGTGTGCAAAGTGCTTGTGTAACCTAATCTTACCAGTACACCATGCACGAAGACGTAAAAATTGAAAAATTAAATGGTCCAAACTACCTCACGTGGAAATTTCAAATAGATGTCATCTTAAAATCGATATATGCGTACGACATTGCAACCGGAACGGAACCTTTACCAAGTATCCTTACCAAGGATAAAAAAGATGATACATCGTGGATAAAAACTGACATAAAAGCTCAACGACTAATTGTAACCTCAGTGGATAGCAGCCAAATTGTGCATTTACTAACATGTACAACATCAGCCGAAATGTATAAAGCATTAAATGATCTCTACAATAAGGACACTCATCAACAAAAATGTTCTCTTCTAACGGATTTTTACAACTTTAAATTGGAAGATGTCAACAAGGGAATTGCTGAAATAAAAATAATTATCCATAGACTAGCTTCATTGGGAGAAAAGTTAACAGACGAGATGGTTGTAACAAAGATTGTATCTTCTCTTCCCGAAAAATTCAACGCCTTCAGAAGTGCTTGGGAGTCAGTCACTGCAAAAGATAAGACGCTTGCCAATCTTTTTTCTCGCCTTCAATTAGAGGACGAACGATGTGGAAACAACTCAGTAGCATTCAAAACACTAGCCCAAGGTAAAAGTACTCTATCTAATTCTAATTTTAAAAATAAAAATGAACTTTTCTGTACGTATTGCAAATTAAGAAATCATAGGATTGAAAAATGTTTTAAAAAAGCTAGAGATGAAAGAAATACGCTTTATTGCGGAATTTGTAAAAAGAGGAATTCGCACCGATCCTCAGAGTGTTTTTTCCGTAACAGAAATAGAGAAAATGGTGACAGCAATAATAATAAAGTTTTTTTGGTATCTAAAAATTCCAATTACTTTAATAATAATAAAAGTATTAGCTTAGCTGTCGATAGTGCAGCAAGTAAACATTGTAAACTCTAAACAGTGTCACAGACAATGTCATAGACAAACAAAAATATTATTAAATTAATATTTATTTTCATTATTATTATTTTTAATTTTATTATTATTTTATTATGAAATAGCAAAAATTATAATTTAAAAAATTTATTTCAACATAAATCGCACCCAGATTTCAATAGTGCCATAACCCTAAAGATATTGGAAATTGGTTATGACAGGTACAGAAATCTGGGATATGTAATGTGTAATACATAATACTGCATATACACGTAATATATTATGTATTCGGCATATTTCTACAAAGGGTAAAAGGGGTAGTGAAAGATAATTTTTTTTATTGCGATATTCGAATAATTGAAGATATTTTATGGTAATTATTTGTATGATTTGCCTCTCCTGCATTCACAGAACTTTTCTTGTTTCAAATCACCTTTTGCATACATGCTCCTCATATAAAATAAGATATATAACCAAATTTAGTTATTTTATTAGAGGTAGAGCTTATGTAAACCTTTACCTTATAATAGGCTATGTGTGCCCGAACCATTTCAGTCTATGGTTCCTCAACCCCGAAATCTCTAAAACCACTTTATCTTCTTCTGTGAGTCATGTTGGAACTCACATGTATCCCAAGATCACGATTCCAGTTATAATTTTTCCCTTTTGTTTCCAGATAATCATGCTTCGCGACACAGTACTAATCTTATGCGAACGCGACCGCATGGAAATAATGGACTTTCTCTGCGAATGCTTCGGCGATTTCCGGCTCAAGTCGTTCACCTACGAAGACGACAGCGTCAACGAGGTGCTCAATCTCACCAAAAAAGAATACTTCCATCTGGACAACCCCTACGACTTCCAGGACCCGTACACCACATCCCGAATCCTCCCCTACGCAGAGCCCCACAACTTCACCGACGTGGCCAACTCCTCTGGCTATCAGTATGGGTTAAGCAGCGAAAATTTCAACATTGAAGACGATATACCGCTCAATGACTGGCACTGCGAAGCCACTAGTGAAGCGTCTAACCCCGTCAACCTAGTACTGCCTGATAAGGAGAAAATTACGGGTTCTGCGAAGAAAAGCAGAAGAAAGCAGTTGTTTACTAGAAAAAGTGTACGGAAGCTAAGCGATAAGTCTAGTCAAAATGTCATAGAAAAAGGGGTGCAATGTATGGGTTGTGGAGTTATTTGTAGAGGAAATAGTCTTGTGGATCATTTAAAAAGTCACGAACCTGTGTCTTTATCGTGTCGCGTTTGCCGTTCGTCGTTTCCCGCTCTTTTCCCGTTTTTTCGTCATAAAGAGGAGAAAAAGTGCAAGGCTAAAATCGACCTAATATGCCCGCAATGTAGTGCCAAATTTAAGTTTATTAGTCAGTACATGAAGCATTTATCCGGCCATAACGATAACAATTGTAAGCATTGTTCTGACAAATTTAGCTCCCGAGCGCAATGCCGGGATCACATGAAAAAATGTCATCCGGATGTAAAAATTGAAAAAGATTTGATACCCTGTAAATTTTGCCCTATGAGCTTTCCGCGGCATCGTAGACTATACAATCATTATCGATTGCATCATGCTAAGGGTAAATTTGTTTGCATAAATTGTGGTCTATTTCTGCCAACGAAAGAAAAACACAAAGAACACATGCTGGGTCATGAGGATGAGAAGAAATGGACATGTGAAATTTGCTCGAGGAAATTTGATTCTGTGAACATGCTGACGAATCATATGAAGATACATAACTCTGGTATATACAAGTGTTTAACGTGTAAAACAACAGTAGCGTCAATTGTT
This sequence comes from Psococerastis gibbosa, assembly GCA_963971405.1. Taxonomy (NCBI): domain Eukaryota; kingdom Metazoa; phylum Arthropoda; class Insecta; order Psocodea; family Psocidae; genus Psococerastis; species Psococerastis gibbosa. The sequence goes on from OZ020485.1 coordinate 16,045,122, forward strand.
GAGCTAAAAGTGCATAAAAGAAACAAGCACGAAGTTAGCGGGTTGGAGCCAAAATTTGGCTGTGAGATTTGCCAGAAAATGTTTCCGAAGAAAAGTGTTCTAAAACGTCACATGTATACGCATTCGGATAAGAAGGAATTTTCGTGTAAGCACTGTAATAAGACGTTTAGCTACTTGGACGGCTTAGTTAAACATCAGAAGTTGAAGAGTCACTTCGATAAGGCAAACATGGCCAATTTGGCTGAAAGTAAATATGAGAAAATTTTCCAAGATCAGCTTATTTGTGAGACATGTGGAAAACAATATAAAACGTATACACAGTTAATTTATCATCTACGGACTCACAAGGTAAGAAAAGAGCAATCCTCAAAATCTTATACGGATTCATATTAGGAAATGAAATGAAATGAGAAACGTCTTTATATTAGGCGAGCTTTTGCCCCGAAGTGCTACTATACAGCTAACCTATTTTGCTTTACAATTTTTTTCACATTAATTTCATAATGGTTTTTAAGAGATAATCGGAAAGCATTACAAGTATAAACATCAAATATTTCATGAAAGTTACATATTATCAATTGTAGGCCTGTATACTAGGATGTAGGAAATTGGCACCCCAAAATTAAATACTTTTCATTTTTTATTTCTTTCAACTGCAAGTTTTAAAAATTTGGATCATTTAAGTTGTAGAAGACACCTTCGTGCATCATATATAATCGTGTATTTTTACTTTTCGGTTTTGTAGTTTTTCCAAAAATCCTAAATGACGCCAAATTTTAGTATATTATAAGAAAGAACTAAAGTACCAAAAATTTAATATTTCCTATTATATGATGCATGAAGTTCAATTGTCTTCTACAATCTACATGAGCCAAATATTTAATAACTTTCTTTAGTAATTAAATAAAAAATAAAAAGTCAATAAAAGCAACAAATTTTGGAGTGCTCATTTTCTACGATATTTTTTTTAAGCATTTTTATAAATGCTATGTACCTCTTTCTAACACAGATTTCTTTATTTCTATAATATTTTATTTTAGGGCACTTATAACTGTGAGATCTGCGTCATGAAGTTCACGATGAAGTCGAATTTACGTCGACACATGAAGTCCCACGAGAGCAGTCGCGTCGCGTCTATTTGCGAGCTGTGCGGCGACTCTTTCACACGAGTTTTGGCTCTGAAGGATCACATGAAGATCAAGCATTCGGATAGCCGGCCAGTCAAGTGCAGGGTTTGCGGAAAAGCGTTCAAAAGGAATAGCGCCCTCAACAGGCATATGCGGATTCATGATAATGTCAGACCCTACGTGTGCTTTTGTGGCAGGTAATTATTGTTATTAACTTACGGCAAAGATTTCAACATATTTCGTAAACAAATTAGGAACTAGTGTTTTTTTACCGAAATCAATTAACTCATCGTTCCGCAGCTGCAAAAGTATAAAAGTGGTCAGATGATAAATTTAATAAAAATTTCAATCATTCTCAAAACGACTTGCTTACACCCGACTGTACTGTATGAAATCAGGATAACGCGCTTAAGATCACTTCGCGCGTTTTGTACAAAGTCGATTTTGACAGGAAATATTGATCGTAGAACCCTCGAGAACTAAATAAGCAGAAAAGCTCCTCTACATTTCGATATATATACCATGTGGCCTCCACTTACACCAATTGGACTCCTTCCTCGAGACTACCTACTACTTCCTAATATTTAAGGCCCGACTTTGGAAAAACGACGGTAGGGCAAAGCGATTCACGGAGATGATACCATATTGCATGTTATTTCATTCATTTTGCAGGGAGTACAAACAGTCTGCACATTTACGTTCGCACCAGAAGGCGACACATGGTAACACGCCTGTGAATGAGCTCATCGAGGACTTGACACCCGACGGACAGCGAAGACTTGACGTCCAATCTCTGACGTCACTACCACCCGATATGCTGGATAGGGATCGCGCCAAAAACTACGCGGCTACGGCCGACCATAGTACATTGTTGGGATTCGATAATTTCGATGATCACGATTATCGATTGCACGAGTCGTTTAAGGTAAGATCCGACAAATGACGGATGCGTCGCCCTCGCCATCGTTAGAAGTAGGAAACCCAACCTTCCCCGGTAAGGTAGGGCGCTTGCTGCCGTGAATGTAGCTGCACATAGACTCGTATATGTCTGAACTTGGTGAGGTCATGCTTACGCCTGTGCATTGTGTAAGCTTGTCTGAGCTTGTTTCGGTTATCGATTGTAGCCGGTGTAAGTTGACATTGAGGACTTTTACCAGTTTGCCAATACGATACAAAACATTTTTATTAATAAAATTATATAAGTACACTATCCTTGCACTCAATAAGCCACAAAAAACTTAAGTGGATAGTCTACGTATACCATTAAAAAAAAAATCAAGAACTTTTAGTATGATTATGGGGATGATGCAATAATGATGACATATTTAATTGCAGGTGCCATACGTTGGGGAAGACTACGGTCCGCCGTTGGGCTACGGTGACTTGCACTTTGGTGCGCCTCCCTCTGTGTCCCCCGCTGTCGACCTCAGCATGGTGGCCATTTCGGACGTGGTCTGTCGCGACATGGACACCGGACTGATAAAGACTGAAGTCAAGTCGGACTCTCTTCCTCACGAGCCGTCGTCTGCTATACAGCTGGTCAATTTGAGTGAGCACATAGTGCAGGAGTACCTTCTGAACCTGCCATAAGGTAACAGCTGAAATACCTTGACATAGACATCGGACTAATGGTCACCGGACTGATAAAGACTCAAGTCAAGTCGGACTTGCTCCCTCAACAGCCGACGTCTGCTATCTTCTTCTTTGAATACCTCTTCTATCGAAGATTGGCGATCATAATGGCAATTTGAACCTTGGAGACTGCTGCTCTGTAAAGGTGAGTCCTGCTCGCTGGTTTTCCAATCAAGATGTCTGCCCAGACGCCCTCAGCTCTTCTCACTTCCCTTGGGTTTGTACATGCAGAAGGCGATTCTTTATCGTTCCTCATCACATGGCCGAAGCATGCAAGTTTCCGTTTCTTATCCGTCTTATCCGGACACTGGGCTAATAAAGACTTACTGTGAGTGAATCCATAGTGCAGTCAGTGTGAGAGAGAGAGAGAGAGGGGGGGGGGGGCGTTACGCACACTATTCATGTAGAGTAATAGACAAGGATGCAATGATTTTTTGTTACATGTTAGGTCTCTTATTTTGGTAGTCTAGTCGCAACTTATCATTGTACAATATTCATAACAGTAATATCATTTGTATCTGTCTAATGGTCACGTGAGCTCCATAATTTTCTGTTTACGCTTGCAACCTGTTTTATACCTATTGCTCATGCTATTTAAAATATCTCTCGGTTATTTAGTTGGGAAAATTTTTAAATGGTAATAAAATAATAATATTTTTATTTAAAATTTATTATTATTATTTTCATTGTATACAATGAAGCCTTATAGCCTAAGGCTTAAGTTAGGATATCTACCCAAGTTAACGGATTAGTGAAAAAACTAGGGGTAAAAAATTATATTACCCAGGAAATATCAACCCTTCAACTATAAATAAGATGCCATAAAGCTAAAAGAATGTTCCTCTACATTTTGGTATATAACTTATTATATGACCGTCACTAAACTGATCGGCTACAGTTACTCAATTTGATTAGGACACACAGACACTATGCAGTTCCAAATTTTTTGTTAGTGACGGCCACATACTATGTATCCAAATGTAGAAGAACATCTATTCTACGTTATGTCATCTCATTTATCAATATTTCCAATGAAATTCGATTTTAGGGTGAAAGTCTCTATTGATCCGATATACGGCATGGATTGTAATACGTATAATAATAATAATAATAATAATATAGTCTTCATTGAAAAATAATAATAATACAGATATAGTACAGCTAGATTACGGCACACCTAACTGGGCATATTCACGTTAGTTAAATTGGAATACTGTTTATGTATATAATAAACTACATTCATACTATTCATATGTAGTGCTTGTACTAGGTGACAGCATTCAGGTATAATATGAAGTTACTATATCTAAGCACTTAGGGGGTCAAGGGACTCTCAATTTATACATAACACAATCCCTGTCCTTCGCACGATGTTTGATTGAGCATGGGTTCAACTTCGGAACTCACCTAGCGCCAAACCTTTGTGTTTGAACTTGCTATGATATGATTATATTGGATTCTGAACCACTTGCCTTCAGCCTGTCAAGTGAATAACTGCTTGAAATTAAACAGAAGGTTGGTGGAATGAGGCAAGTAGCATCCTGAAATTCCAGATAATTATCCTCTACACTTAGTTTCCAAACTTCATCACCCAGCCTGATACTAGCAATATCAATAATGTGCGTAATAAGCAGTTGCATGATTTCGGAAAACAGTTAATATGGAGCCTACTGCTACAGTGCTAAAACACTGTAGGCATATTTTCGACTTCAAGTCAAGGTGGTAGAGTGATTGTACTTGACCAAGTCTCTACGCTACACGCTGTGCGCGTTCGAAGGAGTGTCGTAACTCAACACGGGTACTGGCCTACAGAGGCGACTGAAGAGGTAAATTGGATACATTCATTAAATTTTCTGTATGTGATTAACCTTTTATTAAAAAAAAAAAAAAAAAACTACAGAGATTGGGTTAAGAGTAGAGTGTGTGTGACTAGTAACTGAACTTGGTTAAGTCATGCTTTCGCCCGTTTCATTGCGACAATGGTAAGCTTGTCTCTGCCTGTTCATTGTCGCTTTTAACGGGTGCAGGTTGACATCGAGGACGTATATGAGTTTGCCAATGGGCAAATATTCATTCGGAAACAATACAAATAATGTCCGAAATCCATGGGGTGGTTGGCATTGGACACTATAATGGGCCTCACATGGACCAATAGGTCCTTAAAAAGTCCATCAGGACATTAAGGGTAGATTATCAGTTAATTTGTTCATTCATAAAATTGAATTCATAAGGGAAGCTTTTAAGATTCTCGTGCACGGTATCGATTTGGCGTCATTGGGGCCACACCCTGTTTAACAGAATCCATCTAGGTCAGTCTGCTGGCAATGGGCAATAAGGTAGTTACTTTCACTGAAGAGCAGCTGGACGATTATCAGGTAGGTGAATGTTCCATGATATCAATATTGCTAGTCAGACAGTATGTACCTTATAAAATCCCTTTCGGCTCTGGCCGATGAGAGGTGTAGGAAAATTCCATGCAGGCTCAGATTCAGCTTTTCCCTTAATTCTTAGTCCTTTAGTCTTCAGCTATGTAAGCAATAAAAAATAAAAAATGCTTCATTCTTTTCCCGACCACAACATCAACACACAAAACGCTCTTGTGCTCCATATTTCGAACCGCACTGACGACTATGAACTTTAACTTAAGTACATTATCTTCACTTTGGCTGGACGCCATCTTGAAATCGTTGATTTGTTGTAAAAAGTGGCTATTACCATTATGGTAGATAATAACAGGGGCTTTCGTCAAAATGTATTTAATTCTTCCAAGTCCAATGGTAACTGAGATATTAATTATATAAGGTTTTAATCGGCCGCCATCTTGAAACAAAATGGCGTAGCCTGTCATGCTGATTAACGAACTCGATCATGGCATTTGTATCATCAATTTTTGAGCAAAGTTTCATCAAGATTGGATCATATTTACGGAAGTTGTTGAAGAGTGTTTCCGAAAATCGATATTCGTACATGATACATACATATACGAGTATATATACATAACATTTTGAACGGGAGGGGGTGGTTGTTTTAGACTGAAGGAGTCATGAAATGAAAAGTGAAGGAATTTTCCGGAAGCCGAACATTGGTCGCCGTCTCAATAGGTAGATAAATATGAATCTCCCTAAAAGATTCCTATCCATCTGTCTTACATATTAAGTTAGTTTTTAGACAGAAAAACATAGGAAAGTTTGCATAATTGCATAGATTTTATCTATATCCATATTTTACTTTTTGAAAACTACCAAATTTAAATTTTTTACATGGGTAGGTAATACCTTCAAAACTTAATTTTTTTCTGTGGTGTAGGGGACAGTTGTAGTGTCTGAATAATCGTCTTACTAGCACCTGATGACAATCTGCCTATATAGGGTATGATTTATTCGATTGATTTAGAAAGTACCCTTAATAGGCATAGCAAATAGCAAATAATATACGAATGGGTTTACATAAACGTATTGTCGAATAGGCACCAAAAGGGCTCCGAAACCCATGATTTATATTTGTGATTTCTTGCAGGATTGTACATTTTTCACTCGTAAAGAAATATTACGTGTGCAGAAGAGGTATAGGGAGATCAATCCTCAAGTTGTTCCAAAAGCGATGACCGGCAGTGAGCCTTTTTCTATCAGAGTTCCAATGGATTTGGTAACAAAGCTTCCTGAACTCAGAGTACGTATGTATATGGTTCTATGGTCCCGCGCAACGGGATCGGTGATCTTAAGAAATCTCCCTACAACTGATCGGCTAGAGCCGAAAGGGATTTTCTTTGTCTACTATATTTATTAGTTACTTTCACTTTTTACGACTAATGAACGATTTCAAGATGGTGGCCTGTCAAAGCGACAGTAGGCCTAATGTGGCAGGTCTGCAAAATGTTGAAATGTGTTCTAGAATACTACAACACTCCAATATGATTTCATTTATTAGTGAAGGAGAAACCACCACCCCGCGATGCGGATTTTGCGCTTTCACGAAATCTCCCTGATCGCCAAAAATAAGATTTTTAAATATTGCTTTAGCCTATTAAAAATAAGAGTTGTTGCCCCTCATTAATATGGTTATGAAAACCGAGTCGAATGTTTTTCAATAAATTATTTTGTTATTTTGCCTTTACCTGTGGTTAACACGAAAAAAATACTTTATAGTCTTATTGTTCGCCAATTGTATTTTTGCAATAAAGTTATTATTCATTCATTCATTCATTCACCTACCCTTTCATACTCCAAATTGTTCTCAATACCAAGTATTGCTATAACGTAGGGTAAGAACGTTTTACAAGTGTTATTAAATTTAAAGATTCCATTGCTGATTTCAGGAAAATCCATTCAGGCAGCGAATTTGCGAAGTTTTCTCAAGTGATGGCGAAGGAAATCTCAGTTTCGAAGATTTCTTAGATTTACTTTCCGTCTTTAGTGAACATGCTCCCCGAGATATCAAGGTGTTTTATGCTTTCAAAATTTATGGTAAGGCTTTTCACTAATCCAATCGCCATTCGATGACTATAGCAAGATAACGTTTTATGAATGTAGTGCTTACATCGAGTATATGCGATATCAATGGTGATTGTATAGTCTACAGTTTACTATTCCCAGAACATCTTGATGGATACGTTTAATTCCCTGCTGGGTTGCAAAAGGCTTCACTCTCTGATATCTGACGTCATGTGGTATAAATTAAAATTCAATTGTTGGTGGCAGATTTTGATGGAGATCAGCATATTGGGCCGCAAGACATTGAGCAGGTACTGAGACTGCTGACACGGAATGAGCTCACCCAGGACGAAATGAATGTCATATGCGAGAAAGTCATAGAGGAATGTGACGTTGATGGAGATGGCAAATTGTCTCCTATGGAGTTTGAACATGTTATTCTCAGAGCTCCGGAGTTCCTGTCTACTTTCCATATCAGAATGTAAAGTGTATTAATCGTTTACGTTTCACTATTAAGGTACCTACTAATAATACTGTCTGGTGTTGGAGTAGGTGTGCTAATCGTGATTGAGGACTGTGATGTGGCCGGATGGCAAATTGTCCCCAATGGAGTTTGAACATGTCCCTAGAGCTTTGGAATTTTTGTCGACTTTTCACATTAGAATGCAACGCAATCAAAATAACCCAATTAATAATGTAAAACTAAAAAAAATAACAATAAATCGTTAAATGAGATACGATCAGAAATTTTCTCCAATGTCTGCAATCATCAATCAAAAATCATGTCTAACTACCGCATGCACCATCATTTTCATTCATTATCAGCGGGTAAAGCATAATTAACACAGTTAACAAATTACCAAATTGACTTTTACCATTATATCAACTGCAATTAAGGCATACTGCAGGCCATTAAACAATTATGATCAATATCTTGGTAAGCAGTAGCGTCACCAGGGGGTGGTCCGCCTAGGGGGCGCCAAATTGGCCAAAAAATAGTCAACATGTATGGCTATAGTGTATAACAAAAAATTATAACATACCACTAATTCAACATTAAAAATTTAAAATACCAAAATATGATATAATTATTAGGATTTCATTGTAGAGGTAGCCTACCTGTACCTAGGGATAACGGGCTCTCGCCCAATAAGCGAATAGGTATAAAGTGACACTTAAATCCCCGCGCTTTTGTAGAATGTCACTATTTTACACCTATTTATTCCCGAAATTAGAGGATATGGAAAAAACCGGGCTTGGCGGCATTCGAACCCACGATCTACGCCTAACCCGGTTTTTTCCATATCCTGTAATTTCGGTTATAACGAGGAGGTTACCTCTTCAACCAAAGTTAATTTAATGTCATATAATGTCATATGTGTTATATATACCATATAATACTACAATGTAACCTATTTATTCATAAAATATCACCCCCAGTTTAAGATTTATATAGCCTAATAAATTCTTTGTCTGCAAAATTAATATACATTTTTTGCTGAAAAAATGAGTAAAACCCCACTATTTCAGGCCTATTTTATCAAAAAATTCCGGAGGAGGGACACTAAGGTCATGCCCTGCCCCTAATTTAATTTCCCCTTTTCCTATATTTTTTTATGAAAACGGGAGGGGTAAATGTTGCACGCCCCCCCCCCCTCGAAAACATACCGTTACGTCACTGTGTGTAAGTTAGGTAATGGATGATATCAATTTAACGATTAGCAATTTTAATGAAACCATGAATAATACTATACTCGCATTGTGCCGCATGAATGTAAATCGTTACCGTATAAATAGAACTTCCTTTCGTCAATCCATGCGGTAATTTTATTGCCAATGAAATTGTTTGACATGCAAGTGCTGAAAAAGTAAGCATGTTATGTTATAAGCTAACCGGCATTTTCGGGTTTCTAGTCTATACAATTATACTGTTAATGGTGAAGTATTATAACTATTAGTGATTTACGAGAAGGCGTACAATTTTTATGTTTCAATAGTAATAATTTACAATAATAATTTGTTGCAAGCGCACCCTGATTGAAAACATGCAGATATTATTGTCTATCGTGCGACAAATTGATACAAAATTGATTATAGGATTGAAATGACCGTTATTACATAGATACCGGTACTTCTATTTTCCACCAATTCAAAACCATTTTGCAATAGCATTGCAGCGTTGTTCTTTCCACATTTACGGATTTTTTCCGGGGCAGCCAAATTTAATGCCAGGGGTCTATTCCCTTCTGGTGCCCGTAAGTTGACTTCATTTTAGATTTTGTGTCGCGTACATAATATGATTGCATATAGCCTACGTACATAATTATACCTTTGTCTTAATTTGCTGGTACCAGTAGAAGGCATGGGGAGACGTTTCAATTAAATCAGAAGTCCCCTTTCAAAACATACCAACTTTAAGGTTATCTTCTGCAGGGAACATTAATTTGATTGACTACTTGATTAATTTGTACTAAAACCGCCTGATTTTTTTACACCTATTATAGTGCAAACCAACTTTACCGTGTGCGTAGCTTTTATCTACTTAAATCGTATATAATGACTAGGGTTGGCAGGTGTCCGTGTCCGTGAAAAAATAAATGTTTGTTCGGTTTTTTCGCTCGAGTGTGCAAAAAAAAAAATTTCTGGAGGATAATTTAAAAAATCTGATACTAGGCCTAGTTACTATGATAGAAAGTTCCACAAAACTAAATTTAAAACTAGATAAAATGAGCTTTTTAAGAAAGATTTACAGCACTAGATAGAATGACCCATTGGCCCCCTGTCCGGTTTTTATGTTTTGTAAATCTGGCAACCCTAATAATGACTTCACGTTTCTTTCTAGCAGGTGCAAAACAGCCTATGTTTATTCGCAGCATCTCATTATTCTAATAATACAAGAAAATAGTACTGAGTATAATGTTCAGGGCGGCCAACTCTTGGATCCATCTGGAAAGCAAGCTTTCTAGAGATTTTCCTTTTTATTCACTTGCTATCTACACAATTTATTAAATTTAATGCTCTGCCAGAAGGTTCTGACACTAGTGGGGATGGTGGTATTGTTGTGTTTGGTGACTGGCACAGCTGATGAAATTTTAACAGAATCCATCAGTGAAGTGTACGAAAAATATTTGGAACCAGCGGGTAAAGTCTTTGGTTTCATCCATATACTGAATGACAGAAACAATGTGCGAACTTTAATCAAGCAAGATGGGAAGTCAGTGTTAGGTCTCGCCGATAACGTTCTTCAACATTTAATGAAGAAACTAGAAAGTAGTTTTCGTATTTTTTCAAGAAACCTCAAACCAATACCTGATAATTTGCAAAGAAAAAATCCTAATTTGGACGTAATTTTTATTTGGATACATATTTTTAACAGTAACGACTTCTTGAAAACTTTAAACTCATTCAGGACTTATTTATTAATTGGACCTGACACTAAAGTTGTGATTGTTTTGGAAAATTCTGATACCAATTTGATTAAGGAACATGCTTTGACAAGTATTTTCAACTATGTTTGGACGAATTTCAAATTATTCCATACTAATGTCATGATACGAACTGAAGATGGTGCAGTAGATTTCTTTACGTATTTCCCTTACCAGAATAACACTCAACTTACTTGGTACTTGTTTAATTCATGGAGAGAGGATGGCTTTGTTAACAAGACTTTCAGCTTATTCTCAGCATTGCCAAGCAACTTTAGGTCATACGAAATAAACGTGGCGTATTTAGTTCGACCTCCTTACATTTTGCCGCCCACTGCAGAACAATTAATTCCGATTGGGTCAGAAATAGAGCTTGTTTGCCTTATTGCAAAACAGTTAAATTTTACCCTCAACTACATTCGCATAAACGAAGGTGACATGGAACCTTATCATAAAAATAAAACGTTTAATGGAGTTTGGAGACTATTGTATGAACAAAACATTGATATTACCGCTATGTCGACGACTTTATTTCTCGACATATGGCACGCCTCTCTTCCTCTTTTCCCTTACGATGATAACTTCCAGTGTTATTTCGCACCAAGTTCATTCTTCAAATCACACTGGAACCTATTATTTACAGTCTTTAAAACAGAAGTTTGGCTAGGAATTGTTTTAAGTTCTTTGTCGATTTTAGCTTCTCTTTTAGCAAGATCCTTGCCAAAACGACGTCCAGGAGACATCATATTATCAATGGTTCAAATCTATTTCGAATCGCCTATGAATCGAGCCTCAATTAAGCGTTTAGATCGTGTTTTTCTTGTAATATTCCTTTTATACGCCATCGTTATAACTAATTTGTTCAAGTCTAAAGTAACTGCTCTTCATGCAATGCCATACGAACCGAAAGAAATCCAATCGCTCTCAGAAGCATACGATTTAGGGCTAGTTTTCTACGCTCCACCTATATTTGGTACAATGTTCACAAATAAAACCAATCACGCAGTTTGGAATAAAGTATTAACTGTGGGTCATTTTGAGTTTAATCGTAATTTAACTTATTTAGCATATATGACGGTGATTGAAAGAAAAGGGGTTCTGTTTTATACCACTACAAAAGGTTTCTACTTGATTAACTACAATTACGGTTATGAAGGAGGCACTTCACGGGTTTCAATAATACCTCATGATCAACCTTATGTGTACCTTTACATTTGTATGTCTCCGGGTCATCCCTTGTATTCAATCTTTAATCAGAAATTGTTGCGTCTTCTAGCGGGGGGAATACAAATCCACTTGCTACAGAATGTAATGAACGGAGTGAAAATGCCGATGAAACAATCCCAACGCAAACTATCACCTGTAGATATGGACGAGTTATTTATTATTTTTACCGCCCTCATTGTATTTTTAAGTTTATCAGCTGTTGTTTTTGCTGCTGAGTTTTTGTACGAATTTTTCATTGTGAAACTACACGAAAACCGTTTTCAGCATCATTGCAGCCTCTATAAAAAGCAAAGAAAGAATAAAGTTAGATTGAAAACTGTTGTACATATAAAAATAATGAAGAGGGAAGTAAAAATAGGTCGGCCTGTATTATTATGTGAGTCTAAAACATAATTTATCAGCGACCACCTCTCTCCTGAAGTACGTAGTATTTAAGCTGGCTCAAAAAGGCCTTGAGAAATGAAGTCGGTTTCTTTATTGGCTTATATTAGCCATCTGTCCCTCCGGATATATCTGGTGACATTTCGGCTACGATACACACACAGTTTTGAGTTTATATATAATAACACATTGAATAACTTTTTGAGTGTATAGGGGAGTCGATCACATTTATGTAATAATGGTAAAAGGTTAATATACGGTATGATTTACTTTCTTGTAGCTTATTTATTTAAATTAGTTCATTAAACTGGTTCAGACACTGTATTCTTGATCTGCCATTGTACAAATCACAAGGAAATAAACGATAACAGCAGTTTGGTAGAAATCTATCGTATATGCTTTACTCCCTTTTTAATTAAAGAAAATTCTGCACAGATGACAGTAAATAGATCAAAACAAAATTCAAACCAAAACAGGCTACAAAAATCATTAAAATATTCATTTTGTAGCCCTGTAGACAATTTTCTCTCATGTCATTTCAAATATAGGCTTCAACCATTATAGTAGGCTAAGTACCTACCGTATATACAGTATATGCCCATCCTCACCAGAATAAAATATTGAAAAAATGAACAAGTCACTAAAAATCTTTTTTGTAAGCAAACGACATCAGCTTAAATAGAATTATTAATTTTTAACATTGCTACAACGGCCATAAACATTTTTCTACCCAGAGACGAAAGTGATTAGGTAGGACGTAAGCTAAATATTATACAAATCAAAAGAACCGGTCTGAGTTTACTCGAACATGCTTTGCAATTTATCAATTATGGTATGTAGAGAAAATGAGTAATTTCATGGTAAATAATTTTCCAATTGTTAAATTTCGGACATTGGGGGGGGGGGGGGGTGTCCACCTGACGTCTCTGGAGGTGAAGTAAATTCTAGATAGGTCAGACATTACATTACATTACCACACAGCAATAATGCTATGCACGCAATGCATTTGAGCGTGAATTTTCATTTTTCAAAACATTTTTTTTGCACAAAACCAAATAGTTTTTTGGGAAAGCAACCTGTCCGGATTCGTTAATCAATTTAACACCTAAAACATGCCTGAACGTAGAAATCATCGATAGAAAGGTTTCGCAGAAAAATTATTTTTTAGTCATTTTTCATTATTTTTTTACCCCCACAAGCAAACTATCAAGGGGCAAGCGACCCCTCGCATTTTGTTAACATTAGTAACGACTGCAATATATGTGAATTTAAAAGAAATCGTTGGAGCCGTTTTTGAGAAATAAATTTTTTAGACGTTTTTTTGGTGTTTTTCGAGAATAAAACCCCCCCAAATTGAGTTAGCCCAAAATAAAAAAACTGATCTCGAGGTATGATTTTTGTGAACCTACATGCCAAATTTCATCAAAATCGACCGAGTAGTTTGCCCGGAAATTGACGAACAGACAGACAGACAGAGCGACAGACAGACATTTCGTAAAAAACACTTTTTTGGCTTTCTGGGACCTCAAAACATGTAAATCCGTTGAAATCTCGGAATCGAAACTTTCGACCATCACAAAGCATTCCTTATGGTACTATACTACGTATAAATTGGAAAGCAAAAATTAGTTCAGAAGTCTAAGAAGTTTCTGATCTCGTGTGGGTTAAGCAACAGAAGCTCCTTATCCTTCTTAAAATTCTATATCTATTAGTCCGTCTGTTCTAGATAACTCGTTCAGTCGTACCACTCGTACCCAAGCTTAGTTAAGTCGTGCTGCTACGGGTTCCATTGTGTCAATGGCATTTTTGAATTGAGTTTGAGCATTTTTATTTTGAATGACTTTTCTGGACCCAGGCCTACCTATAGTGGCCCATAGGTCCCTTGTCCAATGCCCCCGTGGATTTCGGACATTACTTGTATTGTTTCCGTATGAATATTTGACCATTGGCAAGCTGGTATACGTTCTCGATCTACACTGGCTACAATCGGTAATGGACCAGCTTACCATTCACGCAAAGAAACAGGCGAAAGCATGACGTAACCAAGTACAGATACGAGTCTTGTGTCAATGGTAAGCCCTTGGCCAAAACTCAAACGGAAAAGAATAGAAAATCCTGATTAAGTCTTTGGCTTCGCAAGGTTCAAATTAGGCCTACAACAGTTAGATGTTACTAAGGGCGGCTTCCATCATCTCTTGAAAAGTCTCGGTGGACTACATGAATAAGACCCTCACCGTTTGGCGCAAGAAAATTTGATACGTCCTACCTGACCCCTTTCGTCCATGCTTCTCTAACACAGTCGACGTCTTCTAAAAGTATTTCTCAACATACATAATTGCCAAACAGAACAGGTTATTGTACCAGAGTTTATTTTTTTAAACATGGTGGGTAAGTTATTACACAAGGAAACGTTAGATAACATTTAATGAATAGACTATGAAAAAATAACCGGATCCAACATTATTCTTCGCTAGTATGTGCTTCTCATAATGTGGTAGTAGGCCTATACAGCACCTACAAAATGAGAAATAATGTCCTCACTCTACCAAAATTTAATACGGTATACTGCTGTCAGGCGGGGTTTCCACCGACCTCTCATTGCAGAATGCAAATGACATTGTAGGAATTTGAATTTTTCTTTTTATAGAAATCTATTAAAATGTTTGTACTTAACATATTCCATGACGCCATTTTTCAATTTTAGTTTGTTTGTTTGTGATTTTACTCTATGATCATTGATCAATTTTAACTATGGCATAAGAGTAAAGCAAAAGTTTCCGTCAATGTCATTTGCATTCTGCAATGAGAGGTCGGTGGAAATCCCGCCTAAGTCTTGCATATCTGCTCCCACGTCAATGTCTTTGCATTCTGCAATGAGAGGTTGGTGGAAACTGCGCCTAAACCCAAAAGTCTGCGATATACTACCTAACCAATCATGGAAATTCGCTGTATATTTATGGTTGGACTACATTCAGTCGTACTATAATGTAGTGGATTACGATCAGGATTTTCGTAAAGGAAGTCACGGGACCCATTCCGCCTTCTATTCACCTCTGTCTAATTATAAATAATTATTCGTGTGAGGAGCTGATGGCAAAGTGGTTCGGAATCCACTATCAGGTGGTCCTTTCATTCATAGCAAGTTTAAAGACAAAGGCTTGGCGCCATGTAAGTTTCATAGTTGAACCCAAGTAAAAAGAAAAAATCGTGCAAACGACTGAAATTGTGATGACATCCTGAACGGGGTGCCTACTAACGCGGTTGATAAGAAGATCTAGAAGGATCAAAATTATAACGGAACTTAAAAATTTTCTCAGAAGCCGCGTTTTTTCTAGCCTTAACCAGTGAGAGTAAGATTCTTATTATAATTTTGTTGGCCCAGTCCCGACAAACGATACCTACTGTATACAAAAAATTTGAAAGTTGGTAGGTAAGTAAGTTATGCCTCAGCAAAACATTAAACGTTAACAATACGTTAAACTATGTATTATATTTATTGTATGTGATTAGAATCTCTACCTTTATATAGCTAAGCTTTGTAAAAAAATCGTGTTATTATCACTGTGATGCATATATAAAGGCTATTTTTACGAACCTTGCAGGATATCAATTTATACAGTAGGTAGCTATGTACGAGTATGTACTCGTAGTTAGTGTTTGGGAAGGTCGACCAACTCATAATTTTTGTTCGCTTATAGGCATTCCTAGCAAGTAGCAATAGCCATTTTCTGAATTCTTTTTTAAACCAAACTTACATTTTTGCAATTTTACGATAATTAGAGACATCCTATAAAATCGTATAATATTGTTACATCGCAATAACCACCAGTAAAATTAGGTTACATAGTTATCAAGTAAGCTATGTGAGCAATAGGTGCGTTGTTTGCTAAAAAGTGACAGAAAAGTCAAAATTGAGAGAAATCTCATGTTTGCTTCCATAGTATAGATAGAAAAACATGGTTAAAGAGATATTGTGGCTCATTTCAAACTACTTGGTACGTAATGGTAAAATCTCACAATGCAGCGATGGTGCTGAATCTCAGATAGCTAATAAGTACGAAGGTAACCACAACAATCCTAAAATCACCCACATTCGGTTCGTAAGTTGAGTTGATAGGGTCTTCTTATAAACTTACCTTCCTTACAAGATAAGTTAAGCCTGACGAAAAAATTAGGTACGGTAATGGCACGTATTAATTGCACATTATAATGTGTTCAAAATATTACAAAGTTACAAAGGAGACGATTTAATATAGTACTAATTGCAGGCAATCACTGTGTTAGTTAAGGTACCTTATTGCTGGCTTATGTATGGATCGTTGACACGATTCTCTCAAATTTTTAGCAAAAAAGCTTACATACAAATAGAAATGAGCATCTCTGGCCAGTCAAGTAAGAGTTTAATAATTTAAAGAAACTCGTTGCACCCGACTCAGTATAGAAAAATAGGCAGTGTTATTATTAATAAATGCCGTTCGATCATCAGTCCAAGACATAAAGTCCAATTTCTGGGTCGAGCGGGTTGGCCGTTTGTCAAACCCAGTACTGATTTCTTCTCAGCATTGGATTGGCCGCGCGATGAGCGAAATTACCCTCAGACGCATCGTAACTACTCCAGTCTTCCGTCGGATCGTCAGACATCCCATAGGGATACCTCGCGTTGATGTCCACCTCGGAACTTGCAATCGAGTCTACGGGACCAAGTGGAATCACTTTGCACTGGGGTAAAGAATTAGGAGTTGACCCGTTTGAAGTGGGGAACCTTTTAATTCGTGGACTGGACGGCAGGAGGTCATCAGGTGGTCTCGGAAGAGGCATCGGACCCTGCAACTCACTTTTATCTTTCTTCTGCTGTCGTTTAACCGTCCGACACCTAATAACTACAATCACAACAGACGCTAAAACAAGCACACCCAACACTACCCCAACTATAACAATGTAGTCTTTCTTAATATTAGGACTGGCGATTGAGATACCACTTTCGTGTCCCACAGGGCTTTTTGGACCCGGAAGTCTTGGTGGAAGAGGCATTGTGCCTAAAGTCGTTGTTGACACGTTTGTGCCTTCGGGATACACTTTAAACTTAAAATCAATGCGAGCCGGCTGAAAGATGGATCCTTGAACTTGGACCTGAAAGGAGTCCTCCATACCGTGGTACTCGTCTGGGACTATCGATTTTCTTATCACATAATAAATAACCCCACTTTTCAACTCCTCGTGGGTAAACCTTGTAATTTCTTTTTCTTTTACATTCTTCTTCTCCCCCGAACTTCTAATTATTTTCTTCAATCTACCTAATCTAGTTTTTCTAGTAATTTCATAAGTGGGATTACTATTTGTAACTTTTGCTAGAGGAGAGGCATCAAGCGCAGTGACTCCCAGTCTATTTTTCAACCCAATGATTGGATTAAAGTTCCCGATAATTACCAGTGGTTTTACAACAACGTTCAAATCAACTGTGGGTGGAGTTTCAGTATCGATAATCCAAACTGCCAATTGAAATGAGTCTCCAGGTGCCATCATATCGACTTGCATGTACATCACTCGTTTTTCAGCTAAATCTTCTTGGGTAAAATAATTTGTTGGCGTTTCTTCAAGGTATATCACACCAAATTGAGGACTCTTGGTCACATTGTATTTCACGTTTTCCAATTCACCATTAGTGGAGACAGTTATATGGTCTGGGGTAATCACCGTAACACTAGAACATTGCTGCAGAAATACCGGGGCGTATGATGTGGCGTTAAGTGACAATGGAAGAACATGGATATTGAAGACCGTGTACACAGGATTGAAGTGACCATCCCAAACACGGAAGTAGAAACTAGTCGGTTGCAGGAGACCAGTATGATAGTATATGACACGACCAGAATTGACATCCTGTTGGGAAAATCGAATCTTGCTAGGCTGTTCAGCAGTGCGGTTACCAGACACCCAAAGAAATCCCTGAGATGGCCCACTCACCACTTCGTAAGTGATGTTTAAAGGAGGAGTATCCTCATCCTCCGTGCAGAGGTCACGATCCGTGAAAGTGTGTGATTGTCCTTGAACAACCGTCAGATACGGCGATACAGTCACAAGTTTAAATACCTGATCGTTGACTGGGATAATTTTGACTGGGCACGTAATATTACAAAGCTGAATGTCTGGGTGGAGGTAAATGGCTAATTTGATCGTGTCACTTGTGGTGTCTGAATCGTCGTGTCTGTAGACAACATCGCTGGATAGCACGGTTGAGTTGCATACATTGCCCGTGCAGATGTCGCCGTGGGCAGGAGGTTCTAATAGTCTTAGTTGTAGCTCAGGACGTTCAACGCCTACTTCTTTTTCTAGAAATACTGCTAGTCGAGTAACGTTGATTCGGACGGGTTGTTGTTCTCCTTCCCTCACTTCCAATGGCCTGATATCTACGAACTGATCGAGGCCGCCAGACGATACGGAGATGATGATCTCGAATTCCTGTGAAAAATATTTCCATATTTAATGAGAATTTTAGCCTAATCAAATGTATTAATCGTCATAAAGACACCATTCATCGCAGACAATTACCTATACAGTCGAGGGGGACTTCTTGAACTACCAAACCAACAAATAAAACTCTTGGCTTCCTCTTCTGGCATATAACTTTTTAGAAAGACAAAGGGGATGTCGAAGACGGCAATGGTTTTCTGATTTATCGTATTCTAGCGAACTACAGGAATATTTAATACAAAAAATAACAATTGCCTACCTGATTTAATAGCGGCTTTGTGAATTCTGCCGACACATCAAAAACAAATGAATCCCGAACTGTGAGCCCATTGAACCGTTGCGTATGCTGATACCACAGCCGGCTTTCGTTCAAATCCTTCTGTGTGAATGACTCCACTTCAGCAATTCCACCGATGAGGTCGTGGACAACAAGTTTCCCCATTGACGGAGGTGACTTGACGTGGAATGAAAGAGAACGACCACGAGAAGTTGTATGATCAGATGTTACGGCGAGAAGATAGGAAGGCGTGATTGGTTTGCCCAACATGGGGAACACGTGAAGGGTTTCGAATCGAGTTAGTGTGATCTCAACTTGTTTGGCTGTTACAGTGAAAGTGCCAGGCTTTGATAAATTTTCACCGTCACTGATTTGGAACTGGAAACTACCTAATTGACCACCTAAAATAAAAAGTTTCAGGTTTGGGTGACTGTCCGATATTAAATAAATAAAATAAAATATATATTATAAACAATATTAAGAGTACAAGTCTTCTACAAAACGGGGCAGGCACGTACCAGTCTGCAAGAACAATATCTGATTATTGTTTATTTGAGCCTGTGTGAACTCCTGTACCGCCTTGTTAGGATTCGTGACCAGTGCTATGAAACCTGTCTTTACTGACGATAATGTGTAGGTCAAATTTTCAGCTGGTGTGTCATCATCCACAGCAGCTGAAAAAGAAAAAAAAAACAAGTGAAAGACAGCGCCAACTGTCTAACTGGTTAAAAGAATTGAGTGCCAACAAGTAAGTACAAACCTGAAAAACTGTTTCTACTCTAATAATTCAATTTTGATATTGTAGCCTATGTTAGATATCCTACTAGTATAATCCCATATTACTAACCCAGATTTGAAGAAGTAATCATGGCAGACGATCCTTCCCAAAGTTCGAGGCCAGTATTATTGAAAACAATTGGAGGCTGGTCATTCATAGCTTGTATTGTGACATGAATTGTGGCGGGAACGCTTTCTTTGTCACCAGCTCTGCCTACTACTACAAAGCTGTCTGTTAGGCTTTCGCTTCCATCGTGAACATACTGCAAAAATAGGCCGGTACAAAATTAAAAAAATAATACGTAAAGGTACAAGTTTACTTTTTTGGAATTCATTCCATAAATAGACTCATTTGACTCCTTATAATGCCGTAAATACACACGGATTGTGAACATACCTGAACCTGATTGCTTTCAAACATTGGCGCCGTGAACTTTACAATCTCCACATCAGACTGCTTCATTAATCTCAAACTTCCATGCGCAGGTTTTTGTGTCAATTTATAATCAGCAATTTTCCCTTGGTAGTAGCCGTCATGCACATTAAGTAGGGTTGAAGGTAGGGCTGCTGTCTGGCCTTCCAAGCAACTGATTTGTCCCCCTACTATGTAGATAAATTCAGGAATAACTGTCAAATGAATCTTTAAGTCTCGCAGCCATGTGATTCCGTTCGAAACTTCCAGAGTGAAGACATCATTGGTTTGATTGGCAATTTCCTACAAATCAATCAATCAATCAATATATTCAAAATTAAGAATACAATACAAAATATACATATTAGAAAATATATATATAATAGGCCATGTGGCCCGTGATGGGTTCTGTCTTAGTTGCTAGGTTAGTATTATAAGATGTTAATATTAATTATAGAATAATAATTAAATAATAAAACTAGGTATGCGGTACATTATACATTATTTGGCAAATTGGCATTCTCTTCGTTAAGCTATTCTCCCGGATATATTATGTTTATAAACTGTGGATTACTATGCAGAAATTGCTTAATTGTTTTACGGCACTTCTTATCTGGCATTAATGTTTTAAGATCAGTTGGTAGTGCGTTAAAAGCTAAAATCCCTAAATATAAGTGGGAATGTTTGTACGAGGCTGTTTTAAAAGTAGGTATTTGGAGATAAAATGTAATCTCTAATAATCAATTAAATTGAAACCGTTTTTGCTTTTCTTCCTGCAGGTCTTTCTTTTTGGTAGGTAGGCCTATACCATTCCACTTCATTCATTAAATTCAATCAAAAATAGAACATTGACCTACCTGAACATAACGCAGTCTCTTGTCATTAATTATAGATTGTTCAAAAGCTTCTATCTTGATCTTAGCTTCGTCCCTGGGTTCTGCTGAGCCAGACGATTGGTCTATTTCTAATGAACCGTATTTAGGCTCATCGATAACGAAGAATGTAATATCACTTGGTGCAATACTTGGGTGCATGACCTGAAAGTAGGCGAGAAGACTGACATTAGAATTAATTTTATGACCAAATGAACAGCAAGAGAAAAGGTATGCGCACTTTAATCTGTGGTTATACAGAACCTACCGCGTCATGTCAGGAGCTGTGTGTTGCACATACGAGTAATACAGCTAGTTAATTAATATCGCATCAATATGTACTGAAAAAGAAAGTCAACATACTTCCAAATCGTCGGTTGTTATCAATACGCTTGTTGATTCTTCTACGTACAGAGTTCGATTATGGGCGACGATTAAATCTTCCCAAAAACTTGCTGGATAAATTCTAATTTCAAATTCAGCTTCTGTTGTGGCGCCCTGAGCATTTACCCGAAATCTGAAACATCAAAGAATTATAAATAGGTTCACAAAGATATTTTGCGCGGCACCAATATTGATTATTGATTGCTACTTTGTATGGGTGGTTTGAACTTTGTACTGTTTGAAAGCTGAAAAACCACTCCAGCTGATATAAAAATTGAAAGCAGGACTTTTGCCAGCAGACATCTAATTTCCAACAGGATGCACCCCAGTTAAAGATAGCCTTAAATTCCCCACATAGGATATTTTACCTAAATATTACAATAGGTGTTCAAGCATACCCACCTGAAGAAATCTTTGACTGACGGACTCCCATCGTGGTTGTAAGATAGCCTTCCTTGATCCAATGAAAACTGCGAAAACTTATTCAAAGGCTCAGCTTGAGGAAGAACCATGAGATAGCCGTGGCCAGGGCCTTCCAAAATTTCGTAAATGATCCTATCGGAGCCAGTGTTGAGATTTGTATCCACCGCTAAATTCTGGGAGCTAATCAGCTGTGATCCGCTGTGGCGCACCACCAAGTGAGTGTGATTGACCAAAGTAACAAAAGGAGGTGATGCTTTCACTTCTAAAATACCATTATCGAAAAATTTCCCATCCGTGATCCAAAGCCCAATCTTCCCGTATTCATCTCCCTCATGGCGAAAAAGTATTCTACCATTGTCTAGATCCTCTTGAGTGAAATCAAACACAGCCTTTGCGGGATTAGTCGCACTATAAAGCCCACCATTAGGAATACCTCTTCTTGTATAAACAATATCACTTAATTTCGTATCGATATCAGCATCGGAATATTCTAAATCTTTACCCGTTAGAAGTTTATCCCCTTTTGTAACAACATTAAATACTTTGTTAACAGTTCTTATAGGTGAATTGTCATTTTTCAACATAACATCAACATGAAAGATACCAACAAATTGAAAATCCTCTTCTTCACTCGATAACGCTATAAAATTAAACCTGTCTCTTCTCGTTTCCGAATCATCATGGCAATAGAACACGCGTTCCGAGATAAGTTCCTGCGATGAAAAGTAAGTGGCGTTCCTTCTAATAACATTATTCTTTGAGTCGGTAACTTCAAGTCTTCCGTGAGATGGGCCAAGAGTTATGTTGTACACTAGAGAGGTGACTATGCTTGCTCTTAGGTCTAAATGTGTCGGTAACAAGTTACGACGTCCCCCTTCGTCTACTTGTAACCTTTCCAGGGTTACTTGTACTTCATTTTTTGACTTTTGTGTAGGGTTATGAACAAGCGCTAATGTTTTAGGAGAGGATTCGGCATCAGGCACGGAGGCTTGGAAGATAAAATCATCTTTAATGTGAGAATAACCTTTGCGGTGTAATCGGTATCGCAGTCTTTCGTTCTAAAAACAAATAACGTAATTTTATTGACTTAATTCCAATTAGGTAGGGACATTAGTTGCCTACCTAGTTTAGTTCAGTTATTTTTACCATTCGGACCTAATCGCATTTACTACGATAAATCGTGCAATACTTACTTCAATATCTTCTTGGGTGAAAACATCACCTCCTTGGAGATGTCTTCTTTTATTATTCAAAAGATTTAGAAACCCATACTTCGGTCCTTTTAAAATCTTATAAATAATATCTTTCTTTTGAGTTGACAGTGGTTTTGTTATAAATTTGAGCTGATTTTCAGTGATTGTCGCGTCTTTGGTCCCATTCAGAAGAACTTCTTCCACCTTTTCTGCTTCAAGAACCAATTTTGTAAAAGTTATCCTAAAGTCGTAGACAGTTGGACTTGTTACTTGCATAACACCCACTTTAAACTGCAAGGAAAAATTTCATTTCTAAGCATACCCTTACCCTAAATGTACTCTCACGCACTACTTAGTTATTATAATATTATGCGTACCGTGCATTTCAAGTGAACTTCGGCTTATGGGATTTTACGCATGACTATTTGTCTTGCGATAAATCATCATGCGTAAAGGACAATAATAAGCTGAAATATTCATATGAAAAAGATCAATCAATCAATATAATATAATCATACTATTTACATTTGAGAGGCAAAATACTGTGGACCCGGTAGGCCGTGGCCCGTGATGGGTCCAGAACAACTGTTATTGTTGATATATAATAATAATAATAATAGATAAAGAATATATTGTATTTGGCATAAAATTGCCAATAGAATATTCCAGATGAACTCAGATGAACTCAGTGGCCATTTGTTTTGATGAAAGGTCAATATTTGGCCCCAACCAAAAGCTTAAATTATACAAAAACAATGATACTACCTAAGTCCTTTGGAGTTAGGAACCACTTCTTATAAGTTGCATTAAAAAAAAAAAAAAAAAAAAAAAAAAATAGCCGAGAGTCTATTTTTATTCATATTTCAATACTACGGTACCTGAAACGCGCGAAATAGTACCAATTGAAATATCATCAACATAAACTGCAACTATACTGGTTGATTACATGATACATTAGTAATACCCACAGCTCAGTAGAAGAGAGGCTTTTTAGATACTGACAGCCATAGTTAGAAATTTAAAGCAGAAAGGTAAAAATGGGAAAGTTAACCTAAGTAAGATACTCAGAGGCTAAAAAGAGTAGGTACCTACCTTGAAAGCATCTTGAGTAGGTGTGTCAGAAGTGTGCAGGTACCGCACTTGTTCCCGTGCTATTTGCATTGATGTGAAAGATTCCACCGCCTGCCAAACGCCTTCGGCCCCATCCCCCGGACGAAGTCTCTGAATAACGCCATACTGAGGGTTGGATGAAACATCGAACCTAACTTCCAGGTACGGGTCATCCGCGTTAGTGGTGAAGCTCAAGTTTGCAGGGGTTATGCGTACAGACGAATGATGCGTCAAAATGATACCTGCAATTATGTTTACTGACATTATTAGAATGGGTTCTACTCTGAAAAGGAATGTCATCCTCTTGCCAAACCACTGCTTCAGAGTTTTCAATCAGGATGTTCTTCTTCTGCCGGGAGCCCTCAGGCCCTCTATCAACCCATGGATTATTACATGCAGAAGACGATATTTTTCGTTCCACATCACATGGCCGAAGTCGACATAGCTCGTGAACGACGACTGTCGTGGTGGAACCACGTCGAAAGAAGGCAGCCAAATGACCTGATAAAGCGGGTAAAACATATCGAAGCTGTGGGAAAAAGAAGACGAGGACTCCCCAGGCTAACAGTAGAAGCAAAAGTCCGCCAAGACCTCAGGATTGTCCGAGGAGTAACGTACGTAGCAGTAACTGCAGCCGAAGCACCGAATCGCAAGGAGTGGATGGGATCGCTGACCCCACCCAGGGATAAAAGCGAGGAAAAAGAAAATAAGAGATCATAATTTATTTTCCGTTACTCAATAGTCAACAGAAACTCGGCTGGTGCTTTGCCATTCTTGCACTGCTTAATGGCATGCCTTAAATATTAATGTAATGTAAATGTAACTATCCATAGGCACCTACCTGAATTATTCAAAAGCCTCAGCTGTAGTGGGAATGAATTGATTCGGAGAAAAGCCGGGGCGCTTGTCTCCACTCCATCGGACACCTGAAGAAAAAGTAGTTGGTTAGCCAAGGTTAGTAGGAAGTACAAGATGGTCAATCATTGCCTTCTCACCGACCTAGAGCACTAATGACGCGTCTACGATCTCTTAGCGAAATTCAGCAATCTCCTTGGGATACCCACCTCTTTTGCCTTTCCATCAACAACCGGACCAAATGCAACTAGGAGACTATACAGTGTCATTTACCTGGAGAGCAAGGCGGTTATTGGCCCCTTCCTTCCCTCTATGGACATAGGCGATGACTCCACTCTCGACCTCCCTCTGGGTGAAAGAATCCACCCTCACCCCGGGCTGCCCTATCCTCTCCACAAACCCCCTTTCTTCGCCTTTCACCCCTTGATGAAGGACAGTGTAAACGAGATCGGATGGGGGGTTGTCGGTATCTTCTGCTTGAAGGAGGTCACTGGTCAAGATTTTCCGAGTTCCCTGAAATAGAATAGGGTAATCATTGCTTAATTTTATGTTTCAACAGCTTAATAGAGAAAAATAGTAAAGATAACTATGTTTTTAGGAATGGCTGAGACGAAGATATTTATTCGCTGTAGTGGAACTGCTTTCTCAGCAGTATAGGCCTACCCTAAAGTCTTTTTTCAAAAATAGTAAGGCTTACTAAGTCAAAGTAAGTTAACAGGTCAATATAATATTATTATGTTCGAGTGAAAACTTCACATTCTTACATAGTGACCGTATCTGGGGTGGATATTTTTTTCCTTATTTTGTGGTGCGTTTTTGTTTATGAACTTGTGGCCTATTTGGCCCTCTGCTGAATATTATACTACTATTCGTACTTGATCTTCAAGACCCTTTTCCATAATGAAGGGCTTAGATCTGGCCTTTTAAGGTAACACTTTTCATTGCGGCAGGTAACAATCATTAAGACCGTCACCGCCGATAGCGTCAGCAGCATGCACATGTGTTCAGATTGTTCAATTTGACAAGATGCAGCAAGTCAGAGATTCCAATAAGAAACACTGTGTTTTCCCACAAGCTGTGGCTGACGATTGAGTTATATTTCCCCAATAAAATAATGGAAACATGCATCAGATGAGCGTTCAATTATACCTAAGTAAAATAAATACCTGTATAAATAATTAAATTAATAAGGACTTTTTATTGTTTCTATTATTAAGCCAACCTAGCGGAGTTAGGGCTATGAAGCCCTCT
Source organism: Psococerastis gibbosa (assembly GCA_963971405.1). NCBI lineage: Eukaryota > Metazoa > Arthropoda > Insecta > Psocodea > Psocidae > Psococerastis > Psococerastis gibbosa. Next base: position 16,071,369 of record OZ020485.1, read on the forward strand.
CTTACACTCAACTAGGAAGGCCCGGGACCGCCTGCTTTACATGCCATCCGAAGCATGGCCAGAAAATGAACATGGCATGAAGCATGAAAATGGACTCGAACCAACAACCTTTCGGGTGAAAGTCAGAGTTCGTACCACTACGCTACATGTATAGCCTATAGATTTTTCAAACTTCGGGGATTTATTACTAGCAGGACACTAATAGCCTACATACAAGTAGCCTATCAGAAATCAATCAGGCAAAAGCTCCTTCTAGAGTTCTATAGGCCAATAGGAGAGATGGGACATTCTAGCGCGCCAAAATTATTAATATTTTTTAATCCTGGAGCCATCAGCAGCCTGATCATGGCGATTATAATACCGGGGTTTAAATAATCCCTGGTATTAAGAATGTAAACAAGATAATTTTATAATGGAAGGTGCTATTCAAAATTTGTTTGTTTACATTTTTAATACCAGGGTATTATTTAAACCCCGGTATTTTTTTAATCCCCTGCTGGTATTAAAAATGTAAACAAGATAATTTTATAATGGAAAGTGCTATTCAAAATTTGTTTGTTTACATTATTAATACCATATGGGATTAAATAAAAACCGGTATTATAATCGCCATGATCAGGCTGCTGGTTCTCTAATGGCTATCGTCACAGGAGACGTGGCAACCAGGTGGCCCATGGATTAAATTAATATTTGCTCCATCTCTCTTGCATTCTAGCTCCTCTAACCCTGTTAAACCATTACAAAGTGCGTCTATTTCAGAAACTCTTAAGAGGATCTCAAAATTTATAGATGTTGTTTCATGTTGTTATGTACATGAAAAGGGTTTAGATGCACAAAGCTTTTTTAGCAGCAGACAGCTTCCCAATTTCCGTGCACCCTTTCCCCAACCTCTTTCGACTACTCATCATGTCTGCTTTTCACATGCATATGGCCTTTTATATTTTAAAGACTTTGCGTTTACAAACGTGCGGAAGAAGTTAAATTGAAACGATTTCAATATTAACTTCTACTATGTGAAGTTTTATTATATACGAGGTACGAGATATGAATTGGTCAATTGTATGTTTTGTTTTGTAAACTAGACTACAGTGTATCTAGTATGTACATGCGTTCTAATACTGTGGACGCAAGTTAAAGGAAGTTTCACTCTGAATTGGGACTTGGCTTCTCAGTTATAAAATTGTATTAAAAAGTAAATATTGGCCATTATACAGCAATTGGGAAAACCCATGTCCCAATTCAGAGGGAAACTTTGTATAACTTGAGCCGATTGTATAATTAAGGCATAATAAGTAGGTACCTAACTTACAATGCGTAAAGACCTACTTTTCCCGCCTAAATTTTTAATTTTTCCCACGGAAGAGACCCTGAATTTTTCAAATTGTACAGTTCCATATCGTCTCACTGTACAATTTGAAAGATTTGGAGCGACTGGTTCAGCGTAGTCGTGATGACCCCTCTAAATGGCGCTAACGCCAAATGGAACAGGACGCGCCATTTGGCATTGCGCGGGTCCGTTTGGAGCCCTCGTGAATGGCCAGCTTAACGTGCCGGAACATCATGTTACCACTTGCACGATGCCCCCGGAAGGCATAGATCGTGGATTCAAGTCAAGATAACCAGAAAATGTAGTCCGTATGGGGCTCGAACCTACAACGTTAGGTATACTGGTGAAACTTTTACATTCTTTATCTCCACCCAGGCCCGTACTTAATAAAAAAAATTACAAATAATGTAAGAGTTTTAGCTAAAACACTAAAATATGCTATATATTTGTGAGATGATTACTACGGATGTATAAATTATAAACAATTTTGTTCTTGCCCCCCCCCCCAAATAAAATTCTGGGTACGGGCCTGTCTCCACCGACCACCATTAATGTTCTTATGAACTCTTCACGAATAACCAGAAAATGTGGTTAGTGTGGGGCTCGAACCTACAACGTTAGACATACTGGGGAAACTTCTACATTCTTTATCTCCACCCAGGCCCGTACCAAAAATTTAATAAAAAATAAATAAATAATGTAAGAGTTTTAGCTAAAACACTAAAATAAACGTGCGATATACAGTATTTATGCAATAACTACTACGGATGTATAAATTATAAACAATTTTGTTCTTGCCCCCCCCCCCCCAAATAAAATCATGGGTACGGGCCTGTCTCCACCGACCACCATTAATTTTCTTATGAACTCTTCACGAATAAATAGGTACAATACTGACAGCTTCAACGTGTTAATTTTTCCTTTTCAGTTCTTTTCAAAAGCGCTGCCCGACAACAAAGTTAAATAATTACTTATGACAAAGAGTTTCTCGTCAAAAAAATTATTTTCTGCCAAAAAAACTTTTGCATTCAACATCGAAGTGAAGAAAAGAATGTCTCATATTTCAGAGGCAGTCAACCGAGAATAATTCACTTTCAAGAAAAACTCAACCTAGCATTGGCAGAGAGGCCATTGCGCTAAAAGGTACTATAATCATATTTCTTGAGGAACGCTGCGTTCGACACTGATTTTTAATGGTGGAGACGTTTTACTAAATTTTCTTTTTTTAACCCCACCTCCTCCCCTTGCCCCCCCAACTCTCCACCCCTGTAAAAAGTGCTGACTTCGACAATTTCGCCCCGTGATTGATGCTGCAAACTTTTACTCCCCTTCGGTTATATGCGACTCAATTTTTTTACATAATTAGTACCTAGAGTATGTTTTTTCTGCAGGTTAATAATTAAAATTTGACTGAAAGTGTCACTGAAAATGAGTAATGGGCTTAGTCGTTTAAATTTATTTTTATGATGGTCCATTTGGTGAAAACTGGACTATGAAACGAGAGGTTGAGGCTACAGACTCCACTTAAAAGGGTGTATGAAAAAGTCCTCTACCAATTCAAATTTTTATAACTTAAATAAACGGTTAAAAAATAAAGTAAAAAATAAAAACCAACCTATTTTGAGGTGATCAAGGCGTTACTATGGCCAGGGACGCCGACTTGGGGGGGGGGGGACACGGTCCATCTTGCCCTCGCAAAAGCAAAGAGCCCTTAGTGCAGTTTATTTATTTGTCTTCTTTAATATTTCAAACACTAAGTTATAAATAAATAATCAATAATTTTATAGAAAGGGCGAGTGTATGTCGGTCAACGTTTTCTGCATTATAGTTATTTTAAGTAACAATTTACCAATGCATTTTCTTAATACTTTCCAGAGTACCGAATTCTTGCCCCCCCCCCAGAATTTTTTAAACTCGGTGTCCCTGACTATGGCTGGCTGAGCTGCATGCTACAGCGGGGTCGCAGGTGGTGGATAGTGAGAAGGGCACCAGATATGGTGGCTAGCTGCGGATTTAACGAATAGCCGTCCCAGACCAAGCAGTGGCGTAATCGGAGGATGTGGTGGCAAGTCAGTGACTTGTCTAGAAAAAGCCACAGTAGCCCGAGGATGACTTTGTGACAGGGCGAATAGTCGCCGCCACTAAATAAGCAACCTCCGCTAGGGTACTCTTTTGTCCTGGGGTTTGGAAACTAGCCCCAATAGCGGAGGAACCCAATAAAGAGTCAACGGCTTAAGGATGCAGAAGGCAACGGGAAACCACAGCATTACAATTCTCTATAGTACAGCCATCATGACTAAGTAGTAATTACATTCGATACTCTACATACTTGACTTCCTTGGGTAGTCCGAAGTACGGTATCTATACGTGTTTACAATTGCAATGATGAACGCCAATCTTTGATAGAAGAGGGACTCGAAGAGGAAGAGGAGTTGCCACTTAGTAAGGCCAGTTTTCTCTTAAGAGTTTAGAATAAAGCATATACTGCCGGATAGGTTTTGTCACTTCTTAAAAAAGACACTGTAGTGACAGTGTAGTATGAGAAAATCAAGGCTTTTATAAATGAGAATTAAGCAGTCTAAACAGTTGAAACAATTTTATATCGTAAACTTGAAAACACTACGAAATGTTTCTAATACATATTCGCTTGAAACAAAATAAAAAAGAATGACGAGACTAAAGTAATGTAAACCATTATTCCCAAGCCAACAATGCTGCCCATAAATTAAAATTTCTCTTTCAAATCCCCTATCACATTAGCCTATTTTTCTCTTTTTTTAAAAATCGCTGAACGGTGAAAAATTTATTATTTTTATTTTCCCCAAGACGCGTAATAAACATCGGAAAAAATTACTGGATTATCTAAAAAATTAAAAATTAAAGTTTTGTTGTGAACTTTTTTTTTTCAATATTAGATAGTGCTTTCCACCTGAAATGCAATCAAATAGAAAACGCTTAAAACGTTCAACCAGTTCTTGTGTCCGTGATAGTAGCCTAAGTATTTTCCTTGGAAAACATTCTTGGAGCGATTCCAGAAAAGTTGGGAAATTTCCTCGGGAAAACTACTTTTATAAACTCTCGAGTCCAATATTAAGTTATTGAAAAGTGTTTGGCTCCCAGTCGCTCCCAAATAATCGTAAAACTGGCGTAATTTTCACTTTTTATTTCATTTTTATAAGAATAATTTCGTCTTGGTTGCGAAGATGCTTTCAAAATATTTTTCAATAAATATTGATTGGTTAGAAATTTATTGCATTGAAGAAACTAAACTGTATTCAATTTAATGATATCAGCAGAACCCTGTATTATAAATAAATACATACCCATGTAAAAATAAATAAATAAATAATCATTTATTTGCAAACAGACCTAAAAGTCCAATAAAATGAAAATCTTCCAACGTACCAGGCCCAAAGTACGTCATGCCATCCATAGGCGTACCACTGCCATAAACTAGAAAGAAAACTAAAAGAAAACTAGAAACTAGAAAGAAAGAAAACAGAAACTAGTTAGCCCACAGTTGGGTTAATGTTAGGGCCTATTATACCCCCAGCTGAGTAAAAAAAATAGTAAATTTATTCACAATAGCACAATTAACATGGTCTTCGATGTCGTAGTGGTAGCTTATTCGTACTTGTGCGGATCTCTATACATCATGCGATCGGTGACCTGTTGTAACTCAACACAGACATTACCTACAGAGGCGACTGAAGAGGTTATTCGGATACATTCATTTATTGAATTGTTTGTATGCGAATAATCTTAAAAAACCAGAGGTAGGTATATACAGTGATACAATTCTACAAATTTATGTTATTGTATCCCCCCCCCCCCCCCAATTGAGGAAACCATGTGTTTGAGTCAGCCAAACACAAGGTTTTCTCAGTTGGGTGGGGAATAAGTCATTCATAACTAGGTAGATATAAAAGGGGCAGTGCATTTTATGTGGCTGGTCCAGTCCTTCAGTTGTTGTCTTTATGCACGTTAGCTTAGTCAATGGCCAATGGCTGTTACTCCATACCACTATGTCCTATCTACTCATTCAATTACTCAAATGGCGTCAAGTGAGGCATAAAATATCAAGCTAATAAAGGTAGAAGAGCCATTAGCGAGTCCGTATAAAAAACATGCAAAAGCGTACATTTCCCAGGTTAATATTATTCATCCCTCTCAAACCAGGCCAAAGCTCTCAGCTGTTTTTGCGCTGATCTGATTTCAACTTTGGAATTATTTGGAAATTTAATATTTCCCTGTATGCGAACAGTAATAAAAGCTTTTTGTGCCTACAAGCTGGTAGGATATCTACCTACATTCTGTTTTTTGTTAAAATTCGGCTATAACACTCTACCTTCTAATTATCGGCTTGCAATGCTTAAGCTATAGTTCATTCAGCAAGTTTCATTATTATATTTTAATATCTACAATTTAAATCCTTTAGAGTTATTGAAGCCAGCAGGCTCATACAGGTTCATTCAGGTTCAATGAATATTTTCCCCAGACCCATCCTATATAAGGAAAACTGTTTCTAACGCCTGCTTTCAGCACTTCTGCTTTAAGCAACCCTGTCTGTTTGCTAGTTTGCGGCACCCCAGGAGCAGACTCTTTCACCTCGGGGGAAAGGGGAGTTGACTGACAGGGTGGACCTCCTGATTATAGTGGATTGAAAACCACTTGGGGAATATGGTAAAGTCACACGACTAAATCGGAGGTGACCAAGACTCGACACGCACGTAGACTGACTGGTATAGCCTCAGCGCGTTATCATGTCCCACCATGTTCCCCTGCCAACGCAGTGCACACTACCAAGTTTGCCGCAGTTTGAAACATGCTCTGCTCTAATGTATTTAACATGGGATGGCTGTTGGCAAGGCAAACTGTCATCAATAATAATTACAAATAAATAAATAATAACTAGAGTATAATATATATATAATCAGTACTATATAATATATATATAGGCCTATATAGTACTAATTACGTACGGTACCGCACTTATGTACATTTGAATTTCTGTTATATTGTATAATGTCATGTAATAAAATTGATTAATTAATTGAAATAACAAATTTTTGGGGGTCCATGATTCCCTTTGATTCCTTTGGCACCCGCTTGGACATGGGCCTGGCTACGGAACGAGGAAGTCAAATCATGGATGGGACACTTAAAATCATGACGGTCTTTACATATTCTAATTAAATGCAAATTATATTGTACATTATATTGTATATTTGAAGTGAGAAATTTGAGAAAAAAAATGGGTAAACTAACACATTTAACACGAGACAATGGGGGACATGATAAGGCCGGCCGCGCAAGCCAAATATAAGCGACTGGATCCAATTCTACAAGACTTCACCTATTTCCAGATGCTTCCATAAATGAACAGAGAGCTAATAGCCCCCATAAATCTCTTAATAAAGACCATCTTCCAGGGAAACTTATTCTACTCCCTACTCCAATGCCATGAACAACTAGGTACCTCAACCTGGCTATCTTGACGATTTTACTTCATACTAGCTTCCACTATGTTGATTGTGTTGTATTGTATAGTAAAAAACATATTCATTTATTTATCTTTCCCCGGGCTGAATTTAAGCGAAAGTGTGTCGTTAAATGGAGCCATAGAAACATTGAGGGTGAATCTGTTTCGGCCATGAAGTTAGTTGACGTTAGAACCCCGCTTCAGGAGGAGTTCTAGATATACAATACGAAATATCCTGCCTGCGCTAGTCGAAGCACATTCCCAGGGCCGAAGGTAAGCGTAAAAGGACCGTTGACCGGAGTTATGGAAACATTGAGGGCAAATCTATGTCGGCCTTGAAGGTAGTTGGGCGGTACAAATCCCACTTGAGGAGAAGTTCCAGATATATAGACCTAACACAGAATAGCTTACCTGGGCTAGTCGAAGCACCTTCCCAGGGCCGAAAGTAAGTGTAGGAGGGTCGTTGACCGGAGTTATGGAAACATTGAGGGTAAATCTATGTCGGCCCTGAAGGTAGTTGGGCGGTACAAACCCCGCTTCGGGAGAAAGTTCTAGATCGAATACGATGGCGTCCTGATGGTTCTCGGAGCCGTCGTGAAGATACCGCACCTGAAAAAATAAGTACGGTCAAAAACGGTAATCAAACTGTACGAAGTAGGTACCAACTTAACAAAAAATATCATCCTAATAAATAAATAAATAAATAAATACTTTTTATTGTTTCTACTACTAAGCCAACCTAGCGGAGTTAGGGCTATAAAGCCCTCTCTTACACTCAACTAGGAAGGCCCGGGACCGCCTGCTTTATAGCAACGATAAGAGTAATACGACAGTGCTAACTTGCAACTTTCCGTTTTCGCGACAATTGATTGTTCTAATAATCGAGGATTGAAACAATACTTATAATTTAGGTTGAAACATTTCGTCACGTCACATTGTCAGCACCATTGCGTCAGGGGCAAGCTTGTCTCAACTTGTCCATTATCGGTTGATTGAGGACATGTACCAGTTTGATACGGAAACTTATAAATAATGTCTGAAATTCATGGGGTCGTCAGCATTGAGCAAGGTATATACTATAAGTAGGCCTAGGTCCATAAAAAGTAATATGTAATAATAAAAATAATATTGTAATACTTTGAATGGCCTACATATTTTTAAACAAGATTGTGTCTTAGTAAATGTTACGTAAAACACAAAAACACGATCGGTTTCGACCGTAGACCTATGTCATCGTCAAGTGGGCCTAAATATTGTTCCCTAACCGCCCAATCTAACAAGGGCGAAATGCTGACAAAAGTTATAATAGTTTATTAGGGGTTTATTCCTTTCCTTTGTTTCAATTATTTCAAGATTGTCTAGCAATTTACCCGTGTTAGATATAATTATGTAGTATCTTAAAATTATTAAAGAACATGAATGTCAATGTGTTGTTCATATGTTATTTATTAATGTTATTAATTAACCGCAAGCTTGGGGATGTGGACATTATTATTTGCCTTATTGTATTGATTAATACTTGCTCCTTCTCTAGATAATACTGGGCGAGGAGAACATGGCTAGATGGGTACAGGCGCGGATCCAGAATGAGACCAAGTAGGGGGCTAAGACTAAATACGATTTTTTTTAAAAAAACAGGGCTGAATTATTGGGGTTTTACGCATTTTCAGAGCAATAGGGGTTCTATATTATAGGTAATTAATACAAGTGAGCCCAAGGGGGCCCGGGGGTTTCCCCCGTGAGAAAATTTGTGAAAAATAGGACTGAAATAGTGGGGTTTTATGCATTTTGTGGAACCTAATGGGGCGGGCTATAGCCCCCCCCCCCCCCCCGTACATCCGCGCCTGGATGGGTAGATAGGTAGATAGATAGATGGATAGAAAGAGAGGGAGCGAAAGAGAATAATGCGAGGAAGCCCATAATTAGTTCAAAGAAGTTGTTCAGAAGTAATTTAAATCTAAAACTAACTCTAATTCCTGTGCTAGGCTGCTAGGTAGAGCTCATCTGAGTATAGACTCCGCGTGACGTCACGAGCGCGTCATGGTACCTGTATATGTATGTACCCATGCTTCCCTATTAAAAAACAGCTGGAGTGTGGGAGTGGCGACCCTGAAGTCTCCAGCTTGTCTGGGGTCCTTCCTCCGGCGTCAGGTACTGGTGGTATTTAAGCCCATAGCTGAGGCCAATCAGGCACAGTTGCTAGCTGACTTTCAGAGTAGCCATCTCAACCCAAACTCTCCCAAAATGATGAAATTGGTAAGTACAGCCAAATCTGATTTTACTTTATTAATTAATAATTTAAATAACCTGACCAACTTAGCCTATAGGCCTGCATAAATTCATTGAATTTCCCGGCCATAGTGTTATATTGTCTATCTAACTTTATCTGCCTTTAGGTAGCCTACAGGTATGTATATTGTGAATCCAAAATTTTATTATGCCTAAGTACCTATGAGACATTATGGGTATGGCATTGAATCTGAATATTTCTGGCAATTTCCGTTAAAAATAGCATAATACTAATAATAACCTAATATTTTTTACTAAGACTGAGTTATAGGGATTCCCCTATCAAAAACATTTTACTATTTTTCATATACCGCAGTTTGGGAATTTTAATTGAGCTTGGAAACACAAGGATTCGTACCTACCCGAACTTAGTGCAAGGGCGGATCCAGCCGAAAATTTAGGGGGGGGGGGGGTCACAAGTTTTTTTGTAAGTTAAAAAGGCAATTTTTTTGTTGAAAAGTTGAGTTTTATTCAATTTTTTTTTACTATGTATCTTATAAATTTACTATGAATTTACTCATTGACCTGTGACATGACTCGTGACCCCCCCCCCCCCGTGGATCCGCCATTGACTTAGTGAAGTCATGCTTACGCTTGTTGCATTGTATCAATGCTAAGCTTGTCTCAGTTTGTCTATTATCGCTTGTAGCCGGTGTAGGTTGACTGCAAGGACGTTTACCAGTTTGCCAATGGCTAAAAATTCATACGGAAACTATATAAATAATGCCCAAAAACCCATGGGGTCAATTTAATACCAATGGCACTCGTCAGGGTAGCGTGGACCCATTGTGGGAAATTTTTCCTTTCAAGTCGAGCCTCGAACCCCGACCTTACGTTGTGCTGTCAAGTACTCTACCAACTGGATTATTCCTGGTCATTTAAATTTTTCCACCACCACAGTCTGAACAATACGAGTTAGAGACGGCTACATGCTATGTACAGTATAAAAGATGATACACATATCTTTTGTCCCAATGCCTATATGATACCTCAACGATAAAGCGTAGCCCCAAGATCAATATTGAGGGACCCTAAAGATTTGGCTTCGCTATGGCTTATATTACTAGTAGCACTAAATATACCACATTTGACATAAATAATTGTCTGAACACCGTTAAAAAATGTCCCACCTAATCGCTGCCATCTTGATTTTGCCGCAGGTTTTCGTTGTCCTCCTCGTCGTCCTCGCTGTGGCTTCAGCCCAGCTTCTCATCCCCACCGCCTATGGCGCAAGCGGCGCCTATGGTGCCCACAATGCCTTCGCCGTGAGCTCGCAGGCCCGAGTGGATGCACCCCGCCGTGACGCCATTGCCATCGGCGCCGTACCCCTCGGCCTCGTCTACTAAGCGACCTCTAGAGGACACCTCGTCAGATTCGGTCACCTCACTGTGGCTGTAGCTGTCGAGTCCCCACGATCTTCCTAGTTCATCATCATTCCGCCAATTTTTGTTATATTTCTGTTTTCCATTTTTTTTTATGTTAAAAACGTTTTTGATATAAAATGTGTATATCTCTAAATTTTTGTTTTATTTATTTTTAAATAAAAATTAACCTAACGTTGTTTACTGAGGGATATGCCGTTGAGGGCCAGTAGGGCTATAAATTGATATAAAACGGTCCTATGGGAGTCCTCAAATTTGAATTGATACACTCAGGTTTGGTAGAACCGCTCCTGGCGCTAGTGTTGTCGAGCTACATAATATGTATATATTATATTCGCCATGTTATGCAGAGAATTTAATGTGGTTAATAGAACAAGGTCAATACTCGTTGCCAAATCTACGGTAGTAGTATAGTTTATTTCCAGATTAATATAGCAGAAGCTGGGAAGTGATGCTAACGTAAAGAACTGGTACCAATGAAACCGTACACATGCTTTTCTATTTAACATTTAGTGTAAGTACAGTAGAATATAATAAGAGCAGTTCCATGGTAAATAATTGTCCTATAGAGTCATAGCCGGTTTTACCATGTGGCGAGTGTGATATAAAACACAGGCCCCGCGCTTTCAGGGGGCCTCGCGCTTGGCACAATTTTTAAAAATAATATTTTTTTTTTAAATAAGGACTAAATTTGTCCATGAGTACATGGCTACATTGTTGTCAGTTTACCCCCGGCTCCCCCCTAGGAAATATGTCCTAAGGTAGGGGCCCCGCGCCATGGAACCACCTCATGCCCCGTGCCTGGGAAAACCGGCCCTGTATAGAGTTAAATTTCGGTTGCCGCAATTATCCTTCTACTAAACACTGAATTTGATCGTTGGGACGATTGCATAGTCTGGCAGAGTAATGCAATGTTACACAGAGTGATAACGGCATTAACATTATTTATTAAATTTTTTTGGACTCTTTATAATGCCAATAAATCAATAAATAAAATTAAGTGTTATTGCTTTTCTATTTATACGAAGTAGGCCTACATACGGAAAAATTTGTGATGGTCAAAATTTTCAATTCTGAGATTTCAGCGGATTTACTCATTTTGGCGAGGTACCAGCAACCCAAGAAAGAGGTTTTTACAAAATGTCTGTCTGTCTGTCTGATTGTTCATCGATTTGTGGGTGGATAATGACGAAATTTGGCATGTAAGTTCACAAAAATCATGCCTCCGGACGATTTTATTTTATTTTGGGGTTTTTTATTTTTTTAAAAACTCCAAAAAACGGATAAAAAAAATATTTATCTGAAATGGCTACAATGATTTCTTTGATATTCACATATACTAGGATTTTAGTCGTTAATTATGTTAACCAGACGCAATGGGTCACTTGCCCCTCGATAGTTTGGTTCTGGGGTAAAAAAAATGAAAATGACTCTATTTTCATGAAAATAAATGAAAAATCATTTGCTACCTTCAGGTAAGTTTTAAGGTTTAAATAGGGTAACAAAACCCAAAAATTCTTGAAGAAATTATGGAAAATTCAAGCTCCAATACATTGTGTACCCTGCCATTATTACTGATTAGTAATGTATTGGTCATTTGGTCTGCCCGTTCTAGAATATGCAACCCCATCCATCGATCAGGTCAGTAGCGGGCTAAGTCCAATGCGTATTTGCGTATTGACCTATGTGCTAAGTGCCAGGGAACATGGAAGCAACAATTACATTCAAAAACCCATTTTTCATATTTATGGATGTAAACACAAAGAACGCAAGCATGGCACTTGACACGTTTTATAAGCATGGTGGACATGGCAAAAATGCCAACTATCTACCAACTGCATCTAAAATTTTGCCACTGTCGCTTTGGATCGTATTTAAGTGATAAAACGAATTTCCAATTTGTGGCGCTTGGCCCGATTTTTATTTCCACGCTTCACGTTTATTATGGAATTACTCATATATTATGTATCTCCTAATTAATAAAGTTTAAGAAAGCATGTTCAAGTAAACTCGGACCGGTTCTTTTTCAAATGGGCGAATTTTCAGGCATTTGGCTTAGTCTTACAATTGACCCATACAGTAGGTATTAAACTGGCCATGTTGCTGACCACAACATCGCAAATAGAGCAGTGTTCATGAGAGAGTATCCTCTACCTGTACTCAGGCCTATAGACCCTTATTGGGCTGTCGTGCGTTTTTTGTTTTAGTAGGTATTATAGGTACGCGACTTTCTCTTAATAAGCGTATTAATGTCACAAGAAAGTAAAAATCTGTGAAACCAGCTGTTCCAGCAGGCATAACAATCACCAAGATTATCTAACAGTAAACCTGTCTAGTAGCATTACTTATAGCCTTCAAAGCAGGCTTTTCTATGTCATCTACCTTGAAAATTAATTTTCTGTTGTAATAACTGCAGTACAATAGATAGGTTTAATTGGTTAATATACTTGTAGTTAGGTATCGTATACGATGAGCGTCATTCCACTTTACCTCATTAGCAATTAGCACTGTTCATGAGGCGTTAAGATATGCAAACAACACAAGTAAGGAGGCTTACGGTTATATAGACAGCATCAGGAATAATAAATAATGAGGTAGGACTGAGTGGCTGAAGATTTGAACTACACAAAACTCATTTTTTTAATGTGTATGTCCAAATATTCAATTAAGTATTAGGTCTTATTAGTCTTATTAGTTATGTAGATACTTAACTTACCTATTATACATTAAGTTATAATATGGTAGAGACTTATTAATGATGCCTGCTACCATATTATAACTTAATTTGTAATAGATTAGTTAAGTAGCCTATCTACAAAATAGTCTCCTTAAAACAAAACAAACATCAATGACAAAATCAAATTTGAAGTAAAATTGTCCAGTGGAATACCCGCCTTATGATGTCTTAAAAATGTCTTGATATTGAATTTGACTTTGTAAAGTTGGCATATACCGAAAAAATTCAATCTTGAAAATTAAGGCTAACATTTTCCATTAGAAGGGCGTATCTGACTGTTTGTAGCAAACTATAGAGACACAGAAATGCGATTGTCTGAAAATATACAAGGTATACCATCTATACGGACACAGAAATTATCTCGAAATGTTTATTTTTGATAGTAGCCTACGTTCTTCGGACATTAGGGTGACGATTTCATGAGATACTTGATGTTTACACTTATAAGTCTTTTTAACCCTCTGTTGTTCTCTTGATAACTCACCTTATCTTTAGCGATATCCAGCATAGTAAACACCTGTCTTCCAGCACTTCTCTTCTCCCAGTTGTCTACTGCCACTTTCCCGTGCTCCGGCCCAGCGACAATGTGGATGAGAAGCCCCGAGTCTCGAACGCCGTATTTTCGATAATCGAGAACAACATCGATATTTTCCGCTGTAATGAGCGAGTTTTTTCCCTCTTCCACGGTGACTTTTTCGAGGTTGAGGATTTCGAGGTCCAGTGATGAAGTACCACGAGAGAGCAACTGAAAGAAAATTGTCGGTATTGGAGACACCAAAAAAGCATATAATATTATATTTTACAGGGCGTTTCAGGTGAACGGCGACAAACTTTTAGGGCGGGTTCCCCGTTCAATTTGGAACAAAAATATATTGTGATGCAAAAAAATGCACCTTTATCGAGCTAGGGGCAGATTATGCGGGAATTGTCAGGTGTAAGCACAAAAGTTGATAGCTAGAGAAATAGGCTATGAAAGTATTGTATTACAGGCCTAATCCAATTTTTAAATTATTTGATTTAACGGATTATACACATATATTACAAGTATACAGAATGAAAGAAATCGAAAATCAAATCCCCAAAGCGAAATAATTTCAAAATTGTAAAATACTTGTATTTTATGGAAAATATTTTATTTTATTAGTCAGCATTATACAATATGTCAGCTAGAACAAACACAAGGTGTCCGTTTTTGGAACTCAGCTCAATTTTACAAAATTCCCGGGCTCCATGGTATGGTACCTAACTAATTTTCATTCTACAATATATAATGCGGGGTCGTTTATATTATTGTAACACTGAGTTTTTTTTCAGCGGTGTTAATATTAATTAATGCTGTATCTCAATATTATATATCAGTCTGTATAATAGGCTTGCCTCCCTGCTTACGTATTTAAAAAGCCCGTATTTGACTTTTACCCTTTCCATAAAGTAGAACAGTAGGCAGATTAGACTCCTATCGTATCGACTAAAACCGATAGTATATATCAAAGTAACAAGCTTCCTCTTAACTATGCCCCAATTTCCATTCAAAAGCACAATGTAAATTTAACAAAGTGGAAAATCCTTTCACACTTTAAACCCTTCAACAGTTTTATACACTTTCCGCAAAATTCCGTTGAGCAACTGTAAGCTCACGTTTCACACGGTTTCCGCCAAAAACTTTAAAATAATCAGCTCAAAGCGTCCAAAGTAATTAAATGTCGTCACAAAGACTGCTGCAGGTTTCTCGACAAGACGTGCCTGCCAAGTGCTGAATGCTTATGACAGTTACGGAAATTTAAACAAGTTTTGGCGCTTTTTCGTTTGGAATAAAGGGCACGAAATCTTTATGGATAGATTTTTATAAAAAAAAAAAAAAAAAAAAAAAAAAAGATACAATAGTATTGTATGTTAAGAGAGACCCCTACGTTTCGATGGGGAAACTGTCCATATACGGTAAAGCAAAGGAGGTCACAAATGCACAATGCACTAGCGGCATAAAAAACGCCGTGCCATGACACCCCAATGAGGGTCTAGACCTGAGGACTGGTAGAGGACCATCTGCCTTGATGGTAGCCGTGTTTCTCCCCACCAGTGGTGGTAACGCAGTGGGACCACCCAGGGCCTCTTCCATCAACTGGACAACATTAACATGTATTAGGAGATTACGATTTCGTAAGTTAATCCAAATGTCATTAATTCGGTGTAATGAGGTTTGTAATATGTAATACGGTGTAATGAGGCCCCCCTTGACGCAATTGGAAGCTTGACAAAATTAAAAACTTTAATGGATTGTTCGCGGTCAAAAGCTTCGGACAGATTACTATAAATATTCCATACATAAAAAATCTTGTCACGATAAAGTTAAGTTAATAAAGATTAGCCTAAGGCTGTCCAAGTATAGAAGAGTTCTTCTAAAAATTTCCCCCAAGAGGTCTTCAGCATTCCATGCACGGAAATGGTAAATCATATCCCCATACGAGAGCATTCCATTCTAAGCACCCACCCCAATTCTGTATCAAACACCCGCCAAGATATATCTAGCTGCATCTATTGCTAGACAAATTATACCCAATGATATATTGTAGGTACCGCGCTTGTCATAGTTGAAAACAAACGTATCGAGTAAATGGAGATTAGTCTAGAACTGAGTACTGACCTAGAATAGAAGAATTCTTCTAACAATTGTCTGGGCACCTCAAATAAAGGGGTCCTCAGCAACCTACGTACAAAAATGATAAATAATTATCCCATACGAGGGAGATTTGTGCTGAACACTAAACCCCAAATAAGTGCCAGACACCTGCCAACATAAATCCAACTGCATTCATTGCAAGACAAATTATACCCAATGATATACCGTGCTAATAACTTTACTAGCTTAGTCGCGGTCAAAAGCTTTAGACAGATCGCTAAATAGTTGGCTAATCCAGCCCAAAGAAGCTTGTCACAGTTGAAAACAAACGCGCTGAGTAAAGGGAGATTAGCCTAGGACTGTCCGAGAGTTAGGGTTTAATACAGTGAAATCCTTACTTTATACTCAGCCGTCGTAGATTATACTTATGAAGGGAAAGGATTGTGACAACCAAGCGATAATAGAGGGGGGTTTGCTTTTGTGTGTTAAAGGAAGAGCTCCTAATCTGCGAATTAGGGAGAGTCTTAATGAACTGTACCTTTTATGGATTTGGAGACAGTGGGCTTGCTGGGCTCAGTTTAAGAATGGGGGAAAATTAATTTTGTACTATTCACAACCATAGTCCGTTGCCTTACCATGTTGAATCCATGAGAGCAGAGCATTTTTCTAACTGCTGCAAACTTGGTAGTGTGCGCAGCGTTGGCAGGGGAACCTGGTGGGGCATGATTACGTGCGCTAAGACTATACCAGTCAGTCCTACGTGCGTGTCGAGTCCTGATCACCTCCGATTTAATCGTGTGACTTTATCATGTTCCCAAAGTGGTTAGGAATCCACTATAATCAGGAGGTCCACCCTGTCAGTCAACTCCCCTTTTCCCCCGAGGTAAAAGAGCCTGCCCTTAGGGTGCCTCAAGTCAACAAACAGACTCACTCCCCCCGCAAGGCTGACAGGGTTGCTTAAAGCAGAAATGCCGAAACAACAACAACACAACTGTAGTCGGAATTTTTTTCTAACCTACTGGGCCCCGTGTAGCCTATGCTATAACAATTTTAACTGATATTATTAACTTTAGCTTCTCAGCCCCCCCTGCGGGATTGCTAGAAGATGTAAGTACCGGAGTGGGGTTCGAACAAATAACCTTTTTGGGGGTGAAAGTCACCGTCCTTACTACCAGGCATAGCCTACAATGAGCAACTGTAAGTGAGGATGTGTATTAAAACCACAAACAAGTACACAATAATTGAAAGGCCACTTAACCCTTTACGATTTCCTCTACCCTAAATATTCTACTCTGCAAGTAAAACAATCGCAGTAGTAACCACAGAATGAAAATATTTAGCAGTCTCGACTGTGGTAGTAAACTAGAAGGAAGAAGAGCTTAGGTGCATATATGAATAAAATAAGGCTATACTATAGGTAATAAGAAAGAATAAAGGTAAAAATGTATACTAAATAAAAGTTGGCATAGCTAGTAGCATACTCGGACTTGGGCGAGTCCTTCCACACACTGCTATCGGGGACTACGACAGGTATTACAAAGACGACTCAAGAAGTCAGGCGCGGATCTAGAATGAGACCAAGGAGGGGGCTAAGTTTAAATTTCTAATTTCTTTTGTAAAATAGGGCTGAAATATTGGGGTTTTACGCAATTTCAGAGCAATAAGGGGTCTATATTATAGGTAATTAATACAATCGAGCACAAGGGGGGCCTGGGGGTCGCCCCCGGGAGAAAATTTGTGGAAAATAGGACTGAAATAGTGGGGTTTTACGCATTTTGAGGACCCTAAGGCCCTAAAGCCCCCATAGCCTGTAGCAAGAATTTTGCTCCATTGAATTTTATCCGCTAGCGTTTTGGATAAAATCGGTTAATCTCATAATTTATTCACAATCTATCAACTCTTAGAGCCTACCTGTCACTGGTATCGAATTTATTTCTCGTCCAGCGTAGCATCTGGGTACCTGAAGACTTCGCAACTCAATGAAGAACAGGGTCTTACTTCACTTCCTTAAGTCTGGTTAGTCTAGGCCTACTTATCGTGAAGGTATTCTCTATTTTTGCGTCGAAATATTGATAAAATCTCTAGGGAGATGTCCATGTTTGAATTCGATGTTTTTGTTTACAATAAGTTCCTTTGTCGGTATGAACTAGAAGGCTGCGCACTGTTTGTCTATGCCATTAATACAAAAATAACAAATAAATATTTAAACTGATTTTATTGAAATAACTCTTCTTTTTTTTCAACGTAAGTTTAATAACTAATTTATAAATCTAATTCTTATAAAATGGCACCAAATAAAGTAATTTTTGCATTCAAAGTGATTAGATTTTAAATCCCAGCAATTTCGCGGCAACGGGTATGCCAAGCGGTGCCTTAGAAAAAGGAAAACACTGATTTCCGGAAGAGGAAAATATGGTGGCGATTCCTGAAATTGGGCCCGTATAATTTTTGATTTTTATTCTTGGTAATAAAGAAAACCAACCTAATTCTACAATGTTAATTTATTAATTACTTTTATTTTCATCTGATACAGGGGCCCAGAAATTGTGGAGTTCTAATGGATTTCGGGTCTGCGAAAACGTAGGTTGAGATGCCTTGACCTGGTTCCTACGGAAAAACTTAATTTTTTGAACATGGACTAGTTCTAACCAGCAATAAAAAAACAACTAGGAGTTCTGTCTGGTCCAAGTTCTTCGTTCTCCGACTTCTTCGTTCTCCGACTTCTTCGTTCTCCAAGTTCTTCGTTCTCCGACTTCTTCGTTCTCCGACTTCTTCGTTCTCCAAGTTCTTCGTTCTCCTTCTTTTGATTTTCTCTCATCTTTCATTTTTTTTCCTCCTTCATCACCTCGGATCTCTCCAAGTAAATTATGCCTAACTTCAAAGGTGATGCTTCAAGTGTTTGCTTCTCTATCTCGGATGCTGGTTTTTCTCCTGCGGTTTGAAACCATTGATGCTATGATGCCGGTTTAACCTCTCACGGCCGTGCGGGCCTAAAACGCTGGTGGCAAGGATGCAGGGATCTTAGATGCTGATGATGGAAGATACTAGTCTACTCATTCCTTTCTGCAACTCTTCTACCATTGGGTGTTTATTGTTAAGGTACCCCAGTATGAATGCGTGAGTGAAATGTTGCCCTTATAGGAGTATTTTTTTTTTGAAATTCGGACTCTAAACTTGAAATTTAATTTTGAATACTATATTACTTTTAATTAAATAGTCTGAATTAGTACATTTATATTTTTGATATCAGCTTACCTATTGCTTCCTTTTTTACTTTCTTTTCTTCGAAACCTAAGAGTTGAGTGAGTCCTCCTTTTTAAGTTAATTATTATTTTGAGCATAGCTGCTTAAGTTCAGCCAGGGATAGAGAAATTCTCCCTGTTCGGGTAATTGTTCTTCTTTCCAGCATTCTATTAATTTTGAGATGAACAAATTATTATAAGTCATGTATTTTCCTCTGATAATACTTAATTCTAGTGAAATGTACTAACCAACTAATTGTAATTTTCCTTACAGTATTGTGATATCATGTATTGCTTATTTCTTATTGACCATAAGGTTATTATATTGGGTTAAATTAGATTTTCTATTGTTCTTGGCTTGGCACGTTCCCTGAATGTCTTGGAAGGTTTTGGTTGAGATTTTTATTCGGAGATCTATTCAAAAAGCTAGCAGTCTAATAGAATTAAAACAGTTTAAAAAGGATCTACGCCCAACATCTCTTCTTGACTCGAGCTAGGTCGCGGTGATTATTGTTTTGTGGATTTCTGAAAATAAGAATAAATGGTAAATAATTTTCTTCTTTTTTTTGGTTCGGTTTTGTGTAATATTAAAAGTTACGTTTTCCGGAATTCACATTACAAGCCCCCCCCCCCCCTGTAGATCCGCGCCTGCAAGAGGTTATTAACGTTATTCGGACACAATCATTAATTTATTGACATGCAATTGACATTTCATTGCAGAAAATAAATGAAAGATAAAAAAAAATGTATAGTAGGTCTACCTAAATTTGACGTTGCAAAATAAAAATGTAATCGAGCCCTAATTGTAAATAAGAATGAAAAAAGAAACAAGACGAGAATCAGCAGCAAGAAAGAATGACGTTTGTGTATAAATAAGGGTTAGAAATACCGTAACAAAAATGTAAACCACTATGACTCTGTGGGGTGGTCAACCCCAAGTGAATGTGAATGAAAAGTGAAAACCAACCCCTGCCATTGAGCGATTCTATTATGAATGGGGTGGAACACGGAAGTGCATTCTGCACCTGTAGGGTTGTGAGGTCAATGCACCCTCCCTTTTCGACCCCTTGACCCAAAAACGCACCCTCTTGCACGCCGTCACGACCGTTTGATTTATTGTTTATACATTTCAAAGCAACGTATTGCAGTTGTTTCATAAATTAGACTGTGCCATTACTATTTTTTTTTGGTTTTTAGTTGCGACACGCTCTTGTATGGCTGGATTTTTCAAGTGTAACTTCCAATGGGAGTTTCTAGAAATCTTCTGGATTGGTAATTGGTATTCTTTTGGGTGACGTAAACTGGGGGTGATCTACTCGATGGATTTGAATGAGATTCGGCATGAAGGTTCATAAAAATCATTCCTCTGAACATATTTTTTTTTCTTAGTCAAAACTAAAAAAAACAATTGCAGAACTGCTCAAAGTTATTAATATACACATAAATATACCTTATGCTCCTTTTTGTACTCATGCTACACGTTGGAAGTTCTCCACCCACTGCTGCATACAGTGTGACTCCAGACATGGACATTTCAAGATTCTCTCCGGCAACAGAAGCTGGGTTGTTCGGGTTAGCTTGAATCCTACACACCCCAGAGCTATTTAAAGTTCCTTACCTTGATGTTGACTTTGAACAAATGCCACACTTAATCCCCCGGTTGTTATACTTAGTCATACTGGATGCTCTCCTACCCCAGTGGCCTATAAGATACGTCAGCAATACAAAGTGGCTCCAGACATAGACATTTCAAGACTACCTCCTGCAACAGACACTGGTGTGTTTGGGAATCTCTGAATCTTATACACACCCCAGAACTATTCATTCATTCTATTGAGTGATTACGATCCCTCAGTGTCATACACCCCGGGACTACTTCAAACTGTAAAGCTTCTTACCTTGTGTTTCTCCTTGTATTCATGCCGCACACAATCCCCCGGTTGTTCGCAGTCGCACTGGAAACTCTCCACCCCGAGTTGTCTACAAGGTACTCCAGCTGTACAGGGAGACTCCAGACATGGAAATTTCCAGACGCACTCCGGCAAAAGGCCTTGGGTTGTTCGGGCATCGCTCAAACCCATCCGTTTACCGTCGAACGTCATGTTGCGGAAGCACCCCTTGAGGGAGAGATCAGCGGATTTTATGCCTTGACCCAGAGCGCGGGCTCTTTTGTTCAGTTCCATCCCTCCTGAAATCAGACAGAAGGTATTTAATATGAGTAATAAAAATATAAAATAGCCTGAGTTAGTTATGTTGCGTATAAAGATTATTTTGGCTGTGGATGCCATTGATTTGGACAGACGGAGAAGATACCTTATTATCAGGAATAGTCCAATTGGTAGAAAGCTATGAAACGGAAGTTGAAAGTTTCAGACTCAAAATAAAAAGAAATATTTTCCACCACTAGTGTCTAAATATTTGGCATTAGGCCTGTAGCGGATGCACTGCAATAAAAAAAATTTTAGTCCGGGACAAAAATTCTTTCAACTTGATTCCTTTACCAGAAAAGGGTTAATTGGGGTAATTGTAAGAAAGACCGAAAGGCCAAAACTCGCCATTATGGAAAATAAAGACAACTTCATTCTTTTCTTTTAAAAAGTGGCGGCAGTACCCCCCTTGGCGACAATTCTAATCCCTGGCCGACATTTATGTCTCCCAGTTTATATATTATTTCATGCTCTGGAGAAATGTTAAGGCTGACCGAATTACTCTGCCTGCCTGTTGACCATCTTTGTGTGTTTATAAAGAACCGTAGAAACAACTGAAAGCTGCTAGAAGCAACAAGAGATAAAATATCAGGCTAATTATGAGTCACAAACAAATTTGCTTCATTAAAGAACAATTCCTCACACAAATAAATAAATAAATAAATTGGAACAGCTCGCAAGTAGACAGTTCGACAGCTTCGGCACCAATTATATTAGTGAAATTAAAACTTCTTCTAATGATATAACGAAATAAAAGTTCATGCTTATGAAGAGTCGCTTACAAATTCGCATTGAATTTGTCGTAAATATGGCTTTATGAAGGAACAATTCTGCGCTCAAAGAGACTTGTGAATAACTCAGTAGGTAATCCTCGAGCATACCATTCAGCACCATGCTTTCTCTCCTATAACTCTACAATTTCTCTCGCAAAAGCCGGCTCTTACTTCATTAATTATGCATGATTTCGTTAGTTGCTTGAGTAAAACATAGACTGTGTATTTCGGAGACCGGCATAAGCATGCTAATGATCATTATTATATAAGACGGAGCTTTTCAGTGGAAATGATGACTTTCTCTCTAGCTTTTGCTTTTTCTATCTTATTTTCGAACGTAGTTGGCACAATTTTTGACTTTAAGAGTAGGTACTGTTTGGTAAAGAGAAGTGGGTGAGTGATTCAGGCACGTAGCAAGGAGTTTTGGAAGGGGGGCGGGGGGTACAATTTTTTTTTAAATCCAAAACCTAATGCAAGCCTTATATGTGGCTTGAAGGGGGCCACCCTGTTACTTGGGTGACCACAGGAAGGGGGGTTTCAACCCCCAAATCCCCCCCCCCCTCGCTACGTGCCTGGAGTGATTGAAGGAAAAACAGAAAATATTGAGTCTTTTGTATTTCCTGATGTTTTCCCACCATCGCTTAAGAAGTATCCTAATTGAGGCTTTTCAAACGACGACGGGAACCTCCTCAAGGGGAATATAACGAATCAGCAGTCCCCGACTAAGCAGCGGCATAATCAGAGGGTCTGGAGGCAAGTCTGGAGTTGGAAGCTTGTCTATATAAAAAGCCACAGCAGCCCTAGGATGACTGTGACGTGGTGAAAAGTTGCAGCCACTGAATAAGCAACGACTACTAGGGTACTCTTTTGTCCTGGGCATGGACGCATATAAGGGGGGGGGGGGCAGGCGGGGTAGCTGCCCCCCCCCCAATTTGTTACATCTATTGTAAATTAATTTATTACGCTCTGATTTAATCGATCCTATACATATGTTTTTCCTATTTTGACCACAACTACCCCCTCCCTCCCCCCAAATGGACTGGACCAATCCCTGGTCCTAGGATCGGGAAAGTGATCCCGAAGGCGGAGGAACTCAATGAAGAGACAACGGCATAAGGATGCAGAAGGCAATGAGAAACTACAGCATTACAATTCCCTAGCACAGTCATCATGGCTAAGTACATTCGATACTTTACATGGTTGACTTCATTGGAGAGTCCAAAGTACAGCATCTACGTGCCTACAATTGTCATGATGATCACCATTCTTTAATAGAAGAGGCATTCGAAGAAGAAGAAGACTTGAGAATTTTATTTCTGTAAAGATAATAAGCATGTGCTCTTTTTCATATTCATAGGTAACCAATTACTTTAAATTGTTAATTTTATTCCAGGCCATGAGCAAAAGCTCGAGAAATGTAGGCCCTACATGAAGCGCATCGCGCTTGAAACTATGAGTAGGCCCGAACTTTTATTAATGAATAAAAACTTGTTCTCCTGAAAATGCTCAAACTATTATGAATATAACAAAAAAGTATGTTCCAATTACATGAAGTTAAAGCTTATACTTCATTTCATGAATTTGCCTGTGATTCCAAAGTCCAACAACAATACAAAAGGATAAATAGACGATAGACTCAAAATTGAATTTAGAAACCATTATATAGGCGCTAACTTTTTGACAGTCAGTCCCAAAAGGGTGTGAGAAAAAGAGGGGTCGGTTAATACCTATGGGAGATGAATTCCAAGTGGGCAGGGGGCCCAAAAGTGGTGAAAGTTTTGCGGTAGAGTGGGGGCCCATGGTTTCCGCTATTTATCACATTCTATTCACAGTCCATTTTACATTTTATTTCGCGAATCCGACAGCTCTGTGGCAGTTACTTACTTCTTACTTTTTGCTCTTCTGGATGCCTAACGATTACTTTGTTGTTGGGTTATAAGCGTACAAAGCGGATTATTATTTCAGGCTGTGACGAAACCTAAAAATATATAATATATAAAATAACGTTAAAATAATAATGAAATAAATACTATGTCACTGTTTCATCACGTAATTCTGGTCGCGAAAGCCTTTGTATTTACTATGTCACTGTTCATTATAAGCTTTTGGAAGTATTAAAAACTTTTGAAATAAGTAGTCAGTGAATAAAACAGAGTTGAAAGAATAAGAGTGAATAAGTACAGTCATGCGGCTCTATATGGATAATAAAAGAACTGGAAGATGAAACATCTAAATACAACCGACATTTGACAGAAACATTTAAGCGGCAGAACGGGTAAAAGCTGGGGTAGGCTTCTCTTCTGATCATTAGATGGATACAGTGCAAGATAATAACCCGACAGTGAGCCAGATATTCTGTAGATATACATACGGGTAACACCAGAACTAAAGATGGAAAACCTAATTACAACCGACATTGGATGGAAAAAAGTTAAGTGGCAGAATGGATAAAAGCTGGGCCAGGTTTCTGTTTAGATGGAAACAGCAGAAGCTAAAAGGTTGGCAGTGATTCAAACTTACAATAGAAAGTCAATAAGTACAGTCATGCGGCGCTATACGGATAATACAAGAACTAAAGATGGAAAATCTAATTACAACCGACTTTGGATTGAAAAAAGTTAAGCGGCAGAACGGAAAGAAGCCGGGGCAGGTTTCTGTTTGGATGGACACAGCACAAGATAAAAGGTTGGCAGTGAATCAAACATAAACTGGATTAGCGTAAAAACAAAAAAGGGACATTTTCATCGGGTGACACAGGTTGAGCGCTCACAATAAATTGCATTTCTACTGTCTCGTTCTGTCGTTAGCCAATACAAAACAGTCAATGTATCGGGTTTTTGTGATTTTTCGCTGTTTGATGCGTCTCTTTATATAAAAAGAATTGTTTAATAGAGATGTCTTGTGTCGAATTTAGTAAATACAAAGTTGACAGGAACAATTAAGTGCCCATCACATGATTGATGCATTGATTGATGATCGCCTTGGGGTTGTTCCTTGTAGACCAAACGACGTAGATCCCTTGAGACCTGACCTTGACCTAGACCAGTAGTTCCTAATCAGTGACGGTCTGCGGACCACTCAGGCCGACAATGTGCCGCTGTGGATCACCCCTTACATCTATTTTTTTTTTTTTGCACATGCTTTTTATCGGCTTTACCGCGTTGGCAGTGCCAACAACCAGCAGAGGCATAGTGTGACCGCCGCTTTACTTATCAATCATTTTACTCACCTAGGAACAGCATGTCACCCAGATCCAAAAACCTATTCCCACCAGGCGCCAACTGCAGCGTCGACGTTCTTCTATCGACAGAGATCTCCATGAAGCTGGGGCTGAAGTGAACGACAACAGCGTGCCATTCACCGTCTGCAATCGTTGCATCGCTGATGAGTTCTGTCGCTCCGTTACCCTTGTCCACCAGAAGCCGCAGATGTTTGTCCACGATTTCTACCCCGACATAGTCAGAGCGCGAAGAAACCCCGGTGTTATACAGCAGAAGACCGTTTTCGGCTGCTGTTTTAACTTCCAACTCCCACCTGAAAGGGATAGAAGGTTTAAAAGGTGTTTTTGTTCACTTTTTTATTTTGGAGCATATGCCTACAGAGGTACAAGTAGGGCCTACTTCAATCTTTGGGCTATGCCAACAATGGTTTCCAATGGTGTGTGCGTGTCTGAAGTCATAGCCATTGCGGCTCTGGCCCTATAAATACGCCGTTCGACTAATAGGGTGTCTATAGGCTGTCGGTGGGAGAAGTAGCCGTCGTTGACAGTGGATAACTAGCCAACTAGGTGACTAAGTTGTCTTCCGAGCAATGTCTCCATTCTCAGAGGTGAAGACGCAAAAATTCTTAATCTGTACCTTCTCGGGGTTGAGAAGGAAGCGCGTATCGGCGAATGAACAGATAGGAGACCATGTTTGAGCCGAGATAAGTGAATAACACAGTCTATCTATGCAGAACACTCTTTTCTCCTGGGTTTGGGAAACTAGCCCTAAAGGCAGAGAATGCGCTCTATGGAGCTGTGAGTCAATTTAGGGGCGAATAAATAGATTGTAATCCTCTTTGACCCAATCCGAGTGTTCTCATGCCAGAGTTCCAGAGGCAGGCAGGTGTTCTTGAAAAGACCTGGTTAGGAGAAACCTTACAATATTATGATAGTAAATTTATATTAAACGTTATATTTAGTTAGAAAGCAAGACTGGCAATATTGTTGTTTAGTAAGGGCCAAACGAGAAGAAATGATAATGGAAGAAGCTAGTGAGCAGCATAGGATGGGATACAAACAAAATTTATAGACCTGCGTCCTGAAAATTCTAAAAACTTGCGAATTTTCCCCAAGAATAAATTGTAATATTACAATGGGAACTTGATTTTCCCTACATGTATAGAGGCTTTACGCAAAGTTAAATAAATTCTCCATACCTCTAATAGGCTACTTGAGAGCAATAAAAAGCAAAATATGCTAAATAAGGTAGCTAGTAGGTTAACAATAATAGTGCAATAAGTGTTTTTGCATTAAAAAATATTGTAAATATTAAAAAATAAGTAAATGTGATTGTTTTTAACTATGGATTACGCCGTTGGGGTTCCAAACTGACACGCGAATAATATTATTAACGAACTAAAATAAAAACTACCTGTAAAAGTAAATAGAAATAAAAAGAGAAAAATAAACTTAAATTTAGGTGCTAAGGAAATAAAATTTTCACGAGAGGGAGGGGGGGGCACAAAAACGGTTTCTTGCACTTGTAATAATAAGACCTCGGGCACTCCAATCCTAAGTGACGGGAAGAAATATTTTTTCCCCTACGAAATTATAATAATTTCGAGAGGTTCAAATAAATATACTAATGCATTAAGGTCAGGTAGAGTAGTGGTTCAGACTCCGACATTCACCCGATAGGTGGTTGGTTCATGTAAAGCAGGCGGTCCTAGTTGAGGGGAAGAGAGGGCTTTATAGCCCTAATTCCGCTAAGTTGGGTTAGTAGTAGAACGAAAAGACAAAATTTAATAAATAAATAAATATCGACTTTTTTGTTGTTCTATTACTAAGCCAACCTAGCGGAGTTAGGAAAGCCCGGGACCGCCTGCTTTACATGCCCTCCGAAGCATGGCCAGAAAATATAGCAAGTGTGAGACTCGAACCAACAACCTTTCGGGTGAAAGTTGGAGTCCGTTCCACTACTCTACATGTCCTGACTTGTCCTTTATTCATTTATCTATTAAAATAAGTTTTCAAAAATCGTCAAGTAGCCTATTGTTGTCATATGTTAAAAAACTGCATTATAAAATAAGCGTGGTGTGTGGCTCACCAACTTGGAAGACTTTACATTTGTTTGCATATAAGTGCAGGTCAAAACCTGCATCAGTCACTAGAGCGTCCATCTAAGAACGGGAAGATGCAGAGACGAGGCCCGAGGGGAGCGACTACTTTGGTGTAGAGGTCAGCATTCCACCCCACCACTGGTTCGAACCATATTCCCATCTAATTTTCCATATCTTCTTTTCTCTAATTCCCCTGCCTTTAAATTATAAATCATTACCTGGCTCCGGTCCTGGCGATAGGATTAGCAACGCTCATAAAGGCGCCATCCTCGATAAAGCTAAAATCCCGATCGACACCTGCCTCGAACTCGGGCGAACAGGTCCATGTGACACCGTGCACATCCACTGCCCCATTTCTTTCCCGCGCCTTTTTCAAAACATTAATCCCGTTGTAGACGACGTCTGACAGACAGCCCCGGAGAGGGTCGTGGTGACCGAGAAAGAGTTCCGAGAAGTCACCCTGGCCTCCCAGGAAGATGCCGTAGTGGATGTTCAGCTCGAAAAAACGGCCTGGAAGTTTCTCTCTGAAAAAAAAAAAAAGATTGGAGAGTGATAGAGAAGTAATGAGGAACGAAACGTATCACATTCTGTATGTACAATAATATTCCAAGGGAAGAGAGCTCCTGGCAAAAGAAGAACATCTTGGCAGTAGTTTGGCAAGAGTATGACTTCCCTATTCAGAGCAGCAGTCTCCAAGGCCCAAATTGCCATGATGATTGCCAAACTCAGATAGAAGAGGCATTTAAAGATGGAGAAGAGTAGTAGCCTAGTGTCTTGTAGGTCTCCAGCATTTTGACTCAGTTTATCCCAATTCGTTCATTTGGGTTTTATTAAGACTATATTTCATAGTAAGTTTTAATAAAACACTGATTCATTGTTGGTTCCCCAATCCGTTCAGTTCGGATAACGAAATTCATTGACTTACGGTAGTTCACTCCTATCAGTTCATCTTGAACATCAAAATTCGCCTTTATAATTATATTATCGGTTTTTAGTTTATCCATGTGTGTTGGTGTTACTCTAGATGATGCGCTGCACCGATTAAATAATCTTTAAGCGTAACCGAATTTAGCTAGAGAATCAAGAAAAATATGTATACTTGGCGGGATCCGAACACACAATCTGTGCGTTGCCGCGGCAGTGCTGTAGCGGTAACACGATACCACAGGAGGGCATAGATCGTGGGTTCGAATCCCGCCAAATATACATATTTTTCTTGATTTTCTAATTTCGTTTCTAAAGAGGCGTTTGGCTCTTCAACCTTCATTCATTTTAATAATGACTATTATTTACCTAGTAATAATAAAATTTATAATCTTTATACGTACTTAATTCAAACCTTAATTGAGTTTGGAAAAAAACATGGCATACAGGGAAATGAAATTTCTTAAGCCCATTCGGTAGTGTGTTCCAGCCTTAAGCATTACAAATTCTCCCCAAAACTTTTCAATTTATGTTTAAGGACTAAGGGTTGGTAATCAACTTTGGGGAGAAGCGTATACCTGCGACCCGGGGGAGGGGGTAGCGTTCAGTGAAATCCGTCAGCAAGTGATAAGGGTGCGAAGGAGGAGGGGGGGGGGGTGGTTGAAATCGAAATTTGCAAATTGCCTATCTACTTTCGTGACATTATCGGCGCCCCGGATCAGATTCGGAGACGTGGATATAGATTTCTTTCATTAAATAAGTTAAATTTAGTTTACGTAAAAAATTTGAGATAAACCGTAGTTCATATTAAATATGTTTTTCGATTACCACTACTGTGGCCGATTGGTGTTAGTTCTGGTCACATACTATGTATCATAATGTAGATGAACATTTCTTCTACATTGTGACACCACATTTTTTGCAACAGCAACAACTGCTGAGCCTCTGAGACGTCGAGAACTCTACGTGGTTCCGCTGTAGATGTCGGCCGCAGATGTTGACGAAACGTATGGAAGTACGCTTTCTGAACGACCACGGCCTATCATCCCGGATTCTACTGATTCGTCTCGTAACTCCGGCCGCGAAAGCCTTTGTAATTATATTGTCCACTAGGTTGGCTTAGTTATAGTGCAAAAGTCAGGTAATTTATTTACTAAATTTGTAACATCTACGCTAGCTATTAGACTTAGCACACAAATCGGGCCACAGCGTTCAATTTGCTCACACTTCAGGTTGCTGCAAATCAATATCAGCAACAAGAAGCAATGTGTTTCCACAAGCTATACGAATAGCTTACCATACAGGTTATCATCCTGGCTTCGAACGGGCCCCAAGTCTTCTACGATACTTGAGACTTGTCGCGTTAATGAAGTACACGAATTTCGAGTTTATGCCTCAATATCGACAGGCAAAGTTCCGGAACTTTGACTATAATTACTGTTGCTGTCGAATCAGCAGTTTGCCGCGGCGGCTTGTCAATTGCCCAAGTTTTGAGGTGGAAATGAGGTATTCAGCTTGTACTGTGCCCCTGCTTTTGTGCACTATAATATAAACACTTTGATCGGTTAGAACGTTAGTTCTCATTAACAGTAAGCTACCACACCCACCGACATGCCAGCAGCTATTGTCTTTGAGAATATTTTGAAACTTACAAATCTCGTTTTTAAGAAAGAAAGAAAGAAAATTGTCTTTATTTTCCATATGGGCGAATTTCGGGCCTTTCGGCCCACTCTTAAAATTAACCCATTTAAGGTCCAATCATATGGAAAAAAGCGTAAAGGGTGTAAAAATCCAACTGATAAAACAGCAAAACCGAGATAGTTCAATTAACTTACTTAGTTACGTGTAAATTGTCGATGGTCAAAACAAAATCGGCGTCGGTCCGTTTTATGTTAACTTGGTGCCATGCCAGGTCATCCAACTTTAGACCGCGTGCTGAGGAAACTTCGGACTCTCCTGCACCGAGATTTATATGAACCTGCAAAAAAGAAAAGGAAATTTAATTTGGTTAATTTTTTTAAGATACAGTATACTTTAGTATACTAAAGGGGCAAAGACAGATTAAAATTACTGAGATAATAGTTTCATGGAAAATAATTATTCTGCGGTTAAATTTCGGTTGCCTCGACTTTCCCTACCCGAAAGCGGTGAAAGCACTGAACTGATGGATACGATCATGGCCGTGCCCAGGGGGGTGGTCCAAGGGGTCCGGACCCCCCCCCCCCCCCCGATATAAATGTTCTTATGTAAGCCTGTATTGTTTGAAGGATTTATACATTAATTCATTACTAATTACGTAAAAAAATAATTTTGGAGCCCCCCCCCCCTGAAATCAAAATCTGGGCACGGTCTTGGTTACGATTGCTGTTTACTCTAGAACGGGAAAAAATATAATGTAACACAGTAATAATGACAGGGTATGCAATGTATGGGGTACAGAATTATTTTTAATTTTTTTTAGAAATAATGTTTTTCTTCTAAGCCGATACTGCTACTCATGAAATATCAATTGCAGACCTGTCAAGAACAGGATAAATAGAAGAAAATCTGAGAATTTTGATGTAAGATGTTTATCTGTTTCAAACACAACAATTGGCCAAAACGGTTGAATACGATTTGTAGAAATAAAGATTGGTGTAGTAATCCCGATAAAGAATTTCTAGAACTGTGACCAATTTCTGTTAGTGTATAATTCTCTTATGTATATCATAATGTAGAAGAACATTT
This sequence comes from Psococerastis gibbosa, assembly GCA_963971405.1. Classification (NCBI taxonomy): domain Eukaryota; kingdom Metazoa; phylum Arthropoda; class Insecta; order Psocodea; family Psocidae; genus Psococerastis; species Psococerastis gibbosa. Next base: position 16,102,398 of record OZ020485.1, read on the forward strand.
CTGCTAATTTAACGGCTAATTTGGCGGCTTTACGATCGATATTTCCTGTGAAATTTGACTTTGCACAAAAAACCAGTAAAGGAGGGGGGGGGGGATACTCTGATTGTCTTTTATTTTTAAAAAATCACGCACAATCATGATCTACATCTGCAATCAGGTCATCATTCTATAATTACATGAACAGACATAAAGAAAGATCGAAAACACCTTAGTACCGTATAGTGGTGTTCATAGAGTATGTCTGAGTCGAAGAAGTTACTAAAGATGAAAATGAAAGAGAACAAGAAAACGAAGCGGAAAAGTTTCTTGAAAATAATAAATACACTAATATCATTGATCAGCGAGTTAACGGTCCAAAAAACAACATTAATGTTCTGCAAATGTTGAGAAAACATACAAAAATGCGGTTTGTAACCCAAATTGTTCTCGCCGAAGCGGAACAATTGGTAGCTAGCCTAGAAGCTGCAGCGAGAAGAATGGGACTGTCGATTAACTGTGACAAGACTATGTACATGCGCATGGGAAGAGAAAACCCTAATCAGGTCAGCAGATTCGAACAAGTGAGCAATTTCCGATATCTCGGTTCGATCGTAACCGATGACAATACCACCAGCGCTAACGTCAAAAGCCGAATAAAAAGTGCCAATGCGGCTTATTTTCAGACAAGACAACTTTTTAACTCCCGACTTCTTTCATGCTCCACAAAAATACGGTTATACAAAACTCTAGTGAAACCTGTACTTCTATATGGCGCCGAATCATGGACATTGACTGATCGGGACCGGAGAATGCTTTCGGTCTTCGAAAATAAAATCTGGCGAATCCGATGCAACGCCGAAATCCATCGGCTCTACAATGCCCTCGGCGTCATTGACGATCTTAGAGCAAAAAGGCTACAATGGATGGGACATGTGCACCGGATGCCGGACCACAGACCCCCAAAGGCCGTGTGGGAAGCAATCCCCCGCGGAAGAAGACCAAGAGGAAGACCAAGGCGAAGATGGGCGGACCAGTTCCAGGAGGACCTCCTTCGAGCTGGCGTCGAAGCAGCAGATTGGACAGCGGCTGCTGAGGATCGGCAAAGAAGGAGGGAAATCGTCAGAGCGGCCAAAAGTCCCCCTGGGCTGATCGCGCCTAATTAAGTAAGTAAGAAGTAAGTAACCCAAATTAACTTTTTCCTCTCAAATGGAATACAACAAAAAGGGGAAAGCCCATTCAATTGAATATTGTGTTATATTGTATGTACTTGTCAAAGATACTTAAGATGAATGATAAGACGACAATAAAGCAGAAGAGTTAACACAGGTTAACACATATAACATTATTGATCGGCAACAATTAACTCTTTGTGAAACTGTTTTGGAAAGAGGCAAAAATGCATGACTGCGCCATTTGTGTTGGAACAGTCAACGTGAATTTGCGGTTGCGACCCCAATTAACTTTTTCCTCTCTAATGGAATACAACGAAAACTGGAAGGCCCATTTAAATGGATAGCGTCCGATCCCCATTACCAGATTAATTCATTTCCTTCCCCCTCAACATAGGATTGTGTGCAATAAAGCGTACGAATTTGTCTTTTTTTTTTAAATTCACTGACTAAATAGCGTATAGAATTTAATTGTTATTTTAGACTCTAAAGGATCCATCACGTACGTTATTAGCTTACCAGTGTAAATAAATAAATAATTACTTTTCGTTTTGTTACAAAGATAAACAAGGACGCACACACGAATTTCGTTGAGAGTATAAATCCCGTAGAAAACTGACAGCCCAAAATGTAATAGGCTACTTCTTATTTATTATTCTATTAACTAAGCCATCAAGTCATTAAAATATTGGTTCGTTTAAGTTGTAGAAGATTACTTTATGCATCATATGATAGGGCATTATTAATTTTATTTTTGCAGTTTTTTCATAGTAAATATTCTATTTTACGCGAAATTATAGCCCTCAATCATTTTTATGAAAAAACTATGACACCTAAGGGTAAGTCGAGTCGAGCTGACACCTGCATTAATGTGTCAATGGTAGGCATATCTGAGCCTGCCCATTGTCGCTTATAGCCGGTGTGGGTTTACATTGAGGAGTAGTACCAGTATAGCAGTCGCCAAAGATTATACGGAAACAAAACTGTTTGCTTACCAACGCCTATTTTCAGAATTTCCGCCGTTAAGCAATCCTGTCAGCCTGGGGGGGGGGGTGAGTCTGAGACACCCTAGAGGCTAACTCCTTCCCCGCAGGGAGAAGGGGTGTTGACTGACAGGGTGACCAGGGCGCGACCGGCACTTAGACTGGCTGCTAGCCCCAACGCGTTATCACCAAGTTTGATGCAGTTTTCGATAGGCTCATTTCTGTCGGATTTAACTTGGTATGGCCTTAGGTATGTACGAATACTATTATTGTCTGAATCGGAGCATCTAAGGCGCCCATTCCATTGACCGGCTAGGGCTATTTCCAAAACGGTGACGTGGTAGCAGACACTCAAGACTTAGGTAGTGTCTCCACCGACATCGCATTGCAGATTGCAAGTGACATTGATGGAAATGTTTGTTTTTCTTTTTATAGAAATCTATTAAAATGTTTGTAATTAACATATCCCATGAAGCCATTTTTTAATTTTAGTTTGTTTGTTTGTGATTTTATTGTATGATCATTGATCAATTTTAACTATGGCATAGAGGAAAATAAACATTTCCGTCAATTCTGCAATGCGAGGTCGGTGGAAACGCCACCTAAGTCTTGAGTGTCTGCTACCACGTCACCGTTTTGGAAATAGCACTAGCCGGTCAATGGAATGGGCGCCTTATGTCTATGAGAATATTTTGTGAAGGCCGACATATTTGACTTCGAGATTTCCGTGGATTTACACGTTTTGAAGTCCCGAGAACCCAAGAACGTCGTTCTTACGAAATGTCTGTTTGTCAGTCGCTCTGTCTGTTCGTCGATTTCAGAGCAAACTTCTCATTGGATTTTGAAGAAATTTAGTACTGTATCTTCTTATTTTTTTATTTTTCCTCGCTTTTATCCCTATAATAATAGGGGCAGCAGGTTCTCTTCCACTACTTGCAATTCTGTGCTTCAGCTGCAGTTGCTCCTACAATTCTGAGGTCTTGGCGAACTTCAGCTTCTACCGTTAGCCTGGGCCATCCTCGTCTTCTTTTTCCCTCAGCTTCAATACGTTTTATCCGCTTTATCAGGACATCAGGCTGACTGCCTTCTTTCGAAATTTAGTATTGTATGTCGATTCATAAAAATCATATCTCTCGGGACAATTTGTTATTTTGGGTAGCTCAATTTTGGGGGGTTTTACAAAGAAAAAAAAGAGTCAATTTTCATGAAAAATTGTTAAAAAATATTTTTTTCATGTGAACCTTTCCATCCATACTTTCTTCCTTCCGATATTTTTTAGGTATCAAATAGAGTAACAAAACCCAAAGAATGCCTTGACTTGAATAAAAATTATTTGTTGATGAAATTATTTACAATTCATTACATACCCTGCCATTATTACTCTGTTGTGTAGTAATGCAATCGTCCTATCAATCAGTTCAGTGCTTCGGGATGGGGAAACTCAAGGCAACCAAAATTTAACAGAGGACAGTTATATACCATACAACTATTTCTTATAGGTCCTATTTACAAATCTCATTACTGTACTTTGTAGGGTGTATCCCGCAAGCGTCTACGTAGGCATGGGAGCCCTAATTGAATTCGATGATTTGTATTTATTGAGTAGAAAGAATTTTTATTATTATTTTTATTATTATTATCTATCTCGGTACCTATTCCAACTGTCAAATTGGAAAGCGCTTTCGGTTTCACTCGTACCAGTTCTATATTTATGATCAACCTATGCACGGCGATATCGTACAGTACCACAGTATTCCTAAGGCGCGGTTTCCACCGACCTCTAAGTGCAAAATATACATACGGTGACGTGGTAGCAGACATTCAAGACTTAGGCGGGGTTTCCCACGACCTCTCATTGCACAATGCACATGAGATTGACGGAAATTTGAATTTTTCTATTTATAGAAATCTATTAAAATGTTTGTATTTAACATATCCGATGGCGCCATTTTTTAATTTTAGTTTGTTTGTTTGTGATTTTACTCTATGATTATTCATCAATTTTAACTATGGCATAGAGTTAAACAAAATTTCCGTCAATGTCATTTGTATTCTGCAATGAGAGGTCGGTGGAAACCCCGCCTTTATGAATGATATCTGCTACCACGTTACCGTATGTGTATTTTGCACTTAGAAGTCGGTGGAAACCGCGCCTTACCAAGTTGGGACTAGACTGAGCTAGTATGTAAACTTAGCACTAAACACACACTTATAGGCCCTTTCAGTAGTATTCTACATCGTAGTAAACTATTCATGAGCGTGATTAACTTTCATGCAAAATAATTCAAACCGTCCAGTCCCCAAAAACGGGGGGAGGGGTTGACGAAGGTTTAAAAGGGCAATAGACTAAAAGCTCAGGTTGCAACAACTGCTGCGTAACACGAGAGGGTTGAAGTTCGCCTATCCTACCCATTTTGCAACCCTCATTAGACCTACCTCGCGGATTCTGTATGTTTTCCCCGGAAAATTCATGAGCGTGAAAAATGTGTTTCTATCTCGTATGTTTAACCGCGGAGCACTCTTACGGGAAATATATGGCGAAATTCCGCATTTTAGAGGCATACTACGGGGTTATTTGCCGGTCTGTATTAGTCTAGTATCGTACCTCGTATCTCGCTAAATGCCTAGAATTCCTTTAACGTGCTGGAGATTTCATTAGGTTGGTGGTAAAAATTTCGGGCTAGTATTTAGGGATTTACCCAGGGTGCTAAGAGTTTGTTTAGGATTTTGGCCAAATGAATATTTTCTTATGAGGCCGTTTGGTAAAATTTATTTACAACGTCGTGATGATTGCTATAAACTATATACGTACATTTACTGTACTTTGAGAACGTTCGAAGTATTCTAGTAAAACATCTTGTAGTATGACATGACCTCGGTGGCAATGTGGTAGCGTGCTTGTACTTGTGCGAGTCTCTACACACCTTGCGGTCGGAGACGTGTCGTAACTCGACACAAGTACCTATTAGTTTACTTAGTGAGGCGACTGAAGAGGTTAACCGGATACGTTCATTAAATTGTTTGTATGCGTTTAACCTTTTATTAAAAAAAAAAAAAAAAAAAAATAGTATGTAGTTGGTGGCCTGTACTTCGTAGAAGACAGTGCCAATGGCCCTAAGACGTATTCAGAAATTAGAAACAGCCATTTTTTACCGTACATAAGTGCCTTATATCCCAATGGGAAAATGGTTAATTGTTGGTTAAAAAATGAATAAATGGACGTGTATTGAATATACAAAAACCAATTTATACACAATAATTGTAAGGCCGCACTAGTAGACCTATAAGAATTTTCTCTGCCCTAAAACTATGGCAGTCATAAGCAGTTTAGTATAAGAAAGGGCCAGTGGCCCTAATTACGCTGTTGAATGAAGACGATTTATTATTATTATTATTATTATTATTATTATTATAAGCTAAACAATGCTTAGACATTTTTAAAATTTTATTAAACACCCAATTTCTTTGACATTCACTCATCTACATGATAGAACTTTCGAAATTTAAAAGATCCGTAAGATTTTCCATATATATACCAAACGTCGGAAAATTTCCTTTCAACCCACCTTTATAAACGATTACAGTGAAGGGAATTTTGAAAGAAATCCTAAACTCGCTTTCCATCTTCGATTTCGCCTGAACCTTTCACATTTTTTTATTCAATTTTGGAATTAAAATCTGATGCAGCCCAACAAGTAAGAATAGAAAGTGGAAAGTAATCATTCCGGGGAGTGAGGTGGGGCGGGGGGAGAGTTCCTATTTGAATCTGTCACCCATGTTATCGTGTTCTTTTCCTTCAGAATTTTCCCTCCCAAAATTTCCCGATCGGACTTTCCGTCGTTGCTTCAATTCAGTTTTGACATTTTTCAACTTTTTTTTCTCGAGGTAGAAAAATGTGCCCAATATATTTTGGAATGGAATAGGAAAATTTTTCCAGCGCCTTCCAGCGTTTTATACAATGTATTATGACTCAATTTCTTTTGCCGAGATTTGTTCATTTGTTTTTGCCAGAACTTAAGAATAGGGCTGCAGCAGGCAATTAAGCACGAACAGCTGATTTTTTTCAATAGATATTCCCACACAATAATAATAACAATACTCTTCGTCTTCAAGTTACAGCCGGCAGGCTGGATGACAGCTACATGTGGCATGATGTCTCCATTTCCCTTGATCCTGGTCACTGGCGACTTCAAGCCCGTAGCCATGGGGGAGTGGGGGGGGGGGGCTTATTGGGCAGCAGCAACTTTACTTCTGTTTAAAGCATAAAACCTCACTATTTCGGACCTATTTTTTCAAAGAATTTTCCCCGGGGGAGACCCCCGGTCCCCCTGTTTGTAGCGATATGAACTTGCATTCCCTTGCAAGCTTTCCTGCTGTTTTACCCCACTGATTTGCACTTACATTTTCAAATTTTTCCCTCGGGGGAGACCTCCGGGAGTCCCTCTTTGTTACATTGTAGTATTATATATACCATATAATACTACAATGTAATGAGTAAAGCAATGCCTTTATGCAATTAAGTCAGCTCACAGACATGTTCGGTTAGATAGTTGTGTAGTTGTGCTAACCTGTCTAGCAACACGAATCATGTCAATTAGAGCATAAGTAGAGGATTTGGCATTTACTGAACTTGTCGGGGCTTGTGGTCCAGCGGTTAAGACGACGCCCCGGTTAGGCGTAGATCGTGGGTTCGAATCCCGCCAAGCCCAGTTATTTTACATATCCTCTAATTTCGGTTAGTCCCTCTTTGGTTTAAATGCAATATTATTTTATGAATAAGCATTATTATTATTATTATTATGTCAGGGCATGTAGAGTAGTGGTACAGACTCCAACTTTCACCCTAAGGTTGTTGGTTCAAGTCCTACACTAGCTACATTTTCTGGCCATGCTTCGGAGAGCATGTAAAGCAGGCTGTAAAGCAGTTGGGTGTAGGAGAGGGTTTTATAACCCTAACTCCACTAGGTTGGCTGAGTAATAAAACAAAAAGGCAATAATGTAATACAATACAATAATGCCATGTTACAACGTTTTCTTCAGTCCATATCGCAAGGCAGGGCCCGTGCGCCTTATACTATCTGGCTCTGGAGGGGGGGGGGGGGTGGAGTGTGTACGGGGTGGTATACTTTTATGGTGGTGGTAGTTTGGTCTTTATCCATTGTGTAACTGCTCATTTAAAACAATTGAAGTTTTTTAATGACTTTATTTGGATTGGTAGTTTATTGTAATATGATATGCCTCTATTATATTCAGATTGGTGCTGAGATCTTGTCGTTCGAAAAGTCTGTTGTGTGAAAGGATGTGTGTGAAGCCATCTTGTGTTTTGATTGTTGTACAGATTTTAAATGTTGTTTTTGATTGTGGACTAATATTATTGAGTTTTTTATATATAATTGTTTAACGTCTAGGGCATCCGCTAAATTGTGTAGGTCTTTTGTTGGATATAATGCCCCCTTTATATGTATAATTTTTAGGATTGTTCTTTGTACGGTATTGACTTTGTTCGTTACATTTTGGTAGGCACCTCCCCAGGCTGATATTGCATATGCTAGATGGGATTCCGCTATAGCGTAATAAAAGGATTCTTGTGCAATGTTACGAAGTTGGACAAATGTATAGATAGTTTTTCTTAGTTTGTTGGCAAAGCCGGCCGCCATACCAAGTTGAATCCAGCGGACCAGAGCAGGTTCAAAGCTGCAGATAACTTGGTCGTGTGCACAGTGCCGGTAGGGAAACATGGTAGGACTTGTCCTGGTCACCTCCGAACTAATCGTGTGACTTCACTGCGTTTCCCAAGTGGTTCGGAATCCACTATAATCAGGAGGTCCACTGTCCTATGGGCTGGGGCATAGGACAGTCAAGTCGGGGGCCCAAATATGAGGCCTACGTCGTTATTAACCCGACGAACACTACTTATTACTTAGTTTGTTGGCAACCAGTTGAGTATGGGGTTCCCATTTCAATTGTTCATCTATTATGATGCCTAAATAATTCGAGTTTTCAGTTTGGATTATATTTTTTATGGACAAGTTGTTGGTGCAAGCGTCTCTTTTTGACGAAAAATCAACAAGGTTCCAGGTTTAACGATAATCAATTTTTTTCTAACCACTTAAGTTAAATTCTGAGTTGGCTAGTGTGTATAGATCATTACTCGTATGTATCCGCTATGCAGGTGATACAGGTGTCATCGGCAAAAGCAATTATTGATTGAATCTATTTGTTTCTAATAAATCATTTAAATATAAATTGAATAATAATGGTGCTAATACTGTGCCTTGTGGAACTCCGAGTGACATTATTTGTTCCGAGCTTATTGTATTGTTGATTTTTGTACATTGTTTTCTATTCGTTATGTAATTTTTGATGAGAACCCCAGCTATGCCCCTGATTCCTAGTTTGTTAAGTTTTTCAAGTAGCTGTACGTGGGGTACGGTGTCAAAGGCTTTTTTGAGATCCAGAAAAATTGTCAAACAATATCTTCTTTTTTCGCGGGCTTCGTGGAGCGTTTTCAGTAATTTGTTGATGGCGTCACTTGTGCTCATTTTTTTTTTTCTAAATCCAAACTGATTTTTTGATATAAGTTTAAACTGATCACAGAATGGGTATATTTTCTGGTGGATTATTTTTTCAAATATTTTACTTATGTTGGATAGCAGTGAAAAAGGCCTATAATTATTGATATCTGAGCGGTCTCCTCGCTTGAAAAATGGTATAATGATAGCCTTTTTTAGAGCGTTTGGAAATATTTCTGTATTTAGTGTCTTGTTTATAATATGTGCTAATATTTTCCTGATATTTAATGCTGTAATTTTTTATGTTGCTACAGAAATTTCATCATAACCCACGCTATAGCCTTTTTCATGTTTTTTACTATGTCCTGAACGTCTTCGTGTGATATCGGGGTCAGAAATATAGTATTATGCCTATAACTTATTTCCACATCAGGCGTTGGTATGGTTGTTATACTGTTTGCTAGAGAATGACCAATGTTTGTGAAATATTCATTAAAAGCGTTTGCTGCAAGTCGTGCATCGTTTTTCACGTTTATCTTTCTGTTTTCATGGAGTCTATGTCAGAATGGCGTAGAGGTAACGACTCGGACTATCATCCAGAAGGTGACTGGTTCGAGTCCCACCCGAATGCCAAAATTTTCTAGTGGTACAATTATTTATCTTCTGACTACCATGCTTCGGAGGGCATGTAAAGCCGGCGGTCCCGGCAGTCTTCCCTGACTGTCGACAGGTTAAACAGGAGGCTGTTGATGCAACCTGAAAACTCCTGTACCACGGGTAGTACCACCCCGACACGAATTTACTTTACTTTACTTATGGAGTCTATTTTTTTTTTTTTTTTTTTTTTTTTTGAGCCATTCTTTCCTGAGAGCGCTAGTTCAATGACAATTTTCCATGTTTTTCTTATATCGTTTTTTGACTCTTGGAGTTTAGTTTTATAGTAGTTGTTCTTATTTCCCTTTATTTTAATTTTCAGTGTTTTGCTGAATTTGTTCTTCTGTTTTATTAGTATGCTATTATACGGTTGTCTTTTGCATTGTTCATGGAGTTTATCTCTGTATCTGATATCTTTCACTAAGTCTTCTGTTATCCATGGTTTTAGTGTTTTGCATATTTGCATTGTTTTGTAAGCTTTGTAAAATTCATACTTTACTGCTGTTAAAATGCGTAAAACCCCGCTATTTTGCACTTATAGTTCCAAATTTTTTTCCCCGGGGGAGACCCCCTCTTCGGGTTATATGAAATATAATTTCTATATTATCTAAGCCGTCGTAGTGATAGCGTTACGATTCAGTCCGCATATCTGCAAAATATCATAGGTAAGTCCATGTTCGCACCGAAGCTAAATTTGCCAATAAATTGACGTTTGATGTGCCTACGCTAATATATTTACGAGTAACACAAGAACATCTAAAGAATACACTAGATGCAATTGATTTCTCAAGAAATAAATTTACACTAGACAGGATCACAGTCGCCACAGCCACCCCCGAGAAAAAACCCTGGCTACGGGCTTGCCCCCCTTGACAGTTCACAGGAGCATTTAAATATACTCCTTTTGGGAAAATAAAGTGAAGTGTTTGGAAACCCCCAGTATTAAACCAGTCGGGTCTGATCTCTTCTCAATGCCCCCCCCCCCTTTTGAAAATTCTAAAACCGCCACTGATCCTGGTACGCCCTCTTCAGCTCCACGTATGTTTTAGGGTTTTTGAAATTTCATTGAGTATTACATGGTGGTTTTTATTTTTCCTCTCAAAATCCGATTCTATCTAGTATCAAGCCATTTCATTTCGGGGGGGGGGGGTGGTTGAACCCCCTGAATCCCCCTTGGCTACGGCCTTGGTAGCATGTGACGATAGCACCACATCTCAATTGCTTCCTGTTTTTTGTAGGTGTTTCTCACTTATACAACTTATCTAACAATATTGGCCAGTGACAACGCATGAAAATTTTTAAGAAGCAGCCTCAAGAATTTCGACCGGAGACATGCGAGGCAAGGCGTATAATTCAAATATCGTGCTGATGTGTCTTTAAATTATTTATTTATGACCTTCATGAACTTTGTCACTAAACTTCGCACTTACGTTGTATTTTCTGGGCTGAAAGGTGGGGTGAATTAGATATTTCAAAATTACACACCTATTTATTTGTTTTGGCATGTGGACTAAATAGACTGTTTGAATTTTGCTTTGTTTCCACTAGGTATATTTTACCGGTGTTGAATAGATCTTTTTTTCACGGCGGTATAAGTATATAGGTATTGAAGAGTTGCATTAGAAATGGCTAAGAATTCGGTAAGTGTGTCCATATGTAATAACTATAGAGATATTATAGTATATTGGAGAGTATATTTTCCAGATTTAGTTTATTTGAAATTATTTTATGGGCAACTACATGCTGGAGCATGTCCAACGAGTTGTTCGCGATGTGTTGGTATATTATGAGCTGTGTGAGTTGGAGAGTTGTGTGAGTTAGGGTGTAGTGGCGAACAGCTACCAGGAGCGCACGGGATAGCGAGGTAGCCCAGGGACCGTCTAAAACAGTTTGCACTTTGCCGTTGCCCGTTTCCAATGGGGTGTGTGTATGTGTGTGAGTTACAGGTTACAGGTTACAGGCTACAGGTATCAGGAGCACACTGGAAAACGAGGTTGCCCAGGGGTCGTCTGAAACAGTTTGTCTTTGCCCGTTTCCAAAAGGGTATACGTGCTGTGTGCGTTAACGTGCAGTTGTGAACTGTTATCAGGAGCGCACAGGACAACGAGGTTGCCCAGGGGTCGTCTGAAACAGTTTGTCTTTGCCCGTTTCCAATAGGGTATACGTGCTGTGTGCGTTAACGTGCAGTTGTGAACTGTTATCAGGAGCGCACAGGACAACGAGGTTGCCCAGGGGTCGTCTGAAACAGTTTGTCTTTGCCCGTTTCCAAAAGGGTATACGTGCTGTGTGCGTTAACGTGCAGTTGTGAACTGTTATCAGGAGCGCACAGGACAACGAGGTTGCCCAGAGACCGTCTAAAACAGTTTATCTTTGCACGTTTCCAAAGGGCGTGTTGGCAATAGATTCAACACCATCTGCACAAACTTGGGGTAGTCGACAGCCCAGCTGGCCGCCGTACCAAGTTGAATCCAGCGGACCAGAGCAGGTTCAAAGTTGCAGATAACTTGGTCGTGCACAGTGCCGGTAGGGAAACATGGTAGGACTTGTCCTGGTCACCTCCGAACTAATTGTGTGACTTCACTGTGTTTCCCAAGTAGTTCGGAATCCACTATAATCAGGAGGTCCACTATCCTATGGGCTGGCATAGGACAGTTAAGTGGGCGTCGCTTTATGGGCCCAAATATGAGACCTACGTCGTTATTAACCCGACGAACACTACTGCTACTACCGGGTCGACAGCCCAATATGCCCACTGTGCTCGCTGGAGGAAGACACTGCAGACCACCTCCACCTGGCTTACTGTCCTGCCCTACATGAAATCAACGACAATGACGAACACTTCGAGTCACGAATGTACTGGGAGGCCCGGCGTCAAATGGCTGAGCAGCCATAGGCGTTGGCTGAAAATGAATTAGTCGATACGCTACGCGCGTACCTCAATTAAGAAAAAATAAAAAATTTAAGACAGACCCCGAAGGTACACGAAAAAACAGTTTAATGTCCGAGCACACCCAAAATTTGTCGACAAGTCGTCGCCAATGCCGTGAATGATAGAGTATAAGCCAAGAAGGGAATTGTTTACTGGATTTTGTAAGCTCTTACACGCAACCGAAGTTGTTGTTGGAATTGAGCTATTAAATAATAAATATTTTAAAAATACAGCTATTGTAACTAAGTATAAGTTACGTGTATGTTATTTGTCCTATGTCAACAGTGGAGTGTATATTTGCGTGTGATATTTGGAAGGGCAGTGTAATCTACAGTGTAGTTCTTGACACTACTACACAATGACACAAAGATCCCGACAAATCAGACTAAGGTGTGTGCTTTTTGCTTGTTCTTTATTTAAATAGGCCTTATAGTTAACTTTCGGAACTTGCCGTACTTCTATTCCTTTCGTCTTCAGTATTATTAACTTATTTTACTGACAAACTACGTGTATTGCGCCGTTTTCTTCCCCAGACTTTTCGATTCCAAAATATCCCCCTTAAATAAAATCCATTCTAATATTTTTAGAAAACTTTCCAAGAGCAATACTCGAGGACGTATCTCACTTGCGCTATGTTATTTGGTTATGCACCTTGCTTGGATATTTTGATAACCAAAACCAAACAAAAGGTATGTTTACATTAGTAATGCCAGGCTGGAGGAATATATCGTCCACTGACAGAGCATTTGCACTTCCCTTATCAGTGATCACATCTATCTTATATTATTTGTTTAGTATTTGTTAAGCAAATAACTAATATAAATTTTTCGTTTTTAAATATTTTGAAACATTAATTGCACGCCTACCTTTAGCTAGTAACTTATCAGCAGCCTGATCATGGCGATTATAATACCGGTATTTATTTAATCCCCTGGTGTTAAAAATGTAAACAAGATAATTTTACAATGGAAAGTGCTATTCAAAATTTGTTTGTTTACATTTTTAATACCAGGGGATTAAATAAATACCGGTATTATGATCGCCATGATCAGGCTGCTGGGGTTCATTCTCAAAACTTGCCCCCAGACTGGTCCAGCAATTGTAATTAAAATATTTTATCTATAGCAACATTCCACCAATCTGTGTACTTGATGTATCGCTTAGTCAGTAGGAGTTTGATATTACTCTGCAATTTCTATCCAACTATCTTCCGACCATGGTGTAGGTGTATGTATACATTTGATATATAAGCACTTACTTGTTTATATACTGATATTACTGTTCCCATGAATGCTCCATGAAAGCAGAATCGCCCAACCAGTCACATGCGGGGAGCATCAGGGAACTACTTTGTTGCATTCTTTTTTTTTAAAGTTGTGCAAGTTAACTCATTGGGCGATTCTGCTCTCATGGAATATTCATGGGTAGCCTACTTGATCCGAGCTAACAGTTATATTTAGTTGTTCCCAACAATCTTCGCGCAACTCATTCCACTGCTACAAGACGATTTTCATTCCACAGGTATTATACACCGCATGCCGTATATACATAATTTACGGATTTTTCCATATAGTTCACGTCTTCTACTTTCTCGCATTTCCAAATATACCCATATCGACAACATTAGCGTTATTTATATTGAGAAGGCAAGTTCTTATAATATACTGCGAAATTAAGCATGTGCTAACGTTACTGCGGAAGAAAGAGTTCGAGAACTTGTTTCGTTTTTGGAATGATCATTTTCACTGCGATGAAGATGCCAAAAGAAAGCAGGTGAGTTGCAACTTTTTTTAATCAGAAAAAGGAAGAAATTCAAACTCAACCTTGCTGAGGTTTCTTATAGCCCGTGCGTTTGGGCTTGAAAGCCCTTTCTAGATATTTTAATAGGTCAACTTACAATTTTGTATTTTTTGTAAAAGTACATAATATACAGGTATCCTTCAAGTAAAGGGCGTCCTTTGTTTTCTAAACTAACATATAGCCTTTATTTTGCATTTGTAATGCAGTCATTATTTGAAGAAGGGAATTTATTTCTCCCACTATTAAAGTGAATTCATGTTCTTTGAATTCAAGCATCAGCAGAACTTAGAAGCGCAGTGACGAAAAGACATGTTATTAGAGTTGACAGCTTGCTACTAGGAGGGTCTTCCAATTGCACCATCATTCTGAGTTTCTCTTAAAAGACAGGCTCACTTGGGCTCTTGAATCTTTTTACAATATTTCATTAAAAATGGGGAAGAGTATGTCCTTCTATTTTCCATTTGTATGCAACAACGTCAATGTCATACCGTAACTTGAAATGAATGTAGAATACGTAAATCGACTGTAATGGTAATTCAATGAATATCTATATACTAGGCTACGTAGAAAATTACAAATTCAAAATTTGTTGTTTTTATTGACTTTTTTAAAATTATTTAACAAAGCAAGTTATATAATATTTGGCTCATGTCAGTTGTAGAAGACTACTTTATGCATCATAAAATACAATATTATACATTAAATTTTTGGTATCTTAGTTCTTTCATAAAAATCATTGGGGACTAACATTTCGCGTAAAATAAATTTTTTGGAAAAACTAAAAAGCCAAAAAGATAAAACATGATGCACGAGGTGGTCTACTACAATTTAAATGAGCCAAATTTTTATTAACTTGCTGAGTTCATGACATAAAAAATAAAAAGTATTAAATTTTGTGGCACCAATTTTCTTAGTACGGTAACTACAGTAAATTGGCTTTCAGGAAATAATTGACCACAAAATGCGGAAGTCATACAAATTCATAGGTTATTACGTTGTAACGTGTGCAATAGTGCCTGTGAGTTTTGCCGTTTATTCCATTGTTAAATCAGAAAGTTTCTGGGCTTTACTGAGCTGGATACCACACCGAAAAAACGATCCAAATCACGAGCTGTATGGCTACCTTCAACTGATTCTTTACGTTTTTGGCGTTTTTGGGTGAGTTAAGAAGAAAAGAACCTACTACTATTTTGCATACTGTTTTATACATAAAGTCTAATTGTGTATGTAGATATACTAACTGATGAAGATTAAATTATTTGTGGTGTGTAAATCCTGGCACATATTTTGGAGAGATCGTGTCCCTAATGCTTAGGTCCAGAGGTGAATAGATACAGAAGCCGAGTTTCACGTGATGAGGAGCAAAAAATATCGCCTTCTGCTTGTAAAAATCCAAGGGAAGATAGAAGGGCTGAGAAGAAGAACATCCTGGTTAAAAAACCTGTGGCAGTGGTTTGGCAGGAACACGACTTCTCTCTTCGGTGTAGCAGACTCTAATTGTCATGATGATAGCCAATCTTTGATAGAAGAGGAATTTTAAGAAGATGAAATTTGTGGTATTGTTTTCTGTGAAATTGATTTCGGCGATGTTGACCCATATTGTGGTGATGTCAACGGAATTGTTTGGTCTTGATTATTATGGAGTTTTTTTGTGGAGAGGGAAGGGGGGGGGTATTAACCCCCTCAAGTCCCTCTGTCCAGACTGGTTTCCGAGTGACGATAATCATATCATATCTCCGCAAAATCTCCACAAGAACTTCCTTAAACAACAACGCCGTAAAAATCGACACCGCAGAAACAACCCCAAAATAATGAAGACAAAATATATAAAAATAAATAAAAATCTATATATCTGCTTGTAAAATGCAATAAAAATGAACAGTACAGAAAACAGCGTTACAATACACTTCACAGTGCAACAACGCAAATTTTTTCACAGAAACATCTTCACCGCTTAGGGTAGGATCTTTTCCTCTAAATTGGAAAAAAATGTTTGAAATTATTTCAGGATATGTACATACGATATTACGCTACTTCACGGTTTGATTATGTTATCAACTCAGTTGCAAATTTTGCAAGAAAATTTGGGGAAAATAATGCAATTTGCGAAAACGGATACAAATGGAAAGACAACTAGTGGAAAAAATTTGGGTAAGACTTACAAAATGTCTAACGCAGGCTAAAGCAGCAGAATCTGGGATGATAAGCCGTGGTCGATATGAAAGCGAACCTCCAAGCGTTTCGTCAACATCTGCGGTCGACATGGGCCTTTATTTTCATTATATAAATGACGTGGGAAACCAAGGTCATCCCATTTATAATAAACAAGAAATTGCGTTACAATTACAATACGTAGACATATATGTAGTAACAATTTCAGTTACATACCAGAACAATTAAAAATTTAAGCTTCAAAATTCCAAGTTCCATTTAAATTATCGGACGTTTCGCGAACGCGCTTGTAGACCGGTACATATTTCTTTTCTCAAGTTGCCCCTTCCTATTCATTGCACCTATTGTCCTCAGAAATTATATTCAAGAAATGGTGAATATAATTCCTGGATGGATATTGTTATAATATGAGTCTGAAGATAAGTTCCCTCATGTAGGTCTACCAATATTTACTACATGTATATAATATGTATGAAATGCAGAGCTACAATACTTACTATAATCCAGTAATACAATAACCAAACTCAAGGGCGGATCCAGCGGAAAATTTAGGGGGGGGGGTCACAAGTTTTTTTGTAAGTTTTAAAGGTACTTAACCCCTTCAGACCCAAATTAAAGTTGACATATAAAAAATTATTTCTCGTGTGGAATATACTCTACGGTCAATTTAAAGCTAATTTTACAATATCTGAAGTTCATTCATTCATTCAGTCTGGAGTGTCCCTCCTGAGGGACATTGGGACTAGATTACATGGCTATGAAGAAAAAACTTACTATTCAAAAAATTATTTTATTTGTTTATGGAAATTTTACTGGCAGGACTCATTCCCTTGTTTCAGTATTTTTCCACTGCTTCTCTTATTTGCCATTGCTTTCTTCTTATTTCCCTTTACAATAATTTTCGGCGTTTTACTCTTGCCATTCTTCTTATTTCTTATAAGACCAGTTTTTTTCTTGATAGTGTCTGTAATTTTCGGCACGTATATCTCAGCACCTTCCACAGCAGTCTCATCATTATCAGTCGGAAGATGTACAACAGCATTGGATGTCCTTGAAAATCAAAAGTACGGCTTTTAGTTCTCCGAATTTCATGTAATAACTTACATAAATCGTAAACGGAAGCACCCACCTTGTTGTCAATTAGGTACACCTTTCGCATTCGTATAGGTATTTTATGAAGCCACATTCAGGCAAGCTCATCATCGTTGTCTTCGTCAGTCAAAGGCAATTCTTCTGTACACTGCAGACTGCAGCAGCTGTAGGTCTACTTCAGCCTCGAAATCACGAACTGACTCATCATCGGATAGCCCAGATAAATCCGTGCAATCCCCAAATATCTCCATTACTCTTTTATAGTCGTCAGGCTTCATTTTTAAGTTGCACTTCTTCAAAACACTGTATGTAAACATAATAATAAAGTCAGATGATAATATTGGTGTACGGCCGAGTTTTGGGTAGCTTGGGTCCTATTGTCCCTTTTAAGGGACACCAGTAAAAGGCTCAAAAATGGTCCACCTTCAACAAAAAAAAGTTCCGTTATCTAGTTTACCTAGTTTATTAACCCTCAATAATCAATTTAAAAAATAATTATACCAATATAAGTGGGGCCACTGGGGCCTAGGCCAGATGTGGAGTGATAAAAATGCAACATACCTTTTCCCGCCAATTTCTCCGACATGTACACAAACTTTTAAGCGCCAAAATCATCCCGGGGCTGGAGACCGTTATCAATATGGCTGCTAGTGTAGCCTGCACAAGAGAAGTACGCAATTTGGCGGGGAGACCCAGTGATAAGTGTAGCCTGCACAAGCTAAGTACAAAGTTTCTGACCGGGTCCAAGTATCCGTTCTGCTATGCTGCAATGTGTAAGACTTCGATATCTTTTGCGTTTGTACTTATCTCTGATAGTTGGCTTATGGTTAACGGGTGCCTCGTAAGGCATATTATGGCTCCCGCAGCTCCAGTTAATGTATTTCTATGGCCAAAATGCAGCAGACACATTCTCTCTTGAATCGATTCGATTCAGAAACACAGAGTTAAAACCGCATAAAAACTTATTGTGTTTTGTCATTAATTCCGGAATCTAAAATAGCGCGTATTTCAAACCTTCAAAAGTTTGTCCCTTTTGAGGGACGCAGGGACCGAAGGGGTTAATTTTTTGTTCAAAAGTTGAGTTTATTCATTTTTTTTTACTAGGTACCTTATGAATTTACTCATTTAGGGGGGGGGCATGTCCCCCCTTGGATCCGCCATTGACCAAACTATTGTACCCATATGGGGCACCTACACATTTCTTTAAACATCAGCCTCCAGGAATGTGCCAAATATATTCATGTTCAATTTATATGCTTCCGGTTTATTTGAATTGTTCTTCAATGTTATCACACAGGCGCTGAAAAATTGCGCGAATGTTTGCAGTGTATGTAAATCTATTTCAGACGAAAATGTTGCTGCCAATGAACTGAGGGACTGGGTCAAGTGCCATCAAAAAACTTTGAGTTAAGTACATAAAAATATTACTATAAATTAGATATTGTAATTGTGTAAAAGTTATGTTAAAGAAAGATCTACAGGTCAATGGCAAATGACAACTTATCCGAGAGTAAATAATCCTAAATATACCCCAGGGAATGACGTGTCTAAGATCCCACGTAAGGGATTTTTGCTCCCATATGTTATTAGAATGTGACATACATATGACAATATGATACTGAATGACAATTTGTATGTTTGTATGTTGCCAATCAATATTTTTATAGGCTAAAGAATAGTGCTCTCTGATATTTAATTTTTTAAGCAAATAGTTAGGGTTTTCGGTAAAATGCGCCCAAATGTTATTAGGAAAATTCTAGCATTAAACTGAAAGGCAGTAAAAATACATGGGTTGCCTAGGTAGGGTGGTTCTTTCTTTCATAGATTGCCAGGCCTAAAGGGATGCGCTAAATTAGGTCAAATTCGTTATTTGATCGAGTCATTTCTAAAATGAAAGCTTATTTTTTTCCGAATCCAACAGTGCAGGGTTGCTTAAGTAACGGTTGGAATGAACCATGGCTGTCTAGTCTTAATGTTGATCCGGCCAATACAATTGTTTGGAAAGTCAATCGGATACATTCATTAAATTGTTTAGCCCTTTCCATAAAAAAGAAAAGAACCGGTCCGAGTTTACTCCAACATGCTTTCCAATTTATCAACATTAGTAGGTAGAGAATATGAGCAATTTCATGGTAAATAATTTTCCAGTGGTTAAATTTCCGATATCTCGGGGGGGGGGGGGGGGGGGTTGTCCACCTGACGTCACTGGAAGTGATGTAAATTCTAGGTTTCGCAGAAAAATTATTTTTTAGTAATTTTTCATTAAAATGTAGTTATTTTTATTTTTTTACCCCCAGAAGCAAACTATCAAGGGGCAAGTGAACCCCCGCATTTTTTCAACATTAATAACGACTACAATATATGAGAATTTAAAAGAAATCGTTGGAGCCCGTTTTTGAGAAATAATTTTTTTAGACTTTTTTTTTTGAGTTTTTTGAGAATAAACCCCCCCCCCCAAATTGAGTTGGCCCAAATAAAATAAATGGTCCCGAGGTATGATTTTTGTGAACCTACATGCCAAATTTCACCCAAATCTACTGAGTAGTTTGCCCGGAAATAGATGAACAGACAGACAGACAGACAGACATTTCGTAAAAAACACTTTTTTGGGTTCCTGGGACCTGAAAACGTGTAAATCCGTTCAAATCTCGAAATCAAAAAATTCGACCAACACAAAGCTTTCCTTATACTACGTATAAATTGGAAAGCAAAGAGAAAGAAATGTTTCAATAACCCACAGCAAGCCTAGCACGGAAGGAAATGATTAACATACCCAAGAAGAAGATTAAATTATTCTAAATAACACCACATTACCATAAATTGACTTATGCGACGTCATGTGTTGGCCGCAGAGTAGCCACCAGTAGCACGTCCCTAATTCCCAGTCTGGAATGTGACGTCATTTTCTTGTTCCCACGTCTGCCGGTGTTTTGGTTCTTGTAATTCTCAACTAAAAACGCCGGTCTTTATTGCTTTCCAATTTATATGTGGAATATGGAAAGCTTTGTGATGGTCGAAATTTTCGATTCTGAGATTTCAACGGATTTACACGTTTCGAGGTCCCAGGAACCTAAAAAAGTGTTTTTTACGAAATGTCTGTTTGTCTGTCTGCCTGTCTGTCTGTTCATCGATTTCCGGGCACACTACTTTGTCGATCTTGATGAAATTTCGCATATAAGTTTACAAAAATCATACCTCGAGACCATTTTTTTTATTTTGAGCCAATTCAGTTTGGGGGGGTTTTATTCTCAAAAAACTCGAAAAAAACGTCTAAAAAATTATTTCTCATAAACGGCTCCAACGATTTCTTTTAAATTCACATATATTGTAGTCGTCATTATTGTTGACGAAATGCGGGGGGTCGCTTGCCCCTTGAAAGTTTGCTTCTGGGGGTAAAAAAATAAAAATAACTAAATTTTAATGAAAAATGACTAAAAAATAATTTTTCTACGAAACCTTTCTATCGATGATTTCTACCTTCAAGCATGTTTTAGGTATTAAATTGAGTAACGAAACCGGACAGGTTGCTTTCCCAAAAAAAGTTTTGGTTTTGCACAAAAATTATTTTTTGAAAAAATGATTGAAAATTCGCGCTCAAATGCATTGCGTGCCCTGCCATTATTGCTGTGTGGTAATTAATGTGTTGGTCTGACCTATGTAGAATTTATCTCACTTCTAGTGACGTCAGATGGACAACCCCTCCCCCCGAGATATCGGAAATTTAACCACTGGAAAATTATTTACCATGAAATTACTCATATTCTCTATCTAGGCCACTAATGTTGATAAATTGGAAAGCATGTTTGAGTAAACTCGGACCGGTTCTTTATTATTTAAAATTCGTTTAATACAAAAAAAACTTATTGTAGGTAGGTTATTATTTTTATTGCCTTATCAAGCATATTATATTTTATATTTTCGTGTTACAACTGTCAATTAGCCTACGAGTTTTTAACGTAAATTTGTATTTTAGGTGGGCAAGAGACATGATTGACTTCCATTCACTGGAAAGTGCCAATAAATACTTTTTCATCGGAACTTACACGGGTCTTGTGGTATTTGCACTGGTATTGTTGGTAAGTTATAAAGGTCAGGTAGAGTCCAATTATTGGAACATATACCGGTTTTGCGGTATATGCACTGGTACCTGATACCGAAAAATCGTTTTTACTGTTTACTTACTTACTTACTTTGTACTGGAATGTTAGAAAGGTTTGGAAATGTCCAGTTGGAACTTAAACGGGTCTTGTAGTATTCGCACTGTTATTGGTGGGTTGAAAAGGTCAAGAAAGGTGCAACAAGAGGGTCTCAATGTGAAACCTCAGGTTACAAAAGGAGTCGAACCTGGTTACAATAAGTCAACGGCGCGCTGTAGTAAATGCAACAAACCCGACCGGTTAAGACCTACAAGTAGAATGTAATAAAAAGGCGTCGATTCTATAGGCATAGTTTGGTTATTTAGCATCTACCCTCTAAGTACTAACAGTATTACTGAAATAGATTTTTCAGGATTCAAAGCCGTTGTCACAAGAAGGATAAAGGAATGTCCACTCTATAGCAAGGAAGAGTTCAGAGAACTAAATTGGGACACATATCACACTAACCCCCGTTTAATGTGTGCTTTCGGATGAACCTTGTTTTGTTTTAGACATCCTTTTGAACGCTGTCTATCTCACCTTAGTGGGTCATAGACAAAGATTGATTGTTACTTACTTACTTACTTTAACGGCGCCTTACCCCTCCCAAGGGGTCGGCGGGACGGATCTTCAACTTCCAGGTGTTCAGGCCTTGAGTATCATTGAGTGAGAGACCGAGGGTCCTGAGGTTTTCCCTCACTATTGTTTCAAGCGACATCCACGGTCGTCCTATAGGTCTTGTGCCCTCCACTGCACAGTCCCTCACACGTAGTAGGTGTCAATCTTCTCTTCTTTTCATGTGGCCCCACCACGATAGTCTTCGTTCCCTAACCTTGTCGGTGATAGGTGCTACTTGCATCTCAATGGCCAGCACTCCGCTCCGTAGGTTGTTGTTGTTGTTTAATATTTTGTGCTAATTTTTTTTAGCAAGATGGAAGTATTACGGATCTATCTTTAATCATTTTTACCTCATCCGGGTATATTACAATACTGTTTTACTCCACAAGAGTCATGGAGGACATTTCCCAGCAAGTACGTCCATTCTGTTTTAAAGTATCAAAACACAGAAACCGTATCCATTTTCTGGTGACTTTATATAAAAACTAGCCGCATGTAGGACTATATAACGAAACCGGTATTCTTGCCATGTAGAGGAGTGGTACAGACTCTCACTTCCACCCTAAAAGTTGTTGGCTCGAGTCCCACATTTGCTACCTTCGGAAGAGTTGTATAGCAGGTGGTCCCAGACCTTCCTAGTTCAGCGTAAGAGAGGACTAATAGCCCTAACTCCGCTAGGTAGTCTAAGTAAAGCAAAAAATAATGATTGTAAATGCAAAAGTGCAATTATTTGAGGAGGAAGAATGCAAAAGGCGATTAGTCACAAAAATATTTTTTTTGAGTTGGTGGCATCTCTATTGTAGAATCGTCGCATTGACTGCTAAAAAATTGAATGTTTTTTGAACGTTTTTGCCGTATACGCAACTTACTAATTCAACGGCGTTATTATATATCTATGTGTATATATTTATATGTTTATATATGCCTATATTTGCTTACAGAGTCAGAAGTTATTTGGAGAGTCATATGACAAGGAGTGGTATTCACATAATGAAAGAATGAAACGCTCCTTAGTAATTATTTGTACTTACTGCGAAACACGACCTATAACATTTCGCGCTTTGGGCCTGTATAAGGATAATTCAGAGTTTTTCTCTTCGGTATGGATTTCTCATAATTTTTTTCGTTGTCATTCATTGTACTGGCTATCCCATTTGACGAAAAGACATGTTGAGTAGTGGTTCAGACTCCGACTTTCACCTGATAGGTTGTTGGTTCGAGTCCCACACTTGCTGCATTTCGGACTTCTGCACTTCGGAGGGCATGTAAAGCAGGCGATCCCGGACCTTCCTAGTTGAGTGCAAGAAAGGTCTTTATAGCTCTATCTCCGCTAAATTGGCTTAATAATAGAACAAAAGTCACTATTTATTTATTTATTTATTTATTTACTAGGTGATACAATCATACAGGGCCTAATACACTACAATTTGTTAGTTTGTCAGTTATAAAAATTTGATGAAATATCAATAAAAATAAAAAAATTTTAAATTTTGGTGTGATTCAGGGTAAAGCGGCTTAAGGGGGACTGCGGGCCTATTCTGCAGCCTGATGATGGCGATTATAATACCGGTATTTATTTAATCCCCTGGTATTAAAAATGTAAACAAGATAATTTTATAATGGAAAGTCCTATTCAAAATTTGTTTGTTTACATTTTTAATACCAGGGGATTAAATAAATACCGATATTGTAATCGCCATGATCAGCCTGCAGTCTGATCGAGGCGTTTATAATACCGGGGTTAAATAAATACCCTAGGATTATAACTGTAAACAAACAAATTTTGAATAGCACTTTCCATTATAAAATTATCTTGTTTACCAGTGGATTAAATAAATACCGGTATTATAAACGCCCCGATCAGGCTGCTGCTAGTGATTAATTTTAATCATAACCAGGGATTAAAAATGTAAACATGATAATTTTATAATGGAAAGTGCTATTCAAAATTGTTTTGTTTACATTTTTAACCCCAAGAATAAGGTAGTACCAATTGCCAAGGTAGGCCCGCTGGAGGGTTGTAAAACTCGTCATCGAATCCTGGAAAAATTGTTGAAAATAAAGTTTTCCGCCAAATTTCAGTGGAAGTTAAAAAACAAATACCAGCCTTGGAGCTAGCCTATCGTATACTAAGCATGTATAATTATTTTTTAGGTTCTCAATATCGCATACAACTGTCTCACAGTGTTGCTACAAATGCAGAAAAATTGAAAGCATCATAACCTTCAAGGGCGGTCACGGCACGGTGTCCAAACGGGGGGCCCGGAGGAATATTTTTGAAAAAAAGACCCAAAATATGGGGGCTTAATGGATTTTGACTGCCAATAAATCCTTAATTTAGGTTATCGCTGAACTGTTTGCAACTTCAGTACCACTGTGGTACTCACTGGCGGTGCCACGTTACATTCAAAGTATTCGCGCCATTTTTTTATGGAAATTTATTGTCGCTAATTAAAAATTGTGTATTGCATATAAATATAAATATAAATCTTGCTGAATATTTAGGATGCTTTCTTATTTGGTAAAAGGACATTGGGAAGCTGTAAATTGACAACCTTTACAACTGCCATAAGCTAATTAATTAAGATTTATGAACATGAAGGTTAGAAAGGGTCCGCACCTAAAATGTAGGCTACGTTTTCAGGAGAATGACCCATTTGTAGGTTTCATCACATCCTAACTTTTAAATTGTCATGATTTCTGAATATAATCTTTTTTGTATTGATTAATTTTCCCTTTAAGCCGCCGTAACGGCATGCGTACAAAAGGGGTCTTTCTGAAAGAGTTGCAATATTTCTATACAACATAGACTACTAAAAAAAATTAGGAATATCGCATTTCGTGAACTTAATGTCAATTTCAACTGGCCTATAACTAGGATAACTAGATTTGAGTAAGTTTCGAGATTTTGACGAAAAAAAATCATTTGTTAATAATTTGATAATCGGACAATAGTAGGGAAAACACTTCGAAAAACCGAGAAGAATTATATTGTCTTCAATTCTCAACATTTTTCAACACTACACAGCACAACTACCAATATATAGTTGAGTCACGTCAGCAATTTATCATGTTAATATTTTACAATCCAACAGTACATCTGAAAATAAAGGTCTAAAAACGTGAATAACATTTTATGCAAAATGTAATTTTCATTTAAAGCAAAACGTTTCCACAAACGAGGAAAAGTGTAATAGGAAAGGTTGAAGTAAACATCAAAAAGGTTGGTAGGTACAGAAGTAATTCGTTATGTTGTCTACCTCAGGTGCGTTTATGATGAAAGGTCCCTTAAACACAACATGACCCCGCCATTTTCCGTTTTTCCGCTGTTGTTTGTATTTACATCCCTGATAAATATGCTTGCTTAAAACTCGGTTAATAAATAACTCGGGATTTATGGAAAAGACAATGCTGATTTCTGTAAAAAATTCTGTTAGTGGGCGGTTTTTATTTTGGAGGGGCATGGGAAACTACCAAGAGAATAGTATGGGATTTTGAAAAAATAAATAAAAGGAAATAAAATAAACAAAACACATTTTTTCTAAATTACATACTATTTATTATTATCAACAACTGTATTTCAATTTCTACTTCCTCACAGTCACAGGTATATTAGCAAGCTACCTAAATAGGTATATTTATGCATATATATATTAATTATAAGCAACATTAAAGCTAATAAACCTAGAGTTCGTACCCACCAAAAGAATTTTTTGAATTTTTGGTGCCAACTGGGATTGAAACAGTAAATGTCCTATTTCTTCTATGGCTTACTGGGGTACCGTGTTGACCACTACACTACGGATTTAATAATTTAATAAACCTTTGCCTTTTTTTAAATAAAGTTAAGTTCGCAGACTGGTTCAGTTAGGTAGCTGTTAGCTGTGTAGCTGTGCTAACTTTGAATCTTGTAATTGAGCATCAAGTAGGTATCTTTTAAGGATGTAATACTACGTTGTAATACTACTGTCAGGACATGTAGAGTAGTGGTACTCCGACTTTCACCCGAAAGGTTGTTGGTTCAAGTCCCACACTTGCTACATTTTTTGACCATGCTTGGGAGGGCATGTAGAGCAGGCGGTCCCGGGTCTTCCTAGTTGAGTGCAGTGACAAAGTACGTTTTGTAAAAGCACAATATCTAAGAAGAAGGACCTCACGCCGAACAAAATGTTCAAAGAAAGTACGATGGGACCTCCACGATACCACTAGAAGGGCCAACGAGAAGCCGACCTCTGCGAGTTGGGAGCCCGTAGATGGTGGAGTGTCGTACAAACTCAAGATGATTGGAGGAGTTTTGGTGAGCAGTTCAATACCCATCACGGGTGTTACAGCAAGGAGAAGAAGAAGATATGTAAAAGTAGCGACTCGTATCTGTACTTGGTTAAGTCATGCTTTCGCCTGTTTGGTTGCGTCAATGGTAAGCTTGACTCAGCTTGTCCATTATCGCTTGTGGCCGGTGTAGGTTGACATCAAGAACGTATACCAGTTTGCCAATGGGCAAATATTCTTACGGAAACAATACCAATATTAATATTATACTAATATAATAATATAATACAATTTGATACAATAATATAATAATAAAGACGATTTATTATTATTATTATTATTATTATTATTATTATTATTATTATTATTATTAATGTCCGAAATCCATGGGGTCTTTGGCATTGCTTGGAGAAGGACCTATGGGCCTGGGTCCATTAAAAGCCATTAAAAGATAATTACTAATAACTAAAAAAGTAGAGGTAGAGTTTTACATAGGAGAAAAATATATTTGTGAACTTCTAGGGCCTCTCACCACGTCTTTTATGCCCAGCAATTAAAATACGTAGGTGGTCCCATGCTTTAGAAAAAAAAAAAATGGCGCGCTCAAATTCGGTTAAAAGTAAAATAATATTAACCGATGAGACGGCCAACAACTTTCTGATTGAAAATGATTAAAAACCCAGAAATCAGAATTTCAATATTAAAAAATAAGAAAAGGAATAAAATATGAATGACTAAAAAGGCTAGCCAACATTGAAAACCAATAACTAGACTCGCTCATCCGGAATTTTTCCAATGGCAAAGTGTTCCAATGAGCGTTGCTCAAGTATCGAAAATTTATCCAATTCCCAGCAATTTTTTTTATTTTTTTTTTCAAAGATGGCGTCAAACGGTTTGGCTTATAGCTGCCGAATTTCGGTGGAGGGAATTAAGGGGGACGGGGTTATAAATCTCAGGTGTTGAAGCCGCGGCACATCTGCCTTTTAGCATAATGAGGTGATCTCTGGGATCCGATTATGCAAATTTTTGCAATTAGAATAGAATAATGGGATTGAGCTACGGCGGTTGGTTAAACGATTCCATCTACTTGAGGGGTTTTTGGATCAGACGGGGAAAATTGGGTGTTAAGTAAGGTCATTGCGGTGAAAATTTCGGTTTGTGCCATTTCCTATTTTTACGTTAGCTATTGAGGTAGAAAGCTTCGGAGGGCATGTAAAGCAGGCGGTTTTGGACCTTCCTAGTTGAGTTTACGGCCCTAACTCAACTAGTTATTATAGGCTAATTTCGCCCAAATATTTAATTAAAAAAATTGTTTTAAAATTTTATTATAATATATATAAATAATTTTAATTATTTTAATTAATGTATCCGGTTGAGCTCAACAGTCTCATATGAAGATTATAATACCATTGTTGAGTTACGACACGTCTCCGATTCCACAGTGTGTAGAGACTCACTCAAGTACAAGCTTGCTGCCACCATGAATGCCGATGTAAGCAAAAACTATTCTGACAAAATATTTCTCATCAGAAAGACTAGATTCTCACTCACCCGGCAGATTGTTGGTTCGAGCCTCACATTTACCTTTTTTTTCCTGGAGATGTAGCTTGTTCAGTACATGTCATTTCTTGCCCGAGTTTGGCTTTGCTAACGGTATCCAGTTCAGGTATCCAGTTAGGCATGAAGAATTGAAATCATCTATTGATGTACTATACCGTTTAGTATTAAATTCCTTCATTTCTGGGGTTAAAATGTAAATGAAATGAAATGAAATGAAAACGGCTTTCTTGCAAATGAACAAAGGCGAACAATAAGACTATAAAGTCTTGTTTTCATGCTAACCTTAAAAACTAGAACATTGCATTATTAATAAATGGTTAAAATTAAATCGAGAAGAAAAGTAAAGAGAGGAAGAGTGAAAAAAAAGAAGGATAAAATATCTACGGGGGGGGGGGAGATCCATTGGCTTCACCATTACAGGACCGGAGAGAGTCTCAAAAAACATTTTGAGTAGCACTTTGCTAGCATTATCCTGGGCATATTTTAATCCCAGGTTAAGATTAAAAATAATCCCCGTAATAAGGAACTGGCGGCCGTTTATAGTATAAATTAACTAATACTTGGGGTTAAAATGAAAACAAACCCAATTTGAATAACACTTTCTAACCTATTTTAACTTTTTAATCATAAGCTATGATTAAAAATAATCGCCAAAGTCTAAAAGTCTAAGCCGAACGCGGTGGTGTAGAGGTTACATGTAGATTATGTGTTCAAGTACAGACGGATTCTGGTTTTTCATGATTTGGATATAATAAAGAAATGTCCTTTTGTTATGATAAATAACGAGACAGTCTGCTTTCAAAATTAAATTTGAAGGTGGGAAGGGGGTGGGGCAGAATGCTAGGCAAGCAATCCAATCAGCAGCGACGCTTGCTGAATAAATTAAATAGTAGTCAGCACAATGCGGATCTCACCTTGACATTCTCAGGTTCCCACGGCAGCAGATAATACAATTCCTACCGCAAGGACAGCGTATAGACAGCTCCTATTTTAAGGGAAATAGGGAAGGAGACAAAATTTCAGCAATAATTGTAGTGTCCAGCCCTTGATAAGAGGCCATCGGACCGTTCGTAGTTACCAGAATCCAATTTAGCAGAAGATATCGGTACTAAAGCCAGAAATGAGATGTTATTAAGTAAAATAAATGTTCCTCTACATTTTGTTTAGTGTCTTTAACTACAATTGAACACAGTTTTGTGGTTTGGAAGTGATGAAGCAATAGTTCGAATAGTGCGAATATTTACATTTTAGGAACAATTTAATCTATTGAATTAAATCTGAAGCATTGAAATAGGATATGAGTGTTCCTGTGGTGTTAAGAAAAGTGTATATATCCCATATGTGTAGTGTGGTGCACACAGAACCTTTTTTTTTGTACAAATCCGTACAGTAGAGGTGGGGTTGGTTAGTTTTTAACTATATTTTGATGGGAAAGACACAACAAAACGGCTGCGACTACTCTAGTTCCCTTTTGAATCAAGCAAAAGTCTGGACTCTTCTTATATAGGTCTTATTATATATAGGTATTATCACACTATAGTAAAGTTTATCTGCAGTAGCTTACCTTGAGCTTTCCTGATTCGAGTCTCAAGAGACAATAGTCCGTTCGACCGGCTGCTAGGATCAGAAAGGAGTCCGATCTTTTGGTCTTAAACCGGAAATTGATCTCTGTGGTGCTGCGGGCATCCTGTAGGGGCACGTGGATGTAGCTGCTGCCGTAAAAAGAGGCTGAAACAAGAGAAAAAATAATAATAAACATTTGGAATGTTTCAACATAAATGGGCAAAAAGAGCAGCAAGCGCATGGATAAAATAATTTATTTCTTTGATAAAATTATTCTTTGACAGTCAACAAAACAAAACTATACTAAACCTGGACAAATCTAAATTAAAGCCGAGTACAATTCAATTTACCTAGGTTTAACATGCATGTCAAAGATGAAACAATAGTTTGGCAGAGACAGGAGGACACGTGAGCTGGTAAATTTCATGGCACCAAGTAACCGTGTTCGAAGAAAAAGAAGACCAAAAGAAGTACAATGCGCGGAATGAAAGAAGTGCTGCAACTGTGTCCATAAAATCAGTTGGACCAACAATAAGTCAACTTTACTAAACTGAGACGAATCCAAATTAACATTAATCATATCAATTTACCCCAATTTACTACAATATAAATATCGATGATTAAACGACAGTTTGATGTAACCAAAGAAATATATTTGGTCACAACTGTATATGAAATATATAGGTATATTATATATCTACGATAAAGCTAAAGCTAGACAAACCCAAATTATCAAGCCAAGCACAAGCCATATCATTTTACCCGAGTTTACTATATATATATATATATATATATAAAAGATGAAAGATAAAGATAGTTTGGCAGAGATAGCACACCACAGCTGGTAAATTTCATGGCACCAAGTAACCAAGTTCGAAAAAGCACTAAAAGATATATATACCATGCGCGGAACCAAAGAAGTGCAGCATCCGCGTTCATAAAATCAGTTATATCTTTGACGTAGAATTTTTTTTTTTATATCTATGCCCACCAACAAGTAAACTTTACTAAACCGAGGCAAATTCAAATTAACATGCCAAGCACAAACCATATCAATTTACCCCAGTTTACTGTAGCTATAGCTAATTGTTCGATGACCATGAGGCCAATCAATGACTATTAACACAACAGGCAATGAAAATCCAACTAACCCTTTGTTAAATGCAATTTATTAGGCCCACTCCCACCATTGATTGGAAGTATCTATAACGAATACTGGACGTACAGCTACATCCACCAATGCATGGCGCTGCCGTGCAGTATTCCTTACCGAGACTCTTCAAGCGATGGTGAGAAGAGTTCTTAGTTACACTCGTTCAGTTCAATGCCGCTATAGCTATAGCTATTTTACGAAACCAAAGAAATGAATTTGGTAACAACTGTATGTACAATACAATTTATATTTACGTTATAAAATTATTCTATGACTGCGCTAAAGCAAGACAAATCCAAAGTATCAAGCCTTATCATTTTACCCCAGTTTACTATATATATATCAAAGATGAAACGATAGTTTGGCAGAGTCAGCCCACGACGGCTAGTAAATTTCATGGCACCAAATACGGTACACCAAGTTCGAAAAAACGCTAAAAGAAATACCATGATGCGCGGAGCCAAAGAAGTGCAGCAACCGCGTTCATATAATCAGTTGTATTTTTGATGTAGAATTATTCTATGTCCATGACCACCAACAAGTCAACTTTAATAGGCTATACAGAGACAAATCCAAATTAACATGCCAAGCAGAAACCATATCAATTTACCCCAGTTTACTATAAATATCAAAGATTAAACGACAGTTTGACGAAACCAAAGAAATGAATTTGGTAACAACTGTATGTACAATACAATTTATATCTACGATATAAAATTATTCTATGACTGTACTAAGCCAAGACAAATCCAAATTATCAAGCCAAGCACAAGCCATATCATTTTACCCGAGTTTACCATAAATATCAAAGATGAAACGATAGTTTGGCAGAGACAGCACACCACAGCTAGTAAATTTCATAGCTCCGCGTGTGTTCCATAAATTTCCAGTGAAGAAAGACACATAGAGAGGGTTCTAGAGACGTCTATTAAAGCATCAGGGCGGGAATAATCGTGGTGTTTCCACGTCACAAGTCTTGGGATTCGCAAAAGGAGGTTACAAGAAGAGGGGCGGGGGGTAGTTTGGGGAGGGGTTGTTCAAAGCTACCTCCTAAGGTTTCCGTCTTATCATAAGTTAATGGGCTTATCGTCTAGTCCCGGTTCTTTGAATAATTTTAGTTGTATGTTTTGATGAGAATTACTTCTCCTTATAGTGATAGAAAATCCCTGTATTTATCAAACAAATAGGGGAACATAAAATTACAAAGCTGTGCCCCCTCAAGGTGAAGCGGGGAAGGGTAGCACACCTTATTTTGATCGGCTTCGGTGGCAAGGTGGTAGCGTGCTTGTAATTGTGCGAGTCTCTACATACCATGCGATCGGAGACGTGTCGTAACTCGACACAAGTACCTATTAGGTGACTTAGTGAGGCAATTGATGAGATTAATCGGATACATTCAATAAATTGTTTGTATGCAATTAACCTTTTTTATTTATACTATACTATTTTACAAGGTTTTCATATCTTTCGCGCAGAAACATTTCACTGAGACTTTTCGAACAGCTCCCGTAGAGTAATAAATTTTCAAATAATAATGACTCCACTACGAAATACGAGTATGCACATTAAATGTACTTAGAAGAGAGGTTCTCAAAATGTGGTTCTGCCCAGGGGGTCCGTGGCGCATTCTCTGTACCAATTTTAGCACTACAATAGAATTAAATTAATTAATCAAGTAATTGTTATATTTTTAAACTCCTCGTCAGTTAATTTTCGAAGTTATTAGTAAAGTCAACAATCAATTCTATTATTAATGTTCCGATAATTTTGTATGTTGTATGGGGGGCGGGGATTAGGTTTGGGACCTTCTGAACTATATTATTTTTTAGGTGGTCCGCGGCAAATGAAAGTTTGGAAACCCTTGGTTTAGAATAAAAAGACTCCTTTGAATTCAATGCATAGTATAGGATACCTGTATTCTTTTTAGGAAAAAAGGCCCATTATATATTGACTTCTCAATACTTGAAGGGGCTTCCAAGTTTGCGGCCATTCTGAGTTTCTCATAGACAGGCTGAATCTTGTAACAATTTTCACCAAGTATGGTGAAAATAGTTTTCCCATCTATTCTTCACATGTATACAACAATTGCTTAGCTTGAATTGAAATAGCCGTAGTGTACGCATACCTACTGACTACACTAGGACATCTACTCGTAGTTTAACGTTACAAGAAAGTGTTCACGTATCTGTGAAAGAATTCTGCCTGAAATTTTGTTTTCAGTAAAATGTTGGTTAAAATTATATTCTTCCTTAGGCGCCGTTTCCACCGACCTCTAAGTGCAAAGTACACATACGGTGACGTGGTAGCAGACATTCAAGACTTAGGCGGGGTTTCCGATGACCTCTCATGGCAGAATGCACATGATATTGACGGAAATTTGTATTTTTCTTTTTATAGAAATCTATTAAAATGTTTGTACTTAACATATCTCATGACGCTATTTTTTAATTTTAGTTTGTTTGTTTGTGATTTTACTCTATGATCATTCATCAATTTTAACTATGGCATAGAGTAAAACAAAAATTTCCGTCAATGTATTGGCATTCTGCAATGAGAGGTCGGTGGAAACCCCGCCTTTATTAATGATATATCTGCTACCACGTCACCGTATGTGTATTTTGCACTTAGGTGGAAGCCGCGCCTTAATAATATTACATATTATATATATATATATATATTATATTATATTTATATCTATATATATTAATGTCCTGCAGGACTCTTTATGGACCTAGGCCTACTTATAGTGAATCATTAGTCCCTTGTCCAATGCCGACGACCCCATGGATTTCGGGCATTTTTTGTATTGTTTCCGTATGAATTTTTGGTAATTGGAAAACTGGTATACGGCAGTCTTCCTCATTAGTAAAAAACATGATATCAAATCGTTACATAGCCTAAAGAATAATATAAATATAAATAAATAAAACATAATTACTCATCTAAGAATATTTTACCGAAAGAAGGGTCTGCTACTGTCGTATAATAAACAATAAACTTTTAAATTTATTTTCGGAAAATTATGAGGTGAAAACTTTGGAGGGGATAAATCCGCCTGAAGGCAGGAAAGAAGTGGGGGCAGCCGGCAGGGGGAGGCGACACGACGTGACTCCGGTCTATCCAACTGGATTTTCTGCGGAACCTTTCAAAATTTAAGTTTAAGTAATTCAGGGGACAACTTGCCCACAATCCTGTTGGGTTCTTTTAGTGGGAATGAATTGTTAGTGATCATGTTTTTGTTAAAATTTGTTTACATGCAGGTTCGGACTGTGTAATTTATTTGACAAATAGACATCTCTCCGTGTTCTAGACTCTATAGGTAGAGCCCATATTATAAGGGTAAGGCCGACGGTCATTTGAAATGTCTCGATAGGTATTCCTTATACGTGGTGTGTTCAAAAAATAACGGGAATTTTAAAATTTCGCGGGTTTGGAGAGTCCAATTGTCAAATTTGTTTTTTTATTATGTTGATATACATGCCCCTGAAGTAAGGTGAAATTTTGAGCTGTATTAATTGTTTACTTTTTCTGTGGCAGCCGCTAAGGTTAGGCGTGGTTTTATGAACTTTTTCGTTTGTTAAAAGAAATGGGCCAAAGAATTTGTATCAAATTTTGCTTAAAAAATAGAATAAAGTGAAGCAAAGTGTGTAAAATGTTAACAAAGGCCTATGGGGAGTCTGTAAGGTGCCCATTCCATTGACCGGCTAGGGCTATTTCCAAAAACGGTGACGTGGTAGCAGACATTCAAGACTTAGGTGGCGTATCCACCGACCTCGCATTGCAGAATTGACGGAAATGTTTATTTTCCTCTATGCCATAGTCAAAATTGATCAATGATCATACAGTAAAATCACAAACAAACAAACTAAAATTAAAAAATGGGTTCATGGGATATGTTAAGTAGCCTACAAACATTTTAATAGATTTCTATAAAAAGAAAAATTCTAATTTCCGTCAATGTCATTTGCATTCTGCAATGCGAGATCGGTGGAAACGCAACCTAAGTCTTGAATGTCTGCTACCACGTCACTGTTTTTGGAATTAGCCCTAGCCGGTCAATGGAATGGGCGCCTTATGTGTAAAACAAGAGTTTATGTGTGGTATAAGCGTCTCCAAGATGGCCGCGAAGACCTTGAAGAAGACCAACACTTATACCTTGACCTTGCAAGTTATCGTTTAACACCAAGTTAGAAAATCAAGACAATTCTGCACTGGATTCGAACCCACGCAAAGCGGTGTAGCCTAAGTGGTGAAATACTGACATATAGCGGCCCCTATACAATCAGTAATAATGACATTACCTTATCAAGATAACAGTAATAATGATCGTATAAGGTGGACAAAGTTGGAATTACGAAAAATAATTATAGGGATCCGGATTTTCTTAAATATCATTACTGAATATTAATGATATTACTGATAATGTCATTAATATTGACCGTGTAGGGGCCGCTTATGAACATCGTTCTCGTGTATTCAGACCAAGTGGAATCTGATGGAAGCTAACTTGTTTATTCCTATATTAAAGTATATGTATCCTTGCTAGCAATGGTGGGTGCCGCAAGAGTTCTATTATAGGAGAAATGAAACATTCACTTCCCACTAAAATTATAATTTTTAAATCCGTAGCTGGCATTTGCCAATTGTCACGCCTCCTATGGCCAGCCATTGAAAAAACGGACCAAGAGGCACCGGGATTCAAAAGTTATTTTTGGCGCGCTCGTAATTTCTCCCATATAAACTCTAGGAACCACCGTCCAGTCCTGAACCTAATATACTTCCTTTCCAAGATGGAACTAAGGGAGCGATTGGGAATCCCAAGACAGTCGACCCCGACCCGAAAACAACCCTTACGAACCCAACTGCCCTCGAAATGGACGGAGCTCGCCCCCATGATAATCAAATTTATCGTCCCCCACGGTTTGATATTTTTCTGGAATTTGGATTTTACGAGCATAATATATTGTTGCTGTATTATATTGGAACTATACAAAAAAATATCCATTCCTTGGTATCGCTAGATCTCTTGGTGGTTTTATATATTTAAGCCTAGCTTATAGAAGGAAAAAAGGAAATGTAAAGAACCGGTCCGAGTTTACTCGAACATGCTTTTCAATTTATCAATTAGTAGATGGAGAAGATGAGTACTTTCATGGTAAATAATTTTCCTATGGTTAAATTTCGGATATTTCGGGGAGGGAGAGGGGGGGGGGGAGTTGTCCACCTCCTGACGTCACCGGATGCGAGGGGTAAATTCTAGATAGGTCAGACAAACACATTACAACACAGTAATAATGGCAGGGAACGCAATGCATTTCAGTGTGAATTTTCTAATTTTCTATCATTAAAAAAAAAATTTTTTTTGCACAAAACCAAATAGTTTTTTGGGAAAGCAACCTTTCCGGGTTCTTCACTCAATTTAACACCTAAAACATTCCTGAAGGTAGAAATCATCGATAGAAAGGTTTTGCAGAAAAATTACTTTCTAGTAATTACTTTCTAGTAATTTTTCAGTAAAATTTAGTTATTTTTATTTTTTTCCGCCCAGAAGCAAACTATCAAGGGGTAAACGACCCCCCGCATATTGTTAACATTAATAACGAATACTATATATGTGAATTTAGAAGAAATCGTTGGAGCCGTTTTTTAGAAATAATTTTTTTAGACGTTTTTTTGGATTTTTTGTGAATAAAACCGCCCCAAATTGAGTAACCCCAAAATAAAAAATTTTATTCTGAGGTATGATTTTTGTGACCCTACATGCTAAATTTCATACAAATCGACTAAGTAGTTTGCACGGAAATCGATGAATAGACAGAGCGACAGACAGACAGACAGAGTGGCAGACAGACATTTCGAAAAAAAACACTTTTTTGGGTTCCTGGGACCTCAAAACGTGTAAATCCGTTGAAATCTTGGAATCGAAAATTTCGACCATCACAAAGCTTTCCTTATACTATGTATAAATTGGAAAGCAAAAACAGGTCAAAACGGGACTTGAACCCACGATCTATTCCTTACTGGGGAATAGGGTAATTGACAATTTTTGAAAACCTATTGAAATGGATTATTGGATTTATCCCCGTTAATTTGATGGTTCAATCTTGTTAAATGTGGAAAATTTTGAGGATTAAAGGGGCTGTTACTTAACGTCATTTAAAAGAAGAAACAAAATGTGTGGAAAGCTCTACGAAGTAGGCTATATTTTGTTTTTGATTTTGTACACTTACCGAAGTTCGAGTAGGCCTATGTATTCTTCTTAGTGGTTTGGAATCCACTATAATCAGGAGGTCCACCCTGTCAGTCAACTCCCCTTCTCCCTGAAGCGAAGGAGTCTGCCCCTAGGGCGCCTCAAGTGATTAAGCAAACTCAATCCCCCTGCCTGGCTGTCAGGGTCGCTTAAACCGGAAATGCTGAAAGCAAGCGCTGGAAAAACAGAACAAACAGTTCTTCCGCTCCTGTGCAATAATTTACTTTTTCTATGACAGCAGAATTAACCAGTTTCTGTTTTTTTTTCCT
Source organism: Psococerastis gibbosa (assembly GCA_963971405.1). Taxonomy (NCBI): domain Eukaryota; kingdom Metazoa; phylum Arthropoda; class Insecta; order Psocodea; family Psocidae; genus Psococerastis; species Psococerastis gibbosa. The sequence continues at coordinate 16,139,506 of OZ020485.1, forward strand.
ATGAACTGGGATAGGGTGGATCCCGTCATCCGAGTCTTTCAATTGAATCCAAAGTGATGTGCCGTGGTCGACCTGATAATGAACTTTCCAGCGGTTAATAACAACCACGTACCATTTATCAAAACTGTAGATGAGCATTTCTTTTAATGGATGAGATATTTTAAATTGCTTTCTAAAGAATATCCTGGGAAATTCTAAATTGAACAAAAAAAAGAAGTAGGGATTGCGAATTGCTCTTAACTAGGCTACCAAATAACGTCCATGCTAAGAAATTGGCTCAAACTGCCTCAAAGCTGTGGATGCATAAAAAATTGGTTGTCTGTAAAGTCGGTTTATGGACGATAGTTTAACGTGACAACGTCATTACAAAATTAAATAAATAAAAGTTATTGTTAAATAAGCAATGAAAACCACAATAAGATGCGGCGTAACGGATGAGCGTCACACTATTTCGTGCATGCACCCAGTGTTAGCGGTAATTGATTTATTAGTCGTTGTCACGTCAAAAGGGAAAATAAAAAAATACGTTCTTCTTCAGTTCAATTTGAAGTTTCCATAGCATTTTCTCGTTCCATTCTGTGTTAGATCTTATCACCGGATTTTCATTTCCGGAAAATTTTCAAAGTAAAATAAGTTTCCCTTTACACCTTCACCACTCTCATTACTTACTTTCTTTCGACACTGCAATCTTAAAAATGTCAGGACATGTAGAGTAGTGCTACGAACTCCGACTTTCACCCGAAAGGTTGTTGGTTCGAGTCATGCACTTCCTAAATTTTCTGGCCATGCTTCGGAGGGCATGTAAAGCAGGCGGTCCCGCGCTTTCCTAGTTGAGTGTATGAGAGGGCATTATAGCCCTAACTCCGCTAGATTGGCTTAGTAATAGAACAAAAAAAGTCCTTATTTATTTATTTATTTATTTATTTAAAATTGAATAATTGGATTGATTACTCGTGACTTCGTGGTATTTCATTTTAATAAACAAAAAACAACAAAAAGTTTTAGAAAAACTTGTTATAACAACCCGAATTAGAAAAACCCAAATAATCGTTAAGAAATTAACTTTGTCTAAGAAACCCACTTGTGTTAGTATAAAACACTGAGCGCTTTCGGCAAGAACTGCCATCTACAGAGGGAAACCCACTAGCACAGTTACACCTTATCTGCGATTTGGACTTGCTCAACTCGAGGAGAAGATGCAAATGTGACTAGGGAGAGGAAATCTTGGTTTATATAGGAGTGGGAGCGGGGGGAGGAGGGGGCGGGAGGGGGCGTGGCTGGTTACCTATTCCTAACCTACTAGCTAGATCTATTAAAGGGGATGATTGTGTGAATGTAATATCGTTTGTTAATATTTCCCTATTGTGTAAAGCTCATTTGATTTGATTTATACTAACACAAGTGGGTTTCTTAGACAAAGTTAATTTCTTAACGATTATTTGGGTTTTTCTAATTCGGGTTGTTATAACAAGTTTTTCTAAAACTCTAAGTTTTTGTTATTTTTTGTTTATTAAAATGAAATATCACGAAGTCACGAGTAATCTAATTATTTATGTTAAAACAACTAGTCTTGCTGAACAACTCAAAATATATAGGAAACTTAAAGAAAAATTCGCCATTGCCTCACTTAACCTTAAATTTAACCAAGATTGCAAAAGACTTAGAATCACTCCTAAATACATCCAAATTAAAACAGCAACCTTTTCCACACAATCCAATAATGCACTTAGAATCGCCCAGAAAGTCTGGCTAGCAGAAGAAATCAAAAAATGGTTCAAAATCAGAGACAGCATAAGCCTTTACCTTAAAGTTTTGCATTCAGAATTATCTTTCAAACGCCACTTTTTAGAATGGACCACCTTCCAAGATCAAATATACACAAAAATTAGTGGCGTCACTTACAAAAAACGCACAACACTAAATAAAAGAACCGGTCCGAGTTCACTCGAACATGCTTTCCAATTTATCAAAATTATTAGATAGAGAAAATTAGTAATTTTATGGCAAATATTTTTCCTATGGTTAAATTTCCGATATCTCGGGGGGGGGGGGGGGGGGGGGGCGGTTGTCCACCTGACGTCACTGGAAGTGAGGTAAATTCTCGATAGGTCAAACAAACACATTAATTACCACACAGCAATAATGGCAGGGCATGCAATGCATTTGAGCGCGAATTTTCTATCATTTTTTTCAAAAAATAATTTTTTGGGCAGAACCAAATATTTTTTTGGGAAAGCAACCTATCCGGTTTCGTTACTCAATTTAACACCTAAAACATGCTTGAAGGTAGAAATCATCGATAGAAAGGTTTCGCATTTTTTAGTCATTTTTTCATTAAAATTTTGTTATTTTTATTTTTTTACCCCCAGAAGCAAACTATCAAGGGGCAAGCGACTCCCCGCATTTTGTCAACATTAATAACGACTACAATCTACGAGAATTTAAAATAAATCGTTAGAGCCGTTTTTGAGAAATAATTTTTTTAGACGTTTTTTTGGAGTTTTTTGAAAATAAAACCCCCCCAAATTGAGTTAGCCCAAAAAAAAAAAAATTGTCCCGAGGTATGATTTTTGTGAACCTACATGCCAAATTTCACTCAAATCCACTGAGTAGTTTGCCCGGAAATCGACGAACAGACAGACCGACAGACCGACAGACCGACAGACCGACAGACCGACCGACAGACCGACATTTTGTAAAAACCACTTTTTTGGGTTCCTGGGACCTCAAAACGTGTAAATCCGTTGAAATCTCGGAATCGAAAATTTCGACCATCACAAAGCTTTCCTTATACTACGCATAAATTGGAAAGCAAAAATAAAGGAACTGAGTCAAAACCAAAATAACAAATCCAACGGAATACATCACACATCACATCGCGACACGAAACATCAGATGCGCGGGACGCACGTGAGTTACCGGTCTAACCCCTTTCATCGATCGATGCAGACTGGGGTAGGTCAAGGCCTCACGCCTTCAGCGCAGACACTCACTACACTACCCATCACAACACTTAAATTCTACCATCGTACCGTCAACTTATCTAACACGATTTTCAACACAAAAGAAATGGAACTTCTCAACAAGGGCCTGAAGTATTGCCCCGATATAGGTCTAAACAAAAACACGTTAACCAACTTAATGTCAGACACTGAATTTAGCCTAAAAAACCACAATAATGAAAAACACATAGCAGCAGATATTCTGAAAAACGTCAAACCTACACACAAAAACGATAGCACTAAATCTATAAAAAAGAAACTACCCCAAGATAACCTTACACTCACCAAGGCGGATAAAGGAAATTCTATTGTCATTTTACCTACCCAAGATTATGTTTCTAAAGTCTTAGACCTCATTTCTGATGAATCCACATTCGTTAAACTCAAAGTAGACCCCACAAACAAATTCCAACAAGGAACCAAAAAAGCCATAAAACAAAGCTCTAATACGATACCTCAAGATATAGCCTATAAATTTACCAACATGAACCCCGTAGCTCCCTCATTTTTTGGTCTGGTTAAACTTCATAAACCCAATCAACCTATCCTCCCAGTAGTTTCGTATAACAGTGCCCCAGCCAGCAAAGTAGCTAGTTTTCTCAACAAACACATTCGCGAGCTATCAAACTTCACACCCCGCCACAGCGTCAAAAACTCATTCGAGTTAGTTTCCCGCCTTAAGCACCTTTCCTTATCCAGCAATGCCAAACTCGTCTCTTTCGATGTCAAAAATCTGTTTACTAATATTCCCGTACCCGAAGTACGCAAACTAGTTGCCCAATCACTCTATCACAATAATACTTCGAACAGCCTTATTTCTGAGACCCTCCTTCTGTTAGACACATGCACTCATCAAAACTATTTCCGTTTCGAATCCGACTACTACCAACAAAAAATAGGCCTACCTATGGGTTCTTCCCTTTCTCCCCTTCTTGATGAAATTTTTATGGATAACTTCGAACACAAACTTCTACTCAATAAAAATCCCCTAGTTAAATGTATATCTTTCTGGACAAGGTATGTGGATGATATCTTCTGCATTTGGACAGAAAGTAACAGACAACTAGACAATTTCTGAAGTTTTATCAACACAATTCACCCAAAAATCCAATTTACCATGGAAGTAGAAGAAAACAACTGAGGAGCTTGGTTACAAACGTGGCCAACTCTATTTTTCTACAAAATGGGGTTTTCATCCGACCGTGCAGAAAATTTTAATGTCCACTTGCACGTTGTAAAATAAAGTGACAAAAGCAGCCAGACTGCGCACAGAAGCGCTGAGAAGTCTAGGGTTAGCTATAAACTTAATGCAATTTTCAACAGAAAATCCACTCTCCTGAAACATTCCACAACTTGGAGTTGGCCATGTTTGTAAATAGCCTCCTCAACTCCCTGAACTTCTTAGACCTCACCATCACCAAAAATAATAGTACCCTAGACTTCAAGATATTTCGTAAAGAAACCCATAGTGATAATATAATCCCTGTTGATTCTTCTCACCCATTCCAGCACAAACACGCAGCATTCCATAGTATGATTTTTCGACTCCTTAACATCCCTATGAATGAAACCAACTATAATAATGAATTAAATACAATAAAACAAATTGCCCAAAATAACAATTTCAATCTCAATCTAATAGACAGAATCCTACGACATCACAAAATCAAACACAACCTCAAACTAATTTACCCCCCAGAGAGCTTAAACCCGGAAACCAATAAATCATATTTTTGGATACAATACATAGAAAAAATTACAGAAAAAATAAGTAACCTCATTCATTTCTTCTACAACAGACAAAACACCAGCCCCGTACAACCGCAATTTAATTTGGCCAATAAACTCATGAATTGCAAAACCAAACCAGAAAAGGAAAAAGGCAATGGAGTTTATCGTCTAATTTGTAACGATTGTAACGCAATTTACATAGGCCAAAGAGGCAGAAGCTTTCAAACTAGGGTCAGAGAACATATAACAGGTATAGGAGACACCAACACCACATTCGCGAAACACCTTAACTCGGAAAATCACACATTCGATCCTCACAATTGGACAGCCCTACACAAAATAAAGAAAAGTTACACTTTAAATTTTTTTGAAAATGTTGGAATCAAAAGAGCTTTACACAATAGGGAAATATTAACAAACGATATTACATTCACACAATCATCCCCTTTAATAGATCTAGCTAGTAGGTTAGGAATAGGTAACCAGCCACGCCCCCTCCCGCCCCCTCCTCACCCCGCTCCCACTCCTATATAAACCAAGATTTCCTCTCCCTAGTCGCATTTGCATCTTCTCCTCGAGTTGAGCAAGTTCAAATCGCAGATAAGGTGTAACTGTGCTAGTGGGTTTCCCTCTGTAGATGGCAGTTCTTGCCGAAAGCGCTCAGGGTTTTATACTAACACAAGTGGGTTTCTTAGACAAAGTTAATTTCTTAACGATTATTTGGGTTTTACTAATTCGGGTTGCTATAAAAAACTCAATTACTGAGGAAGGCATTAGTATGCCATCTGATCAGATGTTGCCTGAATATGACTTTAGGAGGCCCTTCGAATCCAGAATCTTAACTCGAGAAAGCTGGACGGAGGGTACGCTGAGCCAGAGGCTGGCACACTGGTATGGTTTACTGATGGCTCTAAGACAGCAAATGGTACGGGTGCGGGAATTAACGGGGTGAACCCAGTTAAGTCCATCAGCATAAGCCTGGGAAACTTTTGCACGGTTTTTCAGGCTGAAGTCTGTGCCATTGCTGAGTGCTTAAGGGAAATTCTGAGAATGGAATATGAGAATAAGACCATTCACATTTTTTCTGATAGCCAGGCAGCTATTAAAGCTCTGGATTCTTACTGTACTAAATCAAAGTTAGTACGGGATTGTAAACAGCTCCTACTCAGAGTAAGTAAAAATAATAAACTTAAGTTGGAGTGGGTGCCGGGACACTCTGGAGTAGAGGGAAACGAACGAGCCGATGCATTAGCAAATATAGGTTCGGACTCAATATTTGTTGGACCAGAGCCAACCTGTGGTATATCCTATGGAAGTGTACGCACTATAGTTGACAGATGGATCCAGACCAAGAAAATTGAATCCTGGCACAATATGACAGAAAAACGAAGTCTAAAAAGACTTGGAATAAAACCATCAAAAAAACTTACCCAAAATTTGCTATTACTTGGCAGATTAGAAATAAGGAATATTGTTGGTTTGCTCACAGGGCACTGCCACCTAAGGCATCATCTGTATAAACTCAAAGTCCACACGGGCAGTAGAGAATGTAGATGGTGTGAAATGGAGAACGAAACAGCAGAGCACGTTCTCTTAGAATGTGAAGCTCTGGCCAAAAACCGTTTCAGGATACTGGGAATACCAGGGTCAGAAACGAAGACGATTCGTGAAGATCCAGTAGGAAAAACCCGCTCTTTCATCAAGAAAGTGGGTATATTCCAGACATGAATCTCCATGACAAAGCGGCTGCAATAGATCTCAAAGGTCGACGCAACGAACCTTACCTTAAGGAGGCACCGCAAAAAAAAAAAAAAAAAAAAAAAAAATCGGGTTGTTATAACAAGGTTTTATAGAACTGTAAGTTTTTGTTATTTTTTTGTTTACTTAAAATTGAATGCAGTCGAGATATAGCATGGGGGCCATTATTATTATTATTTTTTTTAAATTTGAATTGCGTTCAATCATTCCATTATATTCTGCGCTGAGAGACAATTGGAGGGGAGAAGCCTTATCAGTGTACAACTCAAATCTTCAATGCAAAGTCGGTCGTAGACCTATATCAAAAATATCACATCCATTTGAAGGAATTTTCCTGAACATTCCGATACCATGTATCATGTGCCTGTTTTAAAAGAGTGAATTTAGTGGGGGGGGGGGTTCACAAGTTTTTTGTAAGTTTAAAAGGTAATTTTTAGTTGAAAGCTGAGTTTTATTCATTTTTTCTTACTAGGTATCTTTTGAATTTAATATGAATTTACTCATATAGGGGGGGGGGTCATGACCCCCTGACCTACCACCCGTGAATCCGCCACTGATGTTTCAGCACCGATTCGCAAAATAATTGAAATGGATTTAAGGGCAAAAACTTAAAAAACAAAAAACGGAGGAAGATTGACGCCAATCAAATGTATATGATATGTGGCCCATCCGAAATTTTCCGCAAGGCCGTTCCAGCAGCCTGATCGAGGCGATTATAATACCGAGGTTAAATAAATACCCTAGGATTATAACTGTAAACAAAGAAATTTTGAATAGCACTTTCCATTATAAAATTATCTAATTATTTATATCTTGTTTACATTTTTATTGCCAAGGGATTAAATAAATACCGGTATTATAATCGCCTCGATCAGGCTGCAGAAGCAGCAAAAAGTTTTGGAGTTATGGGCCGCAGGTATGGTTTCATGTCGCAGTCAACTGAAATTTTTAAAGCTAGGAAGAGAGGGTTGGATAGGGCCAAAATACAAAGTGTTTAAGGAGCTTAAACGGTTTTCTGATACAAGGTGGGCATGTCAAGAAGCTTCTGTTTTATTATGGCATTGCCCCCCCCCCCTCCCCTCAGATAGAACGTCCTTGCGTTTCAACGCGTAAATGACAACAATTGCAGTCACTTACTTCATCTTGGCATGCTCCACGTAGGTTACGGCATCTCTGATGAAATTTTCAACAAAAAACCTTGAGAACACCACGAGTCTCTTTTGTCAGAGCCACCCTTAATAGCTAATCACGAACCATTGCTGACACTAAAAGAAACTTACAGTTAAGAGGAAGCAGCCCATTTTCTCGTCTTAGCTGAAAACCGGTAAAAGACAGTAAATAGAAGACAGGAAACCGTTATAGCTTCCAAGGGGCGGATGTCCAGTAACCAAGGGGGAGGGGATGGTCAGGATTAAGGGAGGGGGAGAAACAGAAACAATAAAAGCTTTCAGCGGCATGTCAGCTCGATACAATGAAAGACCTCGCAGCAACTAAAGGAACAGATATCTTAGAGTATATAAGACTTGGGGAGGGGACGTCTCTGGAAAATGTGGACACTGTTCCCTTGTTCAATCTTCAGTAAAAGCATAGCTTACAGTGCTTTTTTTGGATCTCCTGATTTGCAGCAACTTGTCAAGAGAATAATTTGAACAATGTCATGTTATGTTGGGTTGCTACATTAATTTTGCGAATCTGCCAAAAACCTACCGTAAACAGTTGGTGGGTCCGATGAGATTTGCAAGTGTGTGAGGCGGTTGCTTAGTAGATACTGTGGAGTAAGAAAACCCACTTAAAATCGACTTCGATGGCAAGGTGGCAGCGTGCTTGTACTTGTGTCAGTCTCTATAAGCCATGCAATCAGATACGTGTACTAATATACGTGTACACGGGTAATAACCTGCAAAGGCGACTGAAGAGATCAATCGAATATATTCATTAAATTGTTTATATGCAATTAATCTTTTATAAAAAATAACTAAATATTGGTGTTTATGACAGCCATATGATCGAAATACTAGGCCTATAAAAAAATACTATATAGGGAAAAAAGTTTTTGAGGGATGCGAAGTTTTTTTCAGCTCTCTACGATTGAAAATTCACGTGGAATTGAATTTAATTAAAAATAAAATAAAAAGAATCGGTCAGAGTTTACTCGAACAGGCTTTCCAATTTATCAATTAGTAAATAGAGAAAATGAGTAACTTCATTTTAAATTATTTTCCAATGGTTAAATTACACCTGACGTCACTGCAGGTGAGGTAAATTCTAGATAGGTCAGACCAACACATTACCACACAGCAATACTGGCAGGGCACGCAATGCATTTGAGCGTGAATTTTCTATCATAAAAAAAAAAATCCACAAAACAAAAGTTTTTTGGGAAAGCGACCTGTCCGGTTTCGTTACTCAATTAAACACCTATAATAGGGGGATTCACTCTGTTGATAGAAAGTAGAAATAGAACTACAGTTTTTCTACGGTAGAAATAATGCCATAAGGACATGTGTTAATCGTGTCTTTCTACGGCTTTCTACTACTTGGGGAATCAAAAACAAAGCAAATGGTCGACCATATTTGTTGTTTTTATTGCTCATATTTAATTATTTAATTTTAAAAATGAGTTGTACAAGACAAATAAACGACAAAAAACAGAAGGAAATATGTAGCAAGAGGTGGACTGCGGAAGCTGTTAATAAGTTCCTCGAGATATTAATAGCCAAAGTACAAGAAACTTAATTTGGAGGTAAGTTGCTTGTGTTTATATCAAATTAAATATGCTGCTTACGTTATTTGCTGTTGATACCCATCTGAAAATCGCCAAAACATGCTAGGAATTAGGATTACAATTGATTGTTATTAACACGTAAGTTTTACGCTTAAAAAAGCCGCAGACACAACTACTTCGTTCCTTTGAAGTACGTAGGTACTGTACTTATGCCTTATGGCCTGTGTTTTTTTGCATTTGTTCGGGTATTTAGGTAAATTATTCCTTAGGGATATTCTGCAGGAAATTTGGAGTTACTGTACATTGGAATACGGCGTTCAGTAATTTTGCTACGAATAATAATATTGGTGTGGTGCATGGATTCTACATTATTGAATGCAGTTAGGTCTACACATCTCCGGTTTTTCTTTCTGTTTCAGAAACCATCCGCCCAGACAACAACAAAAAGAATGACGCCAACGGCCCAATCAGAAACGAGAGCGCCTGCGCACTGAACCATTCCTGCACGACAGCACCAGTCAGTCACTCAGTCAGTCAGTTGCTACGATACCTCCGCGATACAACCTTAGAAGTATAGGTGTACGTAACACCACTGAAGATGTCGTAAGCAGTTGTTGACGAAACGTTTGGAAGCCTACTTTGAAATCGACCAAGGCCTATTAGCCCGGATTCTTCTGTCCCCTTATTAGACTCCAACCGTGAAAGCCTTCGTTATTATATTGAATTCAAAATGTGTCGTTCGATACAATTTAAGTGTTAATTTATTATTCTACTGTCAAATCAATAAAACATTGAACCATATTTCCTTTGTATATAGGCCTTAATACATTAATTATTTAATTTGATTACATTAGTTATTTATACGTATTTATACGAATTGTTATTGCTGCTGGCGTATGTCAATCATTGAAAGAGAACGAACGGTCTAGCTATAAAATACTTATAATTGACAGAGGCTGCATCATGGCTTTAAAACTGTTTCCATGAGCGCCTTCCTTTTTTCTGGTACCGGCTGTATTATCTTGTACATCTTGCGCTTTGATGGCATAATTTTGTTTGCGTGAGTAGGAACTCTCCACAACCGTCTAAGTAGCCAATACAATGAGGCAGCTCGTGAATTTTTGCATTGATGATTTCTCTTCTTTCCTCTTCAATTGGCCAATGCAAAACTCTCATGAAAATGTTAAACCGCACATTTCGTCGTGGACTCGTGGCTCGGAAGCACGTTGGTCCACCACTCCTTAGATTTAGGGACAGACCCAATGCAAAAGCGTACGCTATAGGCCTACCGTAATGACATGACCACAGAAATATCGTCGATGGCTTAACTTAGTATTTCTTCCTCCTCTTCAAAATTCTCGCACATCATTGCATTGCATTTTTCCGCGAGGAAGTTGATGGCTTTCAACGTATTTCCTAATTTAGGCATAGGTAGGTAGGTAATGAAAAATAAGTTTAAACTTAAAGTGAAAAAAACACCTGCTAAAATCAAAAACAAATTACACGGCTAAAAACAAAAACAAAAACAAACTGACAAAAAGACAAGAACGTAGCGCCCACACCTGTTGGTAGTTCCTTGTAGTATACAATTTCAATTTTTACCTCACAGAATGCGCCTTAAAAACTTTCTCTACTTCTACCGTTGACGGAGGTATCTTCACTCTGAGCTTTTTTTCGATTTTTCTATTCCCTTTTCTATCAACAGAGTGAATCCCACTAATATACCTGAAGGTAGAAATCATCGATAGAAAGGTTTTGTAGAAAAATTATTTTCTAGTCATTTTTCATTAAAAATGTAAATAAATAAATAAATAAATAAGGACTTTGTATTGTTACTATTACTAAGCCAACCTAGCGTATTTAGGGCTATAAATTCCTCTCTTACACTAAACTAGGATGGCCCGGGACCGCCTGCTATACATGCCCTCCGAAGAAAATGTAGCCAGTGTGGGACTCGAACCAACAACTTTTCGGGTGAATGTGAGAGTCCGTACCACTACGCTACAAGTCTTGAAATGTGGCTATTTTTATTTTTTTACCCCCAGAAGCAAACTATCAAGGGGCAAGCGACCCCTAAAATTTTGTTAACATTAATAACGACTACAATATATGTGAATTTAATAGAAATCGTTGGAGCCGTTTTTCAGAAATAATTTTTTTTAGACGTTTTTTTGGGAGTTTTTTGACAAGGCCCCCCCCCCCCCAAACTGAGTTACCCCGATATATATAAAACGGTCCCGAGGTATGATTTTTGCAAAAGGTACATGCTCAATTTCTTTAAAATCGACCGAGTAGTTTGCCCAGACAGACAGACATTTCTTTCGTAAAAACCACTTTTTTGGTTCCTGGGACCTCAAAACGTGTAAATCCGTTGAAATCTCGGAATCGAAAATTTCGACCATCACATAGCTTTCCTTATAATACGTATAAATTGGAAAGCAAAAGAGTGGTATGTCCGATGTCTCGGGCTTAGGCGACGATACCCTCAATTGTTGTACCTTTGCGCGCCTGAGAAACTAGATTTTTCGGCTTTCTATCATATTGTGCCCAGTTCATGTCGACCGGGTTTTTGGTAATATTCAGCAATGACTTCAATTGTCCAGTGGTTCGTCTCCCACAGCTTCAGATTATATTTTTTGTTTGGCTGACTATTTCTTTGCTACTTTCTACGGTTTGTTTCAATTTTTTTGCATTTCCATCATCCGTCCTTAAAAATTAATTCGCAAGAAACTTCAAAATTTCCTTTTGCAAATTTCAAATTAAAGTTCCTATACGTCCTCTGGACACATACATAACTTTTAATACTAGTACTACTTTGTATGCGCGCAAAAATTAATTAGCTCAGAAAAGACGCTCAACTTAAAGTTAGTTTAACCTCTGCACTTTTAATCTGCTGCACTATGAATTTAATGAAGGCTAATGAGCTTACGCTTATACGCTAGTTAAAATGACTTGCAGCTTAGTACTCTTAGATGAACGCTGTAGAAATAACAATTTTGCTTTGTTACTATAATTAAGGAAGCTTCCTTACATTCTTGATGTGTAACTTTATTAGTTTTAATTGGAATTTCCTATTACCCATTTTCAGTATTTTAGTATGTATTTTAATAATCCATTCACTGCGTTTGGTTTTCCCTAAAGGAAAGTAGAAATAGAACTCCAGTTTTTCTAAGTAGAAAAATAACGCCATAGAAACGTGTATCTATACGTTTCCGACTTTATACCCGACCTAATCTAACTTACCTCCAAAGTTTCTTTGCCTTCGGCTATTAACTTATGAGTATCTGCTGTAGTCCACCTCTTGCCATATGTTTCCTTTTGTTGTTATTTCTTTTATTAATTTCAGAGCTCTTTTTTTAAATTAAATAAAAATTAAAACCAAAATCCATATGCAAAACAACAACAAATATGGCCGTTTGTCGTTTTCGATTCCCCCAGCTCAGTTAACCCTACCAAGTAGTTGGGTACAGTGTGGGAATGTTTTGAAATACGTTTCCTTATGTCATTATTTTTATGCGTAGAAAAACTGGACTTCTATTCCTACATTATCCTACTTTCCCTTAGGGTAAACCAAACACAGCGAATACCCTTTATGAATATAGCAATTTATGTCAAAAATGTAAAAAATGCGTGCGCGCAATATTTGGTAGTTCATTAGATGAAGTCATAACCAGCATAGGCCCCACAACTGTAAACCAGGTACTGCATATGTGGGGGAACATGCATTGGTATAGCCATGGCCGTGCCCCCCCCCCCCAAAATATATTTTTGTATGTAAACCTGTATGATATGACGAATTTTACCATTAATTCATTAATAAATTAAGTTAAAATATTTTTTTGGACCCCCCCCCCCCCACCGAAATCAAAACCTGGTTACGGCCTTGGGTATAGCTGACGTTGCCATCCAGAATTCTTCAAGCGATAGTAGAACTGAGCCGTATTTGACTGTGCTACAAAAACTTTCCCGGCTGGTTCGTCGAAGGGAAAGAAATTTAGTGTGTTTGAAAACAATGTTGGTGGGACTGTGTGTGTTTTGTGCGCCCCCTGGGGCAGGAAACTTTAATCAGTTCCTGCCGTCTTTAGTTTTCTTTCAAATCCTTCTGGACACTTTTCCTTAATCACTTTGAAACATACGGCAGCTCTCTTTCCATTTCCAGTATTTCTCTTTAAATGTCTTTAAGAGACAACTGGAGAGGGATAATCAAATTGCTCAGACAATATCGATCATACAGCCTAAATCCAGCCAATGGCGCATCCACAGGAGAGGGGGGGAGGGTCATGACCCCCCTAAATGAGTAAATTCATAAGATAGTTAAAAAAAAATTGAATAAAACTCCACTTTTGCACTAAAAAATTACCTTTTGAACTTACAAAAAACTTGTGACCCCCCCCCCTCTGAATTTTCCGTTGGATCCGCCCTTGAATCCAGGCATTGAAAAAAAGCATCAGGTTGCCCCAAGATGCAGAAAATATTTATGGCGCTGTCGAATGTCCCATCTCTCCTATATAGAATTCTAATGATAATCATTCTTAATGGAAGGGACCCTTCAGGGTAAAGATACAAACAGTACAAAGTATTCCAAGTTTAATCAATAAGTTATTTGACAGGCGGTCCATGGGGATTGCTGACTGAAATGGACTTTCTATTGGAGTAATGTTGACTTATGGCCACGCTACTGGTTAAAGAAATTGCTTATTCAGCTGTGCTAGTATAGTCAATAACAATACACTATTTATCGACAATATTGGAGCAAGACTAGATGGGATCCGACGTAATTTACTTACGGTTGATAAGAAGACTGGGCTTACATGACACTAGCTACAGAAATGTTAGACTTTTTTCTATTAATTAACCGTTGTCCGCAGTTGATCGACAAAATGGCTTGGGAAGGACGAGAATTGAGACTCGACAATGAAGTTGTTGGATATACTGTTTGGTGTAAAGTGCACCGTCTCATTTCTCGGGAATCTCAAGCACTACTGAATGAAAGCGCAGTACCGATAAATATTCAGTGAAAATGAAACACAGGCAATCGTTATTTTAAGCCGTTGGATGGCTTCATAAACTCTTTGGCGGACTGCAAAGGTTAGAAGTGCCCTGTCTATGGCATTTCTAGCACTAGTGGGGACACTATAGTGGGGATGGCTTCATAGTCTCTTTGGTGGACTGTGTAAGACACCAATTTTCTGTCTCCGTACTACGGAATCTCTAGTGCTACTGGCTGCAGTGCAGTTAACGATTAATGCCCAATGAAAATAGATCATTGGCAATCCATTACTTAAGCCGTTGGTAGCTTAATAGACTCTACGGTGGACTGCGAAGGAGGAAAGTGTCCTGTCTCCTAACTGGGGAATCTGTGGCATTCCGTGCTCCAACTGAGACCTCAGCATGTACACGATTAATGCCCAGTGAAAATAGAGCACTGGCTATCTAATATCCATTTCTTTAACTGTTGGATGGCTTCATAGACTATTTGGTGAACTATGCAGCTACGTGTTCTGTCGCCTTCATGGGGAATCTCTAGCGCTATATGACTGAGGCGCAGTACACGATAAATGTCAAGTGAAAATGGAACACTGGCTATCCAATATCCATTTCTTAAACTGTTGAATGGCTATAGCCTATAGACTCTTTGGCGGACTAAGTATGATCAAAGTGTCCTGTCCCCTTACTAGGCAATGTCTAATACTACTGGCTGAAGCGCAGTATACGATAAATGTCCATTGAAAACGGAACGCTGGCTATCCATTTCTTAAGCTGTTGGACGACTTCATAGACAGTCTACAGGACTGGGTTCGCGTCCACTTCCCTTAAATGGTCATTTATCACTTTAACACCATCTGGCTTTCCAGTGGACTCCATTAATAACCACTTCTTGGACGTGCAATTACCTCTGTATTGTCTTTCTGGGATTGAATCGCGCTGTTGTGGCCGTCAAGGGCTTTTCTAGGCTAACCACTTCCATGACGTATGGCTGGGAGCAGTGCCGTCCCGAGGTCGAATTGCCTCCGGTGCAAGGTACATTTTGACGACCACCCACCCTCCCCCTGTGAAAATATTATTACAATCAAGACTTATAACTATCATCCACTTATGTATATGGTTGTATTCCTTGTGAAAAAACGCATCTGATGAAAGAAGTTTTCCGTGTCAAAATCAACATTCTGATACTAAAAATGGCTGATAAAAAATGACATTGGTATCAAAATGAGCAATATCCAACGCAGAGAAATTTTGTATAAGGCCAATAACTTATTCCGTGACAAAATGTGAATTCTCCTGTTTAAATTAACATAAGAAGAACTATGTTGGTTTCAAAGTCGGTATTCTCCAAGGAGGCATTGCAGCAACCAATCACAGGCCGGTTTTGTAATCACGTGACTAATATATGCAAATGGCGACATGCATAATTTTTTTTAACTGTATTGTACTGTATCTTTTTGGTTTTAGGAATAATGTTCATTATTTTTTGTTGTAATGTTGGCTTTATTACGTCTTAACATAGAGAATTCCAAAGTCTGGAACATAATCATCAATTTCATCAATTTCCATGCACGTTCTCTTCAAAGTCGGCAATTTCCATTAGTTTCTTGTTAATATCTCGGCTATTTGAGTAAATATCATAGTTTCGGTGATTCCCAATTATATCAATTATATCAACTGAAATCAAAACAGTCGAAATTTTGAGTTAAATTACCGGGTGACAGTTGTTTGCGGTTCCTGAAAAAAGTGTCATAGTGGAGATTGCCGATTTTGATATACTAGAGGGCTCACATATTCTAATTCAATATTTGCATAAATTTTAATCATAATCATAATAAGTCTTATCCAATAGGTAAAGACCTGGACAAAAGGTCGAGTTTTACATAGGAGAGATGAGACAGTCGAGCGCGCCAAAAATATATTTTGAATCCTGGGCTAACTTGATGCCACGTTTCCTATGTCCAGCCAGCCATCTAATACATTGGAGACTGCTATTCTGAAATGGAAGTCGTCCTCTTGCCAACCAACTGCCCCAGGTTTTTAAACCAGGATGTTCTTCTTTGCCCTTATTCCTTATTCCCGTATAAATTATTTGTGGCTTTCCTATTGATAGGCATACAACAAGAGGCAAATGGATGGCGCATATTCTGAGACCCTGCTCCTCCAGAACATGATTGAAGGCACCAACTCAAGAGGACGACAGAGGAAGGAGTACCTAGAGGATGTCATGAAGGACCTATCACCTAGGGTGCGACACCTATAAAGGAATAAAAAGGACCGCACAAAGCAGACATGAGTGGAGGAGAAGAATACAAAATTCGCTGCAAACCAATCCATAGATTGCAACTCGAGAAGAAGAGGCCTCCGTTAGCACGCTATAAGGAACACTAACTATATGTGTTGGTCGAAATTATCCATGTTGAGATTCCAATGAATTTACACGTTTTGAGGTCTCAGAAACAAAAAAAAAATTATGTTTTACGAAATGTCAATCTGTGGGTCTGTTAGTTTGTATTGCAATTTGGAGCTAAACTACGCGAGAGAATTTGATAATTTGGAAAGCATGTAGATTCTTTACTACGGTGCTGTCGCAGCTGCAGCTGTTGACAGAACGCCAGAGCTGACTGCAAAACATGTTTTCCGAAATCTGAAGCCTCCCCCTTTAAAACAATTAAACACTAAATTCCTCGTATGCAATTACAACCCGTCAAAGTTCAAAGATTAGTGAAAAGCGCGCGCGAGGAAAGCGGAGCCGAACAAAAGTGGTGAAGAGAACAAAGGCTCAGTTTCATCACGGAGGGGTACATGAAAAAGGAAATTCTCATGGAAACGCGAGACGATTGTTTATGACTTCCGGTTCGAGACTCGTTAAGGACCCCGGCATGTGTGTGTTATATGTGAGTGTGCGGTAGGAAGTTGTGTGTAGTAAATCATTTCTGTTTCCCCCACCACCACAGAGATATGTAATAAAAGGGCAGCAACAAATGGCCGGCGTTTGTTCTCTTCCTACATGCTGATGATGATGATGATATTAGGGGAAACACGCAACAGATAAACGCAGAAATGAGAAACCTTGCAAAAAGGGTAAAGGAGAAAAAGGGGGGGGGGGGGGCGGAAATCACTACAGTGTAGCCAGAACGGATTCTGGGATCCGTGCAATGTCGAAAAAAACTTCTTGCACAGCTTATTCCACCACGCACCCTTAGGCTTGGGTATGCCTTGATTATGGAAAAAAGTGTGTATAAATTCAGAAAAATAAAGAAATTATGTAAGGTACAATATTATTATTATTATTATACCTATATTATTCCATTTTTATTGTTATTATTATTTTTATGGGTTAATTGTTGGAGTGGGCCGAACGGCCCAAAATTCGCCAATATGGAAAATAAATACAATTTTCTTTATTTCTTTCTTCTTTTTCTTGTACCGAAAATAAGGACCTGCGTGCACCAGACTGTATGTATACCGTATTATTGGTTAAACATATGCGAAGGAAGGAATCCGCCCATTCCTGTACATTGCAAAATGTTCTTGAGACGTATGCGCCTGCTTACCTTATCCCCATTTTTCGGCCTCCTTCGATACGCCCGGAATTAAAATGGAAAAATAAATAAATAATTCTTTCTAATCCATCTAATAGATTTATCATCTTCCTGAGGGTTGGCCCGCCGGAAAAGTTTCCATAAAGTCAAATTTCCAACCTGGGCCCTCCATTCTATACTTTAGTTCTCTAACAACTGCGTTCTATGGACTACTTACTATGCATTAGTTTATTACACCTGCAGAAAATCTCCGGTATAACGGAAGACGTTGTGAGACGTTTAAATCCCGCAGTCTTGGCGGAGAGTTTATGTAAGGCGGTAGACTGGAAATTTCACTACAACTCTCCTTGTTCAGATTACGCTGTTGCCAACTTTACAGACGACGCCATTGCGGTTGAAGAGAGCCCGTATTTTCGGTCGCAAAAAGACTCCTATGTTACCCATTAAGGAATTTCTACGGAAGCAGGCCTAGTAGTGGCCAAATACCGTCGTGCTAAGCTTAACACCCAGACAATTTCGTAATCCTAACTTATGAGGTAGACACATTTCTCAATAACACCAAAAGGCCTTCAATAAATTTATTTCCTGAGACATTTGACGATTTGTGTTTGCCATAACTTTATTTCAGGTGGTTGATGCTGAAAGAAGGCACTATATTTAACAAGAACCGGTCCGAGTCTACTCGAACATGCTTTCCAATTAATCAATTACTAAGTAGATAGAGAAAATAAGTAATTTCATGGTAAATAATTTACTAATGGTTTAATTTCGGATATCTCGGGGGGGGGGGGGGGGGGGTTCACCTGACGTCACTGGAGGTGAGGTAACCTCAATAAATTTAAAAATCTTTAAAACTCCATTCTATCTAGTGTACGCTGTAACCATTTGGGAAGGGGGGGGGGGTCTGGAACCCAAGGACCCCCTCTTACAATCGCCTCGGATATCACCTAACCCAAAGCACTGAATTAATCGATGGAATTACATATTCTAGACCGGTCAGACCAACACATTACCACTCAGTAATAATGGCAGGGCACGCAATGCATTTGAGCATTTTCTACCATTTTTTCAAAAAACATTTTTTTGCCCAAAACCAAACACTTTTTTGGGAAAGCAACCTTTCCGGTTTCATTACTCTTGTTAACACCTAAAACATGCCTGAAGGTAGAAATCATCGATAGAAAGGTTTCGCAGAAAAATTATTTTTTAGTCATTTTTCATTAAAATTTAGTTATTTTTATTTTTTACCCCCCGAAGCAAACTATCAAGGGGCAAGCGACCCCTCGCATTGTATTAACATTAATAAGGGCTACAATATATGTGAATTTTAAAGAAATCGTTGGAGCCGTTTTTGGGAAATAATTTTTTTTGACGTTTTTTTGGAGTTTTTTGAGAATAAAACCCCCCAAATTGAGTTAGCCCAAAATAAAAAAAAATGGTCCCGAGGTATGATTTTTATGAACCAACATGCCGAATTCCATAAAAAGCCACTGTGTAGTTTGCCGAAAAATCGACGAACAGACAGACCGACAAACCGACAGACCGACAGGCAGATATTTCGTAAAAACCACTTTTTTGGGTTCCTGGGACCTCAAAACGTGTAAATCCGTTGAAATCTCGGAATCGAAAATTTTGACCATCACAAAGCTTTCCTTATACTACGTATAAATTGGAAAGCAATAATCCTGACTATAGGCTCTCCATCCACTAGTTCAGCTCCCCCGCCCCCTCTGTGGATTTTACGAAATGTCTGTCTGTCTGTCTCTTCGTCGATTTCCAGGCAAACTAGTCGGTCGATTTTGATGAAATTCGGCATGTAGGTTCACAAAAATCATTCCTCGGAATATTTTTTTATTTTGGGCTAACTCAATTTGGGGGGGGGGGGGGGTTTATTTTCAAAAAACTTCAAAAAAACGACTAAAAAAATTATTTCCCAAAAACGGCTCCAACGATTTCTTTTAAATTCACGTATATTGTAGTTGTTGTTAATGTTGATATAATGCGGGGGGTCGCTTGCCCCTTGATAGTTTGCTTCTGGGGGTAAAAAAAATAAAAATGACTAAATTTTAAAGAAAAATGACTAAAAAATTTTTTTCATGCGACACCTTTCTATCGATGATTCCGACCTTCAGGTATGTTTTAGGTGTTAAATTGAGTAACGAAACCGGACAGGTTGCTTTCCCAAAAAAGTATTTTGTTTTGTACAAAAAAAAGTTTTTTTTGAAAAAATGATAGAAAATTCACGCTCAAATGCATTGCGTGCCCTGCCAGTATTGCTGTGGGGTAATGTGTTGGTCTGACCTATCTAGAATTTACCTCACCACCAGTGACGAGTGACGTCAGGTGGAGGGGGGGGGGAGACTTTAGCTCCATTAGCCCATTGCTGGATCCGCTAGTGATCTCGAACTCCCTGTATAATTTATATCACAGCTGAAGAAAAGGAGAGATTGACAGATCTGTTGATACATAGTGAATTAATATAGTACTTTGTAGCATTGAGATAATAATATTCCTTTTAACTTTGCCATAATGTAAAGCCATGATCCATAATCATATTAATATTCGTTATGAAAACCTTTAGGATGAAACGAGGTCTCTATTGTGGCAGGGGCTTATACCCTCTCACGCCCGAAACTTAGCTAAGTCTCGGACTTGTTAGTAAGTTTGAAAACTAAGGCCTACTCTTCCCGATAAGTCGTTAAGTCCAAAATTTATCGTTAAGGTTGATTTGAGTTGGGGAAACTTGAGTTGTTCGCATGTTACGTCCAGTTCCTTTTGGTCTCTGAGTTCTAAGGGTGAGTTTGAAGTAAGTTCGACAATTAGAATGGTCCTATGCTGCCGCGGTATGAAAAAATGACCTGACTACACGTTTCTGGCACATAGTGCTGATGGTATTGTTGGAATTGGTGCACTGACAGCCATCCAAATACGGAGGAATGAAATCGCGGACAAATTTTATGTTGGAGAACAACTACAACTTTTAGGGAGATTCATCTACCTATTGAGATGGCGACCAATGTTCGACTTCCGGAAAATTTCTTCACAACTTTTCATTTCATGACCCCCTGAGGCTAAAACCACCCTCCGTTCAAAATGTTATATATATCGATATACATGTATATCGATTTTAGGAAACACTCTAACTTCCGTAAATATTATCCGATTTGGATGAAACTTGGCACAAAAATTGATCATGCAAATGCCTTGATCGAGTTCGTTAACCAGCTAGATCCGCTATTAAGTTATAAGATGGCGGCCGATTGAAAACTTATATAATTCATATCTCAGTCAATATTGGCCGCAGAGGAATGAATTTAAAAGTTCATAGTCGTCATAGTTTGGAACACAAGAGTGTTTTGTGTGTTGATGTTGTGATCGGGAAAATAATGACATTTTTTTTATTTTCTATTACACATAGCGTCAGGGACGTAAAGTTGGGCGGGGGGGGGGCACGGTCCAACTTGCCCCCCAGCTCCTTTTGGCTTTACCCCCCCCCCAGCTTCGAGCATTGTAAGACGTGGTTCTTACTTCATAGTCCCCTTTGCAGCAATATGAATATAAGCATTCTTTTTTTAGCTTTGTAAAATCTACAGCTATACTTTACAACTATTAAAAAATGCGTAAAACTCTGCAATTTTTCTATTATATTATCAATTTTTTCTTCAATCCTGCCTGATGACGTCATAAGGTCTACTTAGTTTTGCCCCCGCCATCATTCTAAAACTTTACGCCTCTGGGTAGCGTAGAGGAAAAGCTGGGTCTGTGGAATCTCCCTACACCTGATCGGCCATAGCCGAAAGGGATGTTTTGATAACGTATCTACATTCTATGTGACGGTAGAAATCAGTCATATTTGTCTGTAGTTACGATTCTCTTCGTAGCAATTCTTTCCAACCATGGCAGTCACGTTGCAACTAGTGTGCATTGCATTGCATTGTAATTTGTTGAACGACTATTCATGGACCCAGGCCTACTTATAATGGCCCATTGGTTCCTTGTCCAAATGCCAACTACGTCAGCCCATACAATAATAACAACAAAATTAATAAAAAGGAGATATTTAAAAAAAATCTTTAAGAAAGAGACATTTATGAAGAAAAAGAAAACATTATTTACAGGCGTCACTGAAATGAGTCGTCGGATTGGGCGTAAGTGACGTGCCTCGCCTCTCCATGGAATTTTCATAATGGCACATTAGGAATATTATTATGTTTAATAATCAATGGCTGGTCCAAGGGCGGATTTGAGGGGGGGGGGGGGGTCAGGGGGTCCGGACCCCCCCCCCCAAATAAATTAACTTACACTAGACAACAATGGGTTTACAGTGGGAATTAAAAATAATTATGTTTTTTAATGTTATAATCCACTGAACCTGACCGCTGACCCCCCCCCCCTAAATTGGAGGCAAAATCCGCCCTGGAAATTCGGGCTGGGCGAACAGTTGGACCAAAAAAAATTAAGCTTTTGCAGTTTTACAATTAAATATTAATAATCTATAAAATAGAATGCATAATGGTTTTATTAAATACAGATTGAATTTTACTCAAATCCGATATTAAAAAGTAACGAGGTTTTTTGCTAAATGAGAACAAAAAACAATATTTCAATCAGGTACTCTAGCCACTATTATTAGTCAGCTAAAAGTAAACCTTTCATCCCGACGACGCATAAAAAAAACTCATTTTGCATAAATGTGGCAGACATGTCTATATAAAAGCAGGTAATATTCTCATTTACCATTACTATTTGCACTAATAAAGACAATGGTAAAATAGCAGATATTGTATTTTTCAATGAGCACTGGCTGGCTGCTGACCTATTTTAAACGGAAAATTCCTGGAAATGTGACTGGAAAAATAGATCCAGTTCTCATTTCCCGTATGGAACACACTTCAATTTTCCATTGTTTTCTCTATTTTAATTATAATTTTAAACAAAGGAACCCAACTTATTTATCCATCACGGGTTTAAAACTGTTTCAAATATTATCAAAACTCCTTTGCATAACTAGAAGTATAAAGTTTTGATTAAATTATTGCATGGAAATTTGAATGTTAACTTGAAATTGTAGTCTGTATTTGAAGACAATACTAAGAGGGCAGATGTGATTGCCAGAGGTGGATCGCGGCTTGGATTTTTCCTGTGTTATGAGCGACTGTAAAATTCCCCTTCTTCTTCTTCCTCTTCCCTCTTAGTGCAGCATGCACAGCGTGAGGGGGTCCCCCTGGACTGGACTCCATTTCTTATACTCGCCCCGGTTGGACACTATAACGTCTTGAGACCGGCCATTTTTTTCCCCATTGCTGCGGTGGGTTGTTCGACACTTTCCTCGAGAGTTGTCCTCGGTCTGCAGATGGGTGTTCTACCTTCCGCCAACCTCCGGGGGGGCTTATTCTTCTATTCACCTAACCGTCCTAACCTAACCTGACTGTAAAATACGTGCAAGTTTTCGGAACGTTGGCTGATGAAAAGTGGATTGGGTCACTCAAAGCGGTGCATAGGTGTTCCAAACTCCCAAGGTGTGCTCGGCTTGAACTGTACATTGTTCAACTAGTTTAATGAACATAAAACTAGAAATGCCATCATCACATTTACTCTTGAATTTTTATATGTATATAAAGTGTCAGGACATGTAGCGTGGTGGTACGGACTCTGACTATCACCCGAAAGGTTGTTGGTTCGAGTCCCACACTGGCTACATTTTCTTACCATGCTTCGGAGGGCATGTACAGCAGGCGGTCCCGGGCCTTCCTAGTTAAGTGTAAGAGAGGGCTTTATGGCCCTAACTCCGCTAGGTTGGCTTAGTAATAGAAACAATAAAAAGTCCTTATTTATTTATTTTATTTTATTTTATTTATATAGTATATAAAGCTTAACAAGCCACTATATACCGTAACACACTTCAGGAAAATTAAAAAAAGAAGACTAATTCCGAAGTGGGGCATAACCCCGGAAGCTTTCCATGCGAGTATTAACATGAGCTAAGCCTGTTTTCGTCCCTGTCACAAACAGTAGCACTAAAAATACTCTTTTAATTGTCAATACAAACCGTAACGCACATGAGAAAAAAAACTCATTCCGAGATTAAGCATAACCCCGGAAACACGCGTTCCAGCTGTCAAAACCAAAAACAGACGGGTAAGTCGTAATCTTATTAACCGCGGCAAAGCCATTTGTGTGACTGTCCCGCGAACCGCAAATTAACACCTGAGAGCGCTTAGTTGGGGGGGGGGGGGGGGGCGTGTATGGGAGGGATTTGGGACAAGTCAAAATAACATGGGTCTCTCATATTGTATACAGTATATACTATTTTCCCCAGGCCATTGCATAATATTATTGTTTTGGGGGGTTTTAAAGGTGTTTAAGGGGTTTGTGATGGCGATGCCCCTTCCACTTCTTCATCAGGCTCTACAGCCCTTGCTGTGCTTTAGCCTGCTCAACGACACTCCTCCAGACACGGACTCCCAACTCGCGGAGGTCAGTTTCTGATTTGTTCTTCCAGCGGTTTCCTGGACGTTCTTAGTCTTCTTCCCGTATTCTTGCTTCGTATATTTTGCTCGCCATGCGGTCTTTTGGCATTCTTATGACGCTGTTCTTTTACAAAACGTAATACAGTCTGCAATGCCCCTACTAGTGTATATATGATAAAAAATGGATGGCCATGGCACCAGTCCAGGGGTTAGTAGAATGCTGTCTTGTCACTGTGACTGTGCTCTATATTACAGGTGTAGTACTCGGGGAAATGGCCGGCAGCCGTGCTATCTAGGAAAGTAAGGTAGAGTTTAGACTCTTACGCAAACTTGGCTATTTCCGACTCTCAGTTATGCGTGAATGTTAAGCATACTTCAGAATTTCGACAGTCACTTGCAGCCGGTGTTGGTTCACATCAGGGACATGTACTAGATTGCCATTGCATTGCCATTCCAAAAATTCTCATTATCGACAGTCGAGACTGAAAACGTACCACGCATTACAATTAAAAATAGATAATCTGCAAAATATGCATGCAGTAATGGGGTCCTCAGTGAGCAAACAATCGAAAATTTCCGGGAATATTTTCGAAAAAGCCCAAAGGCACTTGCATGGATATACACAACAGTTCATTATTTATTTCTTGCGTAAATTAAAAGTCCATTTTCAGCATCGAACGGTTCCATTTGAGCGGCAATGAATATTTTATAATGCTATGCGAAATTTTCGTAGCTTGGTCAGCATTATTGTTGGTTATGGTGCTACAGTTTTTCAAAAATACAAAGCGTTCCAGTTACTCCGGCGCGGGATCAGGGAAGTCCTGGGGTTTTAATTCCACATCCCCAACTCCTTGAAATTTTTTAAAAATGTGAGATTTGTGCCCAATTTCAGTGCTTTTTATATTTGACTTCAAATCAGTACTCAAATAAGGCGTTTTTTTCTATTACTAAGCCAACCTTGCGGAGTTGGGGCTATAAAGCCCTCTCTTACACTCAACAAGGAAAGCCCGAGACCGCCTGCTTTACATGTCCTCCGAAGCATGCCCAGAAATGTTTCAAGTTTGAGGCTCGAACCAACAACCTTACGGTTGGAGTCGCAGTCCTTACCATTGATTTGCTTGCAAGTCAGCACCTGTAGATCGGGTTTATGTACGCAGTATGCGACATCCCAATGATAGGCCTGAGAATTGGTAGAAGATCCTCACTTTATTACTGCTTGATTGCCTCTATATGAGATGTTGTGGTCAGCATCACGCAGCGGCGTTTTATTCCCTAACAATGAAGATAAGGCACCCATTAAGGTTCGGCGGACATTTTTTTAATTAACGTTGAGTTTCGAACCTCAAATTTTCCTTAGTTTCCTTTTATAGTACAGCTCTCTACCAACTAGACTATTACTCGTACATTATACAATACATATACATAATTATGTATATACATTATCACATAGCTGAGCTGAGATATTGCAATTTGCCGTGTTAATCAAGTAATTGCGTAGGTAATTACAGGTTGCAATCAACAGTGATTACTGTCTATACGTGTGCATATTTGGAAATAGCTAATAACAGGTACAGGTATTTCCATTTGCCAAGATATAGGGGTGAAATATTGGAGTCAATATACGTACGTACGTACGTACAAGAGGGTGTTGATTGCATATTCCAATATCCGGGCAATTAAATTGTGGTGCCTGCAATGATAATAATAATAATAATGAGGTATGACGTCAACCCTGCTTCGCGGGGCATGGCAATACTGTATGGAGGGGGGGGGGGGGGGGTGGGTGACGACAGGTCCTCTTTTCCGCATCTCATGTAAGAATTTCATAGCGCGCACTGAATCATGGAAATTGGTATTAATATAAAAAAATAATCATTCATTTGCAAACAGATCTAAAATGTCAATAAAATGCAAATCAAACAGGAAATTGGCTACAATTTAAATTGGTTTCGGAAGATCCAGGATAGAAAGCTACATAGCAGAGATGGGACATTTGAGCCCGCCAAAAATTTAAATAAGATAATTTTACAATAGAAAGAAGGAAAGAAAATTGTCTTTATTTTCCATATAGGCGAATGGAAAGTGCTATTCAAAATTGTTTTGATTACATTTCTAACCCTAAGAGTAAGTTAGTAGTAATCGCCATAGAAGGTCGCTACACCAAACCTGAAAAATTCCTCGTAGTACTATGCAAGAAAAAGTCTTTTGCTAATTAAACAGACTATATCGTTACAACGTACAACGTAACAAGTATTAAAATTAATAAAAAAATCTATGTTGAGTTGATTCAGGGTTGGCCAATGTCAACGGGTAGCTTACTCTTAAGTGAATTAATACATAGAGACGGATCCAGCCCCTTCTGGAGAAAAACCTATGTATAGGATCGATTAAATCAAAGCGTTATAAATTAATTTACAATAGATTTACCAAATTTGGGGGGAGGGGGAGGCAGCTACCCCCTCTTCCCCTGAATCCGCCCATGACTACAGTACTACCCAGACATTTCCAGAACAAAACTATTCTCTTTTTTTAAGCCCAACCCATGCATCTCTGTCAGAAAATATCAACCCCTAACAACTGAACATATTTATGGAACCGTCCCCCCTATTCCCGGCACAATATTTTATAAAGCAAAGCCAGCCACCAAGAAGTGAATTGAGAATCTATTCGTAACCGGTTACTCCAGCCAGTGAATATGATTTATACCTCATGTTTACTTTATATAAGCTGAAATTTGCTCTCCCTCCCCCTGTCTCCTACAGGCTGGAAACCGTCCAACCCTTCCGCTAGGCCTACCCTATTAAATTGCATTTGACATGAAAAAAATGAGGATATTAAATATTTCTATTTCCGGTAGGCAGTAAGTGTATTTTGGTAGGGAATAAAAATTTGACAAACTGCTGGTGGAAGTAAATTGTTTTAGCTGTAATCCGTTTATGGAGTGGGGTGCAGCCGCAGTTCGTTTTTCATCAATTTCATAGTGGGGATGTCAAATCACGGAATTTCACTTTATCGCATCTTTCGTCATGAAATTTCGATAGTAGATCCATAAATGAGAGGAGAGAAGTTATGGTCCTCTGCATTTTGATACACAGTAGCTGGCACTAGCATAGTTTTTCTTCGGTTTTCGAAGGTGTGACACAATTCAAGGTTGGATTAATCAAATACTTGGCAAAACAGAGTGATCGCCGATTACACACTATCATATCTATATCTAAATGTATTTTTATGCATTTTTCTTGAGAGTACTTTCATATCTTTGCGGCCGTGGAAAGAGGAATTAATTGGTTTCATCAAAAACATGTCATTCCTCGTTTAAAAAAATAATTTGAAATCTCTCCCTTAAGGAGCAACTACCAGTAGAACTATAGCTAAGCTTAATTTACAATTATTTTGATTATGCAGGGCCATAACCAAATTTTTATTTGCGGGGGGGGGGGGGTCAATCTGATATCACTGGAGGTAAGGTATCCTCAAAATATGTAAAACTCCATTCCATACAGGGTACGCTGCAAATTTTCGGGGGGTGGGAAGGGGGGGTCCGGGCCCCTGGACCCCACCGCTGGCCACGACCTTGCCAATATGTTATAGCCGCTTCAATACATCTATAGAAGAGACAATAAGAATATTCAGGTCCTAAAGGCGCCCATTCCATCGACCAGCTAGGGCTATTTACAAAAACGGTGACATGGTAGCAGACATTCAAGACTTAGGTGGCGTTTCCATCGATCTCGCACTGCAGAATGCAAATGACATTGACGGAAATTAGAATTTTTCTTTTTATAGAAATCTATTAAAATGTTTGTACTTAACATATCCCATGACGCCATTTTTTAATTTTAGTTTGTTTGTGATTTTACTGTATGATCATTGATCAATTTTAACTATGGCATAGAGGAAAATAAACATTTCCGTCAATTCTGCAATGCAAGGTCGGTGGAAGCCCCGCATAAGTCTTGAATGTCTGCTACCACTCACTGTTTTTGTAAATAGCCCTAGCCGGTCGGTGGAATGGGCGCCTTAAGGACTGCCTACATGTCTCCTTGTCCCTTTTAGTCAAGCTATCCTAACTATATGTTGTTGTTGTTTTAATTTAATAAATCATTTGATGTGAATTTGATTTGATATCATTCCTTTAAGACCGCTAAACTGTTTATTACCGAATATATAAGGTCATTTGGTGTCAGCTCTCCCATACCTAGGAAGATCAATTGTACAATGAATTTGAGGAGGCTTTGCTGTTAATAACGCTACACTAACGCGATTTTTCCTTTTCATTTTATTTTACCTTTTATTGTTTTTTTTTTGTTTTACACCAAACAGGATCTTCTAACCCTTTAGGACTAAAAACAAATATTGATAAAATTTCTTTTCACCCTTACTTTTCATTCCTGCGTATACCAAGCTGTTCCTAAGGCGTATTCGCCATAGACAGTATAGAAGTTCTATAATAGAATCCCACGGATACTCCAAACATACTCATGCTCTACTTTAATTAATTAATTAATTAAACTAATACATGCTTTGGACAGACGGAACAGGACGCCATTTTGTAAAAATACATGGGAAATATACATTGTCTTTAGCAATAAATTGTTAAATTTCTCATACTGACCATAAATTTCCAGCAATAAGAAACAATCCACGGTAAGCGATAAAAAGACAAGACAGCAAACCAAAAAAGTGCCAAAAAAGACGGAGAAAAGAAAATGAAGATAATTGCCTTTTCGAGTAAGGGTTGATGTTACCCTCTTCTAATCCAAAAAAGGCTCCACTCCCAAGAAAAACCTCGCCGTCACGTTCCGGGGAAAAAGTAACTCGAAATTTGAATTGTAGTGCCGGATGAATTGGGAGGCTGTCGGGGGCAGGAAGGCGCGACTGCCAAGCCACTTTGGCAAAAGACTAAAACTCGGACTTCTTTTTACCCCCTTTTTCTCTAAAGGTTGGATAACGTTTTTTATTCATCTCCCTCCCAAAAATGAGCTCCAGCCACAGACGTGTTCATTTGTATAAAATGTTTTATTTCCAAACGGGAAATTTTTTATCAAAGATTTTTTTTAGTCAAAAGAGCTGCAAATTAGTATTTAGCCAATGTAAAGTGTATATTTTGGCGTATATTCCGAGAGATACTTAAAAGAATATGTGGGTTTATTGTTCCTCTTTGGTTTTGTGTTTTACATTGGAGCAGCGGCTTATTTCAGTGAAGAGAGCGCTGGGCTGTGAACCGAAAGCTCGGAGGTCGAAACTTGACACTCCTTAGTCTACCTAGTCAGTACCCCTTCTGGGCGTCAAGGGACTTTTAATTCATGCAACACAATCCTTGTCCTTCGCAAGAGTTTTTCCTTGGAAATGGGTTCAACTATGGAACTTACATAGCGCCAAGCCATCGTAGTTGAACTTGCAATGATTTGAATGAGTGAACGTCCTCATTATAGTGCATTGCGAACTACTAGACTTCAGGGTGCGACCTGTCCACCTGACGTCACTGGAGGTGAAGTAAATTCTAGATAGGTCAAACATTACATTACAATACCACACAGCAATAATGGCAGGGCACGCAATGCATTTGAGCGTGAATTTTCGTTTTTTCAAAAACACTTTGTTTTTGCTCAAAACCAAATAGTTTTTTGGGAATGCAACCTGTCCGGTTTTGTTACTCAATTTAACACCTAAAACATGACTGAAGGTAGAAATCAGCGAACGAAAGGTTTAGCAGATAAATTATATTTTAGTCATTTTTCATTAAAATTTAGTTATTTTTATTTTTTTACCCCCAGAAGCAAACTATCAAGGGGCAAGCGACCCCCCGCATTTTGTTAACATTAATAACGACTACAATATATGTGAATTTAAAAGAAATCGTTGGAGCCGTTTTTGAGAAATAATGTTTTTAGACGTTTTTTTGGAGTTTTTTGAGAATAAAACCCCCCCAAATTGAGTTAGCCCAAAATAAAAATAAATTGTCGATGTATGACTTTTGTGAACCTACATGCCATATTTCATCAAAATCGACCGAGTAGTTTGACCGGAAATTCATGAACAGACAGACAGACATTTCGTAAAAAACACATTTTTGGGTTCCTGGGACCTCAAAACGTGTAAGTCCGTTGAAATCTCGGAATCGAAAATTTGGACCATCACAAAAGCTTTCCTTATACTACGTATAAATTAGAAAGCAACACGAAAATAATTATTGGAAACTTGAAATAAAATACAGTAGGTCTTGGCACTGAACTACAAAATCCGACCGATACCAGTCCTAAACATTAATCGATCAAATATCAGCACGTAGTTGTAGGCACAAACTGCTGGAGCTTGGTCCTAGAAATTAACGATTTTCCAGTCACATCCCATGGTGGTCCACGGACAAAAAAGGTTGGGAACCCCTGGTTTAGATCGTTTTCCACTACACTACACTATCCGATTTTTAAATACAATACAATCTCACATGAAATATCAGTCATAAAGCCATAAATGAAGTATCATAAAATAGAAAAAATTCTCTACATTTTGATTTACATTATGTAGCCATCACTAACACCGATCGGCCGGTAACATTATTGAGCTTGATTTGTTAAAAAAACAACGGCCACTGACGTTGTCAACCTGTGGCCAATCGGTGTCAGTAATGGCCACATACTATGTTTCAAAATATAGAGGAACATTTCTTCTATTTAATGACATCTCATTTATGGCTTTATGACGGTTATTTACTTTGAAAATCGGACTGTGTGGGGTGTCCAGTTGTATTTTGTGAGTTCTATGTAAAAGAGAAATGCCGTTAAAAGTATGTATTAAATATAAGCTGACAGGCCGTGGTCAAAAGGACCTTCGTCTACATTGGCATCTTCAGTGGAAGTTGGTAACTCAACGTAGTCTATAAGTTTTACTGTATATGTCCAATTTGTCATTTGATTTATTACTTGCGCAACTGAATATTACATTTATCTTTACAAGCTTCAAAGCATAGTAGACCAATTTTTATTTCATTTATTTTTATTCGAATGGTAACACAACTCCCACAACAGAGTAAGTAGATTACGGTGAGAAAATTTCAATTTTCCTATGAACTGGAAAACCGAGTTATTGGATCCTCCTTTAGATTATATTGAATATTTGACGCCTCCCAACCTCAGCCGTTCTTTTTCTTTACGAGGTACGCCCCAACTGAGACACTGTATGGCTTTTCTCTTCATATAAACTTATAAAAGCAATTTTGAAATTTATTTTATTTCACTAGGTCCGTTTGTCTGTTCCACTGAGACACTGAAGAGCTTTGGAATAATCAAAATATCGCTAGCAAAGAAGCGAACGTAATTTCTATGTAAAATTAAGTATAAGTATGTAATAAGGTTATTAAGTACCACTTTTCTTGAAATAAAAACTCCGTTGGGTTTCTGCAATAAAAACAGTTTCATTTATTTATTTTTTTGTTTACAAGATAAAATTACAAAAGACAGTTAAAAATAATCTTACCTGCAATAAAAACAGAAAACAACATCAAAAGTTTTTACTCCGGGTGATTTACTTGTTATTCCTTATTTAAATTAATCTTTAAAAACAATAGAAATTTTCTACGATATTTCGATATTTTTAGGTTAGAATCTCGACCATGGAGTAATGAGTCTATAACTCTGTGCGAAACGCGGCAAATTCAAACTTAAAGAACATGACGTCTCCTATAAATGGGAGTCGTTATTTTCTTTATATCTCCCCACCACGATGGAGAACAATCACATAACAGATATGTGATTGTTCGTCAAGTCGCAACGT
This sequence comes from Psococerastis gibbosa, assembly GCA_963971405.1. Lineage (NCBI taxonomy): Eukaryota > Metazoa > Arthropoda > Insecta > Psocodea > Psocidae > Psococerastis > Psococerastis gibbosa. Next base: position 16,171,496 of record OZ020485.1, read on the forward strand.
CAGCCACCGGAATTATTTTAGTTATATGAAAAAGGTTTGATTCCGTTTTCTTGTGTCCGGTGTCAACCTCGTAGATCGAATTTGAGATTTTCTTTAGTATTTTGTATGGTCCGATTCTTATTTCGTCCAGCTTTTTCCTATTGAGGCGGTTTCCATTTTCCACATATACGAAGTCCCCGGCATCCAATGTAATTTCTTTCCTGTGTTTGTTGTATCGCTCTGCATTTTGATTATGGGATTTTTTTGTGTTTTCATAGGCCAATTGTCGATCTCTTCCTAGATCTTCCTTAGTACATTTTGTCTTCAATTCGTGGGGCAAAATATTGACATTTTCACCTTCCATTAAGTATTTCGGCGCAAATCCAGTAACTGTGTGTTCCGTTTCATTGTATCTTCTAACACATTCTTGAGCTATTGATGACCATGTGTTTTTATTTTCGTTTTCATTTATTTTGCATCTTATTTTATTTACCAGCGTTTGATTTAACCTTTCATTAAGCCCATTTGAAAATGGGGCGTCTACGGCAGTAAAAATCATTTTTATGTTCTTCTTCATTAAAAAATTTTTATACTCCTTTGAATTTATGCCAGGGTATTGATCTGTTAGTATTGTTCCTATATCGTTACTTTCTGTCACTTTCGTTGTTAATTTTATAAAGTCATTGGCGGTTTGGTTTTTCGATGTTAAAATATAAGCGTATCTAGTAAAGTGATCAACCAAAAGGTGTAAATATTTTTTTGTTGACCGCGAACCCCCAAATCCGCCAATGGTATCGATGGACATAATTTCGAATGGGTAGGTAGCTGGGCCTAAATGTGATAGGAACCCATATTTAGATTTTTTTCTTGATTTGTTTTTTTTTTGCATACAGAACAATTATCGCAAAATTTTTTTATATTCATTATCATGTTGGTTGCTGAATAAAATGGAGTTATCTTATTGATCATTTGCGTTCTTCCTAAATGACAGTAAGTGTCGTGTATTTCTTGTATCAATCTTTTACTGAGGTTTTCAGACAATAGTATTTTGTCTTTTCTTTTTAACTTTTTGTAATAAATGCCATTTTTTAATACAATGTCTTTCTTTTTTTCTTTAAAGGATATGTTCTCATTTTGGTCCTTTTTTATGTCTTCGAGACTTATTAGATTTACGACTTCCAGGATGTCGTCTGTGTTATCAATTGGTTCTAGAACTGGATTCCTGCTTAGGCAGTCTGCTTCTTGATTTGATTTTCCCGGATTGTATTTTATCGTGAAATCATATTGAGATAAGTAATATGTCAAATCTCCTAACTCTTCATCTGTTCTAGATTTTATGTTCAAGTTTTCTAGAGGTTTGTGATCCGTGTATACTGTGAATTGTTTCCCAAGCAGCCAGTGTTGCCAATATTTCACTGCTTCTTTTATGGCTAAACATTCTAGGTATATCGCTTTTTTTTTCTTTTGTGCCTCATTCAATTTCTTTGAAAAATAGGCTACTGGTTTATAACTGTTATTTTCATCTTCTTGCTTCAACACAGCTCCAACTCCTTTGATACTTGCATCAGTATAAACTTTAATTGGTGAATTTGGATCAAATATTTTTAGAACTGGTTCCGAACATAGCAATGTTTTAATCTTCTCAAATGAATCTTGACATTCTTTCGACCAAACAAATCTTACATTTTTCCTCAGAAGATTATGTAAAGGGTCTGAGATTTGTGCCATGCGTGGGATGAATTTGTGGTGGTAATTAATTTTCCCAAGGAATTGTCTTACATTTGTTCTTGTTTCTGGAACTGGGAAGTTTCTCACTGCAATTAAGTAATCTTCCTGTGGTTTTACTGAGTTCTTTTCAATAATATGACCCAAGTATTTTGCATGATTCTTTGCAAATGAGCATTTTGAAAATTTTAATCTAAATCCCTCTTTGTGGATTGCTTCCAATAGTCTTGAAAGATGCTGTATATGCTGTGTAAAATTTTGTGAGAAAATTAATATGTCGTCGATGAAGGACACTGCAAAATCTGTAAGTTTGTATTTTCTAATTATATTATTTAAAATCCTTTGAAAAATTGCGGGTGCTGTTTTCAATCCAAAAGGGAGGCAGGTCCACTGATAGTGTCCTTCCTGTGTTACAAATGCGGTTTTAGGTTTATCTTGAATCCTTAGGGGAATAGACCAAAATGCAGAATTTATATCCAAAGTTGTAAAATATTCGCAGTTAACACTTTTTACTATCAAATCTTCAATCAGTGGAAATGGCTGTGCTTGAGGAGTTATAATTTTATTTAAATCTCTGAAGTCTATACACATTCTTGATTTTTTATTTTCGTCTTTCTTAAATGCTAGTGTAACTGGAGCAGCAAAAGGGCTGTATGACTCCTCAATAAGACCTTTTTCCAATAGCTTAGCTACTTGACTTTCTATTTCTTTCCTATCTTCGAACGTGCACCTGTAAGGTCGTTTAAAACAGTATTTTTCTTCCATTAGGTCAATATGAGCCTCATAGTCCTTAACAGTGCCAATGTCATATTTATCTCTGGCGAATACTGATTTATATTTGTTTAACAACTTGTCGATTTCTGACTGTTCACACAAATTCAAATGATTCACAATTATCTCAAATTTATCAGTATTTAGATGATTGTTGAAGTTTACTTCATATTTTGTGGGATTGTATGTTTTCCTTTTTATGTCACCTGTTAAAACTGGAATATTGGCATTTGTGCGATTGTCAACCTCTTTATTCAAATAAATTTCATTTTCTTGTTTTTGAAAGTCTTTGTTCTGAATAATCCTTAGATCTTCAGTCTGGATTAATTTAAAATTTTCAATACAGTCTAAACCAACCAAAAAATCATAACTGAAATTCTCACTGTCCACAATGAACACATTGATCATTTTTTCAATATTATAAATTTTTACTTTTAGGGTTATCATACCTTTTGTTTTTCCTGCACCGTTAATAGTTTTTAAGCTTATTATTTTTTTTGAATTTTCCATATTTTCTTCTTTAATTTTTAATAATCTTGCATTTATCAATGATACGTTTGAACCTGAGTCGTAAATACCAGAAATTTGTAATGTATCATTTAGCAATAGCTTGATTTTTATTAACGGTGGCACTTTTAGTTTTTTGGATCTTCTGTATTTAATTCCACTTCCAGTTCTGAATTGTTAACTGATTTAAATGATCCTATTTTTTTGTTTTTATCTTCTTTTTCTCTAAACCAGCAATTTGATTCAGAATGAAAACGCTTCCCTTTGTTTGCCTTTTCACATATTCCACATGGATTTTTGTCTTCACCTTTCTTTTGTTTGTTATCCCAGAAAGGATTTCCTTTTTTTTCATGTATATTTTTCCTCACAAGGTGTTCTAATTTAGATATTTCATTATAAAGATCTTGAGTTTCTTGAAGTGTTCCTCTGTCAATCTTGTCGGATACATAATTTGGTAAACCGATAGCAATTAGATCAATCAATGTTTCAGTGTCCATGGATTTTCTGATTTGAAGTAGTAACTTCTCTTTTTTCAGGGCATATTCAAGCAAGGACCCTGATTGATATTTGAAGGCAAAAGCATATCTAATAGGAGACCAACCTTTGTTACCAAAAGTTTCAATAAAAATGTTTTTCCAGTTGTTCCATTCTGATTCTATAGAGTATTTTAAAATCATGCAAGTGTACCAGTCAGCACTACCTTTTTCAAGGAAAAACTTCAAAATCTCAATTATTTTCCTATCTTCTACCACTGCACAGCGAACACATTCTTTTTCAAATTGATCCATCCATTGGCTGGCATTGGATGTTTTTTCATCAAATTTTTCAATCATGAAATCTTTAGCAATTTTGTTTAAGTTTTTAACTTCAGAAGTTTGTTCTTTGGATTCTAGAACTTTTTCTAACAACTTCTTTATTGTGTCCTCTGACGTGCTTGTAGTAGATATTTCAGCTACCTTGTCTGGAATCTCCTCTAAATAAAAATCATCAAATAATAAGTTACCTTCCTCATCAAAATAAATTTTTTTCATATTTTCAGTTAGGGTTATCCAAACTTTCCTGAATTGGTTTCTTTTTCCTAACGTGTTTTTCACTCTGGCATACACTTGTGACGTTATCAATTCTTTGTGTAAACTTGTTGGCAGGTATTCATCTGGTATTGCAAAAGAACGACCACCTGGTGTGCCGATTGAGGTTAGGCATAGTATTGTAGTTTTCCCATCTGACGCTGCTCGCGTTTTAAAGTCGAACCTTAGTTTCTCCATTTTTCACGAAGTATTCACAATAATGTTGTTTTGTAATAAGGTTATTAAGTACCACTTTTCTTGAAATAAAAACTCCGTTGGGTTTCTGCAATAAAAACAGTTTCATTTATTTATTTTTTTGTTTACAAGATAAAATTACAAAAGACAGTTAAAAATAATCTTACCTGCAATAAAAACAGAAAACAACATCAAAAGTTTTTACTCCGGGTGATTTACTTGTTATTCCTTATTTAAATTAATCTTTAAAAACAATAGAAATTTTCTACGATATTTCGATATTTTTAGGTTAGAATCTCGACCATGGAGTAATGAGTCTATAACTCTGTGCGAAACGCGGCAAATTCAAACTTAAAGAACATGACGTCTCCTATAAATGGGAGTCGTTATTTTCTTTATAAGTATAATATTGTATACCAGACAAAGCAGTAGAATCCAGCACGCCTTCAGAACCTACAGAATGACCACGTCCTATCATCCCGGATTCTACTGCTTCGTCACGTAACTCCGTCCGTAAAAGCCTTCGTAATTATATAATATACTTCCCAATCTATGCTACCCGGCCATGATAGGATGGCATTTGGAACACTTTGTTTATTCCAAAACATGCATAAGCGGAACATCAAGTTTATTCGAAATTTATAAGTGTTTCATCCTATCGTAGACTACGATTCGTAGTTGGTTAGTACATAATATTTAAGCACACATGACTAAAACGAGCCAGTTTTTTATTGGGCCGAATTCTTCTGTTCCATCAGCTCGAGACATAGGTTTTAACACTATATTTACTTAATTTGAAGTCTCGTATCTAAACTTGATTATATATGTACGTATAAGTCATGCATTCGCCTGTTCATTGCGTCAATGCTAAGCTTGCCTCAGCTTGCCCATTAGCGCTTGTAGCCAGTGTAGGTTGACATCGAGGACGTACGTAGGCTATACCAGTTTGCCAATGGCCAAAAATTCATATGGAAACAATACAAATAATGCCCAAAAATCCATGGGGTCGTTGGCATTGAACAAGGGCCCAATAGACTACTATCAGAAGGTCTACGTCCATTCCAAGTCTTTCTGGACATTATTATTAATAATTTTGGACATCTGAGTCGTCGCAATGACCAGATTTTCTTGATTCTCTATTCTAAGATATTATATTATATGTATATTATACAGAGCCGTAGCTAAATTAGATGGAAGTACATCATTATCGGCTACTTACACCAAACAATGCATAGTACATCACCGTGACGAGCTGTCAAAGCCCATCATGTAGCACATATGGGGGCAGGGGGAGGGGGGGGGGTGTAAGGGAAGCAACATAACGTGTTGACAAGTGTCCCACCTCACAGACTTCCCAATTACTCCATAACATAACCTAATATTGACTTACGTTTAGCCTAAGTAAAATTAACGTAAACAAACACAGGCTAAAATCACATCGACCACACTATGGTGAGCATTATGTAGATAGTCTAATCTTGTTGTTTGAACATAATATTAATCGGCTTTACGGTTTCTAGACGGTTGTAGCGGGGACGGAGGCTGGTAGCTAGGCACTGTGATACAAGGAGCCCTTCTGACCTTTCTATTACCTGAAAGGAGCAATTCGAATAAAGTCCAGTAAGCTAATAAATATTCTTACTATACTATAATTCGAGAAGAAATCGTGGCAAGCAGAAGAAGCAGCTACAGAGACAATGCACTGTTTCATTGATTTAAACAATTTAAGCTTGCTTTCGAATAAACAGCGATTCCGGTTCTTAACTTATAAAACTTGGTCGGGCAATAGATACCCATTACACTGCTTGTCAGATGAAAGTCGTCACATCTTAATAGGTAAATCTGTCTTTTTCTTCTTTTAATGCTTCTTCTATCGAAGATTGGCGATCACCATGGCAATTTGGATTTTGGAGCCTGCAGCTCGGAAAAGGGAATACGTCATCTTGCCAAACCACTGCCTCCAAGTTTTTCAACCACGGTGTTCTTCTTCTGCCGGGAGCCCTCTGTCCTTCTGTCTTCCCTTGGATTATTACATGCAGAAGGAGATACTTTTAGTTCCTCATCACGTGGCCAATGCAAGGCCGTAGCCAGAATTTTTTTTAGGGGTGGTTTCAGAAATTTCATTGCATATGACATAGTTTAGCTTTTATTTTTCCTCTCAAAATCCGATTCTATCTAGTATCAAGCCATTTCATTTCAGGGGGGGGGGGTTTGAACCCCGGCCTTGGGCCAATGTATGTTAGTTTCCGTTTCTGCAACTCGGCATCTGTATCCATTCACCAGTGATTCACCTCAGGACGACCATAGTTATGGGAAACATTTCCACATAAAACATAAAATGTCTTGTTCCTTAGGGTAAATCCCACATTCCTTTTGTATAGCGTGTTTAAGTTAATTGGATAATAGGTTAATTCTTCAGCTACACAATTACTTATCTAACCAAACTGTATTATATGCCATATATTTCTACAAATAAAAATTGCAATTTTTATTTGCTAATACTATCGCTACTCCACCAGCAATAATTTTATGAAGCAAAAATACACAGTCGTGCTTTATAATGATCCATGTAGCCATTGCGTTGTCCCAGCTGAAAGGGGGGAATTTCCAGTGCAGACAAAAGTGGTCATTAGGGGAGGTTTCCCCCCAGGAGGTTGCGGTGAGGGCGCGATCTGCATGCTGATTAGGTTATTTAGCTATGGAATTATGAAACCTTGTGTATGAAACAAAGCAGATTAATCAGGTATGCTTAGTTGAGAAAGGTTGTATTTCGACCTAGTTAGATACGTAGTAGTTCAGATGGTTACGTATAGAACTCGACTATGGATTTGGAAGCTAGAGGTTAGAGACTCGACTCAAAAAGGAAACTTATGGGCTTGTGGTACCCAACCTTCTAAGGTACGGAAAAAGATCCGGGGGCAGAATACTGAGCCAGAAACTATGAGTCTCTACCTAAGGTAAAAGTAAAGTAAGCAAGTCAACAAAGGTTAATTGTGAGAGTGGGCCGAAAGGCCCAAAATTCGCCCTTATGGAAAATAAAGGCAATTTTCTTTCTTTCTTTCTTCCTTTCATTGGAAAAAAAATAAGCACTGTGTTTCCACGAGCTATAGAAATGGTTTAAAAAAATCAGCGTCCGTCAATTCCTCGTCAATGAAATAATTACTTAAAGCTTGGCAATACAAAAAAACAAATGAAGTGTTGTACTCAGACACTTTGAGAGCAATTTTGAAAAACAAGGTAATGAGTTTTTCTCGTTGAAATGAAATTAAATACTCGAGTGTTTTCCGAGCTTCAGTTCACAGTTATTGACACGATGCAAATTTTATCCAATCAGATTGTTTATGTCAGCGCTAAACGTGACACGCTCAACGATTTTTTTTTCACCTGCAGTTGGTAAGTTTGTTGTACGAAAGTTGGACAGTTTTGATTATGGTTAAAAGAAAATTCAGCTGCCCCTGGCATGAGAAAGTCATAGGGGGCCGTGGGGGTGGCGATATACCGTGTTAAGCCTCGTGGACAGTAGGAGGGGCTAGTAGGTGTAGGTGCGGTCTGGTTGTTCTGGCCGAAGAAAGAAGGACCGAAGATAGCGGTTCTCGGTTCAGGATCGTTCATCAGAAACATGTACACTAGTGATTCTAAGAAAGAAAGAAAGAAAGAAAAATAAAGACTTGAAGTAATTGTAGTGGAGTATTCTGTAATATTTGGATTATACCAGATTACCAGTACGTACTACCTACCTTTACCGCTTCTGCGGGCTTGAGCTACTATCGCGTGGGAAAAGCCTTATACGTGCCAAAATATCTAATGAAATACCAATCCTAGAGCTGTCCAAAATTTCAGGACGAAGAGAAAAAAAAATCTGAGTCTTTTGATACACAATATTATTAGACTAAACTACGATTGCCCGAGGCCAACAGGTTGGCACGCCCTTCAAACCATGTCCAGAAAATTGCTTAACTAGAACCTGCCAACTTTCAGGTGAAAATTAGAGAACCATATTTTTCACCCTGAAAATGTAGTCAGCAACAAGCAGCGTTTTCACCCACCGGTAAAGGCAAGATTCCCATTAGGTATGGGTGGACCCAAGCTCAACGAATTTTTTTCCTCGTAAGGCGCCCATTCCATTGACCGGCTAGGGCTATTTCCAAAAACAGTGACGTGGTAGCAGACATTCAAGACTTAGGTTGCGTTTCCACCGATCTCACATTGCAGAATGCAAATGACATTGACGGAAATTAGAATTTTTCTTTTTATAGAAATCTATTAAAATGTTTGTAGGCTACTTAACATATCCCATGAACCCATTTTTTAATTTTAGTTTGTTTGTTTGTGATTTTACTGTATGATCATTGATCAATTTTAACTATTGCATAGAGGAAAATAAACATTTCCGTCAATTCCGCAATGCGAGGTCGGTGGAAACGCCACCTAAGTCTTGAATGTCTGCTACCACGTCACCGTTTTTGGAAATAGCCCTAGCCGGTCAATGGAATGGGCGCCTTAGAGTCGCGACCCTAAACCTACATGATCATATTCCAGTTCAGAAATAACTGGACTACACCAACAACCCATTCAAATTTCAAATACTACCTAATTCATCAAAGCATGGCTGCCATTAACTTCTCTTTTAAGAGGCTGATCAATATTCTCACGAGCGGCGAGGCGAGACTAGTGCAAAAAAGAGGCGAGAAATATTCTGTGATTTATATAGATGCTTTTTCGATCCCTCGATTTACTACGTCGGATCCCACCCCTACCATGTTTTTGTCAAAGGACTTACGTACATCGTAGCCTTTTACTAGATTAACACCTCCTTCGCCTCTTCTTTCTGCTTCGGGGGAAATTTCACTTCATTCTCCAAAATATTGCACTTTTTTGTGTATGTATACCAGTACAATCTACGTAACTGAAATTAGAGGATATGGAAAAAACCGGGGCGTCGTGTTAACCGTCTTAACAGCGGTTAATACGACGATAATACTACAATGTAAACAATCTACGTACTTACATTGAGGCGGATTCTTTCAGGGCGGGACAAAACTAGACAACGGCGACCCTTTCTGAATTATTCGACATTCTACAGTACCTAAATTGCATGCATATATAAATCAAGACCGTTCCGAGGCCCAGGCGGAGAGGGAATTGGGGTTCCCATTTTTTTTTTCTATTTCATAAAACGTTTGTTGAATGTTGACACTTTTATTATGCTAAGTTACCATACCGCATTCTTTGAATAACCATGCCTATATTTATACTAGTAATTCCATTGAATATAAAGAATTAAAGAATTATAAAGAATTAAAGAAATGCGAAGAAAACCTTTTACATGTCGCAGAGATGAGGATGCTCCGGTATTCGATCGGCTGCAAGCTGTCTGATAGGAGGAGGAATGAAGACATCAGGGCAAATCTTAGTACAGCCAGCATTGTAGATACGGCGAGAGAACGGCGCCTGGCATGGTGGGGACATACAAAACGGAGGGAGGATGGACACCTGCTGTACCGAGTGGAGAACTACGTCGTGGAGGGCAGGAGACCAAGAGGCCGACCCAAGCTGACCCTGGAAGCGAAGGTAGCACAAGACCTGAGTACCTTGAACCTGACCATAGAGGACACCGAAAACCGTATTGCGTGGAAGAAGAAGATCCAAGTCGCCGACCCCTCCGAAGGGATAAGGCGCGGATAAAGTAAAGTAAAGTAAGTAATTCCATTGAATATAGAAAAACAGCCAAGGAAGTCCTCCTGGCTTCTGTATCGAAATTTTTGGGAATAATTTCATAATTTTGAATTGACGGTAGAATTCTGCGGTTTTATCGGCCAAATAGAACATTTCATGGCAGAAATCGTTAATTAAATGAAGGAACACTGAACGGGCACATTAGTTGTGTTTGATATACGTAATTCACAGATATCTGTGATGCAGTAGGTATCAAGAAGCAGACCTAGATTGAAGGCATCGCCACCTCATAGCGCCACATGTCCCTGTCCCTTGACTTAAGGATAAACTACCCCCGCCCCCCCCCCCCCCCCGAGGGCCACCATGCACTACAAAATAATGTTAACAATAATAATAGTAAATTCGTTAGCTTTAAATTCGTATAAACCTGTCATTTTGCAACAAGAAACTTTAAAATATTCAAAATATTCCCACGAGGGAGACCCCCGAACTTCCCTGATTCCCTTTTTGTGGAAATTCATGAGCTAGTACAAAAAGTCATAGATACTCGCAAAATAAAATAAAATACTTGGTACATAGTTTTTAGTTACAAAATATATTAAAAAAATTCACAACCAGTTTCAGGTAATGCCATCGTCAAGAGCAAGGCTTTTCACCTTGCCTCCATCTAACCACATTTATTCTTAAACTAAAATTACCGGACGTATCGCCCTTTACCGCTATCTCAGCCTACAAATTAATAAGAAAAAAACCATCTCTCATAATCTTAAAAAATTAACTTTATAAATATTCTCCAAGCCCCTTGCGAAAGAAACAAATTACTTTTTTAATTCACCAGAAATGAGTCATTCACCCAGGGTCACCTGACGCAGGCCGTTTTCTCCCACAATCCCCTGCAAAAGTTTTAATCTCAAGATTATGTACCTGTATAAAAAAAAATGAAAAGAAAAATGCCAATGCTGTACTGGAAAGGTCTGTATTCAAACGGCTTAGGCTAGAGGAGAGACCTCTGATAACCGGCTCAATATTTCAGACTGTCACTCTAATCCCTCTCTTGGTCTCTTTCCCTACTCCCAATACCTTTCACTCGAAATCATTGAAACCACCCAAACAATTTCGTTTTCTATCGTCTTGCAAGTTGTCGGTTATTGAAATGATTGTGTTTCCCCATTAATTTAAGCGTTCCCTTGAGAGTTTGGGTCGTTATTGTTGGATGATATGTGGAAACACAGTGCTTCTAATCGGTACTCGGCTTGTAGTAACATCAAGCCCGACCGTCTGAAAACGGTCTGGCATGGTTCAATTTGTTAAAGGAAAGCAACCTATGTTCGTTGTCGCTTAACGCCGATGTTGGCTGATAGAACCCATTCGGAAACAATACCTACAGTATCTGAAAAATCAATACTGTAGTTGGCACAGTACATGGCTCAATAGACCACTAGACCAGCATCCGTAAAAAAAACCATTAAAAATAATAGTCTAATCATTTTTTTAAAAAAAGGGCTGCCCTTTATTAAACTTCAAAAGCTTTCATTAATGACTCCTTTATTAAAATGTTCGAAAAAATAATAATTTCGTGGATTAATTGCCAGTTGTTAAATAAATTTCCATTTGATTCAGCACTTTACCGGATAAAATGAAACTGCAGGTGAACAAATCGCAAAGAAATAAAATCATTTTACAGCTTTAATTAAATTTTTCCACTGTGACCTTTTGATGCGTCTTTTTACCGCCAGACGTCTTTTCATTTTTGGCGAGATACTTTTCTCTCTCCCTCTCTCTGTGCGTTTTAAACTTCGTTAACGATAATTTATGAAGATTGGGGTAAGTTTTATTTAGAAAAATTGATAATGAAGTATTCATAGAAATTATGTAAAGGCGGGGTTTCCACCGACCTCTCATTGCAGAATGCACATACGTTGACGTGGTAGCTGACATTCATGACTTAGGCGGGGTTTCTACCGACCTCGCATTGCAGAATGCAAATGACATTGACGGAAATTTGAATTTTTCTCTCTAAAGAAATCAATTAAAATGTTTCTACTTAACATATCCCATCACGCCATTTTTTAATTTTAGTTTGTTTGTTTGTGATTTTACTCTATGATCATTGATCAATTTTAGCTATGGCATAGAGTAAAACAAAAATTCCCGTCAATGTCATTTGCATTCTGCAATGAGAGGTCGGTGGAAACCCCGCCAAAGGTACGTTTGATTTTTGAAGTGCGATTTCTATCACCTATACATTTTATATTAATGCAATGAAAAAAATTACATTCTAAACATCCAAAATTCTAAATGGTGTGTACTATGTGCATACACTAGTTAAGAAGCGTATTATACGCTTATTATAGAAAAGTGTGTAACTGCGTTTAAACTCATTTAGTGATAAATTTGAAGTTAAGAAGCTTAAATAAATAAAATAAAAATAAATATACAGTATATTTCTGTTAAATTATGCAATAGATTAATCAACAAGTACAAGTAGCCTACCTAATTAACACTAAAATATAAAGTAAAATTGTCAGATGATGGTTCTGTCATTTACATTGTGCTAGTGCCTCAGTGTCACTAGAAAGCTTTCTTTAAGAGATGATCTTGTAGAACATATGTAAGCAGGGGTACCAAGTGTCAAGACTCAAAACCAATGTCAAACACCTGTTCAAGGTTAATTTTTTAATAATGTCCTGAAGAGCATTTTATGGACCTAGGACCCCATGGATTTCGGACATTATTTGTATTGTTTCCGTATGAATTTTCAGCCATTGGCAAACTGGTATGCGTCGTCGATGTCAACCTACCTCGGCTATTAGCGATAAAACACAAGCTGTGACAAGCTTACCATTGACGCAATGAAACAGGTAAAAGCATTAGTTAGCCAAGCACAGATATCTGTTCAAGGTTCTTCTTCTTCAAGTTATAGCCGGCTGGCTGGTTGGCAGCAACATGCGGCTTCGATGCCTCCACTCCCCTGCTTGGTACGCTCTCTTCAGCTCCACGTATGCATTGGCCCCTAAATCCTCCATAACTTGCTGCAGATACTCTTTTCTGGGGCGTCCAGGTCGGTTGACTACTAAGCCAAAAACACCCGCACGAGATTATATTTAGTCAACAAACAAAAACGCCATTTCCTTTCATTTTTTTTTTGTATTATTTAAATGACTAAACCCCATGATAGTTGAGTCTTTGTAAGCCAATCCATCAATGACCCCCTCCCTCCCTCTCCATCCAAAATACAGAATGCCGTGTCGATGATTGGAGTGGGGATTGAAAGCAAAAAATGAAAAAGGAGTGCTTATTGAACTGTTTCAACGAACGCATAGCCATGTTGTTTCTGATTCAGCAGTCACAACGGTTAATCCAACCGAGGTTTTACCAACTACCACGACCTCACTATCAGACGATCCTTTGTTTTCCTGATATTTTCATCTGTTCCGCACACACACTATATACCGCCCATTGTCAGTGTTTTTTCATTGTTATTTTCCTATTTATACGTTCGCACAGGTAGGTAAGCATTGTGATTTTCGATTTCGAGATAGCAACGGAATTACACGTTTAGAAGCACCCAGATCCGACATAATTGGTTTTTACGAAATGATTGTCTGTGTGTTTGTCGGTTTTGTGGATTACTAGGTAGATATAATTGCAAAAGCTTTCATTTTCACGGCCGGAGTTACGTGATGAACTGCAGTTGAGTCCGGTCGTTCTGAAAGCGTACTCCCAAACGTTTCGGCAATATCTACTGTCGACATCTTCCATGGACCTGTGTAGACTTCAATAATATTGTATCTCGGAAGCTCAGCAGCAACTGAAGTACGCCTTTTCAATGACCACGGTTCATCATCTCGGACTCTACTACTTTATCACGTCATTACGCGTTAGGTTTTGATAGAATTTGACATGTAGATGAACAAGATCCATATCTCGAGACAATTGTTTTTAATTTAAAGCTTTTGCCGGGGCATAAAGGGCAAAAAGAACTCCAACTTTTACTTGTGCTCACAAACTCACATACAGAGGTCCCTATTAAAGTAAACGAAACCGACTAGATTAGTCTTCCTGTCAAAGTTCATAGCAATAAATTTAAAAAAAAAAACAATATAAGATAATATAAGATATTGATAATGAACGTTTCCCTCAATGCTTCTTTACTTCTGGCATCATTTACAGTGAGTTAAGTAGTAAATAGAATAACAAACAAACTTTCACAGTCAGGTTATGGTTGTTTAAGTTAAGAAGACATGCTACGTACAAAATTACCACCCCAAAATTTGTTGTTTTTATTAACTTTTTATTTTTTTTATTTGGTGCATGGATGTTGTAGAAGACTACTTCATGCATTATATAATAGGAAATGTTAAATTTTTGGTACCTTAGTTCTTTCATAAAAGCAGTAGGGACTAAAATTAGGTAATCTGGGATTTTAGGAAGAACTACAAAGCCGAAAAGTAAAAAAAAAATCGATTATATGATGCACAAAGTAGTCTTCTACAACTTAAATAAGCCACATTTTTAATAACTTGCTGAGTTAATGAAAAAAAAAATGAAAAGTATTTAATTTTGGGGTACCAATTTTCTTGGTAGCTTATCTTCCGAGGATAAATTTTTGAAAACAATAGAGGATAATCTTTTTTCTAATGCATTACATTCTGCAGCCCTACTATGCCGTTTACAGATTAACTTAAAAAATATAATAATATATGGTACACATTATAGTGTTATATAAGGCTGATTCCTGAATCTGAGAGATCATACGATGCCCCACGAAGCCTGGCAAGTTATATATTATTGTACAATTTCCCCTTTAGGCTGAGGGGTACAAAGCTCAGCTACGTAGCCGCGTGGTAAATCATTAATACGTATGAAATACAATGGGCCATGTCGGGTTTATCGCAGTCAAATTTGAGCGATCAAGCGTGAGCTAATGGCCGCAATTGAATACCGCTTAATCTTGCTGTAGGCCTCCATGCGATTTGCATAATATTGTGCGCTGATGCTGTTGTAAAGGGCCCAACAGCGCTGCCACCCGTGTATAAAGGCGACGCGACAGCATCTGCAAATGGCGCCTGTTTAGATTAAATTAGCTGAGGGGTAGTTGCTAACATAATGTATAGTGCATAATTAGTATGGTACTCTGTACTTGCTAATCCGCTAAGACGCTAACAATACTATTTGAAGAGCCATTGAATATTAATACAATATTGGAATACTGTTGTGGCCCAACAGCCAGAGGCAGGGGCGGAACAGTTGAATCCAGGCTATAATGCGCCGTAGTCAATATAAAAGCTGCTGAGCCTGCAGATGTTCATGCAAAGGGTCCAACAGCAAAACCCTTGTAGTTAGGCGACAATCGAAAAATGACTTAGATGGTTTTTTTTTTAACTCTTTGCATAAGCTTATCATTTGAGTTAGTGCTACGCCAGCAGCTTCTAGAATCAATAACAATAACAGCGTGCATCCCCAAATTTTAATTTCATTTCATATTAATCTAAAAATTAAAATGTTCTTCTTCTTCTGCCTCTACAGCTCTTGATGAGCTTTGGCCTGCTCGACAACACGTCTCGGTTTTGTACGATGCTCCACCATCAACGGACTCCCAACTCGCGAAGGTCAGCTTCCAACTCATTCTTCCAGCGTTTCCGAGGAGGTCCCGCCAGTCGTCTTGCGTCTATATCGGCATAGGGGTCCATAGAATCTCCTTACTTTTTTTTAAATTATATAAAAATTAAATTAGGTGCCCCATAACGCAAGGAGTCACTGAAAAAAACTTCTCAAACCTGTCTTACCGCCTTTATTATGTCTTAAATTAAAAACACCTCAAAAGAAAATATAGCGGAATAATAATAAAGATGTTTTAAAAACAAAATTAATCTTCGTAAGTTTGATTGAAGACTAAATATTAAATTCTGATGTAAATTAAAATTTTAAAATTATTTTAATAATATCCGAGGTAGTGGGGAAGGTGAAAAGGGGGAAATCTCATCAAAGAAAGGTGATGTTAGCCTTCTGTGGGCGGGAGATCTCAATAATTCGCGCTCCACTGAAAGTTGCTCTTCATCCCCTTCCTTTAGCTTGGCACCCCAACCCCATGGTCTGTTATTAATAGTTAAGCACGACGGTGAGGAGTATCTGCGAGGACTTGATTAATGAATTACTCCGCCAGGACGCAGAGGGTTCGGTATATATATATACTATAGAGAAGCAATTTCCATTAAAGCGTATGAAGTCGTAGATCATTACAATTATTCGGGTAGAAATGTGTGGGCGAGTTGAATGTTATTAATACAGAGAGTTCCCGGTAGGAGAAGAACATCCTGGTGGAAGACCACGACTACCCTTTTAAGAGTAGCAGCCTCCTAGGGCAAAATTGCCATGAAAATCGTCATTCTTCAATAGGAGAAGAAGAATATTATTGTGGTATAATGGCATGAATGTTGGATAATTTCTCCCCAACTTCCAGAAAACTTTTATTCGAGTAAATGTGACTTGGTCCTATCGTCGAGAGTACACAAAATGTACCTTCTTCCATGAAAATCGTAATACTACTACTAGTTGTAAGTAGGACATGCTACAGACTCCGACTTTGTAGGTTCGAGTCCCACACTTGCCACATTTTCCGGCCAAGCTTCAGATGGCATGTAAAGCAGGCGTAAGGTGAGTGTAAGAGATGGCTGTAGATAGCCCTAACTCCACTAGATTGGCTTAGTAATAGATCAAAAAAGTAAATATTTATTTATTTATAATATATACAGTATAAATAAATAAACGCAACCCAGATGAAGTGCCTAAGATGGATTGCTGGTCGAACAAGGTGGGACCGAATCCGAAATGACCGCATTAGAAAAAGACCTGCAAGTGGATTCCACAGAGAGAAGAGTGGAGAACAAGCAGCTGTAATGATTTGGCCACGTCCAAAGGATGGATGAAAATATGCCATCCGGAGGTTGGCCCAAGCAAGGCCGCAAGGTAGAAGACCCATCGGCAGACCGAGGGCAACCCTCGAGGAAAGAATCGAACAACTCGCCGGAGCAAGAGGATAAACAATGGCCGAGCTCAAGAGTCAAGACGTTAGACCGGGTCCAGAAATGGGTCCTGGGCTACAACCTCACGCTGCGCACGCAGGAGGGAAGTCGGAAGAGGAAGGAGTGCAAAATTATTGATTCAATACATTTATGTAATATATTACATATTTTTTGAAGATATTATCATATATATATAATAATAATATATGTACAATAATAATATAATATATAATCATTTGAGTCTTGTTGGTATAATCTAAGAAGGAATGCACGTTTTTATTTATTTATTTAATTTAGGCGGGGTTTCCATTGACCTCGCATTTGAGCGTGAGCGTGACATTGACCGGGTGGCAGACATTTTTAGACTGTCTTTAATGTCTACTACGCCTTAGGTATAGTAAAGTTGGTACTTGCTGTGGCGCAAATTTCACCGACTTCGATAGTGATAGTGATACTGATATTGACGTGGTAGCAGACATTAAAGACAGTTTAAAAATTCCTGCTACCACGTCAATATCAGTATCACTATCACTATCGAGGTTGGTGGAATTTGCGCCTATGTTTCCGTATGGTGCCCCGGCACTCTAAAAACTGCTGCTCCCCTGGAGCGTCGACCAGGAGGGGGCCCTAAAGGAATTCCAACTTTTTCCGTTGGTATAGACAAAGTAACTCATTCTGTAATCTAGAGTGCACGGGACCGGAGAATAGAGTTATCCGATATTACCTTTTGAAGTGGCTTAATGAGTCATTTGAAAGTTATAGAATGGGGATCGGATATCGGGGGTTAAAGTTAGGGTTATTGGGGATGCATGAATTTCAAGTTAAATTGGGGGGGGGGGGGTTCGGTGGCGACTTGAAAAGTTTATCAATGTTCTCGGTTACCCGCCACCGGGTTTCTACTGTAGTTCACCTTTGTAGTCAATACATGGAAGGATTTGGTATTTAGAGTTTCCCCTAGTAACATACAGCCATAGGTGCTTGAAAGGATTTATTATGTAAGACAAAGGCCGCTTCGCTTTATTTCCATGCATTAAATCACTAAATTCGTCTGTCTGTCCCCTTCCACGGCTATAGCATAAGTAATACATGGTTGGTTATATTCTACTAAGGCAAACAGTGCATGTTCCTGTTAGCTCAACCTGCGGGTACCAATTCCTTCACCCCATGCGCGCTAAAAAATAAACACCCATTGGGGGTCAAGTCCTGTTGGCAGGGGAAGGTGTTAACCCTGCAGCGGCGTATCCGCCTTTTTTGGATAGAATAGGGTTTTCTTGGAAGAATTCAGACAATGTGGAATTTAAACTAGATGTAATGAATGGGATTTTAATGTTTATATTCCAAAACATTTCAAATAAACCCGCGAAAACAAATCTGAGAACCTGATGAAGGATGCAATGTGAAACCTCAAGTTACAAAAAGAAGGCAAACCGGATTTAAAAAAAAATAATCATATACTTCAGTAAGGGCTGCCAAAACCGGCCAGTTTCGTCCTAGACGAAGATCGTAAGAAAAAAATCCCCTTCATAAATTCTATCGATTTACTCCCATTCATTCCGGTGCAGGCTTGGGGGTAAGGGAGAGGAAAGCGGGGAGGGGGGAATGATTCGTACCCTATTTCGTGTCAAAGGGTCGTTAACACAACCTGTACTTCGTCCTATAATACGACTTTATATCAATCAATCGGTTGCCAGTTGAAATTACTATACTTCACAATTGACCCAGTTGCTGCTAACTTTAGCTGGTGAGTTGCAATCAATTTACGATAAAGAGGAAAGCTGTGTAATTGAACTTAAGAGCGAATGAGAGGGTATCATTGTGCTAGTAAAATTTACTAATTTGAATTTATAAATAATTCGCTTTTCTGCGGTACAATTTCAAAAGGGTAACTTGCCTTTTGTACGCTTATTAGTTTTTTATACCATTTGACTCTTCCAGATCATTGTGCATTCAATATAATATTAATTATAACTATTATAATAATATAAATATAAGATATTTACCGCACATTATAAATGTACCTCCTTATTTCTGGGATCTAGAGCCTTTACCATGCTCCCTGACGAGCTGCAGCGAGCTTCCAGTAGGGCAAAATTTATGGCAAAATTAAAATTGTTTATAATATCTGAAGAGGGTGAACAAATTATTTAAAAAAAAAAAATAGAATTAGGATACAGTATAGGCTAAATTAAGTTAAGGTTTTGGGCTATATGGGCCTACGCTCATCGCCGTCAATGATGTACTGTCGGAAATTTATTTATTTTATCTTAAATGTAAATTGTCTTCTTCAAGTTACAGCCGGATGATGGCTGGTTGGCAGCAACATATTGCAGCGATGTCTCCAATCTCCGCGATTTTGACATGCCCTCTTCAGCTCCACATAGGACGTTATCCCCAAATCATGTTTAACTTGTTGGAGATATTCGTCTCGTGGCCGTCCCCGTCGATTTACGCCTTCCATGGTCCCCTCAATGACGCAGCTGACTATGTTATCATGCCGAAGCAGGTGTCCGATGTGTACGAAATGTATATTGTAGTTGTCAAATTTCTGGGCAATACATAATAATAATTATTATTATTATTTAGTGTTCGATGCCCTCGAATATCGTGTGAATAATACATATTGTCACTCTCTGATGGGATTTGATTGTGTGAGGCGGTTATTGAGTTGCTGGTGAAAGGCGTTTTGCAGTGAAAGATCTGGTCTTTCGTGTATGGGGACCATTTCCTTTCATTTGTTTATATCTTAACTAAATAATTTTAGTTTTTCTTCAAGTTACAAAAACACCCCCCGAAACAAGACAAACGTAGAAGAAAAAGCACTTCAGAACCAGTGTTGATATTTCTTTCATAAGTTGCTCAGAGGAATTTTTGAGAGACAGACCGGCTGACTTTCTTTATGGATGAACTGAGGAAGTTTAAAAGTTGGAGACGGGCCAGACTGCCAGAGGATGATTATTCTTTGAAGAGGCTGTGAGATAAAAGGAATAGCTAATGAATAGTGTACATTTTAGACGCTTGGAACAGAGGACCTCCATTTCTAAAAGCAAAGTCTTTTCATCTTATATCTGGGTATCTTTTGGCGTATGTAAGTTTTGTCGCTAATTCCTATGGATGCTAATGCTGCGCCTATATTTTGGAGTAATCATGTTCTTAAGGCTGAGATACTGAGTCGAATGTATACAGAAGCCGAATCGCCACTCGGGTTCAGGTCACTGTCCAATGTTTATGAAATAGTCATGACATCGTTAAAGAATGAGGGTAGTGTGTATCGATGCAGAGAGTCAAAACTATCGAGTGTTTGAAAAAAAGTAGATATTATAATATACAGTATGTATAGTATAGTGTGTTTAAAACTCAGAGAGGCGCCGGGAAGGTTGTAGAAGTACTTTGAAAACTGTAAAAGGGTTAATGTCAGGAACTCTTTCGGAAAATGTCTCTTGAATACAAAATCGTCGGAGAATTAAGCGGGGGATATTTGGGTGCGTGGAGGGGGGGGGGGCACACTGTAGGGATATTGTGAGGAATGCGAGCTTTTGAGTTTTCAGCTTTTAATGTTGCTAACTTTTTTCTTTTAGTTACGTATATTAGCTTATTTAAGAGAAAACAGGCGGGGAAACCTTACGACTGCAAATATTTTACAGGAAATACCGTTTGTATAGATCGACGAATACGACGATTATATTTCATCTTAACCAGGGATTAAAAATGTAAATAAGTAAATAAATATTGACTTTTTGTTCTATTACTAAGCCAACCTAGCGGCTATAAAGCCCTCTCTTACACTCAACTAGGAAGTCCTAGGATCACCTGCTTTATTTTATATGTCCTCCGAAGCATGGCCAGAAAATGTAGTAAGTGTGGGACTCGAACTAACAACCTTTCATGTGAAAGTCGGAGTCTGAACCACTACTCTACATGTGTAGACAGGATAATTTTACAACGTGAAGTGCTATTAAAAATTGTTTTGTTTACATTTTTAACTCAAAGAATATGTTAAAACTAAACGACATAGTAGGCCCACAGAGCAGCAGTCTCCCAAGGTGCAAATGGCCATGATCTTAGTGAGAAGAGACATTTAAAGAAGAAGCATTTTATTAAAAATTTACATTGAAGGTATAGTCTCTTTTTCAGATAATTTTCTCAAGGTTGATAAGAAAGAAACACTTTGCTTTGCCCAATGTAAAAACGGAATGACAATCTTATCCTATGTCTATTGTACGCCAGTTGCGCTCCCTGAACCACCTGCTATAAACGGACCCTAACACAGATTGGCCATAAGTATTGAATTTGATCAAAAACCCGAGGAAGCAGTTCAACTGTGGGCAAATAGTGTAAGTGAATGCCATAAATCATATAGTATATCGTAATGTAGAGTAGGATTTTTGATAATTTAATGGATATTTTTGACTGCTCTGCGATCAGTATTTCCTGTGGAAATTGACATTGTACAGAAGAGGCGGAGTGGGATACTCCAATTTGTTCTTAATTCAGCTACTAATAAAATTAAGAAGAACGGAAGAACGGACTCAGGTCCAAAGACAATAACCATAGAGTATGCACACAAGAAATCAAATATCGTCAAATTTCAAAAACTATTACTTTTCACATGCGACAAAAGTGATGTCTGGATAAAAGATCCGTTGGCCGGAACGGACGTTCCCATATAATAAGACAGGTGATGCAGGAGCTAAAGTTGAAAGATGTGCCAGCCAAGCGAATTTAGCGTGTCGCAAAGGGACAAAAGATGAGAAAATGTGCTGTCTCAAACAAAATCAGCGTCTTGATATTTTGAAGAAGCTCCACGAGGGAGACGTCAAAGCGTCGGCAAGCCCTGTATTCAAATAAAGGAACCCACAGACTCTTTTTGTGTAACTTTACAAAGTTTCACTTTTGGTGAATTTTTTATTTTGTGTTCGTTTGAGAGTTGTGTGTCGTATGTTGAGTTTGTGCTTACAATGAAACGATATGCTTCATAAACAAATTAGGCCTGAGTATTTATGACTAATATACCCTAATTAATTCTTCGTGTCACAGCCCGAATGAAATGTAAATGATATTATAATGCAAAAAAGTGCAAACTTTCTTACTAAATTTGCATTTAGAAAAACACGCTAAATTGTGTAAACATATTCAAAAAATTATTTTAAATCAGACTAATAAATAATTTGCATTTTTAGAAAACTTTTTTTTTCTTCCAAAATTTTCAAAATCCATTCTCATATCATTACGACTGTGAAACTGGGAAATAATTAGATTACCTAATACCGCCAGGCTTGCTTTGCTTACCAAATAAGTTACTAAGAGATATTTGAGAATTGAGCTAACCATCTCGATAAGCTAAGGTATAATTTATTGTCACGCGTCCCTGCAGCTGCCAAGCCATGCTGAATCATATCCCCCAAACTCAATTTATCATAATTTTTCGAAAGGTCTAGACTTAATTTCCTCACTGTTAAGCCAAGTTCACCTGATACTTGAAAGTGAGAGACAAAAATTTCAAATATTCTAATATCAAAAACCCAAAACAAGAAAAACAAAAAACATCGCTGATTTCAATATTCATACAAGAGAACATGTTCACCGATTCAAATGTTTTCATCAGCTGATGCTCAGATAAAAATTCACATTTCAAAAATTTCGCATTCAAAATAAATGTTCGGGGCAGCGGGATTTCAACCCCCGCCCCCCCCCCCCTACGCAAAAAATATCCCCCGTACAGATTATCAACTTATATTTAACGAGCTCGGGTAAAAGCATGCATAGAATAAATATTTAGCATTATCTGTGAACACATAAAGCATTCGGCTGCAATGAGCCATTAAAACTTAATCTCTCTATCTAGTCCGCAGGGTTTATTGCTTAAAATAGCAATAAATATAAGTTTTAAACGCGTGATATTTAATTTGAATGAAATGGCCAGTGTTGGGGGTAGACAGGTAGAAGCTCAAAATTTGAATTAATTAATTTGTCACTCTTCCCCCGGGCAAGTGGGGGAGGGGGGGGGATTCCGGTATGGATTGTGGACTGTTTCCTGTTGGAATCTCTGACGTGCAGCAAATTGTCAAAGTGAACAATCCGAACACCGTGCACCCTGTTGTTGCTGTTGCTGTCGTGGACATAGCTAGGATTGGGTCAGGCATCATCAGGGCGGGGGTTACGGGGTTCAAACCCCACGTCGAAATCAATTGCAAATTGGCACATTTCGTAGTTAAAAAGTAATACATGACAATAGGTTGGGTGGTAGGATTAACAACCCCAAAAAAATCTATGGGTATGTGCCACAATGAGGTCCTTGGCAAAGTTCAATGGGTTACAGTAGTGTAAGCCTTCGTACATAAAATAGCTCTGTATAGATGAGGAGTCTTTTCATTTATTTTAAAATTAACGTCCATTTTACATGCACATGAAGATAAAATGGAAAGAATTCCCCAATTTACAAAGGAAATTCACTATTCACTGAAATTTCTTTGTAAAATATAGTAGAAGCCTTTTGCCACAAGAGAACGCGGTAACCTCATAACCTTTACTCTCGTTTCATTAAATTGAAAATGAAACTGAATTCCACGCAGTTTTCAATTTTTAAAGAGAAAATGAATAGAAAGAGTTTAAACCGCAAAGTATAAATTTGAAATAGTGTTTTATGTTACCAACCCATGAATAAAGCAAGTACTATAGTATATTTATGTATAAATAATGTTTAGTGTAATAGCATGCTAAGCCTAGCTAACGGGAACGAATGGCTCATCCATGTAACGTTTCCCCCTAATGGTAAAGTGCCCCATTAACAGGGACGGATCCAACCCATTTTGGGGGGAGGTGGGTAGTTGTGGGTCAAAATAGAACAATCATATGTAGTATCGATTAAATTAGAGCGCAATAAATTAACTTACAAAAGATTTACTAAATTCCATTCACATAGGGTTGGGTGGACGCAGGACCGGAGGATTTTTTCAGTTATGTCTTCTCGAACTTCGATCTTCTGTTTCATAGTCCAGTAACTGGGTATACTGGCCCACTTAGGATAAAACGTATAACATGCCATCATTGGAAAAAAATGTATGAATTAGCTACGGTAGTTTATTGAGCAATTTAATATAGCTACATAGCTACGCTTCATTTAATCACTGCTTTAATAAAAAATAATTCTTTGGAAGATAGTACCCCCTTCTATTTTGAGAAATTACAAAAAACGCTAACCCTGCTGAAGAGTAATTAATTGTTTTTTTAAAGCCTTCAAAGAAAAATTCTTTCATTATCAGCCTATTGTGTCATTCCCTTCCACGCTAAATTAATTTTTAGATGTCGTTTAAGTACTTTCTTTGTCTGTTTGATGACTATGCTCACCCTGCAAAACATTATATTGTACTTTATATTTTAGCATTATTTATAGTAATAACATAACGATATATCTATAATTAATATTACATGATGATTGATGTGTAGTTTTATATAATAGCCTACTACAGTAATATCCGTGTTCATCCATTTTGTTCCAAAGGACTATGAGCGTATTTTAGTTTATTTCTCATGAGAAATAAAACCGAATCCCAACTACGCCCACAGATCCAATATACCAACGTTCAGTACATTATTTTATTGTAATTCAATTTCGGCACCATTACATTAACAACGGAATTGTATAAAATGTAAAAAAATTAAATACTTATTGTTCTAATACTTATCCAACATAGCCGAAGTAGTTACCGTATTAGTTTGATAATTTTTTCAGCTTCTCTTACCTGCAATAACAACATAATAAAAATTAGAATTAAGTTGATATGGCAGCGAAACGTTTTACAGTGTTACTGAGACCTGAGTTGATTTTTTACCCCTGTAAGTTTTTCCTCCTTCAGCAGCCTGATTATGGCGATTATAATACCGGTATTTATTTAATCCCCTGGTATTAAAAATGTAAACAAACAAATTTTGAATAACACTTTCCATTATAAAATTATCTTGTTTACATTTTAATACCAGGGGATTAAATACATACCAATATTATAATCGCCATGATCAGGCTGCTGCAGGCTGATCATGGCGATTTTAATCCCGGGGGTAATATAATACCATGTCACGTGATGGTATTAATTCAATTTTTTTAAATAATTGAAAAGCAAATTTCAGTATTTTTTAAATTGTAATGTTGGCAATACTGAAGAGCTGAACTGACGCGACGCAAATAGCAGCAAATAGTAGCAAATATAAATTACAAAAAAAAAAAACACATATCACCATAGAAGTAAACATGTTTTAATTTTGAATTAGTATATTATAAGGATTATAAATAATTTTTCTAAATCTAAGGCAGACAAAATTAAGAAACTCACCAAAAAATATACCTAGCTGAAAATCATTCAATTTTTTAAATAGACGCAATTTGAATTTTCCGCGCTTGCGACGATTACCAACATCAAAAATTAAAAAAATCTGAAATTTGCTTGTCTTTTATCTTAAACAATTGAATTAATCCCATCAATTGTGACATGGTATTATATTACCCCCGGGATTAAAATCGCCATGATCAGCCTGCTGTTGCCTCTTGTAGGACAATGTCGATTAAAAAAAATATAATAATAATAAATCATCTTCTACGAATGCCCCTTCTGTCGAAGATTGGCGATCATCATGGCAATTTTAAACACGCAGACACCGTACTTCCGACTACCCAAAAGGAAGTCAAGTATGTGGAGTATCGAATATGTAACTTCTCTTCATTTCAGTTCTTCCACCTTCGGGGCCCCAGCCCGGAACAAAATAGTGCCCTAGTAGTGGTTGCTTATTTATTATTTAGGGGCGGCAACTATTCGCCACGACGCCGCATCATGTAGTTATCCTCAAGCTGCTGAGGATTTTTTTCGACAAGGCTGCACCACCAGACTTGCCACCACACCCTCCGGTTATGCCGCTGCTTGGTCGGGGACTGTTTATTCGCTATATTCATTCGCAGCTAGTTATCATATCTAGTGGCCACCCCGCTCGTAGCCTGCAGCTCGGCCTTACTATGTGAAAACTGAACAACAGTTTAATTATGTTTTTTTTTTTACTAAATACCCCCATTCTATAAAAGAACCAGTCCGAGTTTACTTGAGCATGCTTTCCAATTTATCAAAATTAGTAGATAGAGAAAATGAATAATTACATGGTAAATAAT
Organism: Psococerastis gibbosa; assembly: GCA_963971405.1. NCBI lineage: Eukaryota > Metazoa > Arthropoda > Insecta > Psocodea > Psocidae > Psococerastis > Psococerastis gibbosa. Next base: position 16,197,592 of record OZ020485.1, read on the forward strand.
TTTCCTATGGTTAAATTTCCGATAACTCGGGGGGGGGGGGGGGGGTTGTCCACCTAACGTCACTGGAGGTGAGAAATTCTAGATAGGTCAGACCAACACATGACCACACAGCAATACTGGCAGGGCACGCAATGCATTTGAGCGTGAATTTTCTATCATTTTTTCAAAAAAAAATTTTTTTGTACAAAACCAAATACTTTTCTGGGAAAGCAACCTGTCCAGTTTCGTTACTCAATTTAACACCTAAAATATACCTGAAAGTAGAAATCATCGATAGAAAGGTTTAGCAGAAAAACTATTTTTTAGTCATTTTTCATGAAAATTTAGTTATTTTTATTTTTTTACCCCCAGAAGCAAACTTTTAAGGGGCAAGCGACCCCCCGCATTTCATTTCATCAACATTAATAACAACTAAAATATATGTGAATTTAAAAGAAATCGTTGCAGCCGTTTTTGAAAAATGATTTCCTCAGACGTTTTTTTGGAATTTTTTGAGAACGAAACCCCCCAAATTGAGATAGCCCCAAATAAAAAAATATTTTTCCAAGGTATGATTTTTGTGAACCTACATGCCAAATTTGATCAAAATCGACCGAGTAGCTTGCACGGAAATCGACGCACAGACAGACAGAACGACAGACAGACAGACATTTCATAAAAACCACTTTTTTGGGTTCCTGGGACCTGAAAACGTGTAAATCCGATGATATCTCGGAATCGAAAATTTCGACCGTCACAAAGCTTTCCTTATACTACGTATAAATTGGAAAGCAATAATGGGTTCTATGCATCGTAAAATTCCCAATCCTGAAAACTAACTACCTACTACATAAAGGGCTATACCAACAGATAAATAGGAAAACGTGTACGGGTATGCTCGTACTGGTTTTTTCGAATGAACGTTTAACTTTTATCTCACCGGTTCTTTTAGTATTGTCAATATCCAATAGTTAAAACATCCAATAGCAGGAATTTCTGCCAGTAGTACAAATCGGGGTTATCACAGAAAATGTCAGAGAAAGAGGAATCCGCGGATAGAGAAAAACACGGTGTGCCAACCGCACAAACGAAATAATCAAATCGCATCCGGGCGAATCTCGAATCCTCTTACGCTTTGTGTGTGTTGGTAGCCCAGCAACAGCATAGAATAGAAAGCATAGAATTAGTTCTTCTTTATGTAGAGGAGCATGGCGTTGTCACAATCGATTGGGAGAGGATTCAATCTAATGATAGCCAGCGGTGTAGCTTAATTTGTTGGAATCTCTAACATGCAGCAACATGTCAAACAGAATAATCTGAACCTTGAGTATCCAGCTTTGCTATGTCGGCTGCATTCATAATTGAGAAAGGCTTCGTCTTGATGGAATTTGCAGTAGTATCTCAAACTACCAGAGCACAGATATGCATCCTGCTGCGATGCTATTCTAGATGGTCTCGATTGACAGCGTACTCTTCGATAAAAGAGGAATTTAAAGAAGAAGAAGAAGCGATACGCTACGTACATACCTACTCCGATTCAGAGAAAAACATATTCAATCATAAAAATAGCATAAAATATCCCGAAGAAAATCTTCAATCGGCACATAGGCGACTCTAGCAGCCCAAAGAGTTCTCTTAATAATATTTGTTAGAAACTCTTTGTAAGTTACAAAGCCTACCTTTTTGAAACAATAGAATGACAATAAAAGCCCAGCGTTTGGGGGGCGAAAATAAAATAGGGCTCAGGGTGTTGTGAATGCACCCAAATTAATTATATGAAAATGGGTTTCGGAAGAGGGAAAATGCTAACAACTAAGCCCCGGGGATCAAGCGAACAGCAGCAAAAAGCAAGTTTTGGTTTTTCGCCAAACTTGAACATGTATAAATGTATGTTATTACCACACACCATCTGTTTGTTTCTTCGTCAGTTGTAAAAATGTATTTTTAATTAGCGAAAAAGATATACAGTCTGTGAGACCCGTAACCAGGGGGCTGCAACCCCCCCACCATCTGAAATAGCTTGGTTTTACACTCGATAGAATTGAACTTTCCAGGCGTGTATCCTTTTTCTGCATACTATCGGAGTGCAGCCCTTCCCACGAATGAAATCCTGGTTACTGGGTTTTGCAGTCAGTTTACGTATTCAGCGGTAATTTCAAGGTAAGAAAATTCCCGTGTTGCATGCAGATGTGGAGAAAAGTAGGGAATACGCGTATCCGCATATTTAATGAAATGTTGTAAGAAGATCCACTCTGACATCAAAGGATCCTCCGTACCAGTCTTCTTAAGGAAACTGGAAAATAAGCCCCTTCTAGTAGTAAAGAATCAACTTAAAATGTGTTTTCCCACACTGCTCATGAGTCTATTTGGTGCGTGAATTCAAAGAACAGGAAAGTAGCATGAGAATGACCCTTCTTCAAATAATAATTTAATTACAAATGTATGAGTTGACCTCCAACAATTAGAGACACCTAGCGGACAAACACAACACTAAGTTTCCTCCCAATAATGCCGATGCACTGCGTTTAGTTACACAAAAGGATAGGTTGCGTATAACAATTTCCCATCAAAAGTTTAATATTAAAAGTTTCCCTTCAAAAGTGTCACTTCAACAGTTTCATACCAATAATTGTCACTTCAACAGTTTCTCTTCAAAAGTGTCACCTCATCAGTTTCACTCCAATAAATACATAATTGACCATTGCAGTCTCTGAAAAAGTGGTCTTCCATTTTATCGCTAAAAATACAAACAAACGAGAAACGGTAAGGCTTATTCAGCCAATTCCAGTGTAAAATATATTCCCATTAAAAAATTCCAGCAAAAAGTAAACTACACAAGTTAATCCGGCCCTCTTCATAACGAGCTGTTAACAAAAGCAGGAGAAAAATATGCATTGTAGAAAAAAAAAGAAATACAAAATGTCTCCTTCTCCGCCATCTCTTCAGCATAATTCATTAAAAGAAGAAAACATTGTTTACATTTGAAATAGTTATCCTTTATTTCATTTTCCGTCATCTCTCTCTTGAAAAGCTTCTCTAATCTCGACGCTATGAATTAGTTATTTATTATAGCATGTTACAGCTAACATAGTTTCGTAGTCGCGGAGTTTTAATAATGAATTTTGTTTTTTGAGAAAACTTTGTCTTGAAATGAAAGTGTCGCATTAGTCAGAAGGAATTATGCAACGGGGTAATTTTTGAAAAGGAAAAGAAGAAGGTGCTCTAGAAAAGGGAAGCTGTCTTCCTTGTCATGTTAATAAAAGAAGGCGCTGACGTAGTTTTATGTGAAATTAAGTGTCTATCAAAGAATTTCATAGGAGTCTGATTAGTAATAGTATTATTACAGGTGATATAGTTGTTGTTGTTGTTGTTGTTGTTGTTATATTAGTGATTTAGCCCTTTGTGTCCATGGTACGCCAAATGGAGTACCGTTTAAGGTCTTTCAGTACAGGTTTTTGGGCGAATTGTAGCACACTTCAGACGCCTGGCGCAAGGGATCTGAAAAGAGCTCGACATTCTATCAGAAATTTAAGAACTTCTTCCCTTAAGAACTTCTTCCTTTAAGAACTTCATCCTTCTTCCTCGGGTGTACCACACAAATCGTTTTTTTACAAGTCAAATTAATTAATTGTGGCCATTCTGCGTGAGAAAGAGGTGCATATTTGATAGGTACAGTGTCACACGATCGTACATCAAAATGCTCAGAAAGCTTTATTCTGTTTGACCAGATATTTTTGATAAATTTACGCGTGATATTTCATGAGATAATCTGATTTTTGCACCTCCGATTGCCACTTAAGAAATCAATAATAAACGATTGTGACAGTTGCACTGCGACACTGCTCTATTAACAATTTTATAACTATTGACAAATTTAGCCTCCAGTAGCTCAGCTACTTGTTTTCAAAGTAGCTAAGCTTCTGAGTAATGCCTTATGGTCTCAGAGGCAAAGACGCAAAAATCTCTAATTAGCACCTCCTCGTGGGGAAGATGGAAGAGCGTAATGGCGACTGAACAGATAGGGGACCGAAATCGAGCCGGGATAAACGAAAAACATGGGCTTTTCTTCTTATTGTTATTATTTTCTGTGCAGGGCACTTCTTTTTTCAAAGGTGGTGGAATTCAAAGGCATAAGGATGCAGAAGGGAGCGCGGAAAACCACTTCATTACAATTCCCTAGTGCAGTCATCATGACTACAATTGCCACGATGATCATTAATCTTCGATAGAAGTGGCATTTGAGCCCTGTTTTACACTCAACTAGGAAGGCCCGGGACCGCCTGCTTTACTACGTGCCCCCTAAAGCATGGCCCAAAAATGTAGCAAGTGTGGGACTCGAACCAACAACCTTTGTAACCTTACATATTGAATATCCAGACTTTATATCACCATATATTCTAGTTCTTTAACAGCTGAGTTAAGCTGGGCCCCCACTATTAGATGGCAGCAAAATTTAATCTTGAAAGAAATACCACTACACGAGACTTTTAGATCTCTCTCACGAGAAAGCTTTTAAAGTTGCAGGAAAATCAAATAGGCCTACGGCGGCAGGGAGAAAGACAAATAAAATGAACGGGGGAGGACTTGAGGGGGGCGGGGGGGGGGGGGTTATAGAGGAAGGGGGAAGGAAACTGAGTCGGGATCTAACTGTTAAGGAATGCGCTCCAATTTCTGTCAAGAGAGGACCTGACATCTAATGCCTGACACTTTGGACGAAGGTTTTTCAAGCTTTTTTTGCGTAAGAATATCATATATTATATATAGATGGTGGACTGTTGCTACGGGTATCACCGGTGGTTTTTGGTCAGTCTTTTAGGGACTAAGTCTGACTGAGTTGTAAATGTGAACACTCGTTCTCGGACATATTTTGGGTATGTGTCATTCAATTGCCCTGGTCAAGCTTTGTTTTGTAAACATCATTTTTTCAAAGAATTTGGGTCTTTAAAAAATCGATCAAGATCCTCTAGTAGCAGTTTAATATGATTTTTTAAGTTTAATATAATTTTTATATAAAAATACTCCTAATATTTATAATGGGCCTCCTTGTGTTGAAGATGAAATGGTAATGGCGACTGAACAAATAGGAGGCCGCGGTTGAATCAATGAATGAATGTATTTCCAAGACAATATACAATACACATTACAATAGAATTGTTATCGCTGGGCTTCAGCAGCCTGTACGTGATCAGTACTTACATTGTTTTTTTCTCAAATAAAAAATATTATACTAAAAAAAATTAAGATTAAAAATTGTTATATTTATATTTATTAACTAAGAGGATTATGTGAGTGGAATATCTGTATTCTACGTAAGATTTTGTTTTAACTACCGTACCTATATTCTTTTATACTTTTTTTTAGCAAAGGATGTGCAGGTCACTCTTTTATCTTGGGATTGGGAAACTGGTTCCGAAGAGAAACTCAATGAAGAGTCAACGGCATAAGGATGCAGAAGGCAACGAGATTCCATTGCATCACAATTCCCTAATACAGTCATCATGACAATAATGTACATTCGTTACTCTGCATACTTGACTTAATGTTCGGGAGTCCGAAGCACGGTATTTACGTGTTTACTCGTATAGTGATTAATAAAATTGCCATGATGATCACCAGCCTTCGATAGAAGAAGCATTAGAAGAATATTTATAATAAAAGTGCCTTTAGTTTACATCTATCACTCACGGTTTGGTCAAAAAAATCAAATCACAAAAAATCCAAGCCAGACCCTGCATGAACCTAGGTCTACTTACTCATAGGTCGCTTGTGCAATGCCAACGACCCCATGGGTTTCGGACATTATTTATATTGTTTCCGTAAGAATTGGCAAAATGGTATACGTCCTCAATGTCAACCTATATTGACTGCAAGCGATAATGGACAAGCTGTGACAAGCTTACCATTTGGCGCAGTATAACAGGTGGAAGCATGACTTACAGTACAGATTTGAGTCAGCCACACCCTGTAACTGGTAGACCGATCACTTTTGTTCTTGAGTTGATTGCTCAAATCAACTCCTACCACTTCCTAACGGTTTATCTAGCGTTCGCGAGACACCCTGTGTATCCTTGACAAATCTGTAGTTTCTCCTAACATATTATTTGCCCCGAAATTTGTGCCATCTGAAATGACTGAAATTCAAATTGCTAATCACGCCTCATAATTTATTTGCCGAGGAGCTTCATGAATAAAACATGGCCCATGTGCCGCGCTATTACATCTGAGAGGAGGCAATAATACTGCACCGTTATGAGGAAATATTGCGTTTGGGGGGAGTCACCAAGAATCTGACATTTTTTTAAATAATATACACTAGCTTATAAAAAACAAAAAAATGTATAAAATAATATGGCTCTAAGTCTGATGTAGCCCTACATGTTTTTAGTAGTATTTCTTCTTCTTCTTCCCCCTTAGTGCCGCGTTTATTAGTACTAGACAAAGTTATTTTGTTTATTTTATCACTTTCCTATTGATACGTTAGTAGGATAAGGAATGCTTTGCGACGGTAGAAAATATCGATATCGAGATACTAACAGATTTCCACGTTTTGAGACCAATTTTTTTTGTGGATAATATCATTTTGAGGCGTTTATTTTTATCTTTAGTCTATGGTTTTATAGGTCTCCCCCAATACTCCGCAACGACTGAAAAATGTTATTGAAGATATTATGGAGAATCCGAGCCCCAATGCATAGCATACCATACTATTATTTCTATTATATGATAGTATTATATTATTGGCCCGCTCATTCTATACAATTTAATTCTCCTATCGATCAATCCAGTGCTTTAGGATAGGGAAAATCTATAGGCAGCTAACATTTCACCATGGGAATATAATTTACCATGGAACTATTGCGTCACCTATACCAATGCGGCACGCGAGTCTCACGTTGCCAACCCCTGTACTAAAATAATAAACTCTCCGGCCTGGAAATCGATTAAAATATTTAGCACTATGGTACATTAGAGACTGGATCCTATACTACAAGGTTTTGTCTACCTTGGAAAACTCCCGATTGAACTGAGAGCGGCGAGAAATGCTACCTAGCTACTGACCTCCCTAAATTGCTTGGAGACCATCCTTTAGAGAAAGCTTTCAACACTGTCACTGAGGCACTAGCACAATGACAGAACTACCTGATTTTGACGATATTCCGACGATTTTACTTTATACTTTGTTGTCAATTACTTGTTGATTACTAAACAGAAATATATATATATATATATATATATATATATATATATATTATTTATTAGTATACATTATTAATGTAGCCTATTAATTATTAATAAGTGTAGCCTACTAGTAAAATTCTCACCAAAATCGAAACAAAAAACCGAAAACGTTAATATTGAGTTTCCATGGGATATAATATAATGACTGAGAGTGCCCTGCAAAATTACATGCTGGAAAATACCTTCTGTAATAAAAAAAACTCAGACAAAAAGCCGACAATCACGGGTTTTGAATCATGGGGCATTTAGGCTCAAAGATTTATGATACATCGCTGATTATAACTCCCTTATTTTTTGCAACAGAAGCTCCCCTGGGAATAAATTGTTATACTGACCCCCTTTCGGATCATCATACACGGGGCCTCCATTCATATTTTCGAAATTGCTATTTTGAAAGCAGTGAATTCGGTGATGAAGCGATAACTTTCCCATTTTTTCATTTGCATGCTTCCAATTTTCTGTTGTGTACTTCGCATTGTGCAAAACCCTGGAAACTTTGAGGGTAGGGGAGCTGATTTCGAGTGTGTACCTGTAACCCCCCCCCCCCCCCCCCGAATATGTTCTTCTATATTATAAAATAAACGCCGTAATACGACAGCCCGATAATACATGACAATACCGACGGTACAACGTGTACCGTACTTCTTCTTCTTCTTCTTCAGCCAACGCCCATACTTAGCTAATAGGCTATTTGACACTGTGCCACATAGCATAGCTGGCCCATTCCCTCCTGTGACGTAGTTCGGTTTTATACCTCTATGTCATGTAACGGGTTTGAATTTATGGCGGGAGACGAGTGGCATTGCCCAAGCGTAATCGTGGCGAGGTCCAACTTGCTTAAGACAGACTGAGGCAGATCTTGGAAAATACGAATGAAGAATATATTTTGTCATTTTATTTTCCCATTGAAAGATTTTTTATGAACTTGTTATACCTGTGGGAAATGGAGTAGGGAGTCCTTCACTGCCTACGGGGTACCGCAGCGGGAAGTACGAACCTTGATAAAAAACTACTAAGACCATGGACCTCCAGTCAGACACCACCTGCCTACCTCTTGATTTTACCGGATTCTGATGAAGATACCTACAGTTCAGTTATGTCAATTATAATATGCAAGCCTACCAGAAAATTTAAGTCATATTAAGTCATATCCCTGGACCCCGCCCCCGGGGAAGACCGAAAATGACACTCCCCAGAAAAATCGAAGAAGACATAAGGACTCTCGCTCTGAACAAGGAAGACGCACTAAGGCGCCCATTCCACCGACCGGCTAAGGCTATTTACAAAAACAGTGACGTGGTAGCAGCCATTCAAGACTCCATGCCATAGTTAAAATTTATCAATGATCATGCAGTAAAATCACAAACAAACAAACTAAAATTAAAAAATGGCGTCATGGGATATGTTAAGCACAAACATTTTAATAGATTTCTATAAAAACAAAAATTCCAAATTCCGTCAATGTCATTTGCATTCTGCAATGCGAGGTTGGTGGAAACGCCACCTAAGTCTTGAATGTCTGCTACCACGTCACCGTTTTTGTAAATAGCCCTAGCCGGTCGGTGGAATGGGCGCCTAAACAGAGTTGTTTGGAAACGCCGCTGCCGTCCCGCCGACTCTCCCTGAGGACAAAGGCGATGTAAAAGTAAAAGTATTAGAATTAATAATAATCATGTAATCGAATTAATAATAGTATGTATGCATTACCTATCTGGACACTGCCTATTGGAAGGCAGTGATCCAGGAAGTTTATAACTACACCTGGTATAGACTAATTGTTACAGATTCCAGTTGGCGCTTTATAAAAGCTGTTGTTCATTACCATTATAGAATACTACTTTAATACCCTTTTTCATGTACCGTAATAATAATAATTGTAATATTAAGAATAATTGATAATAATAAGTAAGTAATATAATACGATATAATTGTGAGATAAATTCTATAACATATCATTAAATATTAAGTCATATAATAATCCTCTTTCCGCAATACTTCTCCATACTTCTTTTCCATGAGAAGTCCCTTGCTAACACTAAGGTCCTAGGATAGTTAATTTGGTGCCTCGAACTTTGAGAGATAAGAAATTGACGGGAGTGTAGCCTACCAGCGGGTGGACTCTATGTAGACTATTTTGAGTCTCATAGGAGGTGCTGCAGATAGGCTACACTGACCTTAGGGCTAGCCTATGATAACACTTGTTTACTGATTTCTTGCTGTTTGACATAGGAGCTTTTTTATTGAGCTAGCCAAAGGGCAAACCTTCCACCAGCTACCTATAGTCAAAGTGGGTATTTAGTAAGCAAGATTTTAATTAGTCATTTATCCGAGTAGTACATAATTTCATACAAGTTCCAATATAAAGTTATCAGTATTTACAATTCAGTTACAGTCATTGCTACTGAATAGATGATCGGCGTTTCCTCCCCCTTGGAAGCAGAGGGGGCACACAGAAGATATTGTAATGCTGCTCACTGGATACTCACAAACTGTTTTAATGAAAAGATAGTTTTCAGAAGACTTTCAGTCATCCTCATTCGACAAAACGATGTAATTTTCCCTTTACCCTTTGGAAAAATCGCAATGATCGGAAAACTATAGCTGGAGATAAGTCTGCCATTAATCTCTGTGAGAGACGAAGCAGTACAGCCATTGCAGGGAGATACGAAACCCTTTGTTGCGACCCTTATCGTATGGTGTAAATCTCTATGTTAGGGGATGCTGAAGAAGAGCCTCTTTATCTTGTGGGAAAACCCTTCCCTGGTACCCCTGAAACTTATCTTGTGGGGAAACCTTCCTCGGCTCCTTAGGCTCCTATCTTTGTTTAATGTGATTGTCACTCTTTTTACTATTGAGAGAATTGGTGGCGTAGTGGTCAGTGTTTTATATTGATGTTCACATTATAGAGTTTTTCCCTTAACCATTATTACGGTTGGATTTTGGTTTTATACTGAACGTTTTCTGTTCAGTGTCTAATTGTATAGCGGCCCATGCTATGGAGAACAAAACCTGTGCATTTCAAATATGAATATACAAAAAATGCTTCGTATATCTTTTTGAGATAAATATTGACTTTCTGTTCTATTACAAAGCCAAAGTTAGGGCTATAAAGCCCTCTCTTACACTCAACTAAAAAAGCCCGGGATCGCCTGCTTTACATGCCCTCCGAAGCATGGTCAGAAAGTGTAGCAACTACCAAGTGTGGGACTCGAACCAACAACCTTTCAGGTGAAAGTCAGAGTCTGTACCACTACAAGCCCTGACAATGTGCGAGGTTTGGAGGCGAATGGACACAGACTGCTGACGGTTAAAAAACAGAAACTAATATATATCGCCCATGTGAAGAGGAACGAAAAATATCGCCTTCTGCATATTATACCCCAATATTAACCGTAATCAGATTTCAAACTTGATCAAGATTTCCGTGACACATTTTTTTGTACTAAATTTCACCAAAATTGGAAAATATCTACGGAAGTTTAAGAGTTTCCTAAAATCGATATACATTCATGCATGCATACAGGCATACATCGGGTATGTATATAATTTTAAACGGGGGGTGCTTTAGGCTTTCATGAAATGAAAATTTATGGAGAAATTTTCCGGAAGTCGAACATTGGTCACCGTCTTAATACGTAGATAAAATCTCCCTAAAATAACGGAATTGCCAAACTGTAGTAAAATTATAAAAGCTCTTCCACGAATCCACGATGCTGAAAATGCGAAAAATAAAAATATTCTTCACCAATTCCCAAATTAGGGCTTCAGCAGAACGATATAACAAACCTGATCGTTTTCAGCAACCGTTTTCGCAACTCAGGAGACCAATTACCCAAACCTTTCTATATAGAAACCTGTAATTTTTACCAACGCGAAATATGAGAGCAAAATCAATTGTGTCCCGCAAAATTTTATTCCCTTTTGGTTCAGTTCAGTCGCGGAAAAACGATCGCAAGGGAGGTTTTTAATTCCGAGGAGAAACTCCATAACAACGTTAGTGGGCTGTTTCAGAGCTCAGTTATTTATTTTCCGAAGTTTCCGAGTGAATATTTTATCGTTATTCGTTTCTTCCGCGTCGTCTTTCGGGTGATCTTTCTCCCGTTGTTTGCAGAGACAAATTTCAGCTTTTCGATGAGTTATATTCCGGTTATTTTTCGTGTTACTAGCTTGCTTGTTTGAGGGGGAAGCGGCTTTAACTTTCATGCTTACCGTATTTCTACAAAATCCAAAATCGCGCAGTCGTACTGAATGGCGCAGAAAAGTAGGTTCAGATTTTGACAGTGAGAGACCAGAAAGGACAGGTCAGGTCATGTAGAGTAGTGGTACAGACTCCGACTTTAACCCGAAAGGCTTTTGGTTCGAGTCTCACAGGTGTTATTTTTTTCTGGCAATACTTCGGAGAGCATGTAAAGCAGGCGGTCCCGGACCTTTTTAGTTGAGTGTACGAGAGGGCTTTATTGCCCTAACTCAGCTATGTTGGCTTAGTAATGGAACAAAAAGTCAGTATATATTTATATTATTATTATTATAAAAACTGACATTAAAATAACAAGTAAAAATAAAATAAAAATAAAATAAACTAACATTATAAATAAATAACAAAAATAAATGATTGAGCCTTGTTTAGTAGCACTGTATGAGTCTTTTGTCCCAAATAAGCGCTAGCTTAGGGATGCGGAATGGTATTATTATATGTATTGTATTTTTGTATATATAAGGAAAAGAAAGAAAGATTATTATTATAACAAAAATAATATGATGAAGCCTTGTTTAGCAGTATGAGCCTTTTGTCCCAAATAAGCGTAGCTTGGGGATGCGGGATGTTATTATTATGTAACTTATTGAATTTTGTATTATATGCTCCTTGTCCAGGGAGTACTGGACAAGGAAAAAGAAAGAAAGAATATATTTCCGGCCGAAAAATAAGTAGAAGATTATTACATATTAACGACAAGTTTTGGGCCCTCAGGCAGCTCAGGGCCCTTAGGCAGATGCCTAGTGTGCCTAGTTGGTGATCCGGCACTGCAGTAGCGAAGATTGGCGATCATCATGGCAATTTGGGCCTTGAAGACTGCTGCTCCGAAAAAGGAAGTCATGCTCTTGCCAAACCACAGGTTTATCAACCAAGATGTTATTTTGCCGGGAGTCCTCAGTTCTTCTTTTTCCTGGGATTATTTCATGCAGGAGATATTTTTCATTCCTCATCACATGGCCAAAGTATATTAGTTTCCGCTACATATAACAGTCGGCAGCTCTTTAGGGAGTAATAACAATGTTGTATATAAGGAAGACGAAGAATCAAAAGAGCAATTTACTGTCAAGAACAAGTGAAAAGCGAAGGCAGTCTGCCAATCTATATAATGGATACCTACTATTGAATTTCACAAAAGACAATTCGCAAGGAAGGGTTTATTGTTGCTGAAATTAATTAACTGCGTTATTGGATTTATTCAATGCTTTTGATCAAGCTCACTCCTTCATTCGTGATGCCACCCTTCTGTAAATATTGATGGTAAACAACGCAATTACAATCACAAATAGCCTAATGGTTTACGTTTATTGTTATATTGAGGGACAAGGAAAATGCTTCTGTTACCTTTCCAACAGCTGTTTTTATCACATTATGGGCATTCACTGTGTTGGTATAAAAGGGAAAAAGAAAATGGGAAAATAGAGGATACCTCCGCAAACGATAGAAATAGGAAAACCTAACCTAACTTACCTCCAAAGTTTCTTTGCCTTTGGCCATTAACTTATAAACATCTGCTGAGGTCCACCTCTTTCCACATTTTTTCTTTTGTTATTTTTATATTAACACAGCCATCAGCCAATGCATGGCGGCGCCTTCTGCAGTAAACGTTTTCAGGCTATGATGGGAGCGGCCCTAGTAGTAGTAGTAGTAGTAGTGTTTGTCGGGTTAATAACGACTTAGGCCTCATATTTGGGCCCACAGAGCGACTCCGACTTGACTGTCCTATGCCAGCCCATAGGACAGTGGACCTTCTGATTATAGTGGATTCCGAACCACTTGGGAAACACAGTGAAGTCACACGATTAGTTCGGAGGTGACCAAGACAAGTCCTACCATGTTTCCCGACCGGCACTATGCACACGACCAAGTTATCTGCAGCTTTGACCCTGCTCTGGTCCGCTGGATTCAACTTGGTATGACGGCCGGCTGAGCGGCCCTAAGGGGACCCAACTATGGTAAAGTGATGGGAAAACTCAGTGAAAATGTGAGGTATGAAAATGGAAAATAATAGCAAAGAAATACATTTTTTCCGCTGTTCCCCATTTTATCTAACCAAGTAGTCGAAACTAGATGATTTAGAAAAAAAACTTGGCGAGAGTCGGACTCGAAGATCTACGCCCGACAAGTACAGTGCCACTAAGGCGCCCATTCCATTGACCGGCTAGGGCTATTTCCAACAACGGTGACGTGGTAGCAGCCATTCAAGACTTAGGTAGCATTTCCATCGAACTCGCATTGCAGATTGCAAATGACATTGACGGAAATGAATGTTTTTATTTTTATAGAAATCTATTAAAATGTTTGTAATTAACATATCCCATGACGCCATTTTTTAATTTTAGTTTGTTTGTTTGTGATTTTACTGTATGATCATTGATCAATTTTAACTATGGCATAGAGGAAAATAAACATTTCCGTCAATTCTGCAATGCGAGGTCGGTGGAAACGCCACCTAAGTCTTGAATGTCTGCTACCACGTCACCGTTGTTGGAAATAGCCCTAGCCGGTCAATGGAATGGGCACCTAAATCCTCTACACAGATACATGTTGGAATTGTGGTCCAGCGGCTAAGACATGGGTTGGAATCCCGCCAGAAACGTCACTTAAACTGACAGTTCGTCATTGTGTTTACATTGTTGCGTTTTCTCCCCGGCTTAAGGTTCTTTATGAGAGGCTGTAGGATCGAGGAATGAAGGTGTGAAATAATAAAAACAAAAAATTAATCAACTGAAACTATATATTCCTTAAAGAATTAGAAAACTCTAATGCATAGAAAAGCATAGAAACTAGTAAGCACCTGGTAGCGCGTGGTAAAGAACCGGTCCGAGTTTACTCGAACATGCTTTCCAATTTATCAATTAGTAGGGAGAGAAAATGAATAATTTCATGGTAAATAATTTTCCTACGGTTAAATTTCGGATATCTCGGGGGGGGGGGGTGTCCACCTGACGTCACTGGAGGTGAGGTAACCTCAATATATTTAAAACACATTACAACACAATAATAATGGCAGGGCAGGCAATGCATTTCAGCGTGAAGTTTCTATCATTTTTGCGCAAAAGCAAATAGGTTTTTGGGAAAGCCAACTGTCCGGTTTCGTTACTCAACTTAACACCTAAAACATGCTTGAAGGTAGAAATCATCGACAGAAAAGTTTCGCAGAAATATTATTTTTTAGTCATTTTTCATTGAAATTAAGTTATTTTTATTTTTTTACCCCCAGAAGCGAACTATCAAGGGGTAAGCGACCCCCCCGCATTTTTTTTGGACTTTTTTTTGAGTTTTTTGAGAATGAAACCCCCCCCCCCCCAAATTGAGTTAGCCCCAAATAAAAAAAATGGTCTCGAGGTATGATTTTTGTGAACCTACATGCCGAATTTCATCAAAATCAACCGAGTAGTTTGCCCGGAAATCGATGCACAGACAGACAGACAGACAGACAGACAGACAGACATTTCGTAAAAACCACTTTTTTTGGGTTCCTGGGACCTGAAAACGTGTAAATCCGTTGAAATCTCGGAATCGAAAATTTCGACCATCACAAAGCTTTCCTTATACTACGTATAAATTGGAAAGCAATAAGCGTCCGAAGAATAAGCCATCACTTCATCATAAGTAGGCTATAGTATGTCACATCGTCTGGGGTGAGGAGGGAGCGGAATCAGAACACCCTCTTCCTGGTGTTGTTTAGCCCATCTTCATCAAATCAGTACCACCTTCCATCTTAATTCTTTATGGCTTCGGCTTTCTTTTAAAAAAAAATCCAAATCTGGTTATCTCAAAATTCTCAACCATTTTTTGGTAACATCTTTCAAGCCTCCGCAATCAAACAGGCCGCCAACCTCTTGCCAAAAACTTTTTTTTCTTTCTTTCGTTTCCTTGTCCAGTATTCCCTGGACAAGGAGCATATATTAAATAAATAAATAAATAAATAAACGTTTATTTGCAAACAGACAAAGTCCAATAATATGCAAATTACAAAAATACAATACATAATAATACCATCCCGCATCCCCAAGCTAGCGCTTATTTGGGACAATACTCATACAGTGCTGCTAAACAAGGCTTAATCATTTATTTTTGTTATTTATTTATAATGTTTCTTTTATTTAATTTTTATTTTTATTTTGTTTTTACTTGTTTTTTTAATGTCAGTTTTTATTATTATTAACTCCCATTGACCAGCCATCTTTTTATACCCGCTTTTAACTCACCCATCGATTTAAATTTTTTAATTTGTGGAGGAAGAAATAATAATAATAAAAGTATTTTTATTAATAAATAGAAATAATAATAATAGATACTTTGTGAAACTTGAGATTTTGTATTTTTAAAAGGTCTGGCGATAAATAAATTGTGAATAATAATAAAAGATAGAAAGAAATTAAATTTTATTTTAAACCGAATGTGATATTTGGAGGTTGGTTAATTGTACTAAACAAATATGGCGGATTTACAAATAAATAAATAAATTGAAAAAATTTAATAAGTAATAATAAGAAGATATATAACGTAATATTGGGAAACATAAAATATAAATATATATAAGGTAATATATATAAAATATAAAATATAAAAAGGTAGGGTTGCACGCTACAACATTCAAGCTGATAGATGTTTACTTATTTTATTAAGAAAGTAATCAGGAAACTATGGGACACATTCAAATTTGTCATTCACTTTAAACAATCAGAGGACCTAACGGAACCCTTTAGGGTACAAATTGCAGTTTGAAGTAAATAGGGAGCATTCACAGTAGATTTCCCTGGAGTCTGTCACCATGCAATATGCATAGAACCATTAAACGACAGGAAAATTCAATTTTTTTCATTTTTCAAAATACTCGTTTGTGCACTTTACAAACAGCAGTAACATTGGAGTTTGAAAGCATATCGGAAAAATCAACAATTATGGATAGTTTGTGATTTTACAACAATGTTTAATCCTATTATTACTACTATTAATTGACTATTCACGCTTGAGTTGAATGAGGGGGGGGGGGGGACTTTAAAGTAGCGAATTATTCTATACTATTGTTACGTAAATGAATGTTTTATTTCATTCAGCATTTCAACATTATAATTGAAGAGTTCAGTGGAATAAGGCGTTAAGTCTCATAAAAAACAACAACGATGAGCTTTTATCATTATAATTTTAACTTTAGTTTATATCTTTTCTATGTGCGTACTACCGCCTTCAGACCCTTCCTATATCGGATTCTTCGAATATGCGTGAAAGAGTTTTCCCCTGCCATAGAGGTAAGCAAGGCCGTAGTCAAGGGGGGGGGGGAATTTCTTGGTTTCACAGTCCAGTTCTTTACCAATTTGACTATTCCGGACGACAACCTAATGAAGGTGTGAGATAGAAAGTAGAAGTAGAAAGGTAGAAAGTCTTTGTTGACCACTGCTCTATTTGGTATGTTGTGGTCTGGATCATGCCCAACAGCCGCGTTTTCCCCTACCGATGAAGGTAAGGTAGGGTCGGGTAGTCCAGACCCAGCGGAAAATATTGCCTTTCATACGTAGTATTGAACCTCGAACTTTAGTTCCATAATCCAGTGCTCTACCCACTTGACTATTCCGGACTGTAAACGAAACAATGCATTATTTAATTCACGAGTGAACCCAGCCATAAAATGCTATTACGACGGATGCCCAATGAATAACCCAACACAACAAGTGTAGTCGGTCAAGATTCAGGGGGTAATTAAAGCAGATGGTTCCAAATAAGCACACAAATATAAGCGCCGTAGCACGATAAGCTAATGAAGGTGTGAGATGAAGACTGGTATAGGATCCCCATCCTTAACCACTGCTAATCTGGGATGTTATGGTTTGCATTATACCCAACAGCCGCGTTTTTCCCTACCGATGAAGGTAAGGTAGAGCCGGGTAGTCCAGATCCAGCGGAAAATATTGCAGTTCATACCTAGTATCGAACCTCGAACTTTAGTTTCATAATCCAGTGCTCTACCCACTCGACTATTCCGGATTCTAAACCAGACAATGCACTATATTATTCACGAGCAAGCGTTTTAGAGCCCAGTCATACAACGCTGTTACGAGGGAAGCCCAATGAATAACCAAACACAACAAGTGTAGTCAAGATTCCGGGGGTAATAAAAGCAGATGGTCGTAAAGGGAGTACATGGCCATCAAAAACTGGGGGAAGTAATTCGGAAGAACGTAGCTTGGGGAATGGGCCCACATATACGAAAAACGTGGGCTTGCCACGCTCAAAATAACTCTTCCTGTTGAAAAGAAAGTATTTTTTCGTTTTTATTGTCTGTTGCCTTTGTTCTTGAACTATTGCTCAGGGGAGAAGGTGCTGACGTTTGATGCGAATGAGGCAAGATTTGACCTGCCTTTTTTAATCGAAAAAAATAAGTCTTCTCATGACATGTACCTGTACTTGGTTATGTCATGCTGTCACCTGTAACATTGCGTCAATGGTAATAATGTCTCAGATTGTCCATAATCGCTTGTAGCCGCTGTAGATTGACACTTACCCGGGCACGCGAGGGAAGGCAATCGTCTAGGAGAAGCTACTGGCCAGCCGGCTGAAGAAGTGGCCAATCCCCCCTAATATGGCAAGTTCATGGGTTGTTACCGAAGTCAGACATGGTGTCATGGAACGTGAAAAAGAGAGCAATGGATTGACACTGAAAGCGACAGGAGCAGCAGCTAGTTAATATGTCTGGGAAGAGATCTACTTGAGCTGTACTCGGAGTTTCATTGAAAATCGATACATGAAGTGGCTGTTGAGAAAATCTCCCGAAGACACCAAGAGAGTACGTAATAGAACATTCGCGTTTATTTCTTCACAAAACCTCCAAAGTATTACAGAAACAATAAGGAACCAAATGAATGTCAACTAAGGGTTACTACGTGTATTAGTGTATGCCTAAATTTCATTCAATAAGTCGATGCATAATAAATAAAGAAAACTAAAAAAAAACCTTTAAAGTAATTTGTTCGCTGTGTAATTAGTTTTATTCTTTAATTTTTTAACGTCAACGTTTTTTCAATTTTAATGTTATTTTAGGAGTACTTTTCGGATTAATTAAGTTTTGGATTAGATTTAAGATTTAATTTTTGGATTAGATTGAGGGGCCCATCACGGGAATGCCCAAAGGTGCCCCTCTAAACAACAAACCTTAACAAATTGTACAAGAAAAGGCGTAAATAAATATTTGATTTGATTTGTGACACACATTGCTGATGTTTTTGCTTTCACTTTTGATGTAGATTTTTTCGCACAGGGCATTTTTATTATTATTACAAGCGGAGCCGGGGCCCGCTTCGCGGCCCGCCCCTCTTGCGCCTGTCACGGGCGGCAGCTCGCCCTTTCGGGGCCTCGCATTAACGTGGTTCCATTGAGAACTACGCAGCTCGCCCCTTCGGGGCTCGCGAGTTTCTTTTTCGCGGTCACGGATATGTGACTGATGAAAAAATGCTAAAATTGTAATGATAAAATGTACGATAAGACATAGTAAAACCTACTTTTAGATAATAATAATTTTTTTAATGCAGAACTTGCAGTACTTTTAATTTAAATTTTAAACAATATACTGTATGTAATAAATGTAAATAATAAATATAATAATATATGAAACAACAAAGAAAACAATAAAGAAAACACTTAATAAAACTATTACATTTGAATTTCCCGCCAAAATGCACCTATGAGGGGGCGTGGTCGTGGCTTCAGTCCACAACGCCAACGTAACAAACAATAACACTAATACTTACTAGGCCTTAGTAGTAGTGCACAGCCTTTGATTTCAATGATTTCAATAGACACTATGCCTTCCAAAAGATTTGTGAGTCGCTAGAACCGTGACCACTGACTCCATGCAAAATATAGGTTCCCGACCCCTGGTGTAGCCCATTGGACCTGCCAACGACCCATCGGTTTTCGGACAAGATTGGTATTATCTCCGAATGAATTTCCAGCCATTGGCAAACTGGTTCAGTCCTCAACGTCAACTAACACCGATGGGCAAGCTCAGACATGCTTACCAGTAAAGTGTAAGTGTTTATCTACATCCAAGAGACAATAAAACTTCTCTTGGAGGTATTGAAATGATAAAAAGCAAAATCTCACGTCAGCGGCAGGAGAACCTCCCTCCCCCGCCACTTGACAGCTGCTCTCACTGACTTTTTAGAGTTTTAACTGCCCCCTTCTTCTAGCCAACACTAATGTCGCATCTTTAGCTTTATTCTCCAACTAACTGAGACATATAATGCCCCCCATGCTTGTGACGTTAACTTCTTTGTGTATTACCGCCTCTGACACTTTTATCTCTAAAAATAGCTTTCGAGGGCTCAACTTACCTACTAGCGTTTTTTAATTGAAAACTTACTTAAGCTAGGGGGTGAGTTTTTGTTAAATGTCAGACACAAGAGACCTTCACCGAGAAGGGTCCAAACTGCTGCTATTCGGTTGGGGCTGGGCTACGCTTCTTTCCTATGTCATCCGGCTCGGCTTGGCGTACGTGAATCGCCTCGATGTGAGTGTGGACAGTACGACAGTACCCCAGATCACATTACTTTTGAGAACCCGCACAACAGCGAAGAAGGGAGAGAAACTGGTCTCCTTACTACAGGACCTATAGCCCTTCTCATACATCAATCTACTTCAGGATCTAGGCAGGGCTGATCTAACAGTAGGGGTCAGGTTCCTAGATATGATCGGCCGAAAGTGGTAGACAGTTCCTGGGCAACCTCGTTGTCCAGAGAGCTCCTGTTTGCAGCTACCAAATCAGACCAATAAACAATAAACAAAAGGAACCATAGAACGCGCCTACAGACCTGGGTGCCCAAGAAAGAAATATCTGAGCTATGTAAAAATGTACCCTGAGAAGAGTCGAATTACCGGGAGATTCTAGCCCTGCATTAAAGAGGAACAAGAAGCATAGATAGTAACATTCTGGAAGAAAAAACGGACCCAATAGGTATGGAAGTATAAAAATATATTACAGCTAAGATTGGATCCTGGCAGTCAACCCAACATGGCACGAGGTCAAAATGCTGACATGCTAAGAGCTGTTTAAGTGGAATTAAATTCAGCAGCAGTCGACGCAGCCGACAGCTTTGCAGCTTTGTGCTCAATCCAATTAGAGTCTTTGGAATATTATTCGGTTCAGTGGACCAACGCTTCTTCGGCAAAACAGAAATTCTCTTGCTGTAGTGCGGCTCCATTACTTCAAAGAGTGAATGGAATTAACAGTTCTGTCTGTATACATACGTATTCGAAGATAGGTTTACTTGGTAACACTGCCCGCATGCATCAAGGGTGACCAAAGTATCACTGGACCGACGCTTCTTCGGCGAACATTAGCTGCTGCTGTAGTCAAGGGCGGATTTTGCCTCCAATTTAGGGGGGGGGGGGTCAGCGGGCAGGGTCAGTGGATTATAACATAGTAGTAGTAGTATGGTTGGACACAGTCCCAGGCCACGGTGTGGGCCCATAGGACTCCAGTGGACCTCCTGATTATAGTGGATTCCGAACCACTTGGGAAACACAGTGAAGTCACACGATTAGTTCGGAGGTGACCAGGACAAGTCCTACCATGTTTCCCTACCGGCACTGTGCACACGACCAATTTATCTGCAGCTTTGAACCTGCTCTGGTCCGCTGGATTCAACTTGGTATGGCGGCCGACGGATTATAACATAAAAAAACATAATTATTTCTAATTCCCACTGTAAACCCATTGTTATCTAGTGTAGGTTAATTAATTTTTTTTTGGGGGGGGGGGGTCTGACCCCCCCCCCTAAAATCCGCCCTTGGCTGTAGTGCGGCTCCATTGCTATAATGAGCTACTGGAATTACAATCTCTGGCTGTACGATGTATGGTACACAAACTGCTACAGTGCTGCTCCATTACTTCAAAGAGTGACTGCAATTAACAATCTCTGGCTGTGTATATACGTATATACTTATTTGATGACAGACTAACTTTTCTGGATAGCTGAAATTCAGTGTGTCCAAAATATCACTGGACTAACGCTTCTTCATCGAAGCTTAAGTTTTGCCGCTGCATTATGGCTCCAATGTTTCAAAGAGAAAACTGAACTGTTATGGTAATTTAAGTAGTCTCAAATTCTTTGATAGGCTACTAACTCTTTACCAGTGGCGGCTCGTGGGGATATAAATTGGTGAGGCACAGCATACAAAATAAAAATAAAAAATAAAAATTGGCAGAGCTGTGTGTGTTAAACTCATTTAGAGGTAGGGTCTAGCACGTGTCTCATCGGTTCATCATTGAGCTGGGTGCAGCGAACGTTTTGAGTATTTATCTCCACGCTGTTTGAGCTTTTACAGCTCGAATTCGTGCCTGTCTTCTAGCAATGGGAGGCAGTCGGAAATGGTGCCTCTACATCGTTATAGCTAGTTGTTGTGAATTTTTGGGGCTAGTTCAGCTCATGGTTCTTTTGCAAAGTATTTTTTTTTAAGTTTTAATTGTCCTTTCTAGAATTTGATTAGCCTACATTTCCCAATTCAAAATACATTTTTTTTGTCGAATTATTTTTGAAAATTAGGTGAGGCACTGTCTTAGTTGCCTCTAATGGCGAGCCGCCACTACTCCTTACCTATATGGATTTCACACGGAGCAATATGGCTGCCACAATTTAGGTCGAAAAACAGGGTGATTTATTATATAGTGGTCCTTCAAGCCGGATAGGATCAGCAACACTATATCCCAGACTTCCCGACACAAAATCTCTCACTTGCATTTCAATATTAATCAAAAGCGGTCATCAGCATAGCTGAATGGAAGGGGCGGGGGATTGTGTGTTTTAGAATTGTCACAGCGGGGATCCTCGATTCAAAATGGGGAGGTAGAAACCCAATTCTAGGCTAGGGACAATACAGGCCCAGTACGCTGCTGTTGTGGCGTCAACCACAGTGCAAACGCACTATGACAATGTATACCATTAATTCGCTTGTTTCTCTGTTTGCCCATTATTCGCGGGACCATTTTGGTCTGGACAATATTGGGTCACAATGTTTTATTATACACTTAGTGACAGACTAGTTTTTCTTTCTAAGTCGAAACGGGTCGGATTTGGTAGCCCATACTGCAATCCAAGAAAGGAATATCTATAGCAAGAGATGAAAGACTTGGGGGTTATATCTTATGTGGAGTTGAAGAGGGCATGTCAAAATCTCGAAGATTGAAGACACCGCTGTAAAGGGATCCTGCCAGGCAGCCATCATCCGACTGTAACATGAAGAGGGAGACTGCAACCATTGGCTCATTGTACCCCGCCATTTGCCTCCTTTTTGCAACATGAGGTTCCAATTGTGTCCCTCTTGTTACACCATTCCATGTCAGATACCTGTATCTTCCGCTCCTGAACCAAGACTATTAAGCCGTGTCTGGGCTGGTGGGCAACAGCAAACACAGACGAGAGGAAATCATGTTGTAGCTCATGCAACTGGGCCACTTCCGGCTCACACACTGTCATCTTATGGCATGCTCTAAGCTAGCTAGCTGTTAGTTAGTTAGTTGCCGTAACTGTGATGCACTGTCAGTGGAGCATGTTCTGCTGACCTGCCGGAGCCTTTCGGCCACTTCCGTACACACTGTATGCACGAACACACAAAATGTGGAAAGGGTCATTGCGTCCATCAATTAATCCAATCTCCCCTCTTCAGAATACTCTGAGGAGAGGTTCACAACAACATGAGCGTGGAAGCACAGAAGGGTATAGTTTTCATTTATTAAAAAAAGTTATCAATAGGCCTAAAAAAGTGGGTTTTTTTTCTTAAAGCCTTCTTCGCAGCATCGCATATATGATCCACAGATCACCCACATCCAGGAGCGATGGAGGGAAAGAAATCCTCGTTCATAATCAATCATGTTTCAGATTGAATTTCCCAGCATCGTAAAAACAAAAGGAAGAAATAAATCTCATGTATTATGCCAAATCAAATATTTGCAAAGGATCCCCCCCATTCAAAATAAAGCAATTTATTCCAGTAAGAGAAAAGAAATTGATTCCGTTTTTGCAAGAAAAAAAAATAAATTTGACGAAGATTTCCCATCGATGATTCGGGTATAACAATCAGGAAGACGAGTATAGATAGAGAGAAGAGAAAACAGAAAAAAAAACTGTAATGTCTCAGAAGCTTTTTCCTTCTATAAAAAAACATTAAAACCTACAATCAAATAAAAAGCTACGATGGCAGACATATGGCCAACAAACAATGACGTTCGGGGAAAATGGTCGATGATCGGAAAATTCTTGAAGTAGCGCTGAGGGAGGTTTTCCTTTAATGATACATTGTTGGGGGTTGAAGTCTATACCACAAAAGTCGTTTGATATCACATTGTCGAAATGGCTTTTGTTATAGTCTTCTGACATTTCAGCCTTTGTAACAGTACTTTTGTTATTGAAGAAAATGAGTGTGTTGAAACATTTTGTTTGTTGTCTGGAACATATAGGCTGCTGTTCATGTTTGGAGATTGTCGCTTGTATAAAAGTCCTGTAGACTTGCTAGGGCTAAGCTGCAGGCAGTCGTTGGTGTGGCGGGTAGCGAAAAGACCACCGGATACTCAGCTCCTGTGACGTCAGATGGACTCTACCCGAAAAATATTTATTGCTACGGCCTTGCTGATAATTTGTTAAGAATATGAGAAAAAGCACATACTCTAACAACTCAACTACTTCTTCTTATCAATTCGACTGATTTTCTAATATTGGTTGACGAGGAGGCGCCTTTTCAAACTAAGTCAATTTAATAAATTGATAATGGATAGATGTAGGCTACATTGGCGGCGTACCCTTGCGGCCTTACGTTGACCGCCTGTTTCTAATATTGACAAAGTTAATATTACAGTGAACGTGAACCAAAAGTTCGTAACAGCGGGGCACAAGCGAACCAAAATCATGACAAATCAATCAATTAAAATGGCTGCCTGATGATGAAAACTAGCGGTCGCACGTGCCCCGATTTCCCCTACTTTTTGGGGGTTAAATTTCCAATTTTGATTTGTCGCTTGCTGTTGCTTACAATCGGTTACTGCTGACTGATGTGAACTTTCAATAGCAATGATAAACGATCTAAATTGATTGACATTAAGCGATTTTGCTTATCTAAAGCTCATTAATTATTATTAGGCCCATTGAAAGCGTTATACAGGTTGTTTCATGCGAATTTTGTGTTCATTTGCAGAAAAAAAGCCCTTGCTGAATGAGCTAACCATATCGACAAAAAACCGTTTTCAATACAGGGGAGGCTAGGTAAAGGCAGGGATTTCATAACTTTTTGTATACAAATGAGACTGAGTTTTTTAACGAGACTAATTAATCTTGATCAGCAGCTGCAAATAGCCAAATTAAAAATGGCCATATGAGTACAATAAAAAATACTAGCTTTCGCAGTAAATTTACATTGTTTTGTCTGTAATATTATTGCACCAGTGAAACACGCTTAATACTGATTCTACGGGGTGTTCCAAGCCACTCGGACATCCCACTAATCTCGATTATTATATTTAAGAGTATATATACTGTATATTAAATACAATAATATGTGTCATATACGAGTATTAAATTCACAATACTGACTATTTCACCATAGCACATAGTATTCAATGTATTCAAATCGTTAAATAATGATAAAAGAGTCAGGTTCAAACTAAATTGTTTATGAAATAATATTTCAATCGGACAAGACCTTAGGGGGTGGGGTTCATAAATAGTATCTCGGAATTTCCAAATATTAGACATGAAAAGAAATCTCTATTTAAGACCTCGGTGGCATGGTGGTAGCGTGCTTGTACTTGTACAAGTATCTACACACCTGGCGGTCGGAGACGTGTCGCAACTCGACACAAGTACCTATTAGGTTACTAAGGCGGATATTCCACCGACGTCAATAGTCAAAATAATGCTAATATTGACGTGGTAGCAGACATTTTTACACTGTCTTTAATGTCTGCTACCACTTCAATATCAGGATTATTTTGACTATTGACGTCGTTGGAATAAGCGCCTTAGTGAGGCGATTGAAGAGGTTAATCGGATACATTCATTAACTTGTTTGTACGCAATTTAATCTTGAAAAAAAAATGGTACATGCAATTAATGAACCCATTAATGGTTCAGTTATAATAATTAGCACAAAGGTCTTTTTTATCTTTGACTACTTTGAGGGAGGACTTCAGGACCCAGGGTTTGTCACCAGAAGATCCACATGACCGAAACACTTGGAAATGGAAGTTCCGTGCCGCCGACCCCGTGGGAGTGACAGGGTACCAATAAGGTATAATAAGTAGGCTAGTCTTTGTTAATATCTCGGGATATTCCACAGTAACTTAAAAGGAATTACAATTCTTTTAATAATATTCTCACGACGCTGACTTCAAACGTACGCTTACCAATTTCGGTACATTGTAAAGATTGACATGTTGAGCAACAAATGAAAGCACTTGAAATGGTCTTCCATTTTACATATAAATTATGTGCCTGCGCTAATAGGGTCTGAATAAATTTGCTTGAATGTCCCAGATTATTCCCAAAAACAACTAACTCTGTACTTCAGGTCTCATTCTAGTGATTTCTATACCAAATTATAAACAATTCCAAGGATTAAACTTGTTAAAGATTTAGTTTATTCAAGATTCACATGAATATCACAGGGTATTAATATAATTTTTGGTGTAATCCACCATTTTTTCATAATTAAAAAGCACCTAGTATGTATAACTTATGGCACAACCAATAAAAGCGCAACGTCTGAGACACGCTAAGGAATGTCAACAGATCGCATGCCGAACAAATTGTACAAAGCAAGCTTGACGGGAAAACGACTGTAGGGACGTCCATAAAACCACTGGAAGGACAAATTAGAATCCTACTGGGGAGTTCGTATATACTGCAACGAGATGACTGTAGGAAGATGAAGAAGAAGAAGATGATGATGATAAAGGATAAAAGTTTAATAACTAGAAAGAAGACACTGCAAATTGAAGTGGGTGAATACATTGGAATCGCACGCTCTCTATTTGGGTCAGCCCACTTGTTTTCAATATATATAGCTGGGGACTGCTTGCGCAAAGCTCATACTTTTACATTTCGTAAAGCTTCCACTTCTTCTACCTTTACGAGAGGTTTCTTTAAAATACAGCACCTGGCGACTGACCCCTTTCTCTGCAATATCCGCCAGCAGCTTAAATTTTGAATTCGCTGACTTTCCAACTTTCGCTGCTTTCAAATGAAATAAGTTTGAAGATACCGTATTTGATTTCATCATAACTTAAAGGCACACGATACGCTAAGATTCTTATTAAAGGGTGTTTTTGAAATACTTGTAGTAGGGTGTCTAATATTCCCTCCCTTAGAAAATCAGTCTTAAAATACATGTGGCTGCCTTCAGTCCCCGCGCACTAGTCGAAGCAGCAGACGTATTTTTCTGCTTTTCGTTTAAAAATATAACCTTACTACTATCTCGTTTATTAATTTTTTTTTTACACTCACCTCAAAGTAATAACCAATTCTTCTTTTGGTATTATGCATGCTCGCATACGAGTTTCAATACCAGTAATTGAATTCCTTACATTTTGTTGTGAGTCAACCAATGATTGTATTGACATTCTACTGTAATAAATAAACGATCTAGATGTCTTCGTACATCGTTAAGATAATTTTTAAACGAGCCCTTGATCGAGTGCCGTTCCCGAAATAGTGGATGAATTCAATATCTATTCTTTGTTCGGGTTTTGTCCTACGAGACAATAGGTACATAGTAACGACATCTTCTACGTCCATTGTTATCGAGTGTAGAATAACGAATGAACTCTCTGAGACCAGTTGGCTGGCTGCTTATAACTGGCTGCGCAATATTTTGGCTGCCGCACCCTGGCTCCGTATATATACTCGTATAAATCGTATATCGCACATATATGTCGTACATATATTGTAGCAAGGTGCATTCTATTAGGCAACCGGTGGTCCTGAAATAAGGGCTGCGAGTGGGGCATGTAAAGCAGGCCGTCCCGGACCTTCCAAGTTGAGTGTAAGAGACGGCTTTATAGCCCTAACTCCGCTAGGTCAAGGGCGGATTTTAGGGGGGGTCAGAGGGTCAGGATCCCCCCCCCCCAAAATACAATAACTCACACTAGATAACAATGGGTTAACAGTGGGAATTATATGTTTTTTAATGTTATAATCCACTGAACCTGACCGCTGACACCCCCCCCCCTGAATTGGAGGCAAAATCCGGTTTTCTTAGTAATAGAACAAAAAGTTAATGTTTATTTAGTTATTTATTTATATATTTAATGCTGTGT
Source organism: Psococerastis gibbosa (assembly GCA_963971405.1). NCBI lineage: Eukaryota > Metazoa > Arthropoda > Insecta > Psocodea > Psocidae > Psococerastis > Psococerastis gibbosa. The sequence goes on from OZ020485.1 coordinate 16,225,368, forward strand.
ATCGAAAGTGTACAGTGTATGTGGAATACTCTGGGTAAGTGTGAGACATTTTAACACCGTTTGAACGAGAGCCCGTGGGAAACTTCCCCTAATAGTACTTCAATGTAAATAACTAGTACCTCCCACCTCCTCCTCCTACATCATAAAATAAATATAGTATTAATAGTAGTATATTAAAATAATATATTAAAATAATAGATCTGTAGGAATAGTTGCTGCTATCACTGATTCAATGCTACAAGTACAATAGGTTGAGTCAGACCTAGCCTAACGGGCCCCACATGTTTATTAATGTACCTAGGTATAGTATTAAGAAGGAAAATATTTTGAAATACATTTACTTTACTTTTACTTTACTCAATTCAGGCATTTTTCTCGGGCATTTTGGAGAATTTTTGCATGGGGAAAAATAGTTCTTGGTCACTTAGAGTGTTACGGTTTATTTTTGTCACAGTTTGGCTGCTATCTTTTTACAATTAGGCGCTGTAGAAAACCGCCACTTGATTGATTCATTGGAGGACGTTTTTGGAAATTAATAAGCCAACTTAGCCGACACCTTTTATCACAGTTTGGCTGCTATCTTCTTACAATGAGGCGGTGTAGAGACCCGCCACTTGATTGATTCATTGGAGGACGTTGTTGGAAATTCATTAGCCACTCGAGCCACTTCACTCCCGACAACACAAGTTGTGATTAGTTCCGCCGGGGTCCGGAAATTTCTGCGGCAGATATGCGGTGGTGAGCACAAATTAGGGGATGAAGTTTACGGTGGGGCTCAAAGTTTGAAATGAAGGTTCTGTGTGAAAATTACAAAATTAGGCTAGTTCTCGCCACAACAACCGATGTTGTCCGACGAAATAGTCTTGCAAAGTAGGGTATGGTCGGTTTACGTATTCTGCAGTCATTTTAAGCTAAAGAACAGGTCCGAGTTTACTCGAACATGCTTACCAATTTATAAATTAGTAGATAGACTTAAAGTGTAATTTCATAGTAAATAATTTCCCTATGGTTAAATTTCAGATCCCTCAAGGGGGGGGGGGTCCACCTCAATATATATTAAAAACCCTGTTGGAGAGGCTGTGGCAGCCTGGCCTGTTGGGGAGACTACTGCTGGCAAGGAAAATACGCGTGTGTGCTCATCGACAACTCACGATATAATAATAAAATAGAGGGTACAAAACACAAGAAAACACAATACTTACATAAAAAATATACATCTAAAACTATACTATCTTACAAGCTAAACATATACTCAACATACGTTGGCCCACCCTAGCTACTACCCAGGGTCGTTCCTAGGTTCACTGCATCTTACTTCTCTATGTTACGGTATATGACCGTAACAAACCCCTTAAAACTCAATTGCATATTCTGGAACGAACAGACCAATACATTGTAACAGTAGTAACAATGACACATGGCACGCAATGCATTGGAGCGTGAATTTAAATAATTTTCCAATTTTCCATAATTTCTTCAAAACATAATTTTTTGCACAGAACTAAATATTTTTTTGGGAATGCAACCTGTCTGGTTTTGTTACTCTATTGAACACCTAAAACATACCTGATGGTAGAAATCATCGATATAGAAAGGTTCCGCAGAAAAATTATTTTTTAGTCATTTTTCATGAAAATTGAGTTATTTTTCTTTTTTTACCCCCAGAAGCAAACTATCAAGAGGCAAGCGACCCCCCGCATCTTGTTATCAGTAATAACGACTACAATATGTGTAAATGTACAAGAAATCGTTGGAGCCGTTTTTGAGAAATAATTTTTATAGACGTTTTGTATGAGTTTTTTGAGAATAAACCCCCCCCCCCAAATTGAGTTTGCCCAAAATAAAAATACATGTCCTGAGGCATAATTTGTGTAAACCTACATGCCAAATTTCATCAAAATCGACAGCGTAGTTTGCCCGGTAATCGATGAACAGACAGACATTTCGTAAAAACCACTTTTTTTGGTTCCTGTGACCTCAAAACGTGTAAATCCGTTGAAATCTCGGAATCGAAAATTTCGACCATCACAAAGCTTTCCTTATACTATGCATAAATTGGAAAGCAAAAATGCTACCACTTTGCCTTACCACCAAAACATTGTCAGAAGTTATGGATATTGCCTATAATCCGTGTCCCAATGCATTGCATACCTAATACTAATATACTAATATTATTGTGTTTGTGCAGTATTACTAGTAGATTGTTCTGCCCATTCTAGCCCATGCAAATGTACCATCAATCCAATGCTTTAAGAAGGGGTTCCAACTTGCCGTGATGTTTGCCATCCAATCTTCGATAGAAGAGACAGTTAAAGCAGAAGAAAAGGAAGAAGATATGGGAAATCAAGACAGCAGAAATTTAACCATAGAATAATTACAAAATTTACCGTGGAACTATTCATAATTATCAATTACGGTACGAACACTAATTCATAAATAGGCAAACATGTACGAGTTCACTCGTTTCAACATTGTATACATGCAATACATCACATAACAACAATTAGAAGTTCTATTTTGGCGCCGTTTCCACCGACCTGCTAGTGCTAAATACAAATACGGTGACGTGGTAACAGACATTCAAGACTTAGGCGGAGATGCAAATGACATTGACGGAAATTTGAATTTTTCTTTTTAAAGAAATCTATTAAAATGTTTGTACTTAACATATCCCATGAAGCCATTTTTTTAATTTTAGTTTGTTTGTCGTATTACTCTATGATCATTGATCAATTTTAACTATGGCATAGAGTAAAACAAACATTTCCGTCAATGTCATTGCAATACGAGGTCGGTGGAAACCTCGCCTAAGTCATGAATGTCTGTTACCACGTCACCGTATTTGTATTTAGCACTAGTAGGTCGGTGGAAACCGTACCTTAGGTAGAACCTGTTTAGCTCGGTAGAAAGCCTCCTCAGGAAGAAAGGAAGCCATGGAGAAATGGACGGAAATGGGATTCAAACTCATCGGTGTTTGCCTTACCGGGGCCGAGGTGGTATTCTGAACACTTCACCAAATTTGTTACTCGGACCGGCGCTTGTACTAATAATTATTTATTACAGTACATACATGAATTGATAAATAGAAAAGCATACCGAAAGTACCGTTCTTTTCAATTGGCATTCTATAGGAAGCCAAGCCAATTACAACAGAAAGGAGGAGACAATGTACCGTTTTCCAAAATTTTGTTCAAAGAAAGGAAATGGGGTGGTAGATGTTGGTTTTGCGCCAAGAGGGTTGAAGACACCGCCATATTATTTTAAGTTCGCGATTTATATCTCGCGAAATGTCAACTGTTTGGTTTTGCATATTCTCTTCGCATACTCACATAATTTACTCTAATAAATTATTTCAACATTCCTTTCCTTTCATTCTTTTACACAATTTTATTATTTTTTTTTTAAATTTTCCTTTCATTTTTCGTGGGTACAGATTAGGTACTTTTAACATTACATTGATAACGTATCGTTTCAGTTCCTGTTCAGTTAGACTGTAGTGTCCAGGCCGTAGCCAGGTTAGTTTTTAGGAGGGGGGGGGGGTCCATCCAAAACCTTACACAGTTTATTACTATTTCAACATCATTTATCAAATTTCGTCAAAATTCATCGAGTAGGTAGTTTCTCCACAAATCGACGAACAAAACAGACAAAAATTTTGAAAAAAAGCTCCTTCTTGGGTTCCTGGCACCTCAAAACTGGTAAATCTGGTGAAATCGAAAATTTCGACCAGCACAAAGCATTCCCTATGCTACGTACGAACCGGAAAGCAAAAATACTTCCCTTACAACCAGCAACCCTAATTGTCGTAACAAGAATGAAGAAGAACCCAGGAGACTTATCTCATATCGCAAAGGACTAATTATGGGGTTGTAATGGGGTGGTTTGGTCCCGCGGGGTGGAAAAGTTCCCAGAACCGCCCCTGGGACCGCGGCAGTTGCTAAAAGATAACCGCCAAGTCTTTGTGTGTATATTTCTTTTCATTGCTCTTAAGAAACATGCAAAGTGTAGTCGGGGGGGGGGGGGGGGGGTGGCAATCGAAATCGCTGACTTTGTGACTTGATTTAATGGCAACCGGCACGAACAGCGGAAACTAGTATAGAGACCTCTGACTTTCCCGCCAATTTAGTGTGGGTAATAGGATAGCCGCTGAGTGATCAGCAGAAATAAGAGTGAAAGGTGGAGTGGATATTAATGATCGTATAGAATCTAGAAATATTTGGCCTTGGCGGGCTTCGAACCCACGATCTATGCCTTGCCGGGGCGTCGGTCATCTTAACCGCTTCGAGCGACAGAAATGCATTTGGTTACCTTGCAGCAAAGCAGCATGCATAGCTCGATTGAAAAAGTATAACAAACTGTATTCAAGCAGGGAGGAAGATCTGCTTGAATTTTGAACTACACTCGAAAATTGCTTCTATTCCTCATGATAAATTTAAAAAAACTAAAAATTAAAATTAAATATATGAATTTGCAAAAGTTGTCCAGCAGAGTAGAAAATCCGGAGAGCCAGGGCTGATGAAGCAGTTTTGATTGCTGAAGTATTATTCAAAACAGTATTACTAAAGAAACTAACAAGCCATTATCTGGGATAAGACTTTTATTGATATCATAAAAAAATATTTCAAATTAGGTTCGCCCTGCAATGGCAAATAAAAATGCATTGTTTATGAGGACTTGAAGTTGCTGCTGAGCCTCCGAGATACAATCTACGCAGTTCCACTGAAGATGTCAACCGTAGATGTTGACGAAACTTTTGGAAGTACACTTTCAGAACGGCCACGGCTTATTATCCCGGATTCTACTGATTCATCATGTAACTCCTGAAAGCTTTTGTAAATTTATTTGTGAGGACTCCTACTGTATAGGGGAATCATAGGGTAATCTAAAATAATGAGCGCCTTTAATGTTGAAGTACGACGGATGGGTAATAGGGATCCTTCAGGATTAGCCCAATGAGGAAAATTGTATATTTGGCTGTTTGAAGTGTTGCTAATAGAATGAACGAGTTTAATTAATCGAGTTTTTAGAAAAAGAGCCCTTATAGACTGAAGCAAAATTGGTTTATATGAACTAGCTCAGGTCAGATAATTATAGTTTTTTTTTTTTTTTTTTTTAATCTGACCTGAGCTATATCATATGAACCAATTTTGCTTCAGTCTACAGGGCCTCTTTTTCTAAAAACTCGATTATTATACTTTTGTTTTAGATAGATCTTTTTGATGCCAACGACAAGGCCATCCAGGCCGAAACGTGTCCTAGGCCCGAAGTCCCAAACACGTCAAGTAGGTAAGTACTTTTGTTTTAGTCTACAGGGAGGAATAGTCCAGTGGGTTCGAGGTTCGGGTCAGGTTCGAGAATTGACACGAAGTACAAAATACAAGCACGCTACCACCTTGCCATTGAAGTTGGTATATATCATAAAGAGTTGTAGAGCACAGCTGTTAATTTTTATTTAAAATTTTTATTTGAAACTATTGTATAATATCGCATGTATATTGAAACATATGCAGCATTTATGTAACGTAAACGAAAAATAAGAGTATTCACAATATAGGCCTAGGTGTTCAATGGTTATTCCTAGATAAGTTTGTTAAGTGGAGTTAAGTTTCGGAGACGGTAAGCTATGCTAACCAGCATGTTACCTAAAAGCACTTCAGGGTTGGTTAAAGCAAATTAAACTATTAAATGTTAAATCGATGCTTGAGTGGTATTTGCCGCCATATTTGTTTGTCAAGGAGAACCTGCAATACCCAGAGGTACACTCACTATGTGTGGCAACTTGGATATAACTTTTAACTCGATAACTTCTTTTAACATTTTGAATACCCTTAATAAAGGGATTATATTGGTCTCTGTACTGGGCTGTGTATAAGCTTAAGCTACGACCTGGAAAAAACACACAAAAACGAAAAAAACCAACTCCCTTAACTTCCATTTTCAAAGTCTGAAAAATTGCTAGGGGTTAAACGAAAGCGCCTCTCGAGAAATTGGGGGTTCGACCTTTTTAACCAGAGGCGCGGGGCTAATCCATATTAGTTTGTAACGAAGAAAAATGAGTACGGGCGCAGAGGGGGGGAGGGGGGGGGGTTGTTGGCACTATCAGCTAAGGCAGCTCTGCTTACGAGGGCGGCTCATCATATTAACCAATCCAATATCCAATATTCAGCTATCGCTGCCGAGACGAGGCGAAATTCATGCGTTCTTATCGCCCATTTGTTGCGTACTATATGGCCATCATTTTGTGTGAACTGCGAAGAATGAGATGGGTTTGAAGTTTGAGTAGTTTGACTATTTATCAAAGCTAGCATTTCAAACTGTATGCGTAACATTAACAACGTAAGGCACTGACTTAACTTGACTTAAGTTGGCGCTGTCAGCCCTGGGGGACTTTTGGCCGCATTCACTACACCACGCCACCGGATCCTGTCCTTCGCCAGATCACACCAATTATCGGCCCGAAGGCCAACTTCCTGCATATCTTCGTTTAGCTGGTCGCCATAGCGTCGTCTCGGACGCCCCAAAGGTCTTCTTCTGTTGGGACATGCCATCCATACTGCTTGTGCTGTTAAGACAACTAGAGCGTAAACCCTGACTAACGCAGACATTGTTATAATCTTGTTTAAAAATATGCCTAATTGATATCTTGCCCCCCTCCCCTGAAAAATATTGACGCCCCTGTACGACAACGACAAAAACGTATGACAACCCATTGAGGGGCCAGAGGCCTGCAGACTGGTAGCGGAACTCGTTTCTTCACTGCTCAATTTAGGGGATGCTTGTAGCAAGCTGTGTTTTCCCAAATTCTAGAGTTCTTTGTTGGAGAAACGGGACAATTACGTCCCAAAAAATGTTTGGGCAGCCTGCCCCGTCTTTTCAATGGCTGATCACACTAGAGGTGGCCACTGAAATTAAAACAATATATTTTTGGTGGGAAGCAAATATCCCGTCTCACCTATATAGAGTACCGGAGTATAAGGATCCGTCTCTGTGTGGGTGTCCCCGTTTTGTTTAAAATGTCCCCCACACCTCAGGCTTTAAGATATGTAAAATGCATCTAAATGTGTACAGACTTGGGGCTGTCATGATTTTTAATGATTTGAAGTGAGAGCGACAACTTTACTGTCAACGACAACCTTTAATTTCGAGATGTCATGATCCTTGTGGTTCCTTATAGTCCAAAAAGGAGGTTTTAGGGGGGCGCATGTATGTAGGTCTGTGCACCTACCGTATGTGTGTAGGTAAGTACAGAGAGCCATAAGCCAAACTACTGGACCAAATTTCGTTCAAATTTGTAAGGAACGTAAGAAGATACCCTTTTGGGTTGGGTGGATAAAAAAAACACCTAGGCATTACAGCCTATTAAGGGTCTACTAAGCCTAGAACCTGTAGAGGATCCTCTCTCGCTCTATTTGTTATGTTTTGGTCCGCAACATGTCTGTCAACATATTTTCCCCTACCAGTTAAAGTAAAGTTTTTTTCCTTTCATGTCGCGTCTCGAACCTCGGCCTTCCGTTTCACTGACGAGCTTTCTGCCAACTCAGCTATACCGGTTATTGCCTCTATTAGCTCTATCAGCTAATCCAATATCCAATATTCGGCTATCGCTGCTGAGGCGTTGCGAAATGTTTGCGCTCTTATCGCCCATAACTTTGGGTGAAATGCGACGAATAAGATGTGTTTGAGAACATGATAATCTGAATTGGAGTATTTTATGGGTTTAGTTTATGTACTGTATGCATGAGTACGGTGTGACGAAATTCGATAACTTCAGTAATGTTGCCGTACGATTTGCATGGAATTTTATACACTTCTATAGCATTTTTTTTTAAATTGACACGGTGTTTTGCAGGGTATACAATAGAACTGGTGCGAGTGTACTCATTTTATTATTGTTATTATCGTATTTAACGAGGACTTATTACAGTCCAAGACCTATTTCAGTTGAACCTTGCCAATATACAATGTAAACAACGGCCTTACCATGTTGAATCCATTAGAGCAGAGCATTTTTCACACTGCAGCAAACTTGATAGTGTGCACAGCGTTGGCAGGGGAACATGGTGGGACATGATAACCCGCTGAGAGTATGCCAGTCAGTCTACGTGCGTGTCGAGTCCTGGTCACCTCCGATTTAATCGTGTGACTTCACCATGTTACCCAAGTGGTTCGGAACCCACTATAATCAGGAGGTCTACCCTGTCAGTCAACTTCCTTTTCCCCGAGGTGAAAGAGTCTGTCCTTAGGGTGCCTCAAGTCAACAAACAGACTCACTCCCCCCGCCAGGCTGACAGGGTTGCTTAAAGCAGAAATGCTGAAATCAGGCGTTAGAAACAACGCAATGTAAACAAAGCCGGATGCATTGTTAGCAGTGAGTGAGCAATGAACAAACTAGAAATGCCTTCATCAAAATGCAGAAAGTACTTCGGTATTGGATCTTGGACCTTCGATTGAGAATGGTGAAATGATATATGTTCTTTATCGTTCTATGGGAAGCAAAGTTGTTCGCCTTCTCGCGGTGCAGAGAAGGCGTTCTGTTGCCCACACGGAATATCCGGCGGCAACAAAGCCAACTCCCGGCGGACTATGACGATCATAGAATAAATATTTACTGTGACAAACAATTCGAGTGCACTGATTTTATAGTCTTATTGTTCGCCTTTTGTTTTGTTTACAATAAAGTCGTATTTTCATTTCATTTTCATTTCATTTCACTGGGAGGCACGTCGTCAAATGGCTATAGGCTACCTAGATATATACAGTATATTTGCTGATCAATAATCAATTTTACCCCATCATAATGATGATCTTTAGAAATATTATACCATATAGATATACTCATTATAAAAAAGAAATGCATACATAACAATACAAGAAAAATTTCAATATCCTAACTAATCACCAAACTTCACGACGATCACCATAAAAAAAAGATGCTGAGTAACTGACTTCGTCAAAGTCGTTAAAAAGAAGTCAGCGATGCAAGCCAAAACGAGACTTAACATACCATCCGCAGGAAATGCCTCTTGAGAGCATACAGTATTATAACTTACAGAAAACTTCTGATAAAGGGGATAAAAGTAGTGGTGGAGATCGGGGAGCGGGGGGGGGGGTGGGGATAGGGGTACGAGTTTAACAAGCAAAGTTTTCACCACACAAGTAATGTAATAAAATTCCCAACATTGCAAAGTATTGTTGTAATAAAGTAGCACAGACGAAAAGATTATATTATATTCCTCTAGATCAACTTCCTTAGGTAATAAAGTTTACTTGCATCAGTAATTGGTTTCGACTACAATTGCAAAACCAAAAGCATTATATAATATGCATCTATAGTGGCTCAGTCCCTTAGGCATTTTGTAGGGCTGCCCCGAGGATTCGTGAGGCCTGGAGCAAATGTAGATTTTACATAAGAAGGTTCATATTAATTCATACGGAACAGGGGGACCCGGGGTCTCACCATGAGCATTTTCTTTTATAAAATAGGCCCAAAGTAGAGGAGGTTTTTGCATTTTCATACCGTAAAGTTTAGATTTTACACACCGAGACGAAACTGGGAGGGTCTGGGGGGTAAATCTCCTTCCTCTACAGCTGTCTGGTTGACAACAACATGTGCCATCGATGCTTCCACTCCCCTCTCCCTATTCAGCTCCACATATGTGTGTTTTGATAAAACAGACCCAAAAGAATTGAGTTTTCCGAATTTCGACAGTAGAAATAAGACTAAGAATCAGGAAGCAGACCCTTGAAACCTGCGTATGCAAGACCGGATTTTAGGGGGTGGGGTCAGGGGGTCTGGACCCCCAAAAATAAAATGAACTTACACTAGATAAACATGGGTTTACATAGGGAATTAAAAATAATAATGTTTTTTAATGTTATAATTCACTGAATCTGCCCGCTGACCCCCCCCCCTCCCCCCAAATTGGAGGCAAAATCCGCCCTTGTGCGTATGGAGTGTTTAATTATATGGATGTGAAATCTGGACTATAGCATATAAGGAATTGAAGAGGTTTGAAGCGTGGAAAATCTGTGTGGTGGTACAGAAGGATGCTAAGGAGTAAGGATCGGCTGGAGGAACCGTGGGACAAATAAAAGAATGATAGAGGCTATTCAAGAAGAGAGAGGGCTGCTACCTCACATAAAATGTAGAAGAAAAAGCGAAATGGGGCATTTATTAAGTCACGAAAAACCGGTACACACCATCATTGAGGGCACAGTGAAAGGAACCAGTATAAGAATGAATTCATGGATCAACTGAAGGAGGACGTACGAGCTCGAACGTACCAAGAGCTGAAGAGGAAGGCGCAAAACCCAGAGAACTGGAGAATGATAAGCATGGAGTTGCTACCAACCAATCGTGGAGATTGTGACTTCAGAAGGAAAATGTTAAGAGTTTACAGGCCAAAACGTATTCAGACTACGCCAGGAAGGGGGTCCGGGGGTCAGAAAATAATAAACAGAAAATATCAAAAAATATTTCAGAACCATCAACAGGAGCTAATGGCAACGACGTTTCTACAAACTCGATTGTAAACTCGGATCAACATAGGAGCAATTATTCAAAATTTGAGCTGATGTATTGTGACATACCCAACAGCAGAAGAGGAAATCCATCTCTGATTTCATAGTTTTCAAAATGGGAATTTCGAAATTTCAACTTACCCTCTAGCACTCGTTGAAAACAACTGATCGTATGACTCCCGAATGGCTTACCTGCGGCAAAAATAAACAATGTTAGAACAACTTTTAGTTTATAGCGTAGGTGTAATAGTATAGTGAAATGTTGATGGAGAACTTTCCTATATGGTAATCCAACCCCACTGTGGTTGATGTTGCGCATTCCCATATTTAACTTGTGGAGAAAAGTATATAAATAAATCAAAATAAACCCGGCTGTTGTGCAGATTGCACCACTCTGCGTAAGATAAGTATAGGGATGCGCAGCGCCAATCAAAGCGAGACAGAGGGCCACCATGTTTTATTTCTTTATAGGAAAGTTGTCCATTACGAAAGTTGGTATTGTGTTGAGTGCTACATACTCGCCGTCAGGCTCGCTTAGTAGCAAAAGTACATTTGTAAGAAGACCCGGCTATGGGCTTCTACTAGGCACTGTAGTGCATTCACTTTAGATACCAAGTGGTGTGGATTCTATAGGACCGTAAGTTGTGGTTGCTATCGTGTCCAGGAATTTTAAATAGCAAAAGATGTATTTAAAATTATTATTTTTGTAAATAGCTCAAAGTATTTTCTTTGAACTTTCCTCTGTATTATAGCACGCAAGGTCCTCTACTGTGCCTCCTGCATAGACGGTATACCTGAAAAGCCTTTAAATATTTAGTTTGGCAACTTTTTTCTAGGTCCAAACCACTCGGGTTTGTTAGCCCTTACTGCCTTTGTCCTATAGAGCCCGGTTCAACTTCATTTTGTAAATTGAGGTTTCAATTTTTGCCCCTCTGGCTACACTGTTCCTCAGCACCGGCAGCTGTGTGAGCACCAGCAGTGTGATCGAGGCGATTATAATACCGGTATTTATTTCATCCCCTGGTAATAAAAATGTAAACAAGATAATTTTATAATGGAAAGTGCTATTCAAAATTTGTTTGTTTACAGTTATAATCCTAGGGTATTTATTTAACCCCAGTATTATAATCGCCTCGATCAGGCTACTGGACGTAGTACTGTTAAAGCTTCTCTACTATCATAGCCACTCAACAATCGCCTCACAAAATTGCCAACACCCATCAGACCTGCCAGTGTTTGGACATCTTGACAGGTGTTTTGGCAGTCTCTCACATGTGGTTATTGACACCATTGGGCATTGCAGAAATACAGGTGCAGACTGTTAAAATTGTATGGACTGCTGCAAGGCATTATTAATTATTTCCAACAAAAAACGCTTTTTCGGATTTTCTAAAATCGATGTGAATGGCTGGAGTGGTTCTTAGAAGTCATAAAACAACAGTCCTTTAAAGAGTCTCAGTAACGCCAGTGGCGTAGCCTAGAGGGGGGGTCCAAAATTTAGCAAAATAGCAAATTTTTTAGATATTTAAAAAAATTCGCGGGGCGACCCCGGTCCCCCTTTTTTCAGTTTTGTTAATAAAATTATCGTCTGCAAAATCAAAATTTCAGGCATATCTTTTAAAAAAGCAGTCCCGGGGGGGGGGGGAATGACACCACCCCATTCGAAAACCTATTGTAAGCGGTCAAACTTTATGAAAACTGGGCCCCCCAAAAATAATTCTGGCTACGCCACTGAGTAACGCAGATTTCTAGTCTTCCGCTATAATGTTAAGAGGCTTAGCCATGATAATTTAACAAAAACAAACTGAAAATAAACCCCCTTTCTTATACACGAAGCGGCAGGCAAGGAAAGGCGAGGCAATATTCAGAACTGCTCGGTAATAGATGGAAATCTCGAAATTCTCCTTCTTTATTACATTCGCGGAGAGGAAAAATAGCAGCTTCTGCACAGAAAAATGGAATCAAAAGATAACTTTGGACTATTTGTTCGCGTCAATCGCCAGTTCTGTGCTTCAATCAGTTTCTGATTACCCCCTACATTGTTTAAATATTAACATTACAACTCTAGCGATTGCTTTTTTTTCAAACTTCAATAAGGTTGTTTATCGTTATGGTTATTAGCAGAAAATTAGTGAAGGCCCATTAAAAAGAACGATGAACTTGGAAGAGCCGTCCAAAATATTACGTAAGCACATATAGGTCTTCGATAGAAAAGGCATTTGAAGAAGAAGAATATAGTCCAATTTAGAGCCATACGATAAGAGGGATGTGATATTCGAGCGCGCCATAAAAATATTATTAGTATCCTGGGCCACTTGCTATGTTTTTTCAATGCCTGGTCATGGAAGATGTGGCGAGTTGTCCCATAAATTAAAACAAAAAACCTCCTGATGGAAGGAATTGCAATGTAAGAAGACTATGCATCTAAGGTGTGTTGAATGATAAACGAAAAACCGCCTGATTAACGTAAGAACACCTTTTTTGCGGTCTCTCGTCACGCGATACGTCGGCTTCCTCCACCACGCGGCCGTAACGCTTTTTCGAGACCCAAAAATCCTAATACCCCCCATGTATATAGAAGTTTCACTTCAAAAAATATTTTTGGCGGCAAGCGAATGTCCCATCTTGTCTATTATAAAGCTTTATTCCAATCCTTGTTTGAGTTGCCTTGGAGACTTCGTGGAACTTGAGGAACATCTTAGGGAGAACTAAAAACGCAATGATCCCCAGTAATTAATTTATTAATATGACCGGATACAATCCAACATCAGATATTCCCTGTGCTCTAGTCCAATTCTCAGCCAACAAGGCTAAATTACTAAATTATGCTGGTGCCACGTTACATAACAGAGCGGAGCTGTAAAGAAATCAGAAATGTCTATTCCGTTTTTATTCAGCCCTTGGAAAAAGAATTTAGAAGTCACTGCCAAAGGAAGATAAAGGTAAAAAGAAACGTAGAGGAAAAAAATCACCGGTACTAACATCGTCTGAAATTGTCGCGGAGCCAATAGCGAAAATTTCCCGTAGAACAAACATCGTCTCCATATCCACGAGAGTCAAACTTTGCAAACTTCTCCCCGTAATGTCAACATACTGAGGGAGCATAGGGAGAATATAATAATGAGATCCAAACACTTGAGGATTCCAACTCGCCCACTTAAGTTACCGTTCAGGAATGTTGACATAAGGTAAGGTAAACCAAAAGCCCCTGAGCTGTAATGTCAGTGGTAAATAAGTTTGCCTTTAAAGAGTTTTATAAAGTAAAAAATGTTATAATTAAGGGGATGTTGTAGTACAAAGGTATCTAAGAACTGTACTATCGTCGTGAATAGCAAGGTGGTAGCGTGCTTGTACTTGTGAGAGTCTCTACAACCCATGCGATCGGAGAGGTGTCGTAACTTAACATGGGTACAGAGGCGACTGAAGAGGTCAATCGGATACATTCATTAAATTGTTTGTATGCAATTAACCTTTTAATAAAATCCTGCTGTAACCATACCATTGTTCATGGCTTCATGGACACGGCAAAATCAAACCATATGAGAATTTTTCTCTGAATAATCGAAATTATGGCTACATTCAGAAGCCCGTATTCTCTAACATGATGCTTTCAGGGGCTATGAAATCCTGTCCCACTGGAGCAATGGAGATAGTACTGGACTTCCCATCCCTCCATGTTGCAGTGGAAACTTCAGCCGAAATGGCATTATTAGGAGTGGAAGGGCAATCAAGAGAGACTCAGCCTCTCTGACTACGTCTGACCACTGCCTGGATATGCCAAGCGATAGAATGCATCCAAAATACTGTTTTAGGAGGGAATTCGAAACTATATTAGGGACAATGAAAGAATGCTGTGATTCAGCAGGAATTCTCAATAGTCACACAATCAAGTAGTTTACTGATGGCTCTAGGCTAGGAAGTACAAAACCAAGAACAGGCCTTGGCGTCTTTGGTCCTGGCGTTAAATATCTGGAGTCGCTTGGGGAGACAACTATAGTCTTGCAGATTCTGTAATGAAGGTGCGGAGGACCTGCGATGCGATGCGATGCAATCGCATGAAGAAGAGCAGCATGCTCGGGAAGCTTGCAGTTACATATAAAAGACCTACCACTTCTGAATCCCTTCAAGATCCTGGCTCTCCTGAGGGAGATAGGCCTCGAGAAAGTGATGTAGAAGTGATGTAGATACTTTGTTGTAGGGGGCACAATAGGCCAATAGGCTTAAGTGCACACAGGTAACACCTGTACCCCAATTTTAAAAAAAAAACTTTTAATAAAAATAAACACTTTAAGCAAGCATAGGTATCTAGGGCAGTGGTTCCCAAATTTTGCCCCGTGGTGCCTTAAGGGCTCCACGACAACTCGCTAGGGGCACCGCGGCGCCATGGGAATTTAGACTAGGTAAAACATAAATAAACGATAATTTAAAACTATAAAAAAAATTCTTATAACTGAAACAATTTTTTATTTCCCGCCCAGGGTTATTTATTTTATGTATATTTCAGAAGTTGAATTTTTGTTAGGGTAGGTTGAATATGTTCTTTTGTAGGCCTACACATACAATGCTGAATATGCATTACTTATAAGTTCGGGCCATGCTAGGCACCGCCTACTAAACCTCTGTAGAAAAGGTCACCGCCTCCAAAAAAGTTTGGGAACCACTGATCTAGGGGGTGCCTGATCCCGGCTCCAACTACTGGGCCTCTAAGATGAGACAGTCAAGACCACTCTCATTGGGTTTTTAACCAGTCAAAATGCCTCTAGAACGGCATTATTACAATCAGAGAACCTAGTTAGTAACATAGTAAATGAAATGCTTAACCACAAACAAATAAAATTTATGAGAATTTAAACATTTATGACGACAGACAACAGAGGAAAATAGAGAATAATAAGCCGACAGGAGTTTGTCAGCGGAGGAGTTTTGAGAAAATAAATATGTGAAACTGCACGAGTTAGAAAAGTGAAAGACGGCCCTTAAAGCAACAGATAACGCGTTGGTGCCGCTGTTGTATAGTATAAGCTAGACTACGTGATGGATGCTTTCCGGGCCTTGCAATACTTCTTACTACTCCAGTCAACAACACAAAATACTGCTTGATAAATTGTGGGGGCGGTGTTTTCGGAAAATAATAGAGTTCTATGTAGGAAAGATGGGATTTCACTCCCACCAAGGATATTTTTTTTTAATTTCTGTTGCCAACTGTCACGTCTTCTTCAACCAATCAGACACGTCTTATTTTGATCCAATCAGAGCAAGACTTGCAGCCAAGACAGGACTGGACAGAACAGTTGTTTTGGAACGTGCAAGGTGTGCCTAATTTCATAGTGGCCCATTGCTCCTGGTTAAATGCCAACGACCCCAACGATTTCTGGTATAATTTACATAGTTTCCGTAAGAGTTTTTGGCCAATGGCATACTGGTGTACGTCCTCGATGTCAATCTACACCGGCTACAAGCGATAACGAACAAGCTGAGCCAGGCTCAGTATTGATGCAACGTAATTACCTCTAATATTATAATAGACCTCCAATAAAAGTCAAACTTTCCTAACCCATATAACAACTCCTCACATTTACCCAGAACCCAGCCACAAGCCCTTCCACACACAGTTATTAAAAACAATGAGCTACAACTCATACCCCCCCCCTCCTCCAAGAAATTTGAAAACTACTTGCTGAAATATCGCCCCATAAAACGGGGTGGAACATTATTCAAAACATGCGAGGTACAACAAAAAAGGGTGAAATCTTCAAGAGTTTTAAACAAACTTTACAAGTTTTGAACAGCGATATCGATGTTGAAAAGAAATTTCGAGATAAATGTCTTCATTTACAAACTTGCTAAAATGCACGTTCCAGCGAATAGTATGCCGTCAGCTGGAAAGCGATAGCAACTTTTTGGCTGCAGATAACGTGAATACTGTAGTCAGCAGTGCTGGAGAGAAGGGGCCATTTGTGCCCGCAAGTTTTCCAGGGATTGTGGCTTACAATTTTTCATAAAAATAGGCTTTTTGAGCCTGAATTTAGGTTTCGTAGAATAGAAAAAACTAGTAGAGAACAGGAGGCAGAAGAACATCCCGGGGCAGTGATTTGGCATGAGCACGACTTCCCTTTTCAGAGCAGCAGTCTGCAAGGTCCAAATTGCCATTATGATTACCAATCTTCAATAGAAGAGGCTTTAAAAGGAGTAGAAGAGTAGAGCTGAAAAGCGACAGCAACATTTTGGAGTCAGCAGTGCTGCCAGATTTTGACGTTCCGCGTAATAGAAGCCGTCTGCTTCCAAGTGACTTTGATTTTTGCGAATTAAAAAATGTAAGCACACCAGGAAAGAAAATATCAAGTACCTAGCGACAAGTTAAAACCAAATTAGATAAAACTGTAGACCACTTTTGCTCTGCCTTATTACTTTCCAATTTATTTTATTTGAACTGATAAACACTTATTTGTACAGGTAAATGAACCCCTGGTTTTTCTCCCGGATTTTTTATGTCTGCAACCCCTCAATTCTCAATTGGGTTGCTGGTTAATATTAGGTTTCTAATACTTAAAATAACAATAACTCAGAACGAGTTAGTTTGTCTTGAAATGCCAGTAGCCTAACATGACACAATTGCGGGCCTACTGTGCCGTTTAGAATTAACTTATTCCTGATGTTAAAAATGTAAATTTTTTTATCTTGAATAGCACTTTCAATTGTAAAATTATCTGTTTCACATTTTTAATCCCAGGCTAAGAATAAAAATAATGGCCACAATAATAGGTCCACAGGTAACTCAAAACCTCAAAACTTGTGGAAAAAAATTTACTCTAAAAATGTAGGGGATGATTGGTTGTTGGTGAAAATCAGTTCTCTAGTGGCAAAGAAAACTTAAAATAACATTGACTCAGAATGAACTTAGCTAGTCATCAAAGGCCAGTAGCATGAAATAACAGACCAGGTAACTCAAAACGTCAAAACTTGCGAAAAAGAAGTTACTCCAAAAAGGTAGGGGATAGTGGGGAAATTGCGCCCAAAGTTCCTCCGCTCCCTCCCCTCCGACTTTTATCACGTCCCGACGTGTGATGGCGATAAGACGCCCCGGCAGAAGTACGGGTTTCCAAAACTTTCGCCAAATTGAAAAGTTTTAGATTTATTGACGGTTTCATTCTGTTACACTTGACTGTATTTGTTTTAAGCGCTACGACTAATTTATTAGATACGGCAACGACTTCATTTAAGATTTTAACGAGTTTCCATTTAAGCCAAAATTTGTTAATTTCTAAAAGCTTTTGTTTTGCATTGCAGACTAACAGCCAGATCAGGAATAGTGCAGAACTGGTAGAGAACTTGACAGTGAAACGGAAGTTTGAAGTTCGAGACTAATCATTAATGGAATTATTTACCAACTTTGACCACTAGGCATATCATTCTCTTACTTCTCTCATTAAATTTTGTACAATAAGTTAATAATTACAGTACGTAATCCCTCCTAGTTTTCAGCTGTTGCAGCTTAGAACTTAATAGCACAGATGAATGCTGAGCATATCCTGGGGAGTTCGTGTCCCTAGTGTTGAGGTTGTAAGGTGAAAGGATACAGACGAAGCTGAATTGCTGCTGACGGTTAAGAAATGAACGGAAACTGTCATACTTCGGTGATGTGATGAGGAACAAAAAGTATCGCTTTCTGCATGGAATAATCTAAGGGAATATACAATAATATTCAATATACGATAATGAATAAGGACTTAGGGCTCCCGGCAGAGGAAAAAGAACATCCTGGTTGAAAAACCTGAAGCAGCGGTTTGACAAGAGCTCGGCTTCCCTTTCCAGAGCAGCAGTCTCAAAGATCTAAATTGCCATGACGATCGCCAATCTTCAATAGAAGAGGCATTTAAAGAGGAAGAAGAAGAAGAAGTAGGTATCTAATACTCAGCAGACTGTTAATTAAATATTAAATTAATCTATCAAAAGGAAAGCCGAAGCGATTACAGTCTGGTATAAATCTACAAATGAAAATTTCCCTATCAGGAAACGGAGTTTTTCTAAAATGCTATTCGATGAAATTGAGGTTCGATTTTCCGGAATATCGTTTGCCGGATTATTAAAGTCTAATCTTTTTTGCAATATTTTCAGATTTGCCCCGTGGGAAGAGCGGATTAATTTTGTCAGACGCTGACAAGCTGTGCCTCCACAATATTTTTTAGGAATAGGTTATAGATGATGCAATAGAATCCAATGGCGGATTTTGCCTCCTATTTAGGGGGGGGGGGTGTCAGCGGGCAGATTCAGTGGATTAAAAAAGATTAAAAAACAATATTGTTTTTAATTCCCACTGTAAACCCATTTTTATCTAGTGTATGCTATTTTTTTTTTGGGGGGGGGGGGTCCAGACCCCATGACGCCCCATAAAATCCGCCCTTGATAGAATCTGGGATGATATGTCATGAAATCGTACTTGACGCTTATTGGAAGTACAAGGCGCGAAAAGATCATATGGTAAAACATAGGGCTTCATAATAAATTCCCCTTGGAGCCCCTTATTGTCTTTATTAAATAATTAAAACAAGATCAAAACTTTGTTTTAACAGTGTGAGATAAATGACTAAAAGCAAACAAAATGTTTTCTTCACAGAGCTACCTGTATACCTTTAAATAAATCTTGCTATCAAAGGTACAAAAATCTGAAATAAAACGTGTGAGCGTGTGGTGGGATAATCAGCATTGACACCAACCTACCGGAGACATTATATTGTAGATTGGGTCATTTTCAACTTCTCCAATAAAGGTTATAAGGAGTTTACACTGGCCATCCCTGAATTACACCAAAATCACATCATTTACTTTAATACAGTTTTAACGATTTGGTGTGTCCAATGAGCAGAAGACTATTTCATACATGGTACAGAATAAATTTTTAGTCATAGTGCAAGGTTTTTTTCCTTGAAACTGTAGGGCAACAGAAATTTAAAAATTGTCAAATTCGTTGAAAAATCACATTAAAAAACAACTTATTATTTAGTACAATGTATGAAACAGTTCTCTATACCGACCGAATAACCTCCACCAAATCAAATATGTATAACTTAAGTATGAACTTAATTAAAAAATACAATACATTAGTATATTAGCAACCAACCTTTTTGGAGTAATCCCGGGGTGGCCATTGTCAACGGTATGCTGTTTCCCCTTAAGAAATATGTCTAAAATATGGACTATGTGAAACTTCAAAATAGCTTTTGACACTGCTGGAAGATAAGATAACGACAACAGCAGAATGGGGACTTGTCAATCGGTTCTCCAACGAAAACTTTGAAAAGATGGAAAATTGGGATCAAAAAGTTCAGCAGCCCTCATCTTTTGAAGAAAATGCCCCAAGCTCCCGAATATATATTTCAATGCTGACATTTTCATGGTGCGTTAAATCGCATTTTTTTAATAAATTTGTTTATTTTTTCATTATATTAAATGATTGTTTGTATACTTTTTATAAGTTGCCTTAACTCGGCTATGTCTCAGAATATTGCTCTGTGAATTAGTTTACCTATGAGATTTTTATGTATGAGATGAGCTGCCGTCTGTAGGGAAACATGTAACGATAATGTAGTAAATGGAATAAGCTATCAGAGAATTGGCTATTTTCACGGTAAATAAGGTGTAAGCAATATGACGATAAGAATATCTCATCTTTTTGCTATTGGCAATATGTATGCCTTCCTACTTATACGTTAGTATAAAGAATCTATTGGTAGAGGTTACAGAGGCGATCCCAGACCTCATAAAAGGGAGGGGGCTCTTGACAGTGGCAATAAGGTTTATATTTTACAGGGAATTAATATAATTGTGACCTAGGGGGGCCCGGGGCTCTCCTCCGGGTGAAATGTCTAGAAAAATAGTTATGAAATAAAAATTGAAATTTTACGCATTTTGAGAGCAATAAGGTTCATATTTTACAGGGAATTAACATAATGTGAACAAAGGGAGCCCGGGGGTCCCCCCCTGGGTGACAAATTTTGAAAAATAGACCTAAAAAAGTGGAATTTTACGAATTTTGAGGAGTGCAATAGCCCTTTAGGTTTTAGAGGGAAAGAAATAACTGCTTTCCAAAGGGGGGGCAAGAAAGATAAAAAATTGGGAAAGCAAGAAAAATTCCGAAATAAATTGACTTCTTTGTTATTTTACTGTACCAACCTAGCGGAGTTAGGGCTGTAAATCTCTCTCTTACACTCAACTAGGAAGGCCCGGGGCGGCCTGATTTACATGCCCTCCGAAGCATGGCCAGAAAATGTAGTAAGTGTGGGGCTCAAACCAACAACCTTTCGGGTGAAAGTTGGAGTCTGTACCACTACTCAACATGTTCTGAAAGCAAAAGCTCTTGCTCAAAATACGAATAGAAACACATGTATAATTATGTAATAAATAAATAAACAATGCCATTTTTGTTCCATTGCTAAGCTATAAGGCGCCCATTCCACCGACCGGCTAGGGCTATTTACAAAGACGGTGACGTGGTAGCAGACATTCTAGACTTACGCGGCGTTTCCTCCGACCTCGCATTGCAGAATGCAAATGACATTGACGGAAATTAGAATTTTTCTTTTTATAGAAATCTATTAAAATGTTTGTACTTAACATATCACATGACGCCATTTTTTAATTTTAGTTAGTTTGTTTGTGATTTTACTGTATGATCATTGATCAATTTTAACTGTGGCATAGAGGAAAATAAACATTTCCGTCAATTCTGCAATGCGAGGTCAGTGGAAACCCCGCCTAAGTCTTGAATGTCTGCTACCACGTCACTGTTTTTGTAAATAGCCCTAGCCGGTCGGTGGAATGGGCAACTAAGAGCCATAAAGCCCTCCCTTGCACTACATTAGGAAGCCCGGGGACCGCTTTATTTAACTTGGCCAGAAAATGTAGCATATTTGGGACTCGAGCCAACAACCTTGCGGGTGAAAATGAGAGTCGATACCACTACTCTACACTTTCCTGGTTAACATGGACACTCATCACGTCTCCTATGCACAGTCACAGCCGGTAGCTTCAAAATATTTTTGGCGCGCTCAAATGTCTCTCATTTATAGATCTCCAGGTGTAAGTGGTGTAACAGGAGGGGAATATGTGGCAGAAGAAAAGGCAGCAGTGGCGGGCAGTAGAAGATGAAAGTGTCATTTAAATGGACGTAGGGGATGTGCTGGGGGAATACGGACAGTGGAGTAGATAGGGATGCCACTGGTTCGTGAGGAGGGGAGGGGGGCTCATTGGAAACAACGGATCAATCTAATCCATTTTGAACCTACCAGACCACAACCCTTTCTGACCAGCTCTTTTTACCCCCCCCCCCCCCCCCCGTGGGACATCCATTTTGTGGACGTAATCCAGTAAAGGGTAGCTTGTATACCAACTCAGCCGTAGATTGAGAATATCAGGGGTTAAGCGGGAAAGTTCAGGCAAAATGGGATTTAGAAATAAAAAATAAATAAAAAAATAAAAAAATATTACATTGGAAAATAAAATATACGTTTCAATGACTTTCGCTCGATAACTTAGTGTAAACATATCTAAGGATTAAACGCTCGGTTTTACACTGAATTGGGATGCCAAACTCATTGCCAAGCCATTGCTGCTTTACAATCACTCCGAAGCATGACAAATATAGGAGAATTCGAATGGAAACGGCAACCTATTTTTGTGATGGTTAAAATTTTCTATTTCGAGATTTCACTGGATTTATACGTTTTGTGATCCCAGGAACAAGAAAAAAGTAGTTTTTACGAAATATCTGTTAGTCATTCCTCATTCCTGTCCTTTCCAGTCCTGTCCTGTCCATTCCTGTCATTCATTAGTCTGTCATTCCGTATGTCTTCTTGTCGATTTGTGAGCAAACTATACGGTGGCTTTGGATGCAATTCGGCATGTAGGTTCACAACATGTGTGTCTCAAAACTCTTTATTATTATTTTGGGCTAACTCAATTTTGGTGGTTTTACTCTGGAATAACGAAGAAAAGGAATATCAAGGCAACCGAAATTTCACCATAGGAAAATTATTTACAATGGAATTAGTAATATTATCTATCTCGGCACCAATACTACAATTACAATTACGTAACTCAACACAAGTATTAAGTTACTTAGTGGGGTGACTGAAGATAGGGATGCTGTGGTCAGCAGACAAAATGCCCGGCAGTCGTGTTTTCCTCTACTGGCGAAGGTAAGGTTGGGTGGACCCAGGGCCGGTGTAAAATGTTTCCTTTTATGTCCTTCTAGTCCAGTTTTCTACCAACTCGATTATTCCGGAGGAATTAATTAATTTCGTCAATTAATAGACCCATTCATTCTTTGTGTACAAAATATTTTGTAATATTTCGCATCAATATGAAAGAAAATTCTACCTTAATTATGCATTAGATTCACGACATTACATCAGCCTCAAAGAGAGAGAGAAAAAGAGGCAATTAAATTATCAAACAGAAAAAAAAAAGAAATTAACCGCAAAGTGGTACCCTAAGGCACAATTGGAACAAGCATAAAACGGAATAAAACCGGCATAAAAGGTTACAATGAGACAGAAAAACCCTTTCCGGGTCACGACGGAAGAGATTCCTTAATTAGTAAATGCCACGGACATAAAAAAGAAAAGCAATATTCTGCCATAAAATTAGCTAAAACCTCTAATCGGATTTCAAACTTTCATTCACTTCCACATCAAGAGAATAACAAAAACGATTTTTCAATTGACTGTTATTTTTCAGCCTCTTGGGATATTAGTGGAATTCAATGCTTTTCATTGCTATCCCATTTATTCGTTAGTATAAGGAGAACTTTGAGATGGGCGAAAAAACTCCAACAAAACTGCTAAAAAAACCTTTACTCAAGTGCCAAGTGGCTGTTTTATAAAAAGGGCGCCTCCTTTTCACGTTTTACCGCTATTGGTAATATAAGTCGTCTATTCTATTAAAACATAGGACTTTAGTGACATCGTTGTAAGTACTGGACTCGGACTCGAATGCGGTTCGAATAATGACTTATGGACCTATCTTCCAAATCCAGAAACCAGATATGCATGGCATGGTAGGACTACTGTTACCTTGGGCTCTTCTAATGGCTGGATTGGAGGACGGGGAGTTTTTTGTTTCATTACTTTACCAACTAATAATATTACATAGGACACTAGGCAACGAAGCTTTCAAAAATAGTGTATAAAAAGAAAAATTGTCCCATCATCGATGTAGAGCCCGGATACAACATTTCCCAGAAAGCTATAGCTCAATATACTTTTCTGAACGGTAAATAAAAATCATCTGAAACCGATATTTTCAATAAAAAACCA
Organism: Psococerastis gibbosa; assembly: GCA_963971405.1. Classification (NCBI taxonomy): domain Eukaryota; kingdom Metazoa; phylum Arthropoda; class Insecta; order Psocodea; family Psocidae; genus Psococerastis; species Psococerastis gibbosa. Next base: position 16,249,202 of record OZ020485.1, read on the forward strand.
TTAGATTAATGCAATACGACCTTCATTGGCGTAGGAAGTTATAGGCAATGGGGCTTCCAAAAATAGGGTGTAAGAAAAAAGTTGTCCTATCACTGAGGAAGAAGCAAGATACAATATTAACCAAAAAGCCATAGATAAATTGTACTTTTCTTGAACGGCAAGAAAATCGTCTGGAACTAATTTTCGCAATAAAAGGAGAAAAAAGAGCACAAAACCAAGGCTATACAATATTTTACTCTTACTTATTGATCAGACGATATATTATTGTGCGCCAGTTATTACTGGAAACCATTGGAAAAACTTGGACGGATATTAACTTTCCACCTACCTATTCTCTAATAAAGTTCCCGATCACGTTTTTCTTTAAATCAAATCTAGCTATAATATTTTACGCCACAAAATATAGCTGTAATATTTGAAAAAATAGCCAGTCTTTTTCCTGAAAGTAACAAACTTGGGAGAAGAGTAGTAATAAATTGGCAGACTGCTGTTTAAGGAAAACCGGAAAATATTTTGTGATTGGGTTTTTTCCAACACAATTCACTGTTCCATTAATTAGAGGGTGATGACTATTGACTGCAGATAAATTATTGGCCACCCCCGTCAATTTTTAATTTTTAATTTAATTTACTGCCCGGGTTATTAAATATGTAGCATATCAATTTTTTTGCTTAATTTTGTATGATGATGATGATGATGATGATGAGGAGGAGGACGGCGACGATGATGATGATGATGAGGACGACGACGATGATGATGATGATGAGGACGGCGACGATGATGAGGACGACGACAACGACCACGATGATGAATCGAGGTAACGGGAAGTATTGTACCGCCAATGAAAAATGTAGTGGAAGCAGCGAGGAATAGATGAAATTCTAATAACGGGAACGACATTCATTGACTGTTAGGCGGTGCGACGTTCGCTGGGTCCACTAGTACAGTACAAATATATATATATATATATGTAAAACTTTTTCCCGGTCAAATCTGAAAAGTGTTCCGAAGCGTTAAATGACTTAAAACTTTTTATCATTCCTTCGGCAGAGAACTTTAAGGGGGGATCGAATTATTTGGAACTGGCCGATTTATCATTTTCGTTAAGCTCCCCCCCATCCCTCCCTTCTTTCGCTTTTCTTTCGGGTTTAACGAGATTTCCTTTCCTTACGAATAGTAGGGGGAGGGGGGGGGGGGTAGGGGGAGAAAAATCGCAAAAGTTGAAATGAATACCGTATATTTTTTATATATATATTTCATGATATTCCAAAAGACGGTATAAAGTTTAATGATTCCATGGTTCAAGTTTTTTTCGGGATTTTTTTTTTATGGAAGGGGGGTCGACACAAATTTTGTTTGCGTGTCAGGGAATTGACGGCATTAGGTTTTACATAGTGTCTTCAGAGTAGCTTCTGAGTAATGTCTTATGGTCTCAGAGGCAAAGACGCGGAAGTCTGTAACTCCTCGTGGTGAAGACAATATATATATAATATAATAATATATAATATATATATTATAAATATACTAATAGGCCTATATTATAATATTATAATATATTACTAGAACAGAAGGTCAATATTGGAAGTATGGGGTACCATTTAAATGTGTATGAAGCTTCTGTAAGCAGGGGACATAGTTAAAGGAAGACATGAAAAAATGAATTAAAAACCGGGCTTCAAACCTGAGCCACCCTCATATCAAAAAGAACCGGTCCGAGTATACTCGAACATGCTTTCCAATTTATCAATTAGTAGTTAGAGAAAATTAGTAATTTCGTGGTAAATAATTTTCCTATCGCTAAATTTTCTATATCTGGGGGGGGGGGTGTCTACCTGACGTCACTGTGAAGTCGGGTGAAGTAAATTCTAGATAGGTCAGACTAACACATTACCACACAGTAATAATGGCAGGGCACGTAATGCATTTAACCGTGAATTTTCTTTAATTTTTTCAAAAATTTTTTTTAACCAAAACCAAAAACTTTTTTGCGAAAGCAACCTGTCCGGTTTCATTACTCAATTTAACACCTAAAACATGACTGAAGGTAGAAATCAGCGATCGAAAGGTTTAGCAGATAAATTATTTTTTAGTCATTTTTCATGAAAATTGAGTTATTTTTATTTTTTTACCCCCAGAAGCAAACTATCAAGGGGCAATCGATCCCCCGCATTTTGTTAACATTAATAACGACTACAGTATATGTGAATTTAAAAGAAATTGTTGAAGCCGTCTTTGAGAAATTATTTTTTTAGACGTTTTTTATGAGTTTTTTGAGAATGAACCCCCCCCCCCCAAATTGAGTTAGCCCAAAATAAAAAAAATTATTCCGAGGTATGATTTTTGTTAACCTACATGCCGAATTTCATCAAAATCGAATAAGTAGTTAGGCCGGAAATCGACGAACAGACAGACAGACATACAGACATACAGATGTACAGACGGAGCGACAGACAGACATTTCGTAAAAATTACTTTTTTGGGTTCCTGGGACCTCAAAACGTGTAAATCCGTTGAAATCTCAGAATCGAAAATTTTGACCACCACATAGCTTTCCTTATACTACGTATAAATTGGAAAGCAATAAATAAAAAATCAGAAATGAACACAATCAATGCCACTCAACACATAACAGTCCACAAAACTTTGCATTAGCAGCCATTTTTTTGCTTCTTCAGGAAAAATAGGGAAATAAATCCAAACAATCATCCGTATAATTAGCGGGAAATTTCAAGCCCGTAAGCATTTCAGTTGAGAAACTTTAAGAGCGGTAAGTTAGTTATGAAAATGCTGAAATAAGGATCTCAACGACGGTCTTGTTGGCTTTTCCTTACTAACTGCTATGCGTTCTGCTAATTACCTCTCAAGAGTTTTGCAGGTACTTGCAAGGAATTTATGTTTTTACCACTATCCCGTCATTTCCGATGGAAATTTCTCTTCCGCTGCGAAGACTTCCACGACACAAAACAATGGGGAAAAAATCCCGCTGATGCACGACAATCAAATATGGGTGTTATGTGACCCCAATAATTATGCTGTTCCATGGGTCCCAAGACCTGTGTCAGCTCAACTCTCTTAACAATAATAATTAAACATCCCCCCCCCCTATCACTCACTCAAATATTGCCCCAATATTCGATCCAATAAATAGGGGTCCAAGAAAAGTTCGAAAGTGTAATACCTAAAATCAGATTCAAATCGTATACTTCTACATAAATATTGGATCGAATAAATATTGCGGGAGCGGGGTTAACAGTGTACACAAAATATTGTTACGATGAAACGTGGAATTCTAAAATTGTTTTGCTTAAATTTTTAAATCCGATGCAACGCCGAAATCCATCGGCTCTACAATGCCCTCGGCGTCATTGACGATCTTAGAGCAAAAAGGCTACAATGGATAGGACATGTGCACTGGATGCCGGACCACAGACCTCCAAAGGCCGTGTGGGAAGCAATCCCCCGCGGAAGAAGACCAATAGGAAGACCAAGGCGAAGATGGGCGGACCAGTTCCAGGAGGACCTCCTTCGAGTTGGCGTCGAGGCAGCAGATTGGACAGCGGCTGCTGAGGATCGGCAAAGATGGAGGGAAATCGTCAGAGCGGCCAAAAGTCCCCCTGGGCTGATCGCGCCTAATTAAGTAGTAAGTAAGTAAATTTTTAACCCCGGTAAGAATTGAACTTGGTAGCTTGTGTTCGGACTACGAAGCTACTACACAGTTGACGATTTCATTCTAGCTATGGTACTTGTTTATTGATAATATATATAAACACTGTTCACGCTACAAAAAAACAATTTCTCAAAATGCAGAACATATTCTAGCCTAATTAGGCAACGTTATCGCCAAGCAATATTTCAAGATGCAATTAATAATCACGAGAATATCGTGACAGAAGAAACAACAGAAGACAATCATTTGAAAAATAAGTTAATTACAAAAGAGGGGGGCACAGTTAATTAACTGTTAATTTTGGGATTCCTCCAAGTTTGATAATAACACGAAGAAGAAATTAAACATTGCCAACAATAGGGTCGCAACCCAATCAAATTTATTATACCAATATTTTACCGTTTCCTTGCATTGCATTTACAATTTTAATGTATACAATTTGTACAGTATCCTTTCTAGTTTCTCCAATGCTGATGTTTGCTAGTTAGGTTTTGTATATAATAGATGAAGGTGCCAAGTGGGGGCATATACGCAGGCCCGGCCCGTCCTATGGGCAAGTGGAGCGGCCGCACCAGGCGCCGAGTCCAAGGGGGCGCCGCGAGACGCCCCCTTGGACTCGGCTTTGTGTTTTCAAGCGGGATAATTTAAAAAAAATAAAAATAAAATAATTTTTATAGAAGACTTGTTTTAAATCTGGCGCCAACCGGTTTAACGTGGTGGAACGTTAACTCCTTCCACGACAACTCCGAGTGGTTATGTTGGCCACCCTAACTAAAATGGCAGATCATAGCATTGTTATTGGTTACTAATTTCAGCTTCACTCGTATCTCTTGTGAGATTTTTATAAATAATTGCAATTGGCAACAAAAAAATTTTAAGGTAAGCAGACGCAGATGCTTTATAGCGGTATTTGTATTAAGTTGTTGTTATAATAAATAAGAGAGTTACAAAGCAGATTAAGAAGTGGCTCGGCTTGCAATTCTGCGAATGGTTTGTGTTTGTTATTAATATCAAATAAGAGAATTTATGTCTACTGTATGTCCAACTTATTGTATATTTATTTATTTTGGACTTTATTTAGACTTAAGGTAATTTATGTGTCTTTTATTTTAGCAACTTTGCAAAGGCAATGTGGAAAAAATTGTCAGGCGCCGGAAATGAGAGGAAAAGAAGAGCTAGGGAAGCTGAGAATGAAAAGCAAGCGGCGCAAATGGCCAAATTTCTAAAACGGCCAGGTCCACATCCAGACCCAACCCAGCCCCCTAGTACAAGCAAGGAAAGTACGGTTGAGAGTGAGGCCCAGGCGGTTGCGCTGGACGAGGCCATTTTTGAGAACTTGCCTTGCAGTGAAGAAGAAAGAAGTTTTTCTATGGACATAGCCAAGTGGCCCTCTTACTTGTCTTCACAAGTTATTGACATGATCGTTGAAGAGGGGCCGCAAAACGGGAAACTCGATGATGATAAATACCCAAAAAATGAGAAAGGCCGGCATTTTTCCAACAGCCATTTCAAAAAAAGCATGCCCAACGGAGAAGTATATGAGCGGCAGTGGCTTGTTTATTCCAATTCAACAAAGAAAGTATACTGCTTTTGTTGTCACATCTTCAAGCGCACAAGTCGTTGCCATCTTTCCAATGTTGGCTCTGACAACTGGCATCATTTGTCTCGTTTACTAACGAGCCATGAGTTTTCTGACGACCACCAGCAAGCCTTATTAACGTGGCTTGAAACGGCTAAAAGGTTAAAAAAATGTTGTGGCATAGATAAAGGGCTTCAGAAGCAATTGGAGGATGAAAAAGCAAGGTGGTCTTCTGTTATGGAACGAATGATCGCCATCACGCTGTTTTTGGCTGAACACAATTTGCCTTTTCGTGGTAGCAAGGACACTTTATACACTCCAAGAAATGGGAATTTCTTAGGCCTTGTACAATTACTTGGCCAATTCGACCCCGTCATGATGGAGCACTTGCGAAGAGTGATGCAGAAGGAATCCAAGCATTTTTATTTTAGCAAAAATATTCAAAACGAAGTAATTAAATTATTAGCTGACGAAGTAAGAGGCCAAATATTATCTAAAATAAGAAGTGCCAAGTATTTTTCTATAATTTTAGACTGTACTCCTGACATCAGCCACACTGAGCAAATGAGTGTCACCTTCAGATTTTTCGACGTCGATGAAGCGCGTGTGCGTGAGTGTTTTTTGACATATAAGCCAGTGGCTGACTCAACTGGAGCCGGCCTGACGGGCTTATTTTTGGACGAAATAATTGATAAATATGGTATTGACATGAATGACTGCAGGGGCCAAGGATATGATAATGGTGCTAATATGGTTGGACACATTAAAGGAGTTCAGAGTCGCATTGCTAAAACCTATCCACGAGCCTTTTTTAACCCTTGCGGCTGTCATAGTCTCAACCTTGTGGTTGCCGATGCAGCAAAAACTTCTATCAAATCAGTGTCTCTTTTTGGTGTGCTGCAACGGCTGTTTGTGTATTTCTCAAATTCAACAAAGCGGTGGAAGGTGGTCTCAGAGCATCTGCAAAATTTAAGCCTGAAAAAGGTTTGTGACACACGCTGGGAAAGCAGGATCAACAGCTTGAAAGCAGTGCGGTATCAGTATGCTGAAGTTAAAAGGGCTCTGGAGGATGAATATGAACAATCAACGGACCCTGTTGCAAGCTCAGAGGCTGAATCGCTTCTTGTAAATTTGGAAAAGTTCGAGTTCTTAATGGCGTTAGTCATATGGTACGATGTTTTATTCCAGGTTAATCTAGTAAGCAAAACAATGCAATCTGAAACCATGGATTTGTCCGAAGCTACAAAAATTATGAATAAATGCTTGAAATTTTTAAAAGAATACAGAAGTACAGGTTTCACTTCTGCACTCATCACTGCCAAAGAAATCGCTGAAGAAGCACAAATCACTCAGGAGTTTGAAACTGTCCGTCTGCGAAGGAAAAAGAAGATGTTTTCTTATGAAAATCAAGACGAATCTCCTACTGACCCAGAAACAGCGTTTCGCACCTCTGTCTTCTATCCAATGATTGACACAGCCATTAATTCATTGCAGTTGCGCTTTTCCCAATTAAGTGACATTAATAGTACATGGCAATTTATGTACGATTTGAAAAAGATCGACCATAATGGTTTGAATGCGGCCTGCTCAGATTTAGAATCTGTCTTAACCCATGGCGCTCTCAGTGATATTTCGGGTACCGAGCTAGCCCAAGAAATAAGGAGCCTTAGTGCGTTCTTAGGCGGCGACGATGGGCATCCAAAGGGGGTTCTTCAGTTTTTGGCAAAGCATTGTTGGAAAGATATGTTTCCAAACGTTTGGACAGCTCTCCGCATTTTCATTACTATACCGGTCACTGTTGCTAAGGGAGAAAGGAGCTTCAGCAAGCTAAAATTGATAAAGACCTACCTAAGGTCTGTTTTAGCTGATGAGAAATTGTCGGACTTAGCCATATTATCCATAGAAAATGAGATCGCCAACAATCTCTCCTATGATCATTTGATTAAAAAATTTGCTAGCATCAAAGCTAGGAAGGAGAAATTTCAATAATTTTACATTTAGTTATTAGTTACAGTTGCCTAATACAATCCCTTTATAAGAAGCATGCACAATTTTTTAATGTCTCCCATACTCAAGCGTTCATGAATAATTTACGGTCTCTGGGAGGGGGGGGGGGGGGCGCTAAAATGTAAACTCGCACCACTCAAGAAAATACCTCGGGCCGGGCCTGCATATACGTTTTCGCCCCACCTGGGAAATATTCCCTTTCTTCGGTCAATGGCGTTTTAACATTCATTTCTTAAGTTCTTACCAGTATTTAACTATTTATCATATTTCGTAAATGAGTTTTAATTATTTTCAGAAAGTTATTAAATAAAACCGAGAAAATTAATGCTGAGTAACTTTTAAAACATTTTGGCGCCAATCAACTCTGTACAATATCGCTTTGCCTGGTTTGAAGTCATTTCATAGAAAGTGGCTCCACCGTAGCTAACACCTGAGTGCTGTATAACTAAAAATATATGAATACTTATTTAACTTAATATTTTGACTAGCCTTGCACTACCCGGATTTTCAAAACATGATATATCCGTAATTATGATCTTTGACAATGAATTAAGTCAAGTCAGGTCACCTGTCAGGTTTTTTTAAGACCTCAAAACAATTAGTTAGCTGTTACACCGCTGGCATGAGGGGGCACTTCAACTTTCTATTACCTATGTATAACAAATTTTAAAAAAATACACGTTTAAAAAACATTTCTGTGAACAGTAAAAAAAATGCTTATCCATGAAGAAATCGGAAGAAATCCTAGCCGCTCCCAAGAAATTGACCAGATAACTGGGTTTCAGTACAAGATCTGTTGTTCGCGTTAACATAGAGGCTCTAAATATAAATGAAATACAGGACTGCACCGCCATTTACCAATGCATAGCTGTGTCGTGTAGTATTCCTTACCGAGACTTTTTAAGCGATAATGGGGGCCTGCCCTAAGCCTGCAACACAAGAAGAGAGTAACTCATTGTATTAACTCTACCCGAATTATGGTACAAAGATGGCAATATCACTGGGAGAATCCGGAATTTTTACTTAATAAACTTAGGGCCAACAAACCTCATGTAGGGAAAGAGTCGGTTGACATAAACCTAACATTAAACTAAAGTATTAATAACACGACTGCTTATTGGGCACACGAGGTGACCCATGGGCACTTGATGACGGGTTCCCCGCCTTCCATGTGTCCATGTCAGGTACCACTGGATGTACGACACCTGCTCCTCGTCTGTCCTACTTATGCTTGCTTCCGCACCTTCCCTAATAACTCCTCTATGAGCAATATTCTCAGAGATACAACTACTTTACGCCATCACAAGCTCCCGTTTCTATTCCAGTCAACAATCTTTTAAAATCTGTGAAACCTTTTAACCAATTATACCAAAAAATCGTACAATAGACAAAGGCAAACTGTTGTAGACGGTACCTGGGCAACGCGTTGTCTAGCGCGCTTATAGCAGTTTGCTGAACGAAAATAGTGCACACCACACCAACCCCATTCAAAACCACAGCATTGCACTACACACAAACATACAACGTATAAGCCCCAAAGAGCGTTGCGTTATGATTATAAAAAAAGAGAGGTAATTTTTTTAAGGCCTACTAATAGTTGCCCATTGGTCCAATGTTCAATGCCAACGACGTGGATTTCGGACATTATTAGTATTGTTTCAGTATGAATTTTTGGCCATTGGCAAACAGGTATATACGTTCTCAATGTTAATCTACACCGGCTACAAGCGATAATGGACACGCTGAGAGAAGCTTACCATTAACGCAATGAAACAGGCGAAAGCATGACTGAACCAAGTACAGATACGAGTCGCTATCATAGCTAAGAGAGGCGTCAAAAGTTCGGGTGAGATGGAAATTAAAAGCTGCGGACAAATAAGTAAAGAACCGGTTCGAATGAACAAGGTTACATTACCAATAGGGGGCAACTGTTGGAATCGGAGTGGATTTGCGGCATTGTGAAATTATGATTTGCGATCGAGGGGCCGATTTGAACGACCGCAACCGTGCGATTATTAATTCACTTAACAGTGATTAGAAAAGGGTTCAGACTGAGTGTGAGAGAGATGGGAAGGCATGTTTGACATTTGAAAATAGACAGGTTCAACATTGAAAAGTCATTCAATTCTAGGGACTCCGATATTGCTAGCTAATTAATATTGCAATACGTATGATAAGTTAAATTACAGATAGTAGCACGATTTCCTCTCGAGTTGTAAATTTTGCGTGAATATTTCAATGGTGACCGATTGCTAAGGGCTCGATGAATAGTGAATTGCTCAGTTAGTTGAAAGGAAGAAATAAAAATGAGACTTGAGGATTTGAACCCAAATCTATGAACCTATTGGTCTCTACAAAAATTCTTTCGGTACATTTATTGTTTATTAGTATTTTTTTTCAATTACAAAACATCTCTTGTATTCCAATAATTCATTGATTGGAATTTCCTCCTCATATTTTAACACCGTCACGTGACCCCTTACTAATGCGGTGTTAAAATATAAACCCCGGTGTTACGTTATTAATTGTAATAAATAATTAAAATATAATTGATAATTAATTACGTAATAGGGCTGCTGGAGCACAGGTCGGGAACCGCTGACCCTTGTACTATCGCACAAATAGGAAAGCTATGGATAGTCTACTCAAATGAGCTAGAGGATAAAGTAATATGTGCGGGTGACACGGGTATTTCCAACACTTTTCCCCCTCCGCCCCCTGTAAACCCTCCCGGGAATTCCAGCTACTATCTAATTTGCCCCAATGTAGATTATTCAGTTTGCGGCATCTCTTATTGACGCTGTCTCATCGAGTAATGTGGACAAAATGGCAGTAAACTCCGTCAAACAAGCCAATTATGTGTCAACTGTGTCGTTTGTCGGTTTTGTAACACTGTTAACTTTACAAAATGAAGGGGGGGGGGGTTAGACACGAGACACGAGGATTGTAATACAACGTGCCAATGCATATAATATACGTGTGGGAAACTATATCTCTTTGATGGTGATTTTTACTGTGCATGTATTATGCATATTATAATGAATAACCTATACATTATGCATATGTGCAGTATATCACGTGTTGTTTAATAATGGTACTGGCACTACCGTGATGATAAGTTCTGTACTGCTTTTGTAGAATCATGATTCTAAAATATAACAATGGGTAGCTAAATTAATTATGGTGCTTTTTATTATCGCTTTCCAACAATGATATAATTTTTTTTCTCTTTTTTTTTCTATTTATATAATGTTTTTGTCAGGATGTCTGAAGTCTTGCAAGACCAATTGGTCTGTCTGCAAGTTCTTCACTATATGTACTTGTACCTTTTTGAGACGTCTGTAGGCCATGTCTAGTATTCTGTTATTTTAATTTAAATTAAAAATTTATTCGATTTTACTATGGAGCCAATTCACCTTGTATGGAGAGGGAGGGACAGAGAGCGTGGCGTATCCGTGGAAATGATGAGCTCTACAAAGAACCTACGACAATAGCCGAAATCAAGAGCGCCCGCATCAGGTGGCTAAGGCACGTGGAACGAATGCCAGACAATAGGGCTACAGCAGCCTTACACAAGGTGCCCCAATGGCCAAGGGAGAAGACGAGTGGGACGAATGCGTGGCCGGACGACGCTGAGGTGGATCTGGCGATCCTTGGCGTCGATGACTGGCGAAGGAAAGCGCAGGACCGTGCTGGCTGGCGCGATGTGGCAGAGCAATCCAAGGCCCTTCACGGGCCGTAGAGCCAAGATGTAAGTATGTAAGAAACAATGATATAATGTATATTATATAAATAAAATAAAAAAATAAATAAGGACTTTTTTGTTCTATTACTAAGCCAACCTAGCGGAGTTAAAGCTATAAAGGGATATCGGACATTATTTGTATTGTTTTCGTATGAACTTTTGGCCATTGGCAAACTGGCATACGTCCTCTTTAACAACCTACACCGTCTACAAGCGATAATGGACAAACTGAGACAAGCTTACTATTGACGCAATGAAACAAGCGAAAGCATGACTTAACCAAGAACAGATACGAGTCTCTTTAAGTCTAACATTTGTGCCTGTCTTTTAGCACTATAATATATGAATTTGGGCTTGGATTTGTTGCCTCAACAACGTTATTGTACCTTGTCAGCTTGTGTTTGTGTTTCAGTGGTCAAAAGAGAGGACCCTTTGCCAGTCCTCAGGCCTAATCGTCGTTGTCGTCCCAAGGCGTTTTTCATAGCTTTTGTATGATACACAATTTGCACACTTGGCACATAGCCCAAACCATGAACCACATTGCAAAAAATTATTCCATAAATTACTCCCAGTATAATCAATTACCTTCACCCTCAATAAATTAAATTTAAAAAACGCTGTTGTCGCAAATTTCAAAAAATCATAAATAACAAAAATTCTATATAGGCTAAATGTATAAAAAAAACTTGAAGGATCAGCAGCAGTAGCAAAACAAGTAATTAAAGAATTAACAACGAAGATCCCTCCTGTTGGGGGCAAAATAAAATGATGACACTGACAAATGGTAAGAAATGGATTCTGCAGAAGGGAGGGGAGGGGAGGTAGAAGAGGACGAAGAGAGAGGGGGAAAATAGGGTAAATGGGGCTATAAATCATTGCATAAACAACGGGCAACGACCATGTTGTTACCCCCACCACACGATATCGCACTTCAATACACTGCGACCTGAATAACAACTCATATTGAACAAAATAGATGACAGTTTTTTTGTTGTCATTTTGCAAAAATATGGCAGCCATTTTTATGGCTGTTGTAATGTATTATTCAGTAAGGTGTAAGCACAAGAAAATGAGATCTGCAGCCAAGGTGCAGTTTTGTAGAAATGGAATTTCGGTAATATGACACGTGAGGTATATCCAGTTTAGCGGGGTGGAAGGAGTGTGTCTGGAATATCGAAAAAATGGGTGAGAAGCGAAAACGTGGGGTTTTGGTGTTTGGAAAAAGGGTTGCATGGCAGGGTCGAAGAAAGATGCAGTTTTTGGAATTTTAAGGTGTAAGCGCAAGGAAATGAGGTCTGTACGTGCGGAAGAGGTGCAGTTTTATAGAAATTGAATTTTGCAAATATGATGGGCACATCGAGTTTGGTGAGATGGATGCTGCATTGAATATAGGAGTGTCAGGAAACTCGAAAAATGGGTTGGAAGCAAAAATGTTGAGAGCTGGCGAAGCCCAAAGGAAGAATGGTAGCGTGGTGTCTTCAGCCTTGACGCAGATGTAGACCTCCCTTAGGCGGGGTTTCCACCGACCTCTCATTGCAAAATGCAAAGACATTGACGTGGTAGCAGACATTCAAGACTTAGACGGGTATTCCACCGACCTCTCATTGCAGAATGCAAATGGCAATGACGGATATTTGTTTTTTTTTTATAGAAATCTATTAAAATGTTTGTACTTAACATATCCCATGACGCCATTTTTTAATTTTAGTTTGTTTGTATGTGATTTTAGTCAATGATCATTGATCAATTTTAACTATGGCATAGAGTAAAACAAAAATTTCCGTCAGTGTCATTGCATTCTGCAATGAGAGGTCGGTGGAATACCCGCCTAAGTGTTGAATGTCTGCTACCACGTCAATGTCTTTGCATTCTGCAATGAGAGGTCGGTGGAAACCCCGCCTTAAAAATGAACGAGGGACGACAAGAACGGGCATGAAACTCGTCCCCGCCTGCACTTGTTTGTTCACCCGCTTCTTCGCTCATCTCGCTTCTTCGCTCATCCCGCTTCTTCCCTCATCTCGCTTCTTCGTTCATCTCGCTTCTTCGCTCATCCCGCTTCTTCGCTCATCTCGCTTATTCACTCATCTCGCTTCTTCACTCATCTCGCTTTTCACTCCGCCTATTTCTGGCGGGGCATCCCGCCGGAATGAAATTATGGAAAGCGAAGCCCACTCTCCCGTCCCGCGTTCTTTCCTAAATCTCTACTGAAGACCTACTCAAGAGTTCAGAATAGGCTTACTTTACTGTCACATTGTTTTTGCTTCGTTTAGCATTTAGCCACTAACGAAACGAGGTTAACTATTATTTATACATCAAACATGCAAAATTCATCAAGGATGGTGAATATAGCTAGACATCACTCAGTAGTTGCATGTATGAGAATGGAGCTGTAATTAGTTTAATTGGTTTCTTGAACAGCGCCGACCGTGGCATGCTGAAATTCGTACAGATCATAAAAATGTGTTTTTCGAAGCTGCCTTCTTCCTTGTTGCAATATGAGCAGGGCAATTGCCTCTTTTCAGCATGCATGTGAGGGATGTAACTCGAGCTAAGGCCCGTCCTTATAAGCGACTTCGGCAAGGTGGTAGTGTGCTTATACTTCTGTGAGTCTCTACACACCTAGCGGTCGGAGACGTGTCGTAACTCAACACAAGTACCTATGAGGTTACTTAGTGAGACGATTGAAGAGGTTAATCGGATACATTCATTAAATTGTTTGTATGCGATTTAACCTTTTTTTTAAAATTAAATAAAATTAAAATATACGACACCACCATTCTATTTTTTTGAACCATGGTACGCGGGGAGGGGTTGGGTTATGTGTTTTATAAAATTTCCCTGTCTCAGATAGTGCTAGTGCCCATTTTTGTTCTATATACTAGAATAGGTATGCGATAATACTCCTCTTTGGGAAGTTTTATGGCGACAAATGAACCCCTAACCGGGCTAAGTTTGGCCAGAACATCCACATTGTTATTATATTTAATACCTGCATAGGTACCCAAACAAAAGGCATTCGGTTTTTTAGTTTTACTAATATTCTAATTTTGAAACAATAATAAGGTGGCTCGCCTTGTTTGGAGGCACGCCTGCAAGTCATTGTAGCGCACTTAAAGTGCACTTAAAGAGTCGGAAAATATGGCAAAACCGGTTCCCATAGATTTAAGGGAGAGTTGTATCGCTCTTACTTCAGACAAGAAACAACTACCTAGGTACATAGGGGTGGAATCTTGCATCGAAATGCCCAGTAAAAGTTCTTTTTGTCCTGATATTTTTGATATTTCGTGAGTTATTTTAATTTGTACACTTGAAAGGCTTTTCCCCCTCCGATTGCCTGTCAAGAAGTTTATGTCTGATCAGGTTCAACATCCTCTCGACACTAGTCATACCTAACAAAAAAAACTTTGACAACAAACCCGATTTTATTTTGTGATAAATAGATTCCGACACTGTCCCGCTTTAAAAACCATTTAGCTATGTAGGGGTGGGCAAATTCAATCAATCTTGTAACAAAATTGTAATTTGAATTTGCGCGCTCAATTCAGCCCCATCAGCGCCCCCTGTCATTTTTCACATTGCATCATCGTCATCTAATCCATGAGAATTTGTCAAACCGTCTTTGAAATTTTCATGTGAGGGGCGGACATTTTCAAATTAAATTCATGGAAAGCAATTTCAAAGCTCTTAGGCAATCTATCATGTTTAAGGCGTTAATTTTATGGGGGAAACCAGGAAGCATTTATTACAAAGATAAGACGATTGACTTTTCTACGGTTTTTAATATTTATATTTTAGTTTAGTTTTAACACTTGTAAGGCGCCCATTCCATTGACCGGCTAGGGCTATTTCCAAAAACAGTGACGTGGTAGCAGACATTCAAGACTTAGGTTGCGTTTCCACCGATCTCGCATTGCAGAATGAAAATGACATTGACGGAAATTAGAATTTTTCTTTTTATAGAAATCTATTAAAATGTTTGTACTTAACATATCCCATGACGCCATTTTTTAATTTTAGTTTGTTTGTTTGTGATTTTACTGTATGATCATTGATCAATTTTAACTATGGCATAGAGGAAAATAAACATTTCCGTCAATTCTGCAATGCGAGGTCGGTGGAAACGCCACCTAAGTCTTGAATGTCTGCTACCACGTCACCGTTTTTGGAAATAGCCCTAGCCGGTCAATGGAATGGGCACCTAATGATTTAGTGAATTCAACTTGTAAAGGACTGAACAGGGTGATCCAGATGCCAGACCAGTCGTGACCTCCTCAACTTCGTCATTATGGGGAATATTGAAGTAGAGTAAAACAAATGTAAGAAAACGTATAATACATTGGTCTGCAAATGCGTACTCAGAGTAAGCTAATTTTTCATCATGGCATCAGATGAAAGCTCTTTTTAACAGCAGCTTTAATTTGACATATCACTTGCTTGGGGCCTGAGGCTTAAGGTACACTGAAAATGTATGGTTGTTATGGTTTATGCTACCTTAGATGAAAGCTATATGTTAGTAAACTACTACATGCGCAGGTTAAATACTTAAATTCCAATCAAGGTACGATTTTCGATTTTTTTGGTTAATACATAATACGGTATTATTAATTTATTGTGCTACATTTCCCCCATGACGTTTGCAAATAATAAATAAATAAAAAATAAGGACATTTTGTTCTATTACTAAGCCAACCTAGCGGAGTTAGGGCTATAAAAACCTCTCTTATACTTAAGTAGAAGGGCCCGGGTCCACCTGCTTTACATGCCTTCCGAGGCATGGCCAGAAAATGTAGCTAGTGTGGGATTCGAACCAAGTAAACCAACAACCTTTCGAGTGAAAGCCAGAGTCCGTACCACTACTCTACATGTCCTGAGAAATCAATTGACTTCGATGGCAAGGTGGTAGCGCGCTTGTTCTTGTGCAAGTCTGTCTCTACATGCCATGTGACCGGAGACGTGTCGTAACTCAACACTGGTGCTAACCTACAGAGGCGACTGAAGAGGTAAATCTGATACATTCATTTAATTGTCTGTATGCGATTGACCTTTAAAAAAATATGTAATGGAAAAAATAATAAGAACGCGGAGCTCTTTACTATTTTCTCCGGAACTATGAGAGGTAATTGCACCAAACTTGGACATCAACACCACTACCTAGAGGTACTTCATTACGGTTACCATCAGTTATAAGCAATGCTTACCTCTTTAAGAATTGAAGATAGTTGAAAATGACTGGCAAAAATAATAAGAACGCGAGATTTATCTTGTTTATATGAATGAACTATGACAGAATACATTTTTCCCTACTCCGCTGTTAATAAGTTAAAACAGTGTAGGCTACTTCTGAAGATATGGATATCAACTCGGCTGAGGAATGACGTGTCATCTTACTTCTTCGGAAAGAAGGGTGAAATGGCGGAGATAAGCAATCTATATATATATCTATATAACGTGTGTTTTTCCTCATTCCACCCCTGAGGCCAGAAGGTGTGTGAATTCAATGAACATGAATTTATAAAGGGAGAGAAAGACCCTTCGTCAAATAATGAATGCCTTTTGAATGAGCAATAAGGGCTATATTTGTTTAAGATACATAAAACAACAATTATTGACTTGTTATGTTAATGTTAATTGGTATATTTCTTTAGGAAAAAAATACACACACCCATTGACCTCTCACTAGGGATAAAGAGGGTCCCTGGAGGTTAAGATTAATCTTTCAAAATGTCACTAAGTAAAGGGAAAATTGCATTCCTCTCTATTCGCCATGTGCATACAACACGGGCATATCATAGCTTCAAATAACCTGCAACGGCTATACCATGTTGAATCCACCAGTTCAAAACGGCAGCAAATTTGGTAGTGTGCCCAGCGTTGGCAGGGGGACATGGTGGGACACGATAACGCGCTTAGCCAATCTAAGGGCGTGTCGAGTCCTGGTCACCTCCGAAGTAATGTTCTATTATGTTTCCCAAGTGGTTCGGAATCCACTATAATCAGGAGGTCCACCCTGTCAGTCAACTCCCCGTGCCCCGAGGTGAAAGAGTCTGCCCTTAGGGTGCCTCAAGTTAACAAACAGACTCACTCCCTCCGCCAGGCTGACAGGGTTGCTGAATGCAGAAATGCTGAAAGCAAGTGTTGGTAAACAAACAAAATATAACCGCAGAGTATGCAAATCGACTCTATGACTAAAAATAAACTTTAAACAATAGAACTGTTATTAACGCGAATATTTCTGTAAAAAGCAACAGGAAAAAAAATGTAATCTGCACTAAAAGAGTTGAAGTTCACTCATTAGAGAATGAAGTTTGTTTGAAACGTTTGCAGCGCCCCTGGTGTCGTTTTAATGAAACATGAATTTTTCCCGCTCTTACCTACCCCAAGTATTATACCCTTTGTCTATGAAAAGAGCTTTTGTCTGAAATTCATGCTAAATTTAACGATGTAATGTTTTTTTTTTAACAATCAGCAACGCTGAAGGGCCACTTTCGATGTGGAAGGAAAATCCAACAGCCCGAACTGCTAGGATATTATATTTTATATTATAAAGTAGTAGTATTATACTATATTATTTATTAGCCACAAAAATACATTTTTTTGCAAATTCCATAATAATTAATAATCATGATAATTTAGGAGTTTTTCGGCCAAAATTCGTAATCCTACAATTTTGCTCTAATGTTTTTGTAAAAAAAATTGTGATCCCCGGACCCCCTGAGTCTTTTCAATACGTGTAAGTCATGGAGGGTAAAAATGCGTAAGCCCTCCTTTTTACAGTCAGAGAAATCTGGTAAGTAGAAAAATGATAGCCGACCACTAACATGACCTGAAGACTCTCGTAATAAACTAAGAAGACAGTCTCAACAGAGGCGTCTGGAAAGGCAGTCTCCTTGAGGACAAAGACGACTGGCGGGACGTCCTCGAAAACGCTGGAAGGATGAGTTGGAAACTGACCTTCGCGAGCTGGGAGTCCGTAGATAGTGGAGCGTTGTGCAAAGCCGAGATGACAGGAGGAGGGTTGTCGAGCTGGCCAAAGCTCAGAGCTGTAGAGCTGTATAGCCAGAAGAAGAAGAGAAAAAAAACACCACACGGTTGAGCCGGGATCGAGTCCCGGTCAGCTCAAAATATTTTGTACTGTTTCTAACCATAGGTACGCACGTACGGTATGGGTTTATGCTACAATATAACCCCTGCTATTAGTTTTGCAGTCAGCCGCGCCATTTCTGAAGTTGAAACCGCCATAAACCGGATATCATTTCCACTATCTTCCCGCGCATTTTATTACCTAATATTGAATCATGTCCGGCTAGTGTTTTACAACGGGAATAAACCTCCAGATAGGGTAGCCATTTCATTTGACTCTTGAGGACTCCTTTCTATTGCCTTTGGGTCATTGCCGAACAAGTTTTTCAGCGAAGTAACCACTCATCCAGCCATAATTTAGAGTTTTATGGCGGCATTGCTGACTCGAAGAATTACAACATGCGGTAAAGCACTGCGAATGACTCCCTGGTTGCCCATTCAAGGGTATTCATGGTAATAACGAAGTTGTGTTATTACTGGGTGGTTTTTTGTTGTAAAAGGTTGTTTTTCTAGTTGGTGTCAGCACATTAAAGGGCAGTAATACCGGCTTTCACATGAAATTCCTACAGTTGCTGAGCAGTGAAGTATAATGAAAGAGGGCTTTTCAGTTAAATTCAGACTGCATGGTCCCATTTTTTTTTTTATAAACGAACATAAGTAATGAGGCTGACAGTTCCAAATAGATATTGTAATGACGGCGTAATGTATAGGCTATGTACAGTGGCGGCTTCAAGGACGGATACAGGGGGGTAGCTATCTCCTGCCCCGCTAAATTTTGTAAGTCTCATGGCCAGGTGGTAACGTGCTTACACTTGTGCGGGTCTTTACACGCCATGCGATCGGAGACATGTCGTAACTCAACACGGGTACTAACCTACAGAGGCGACTGAAGAGGTCAATCTGATACATTAATTAATTATATATATACATATATATACATTAATTGTTTGTATGCGATTAATCTTAAAAAAAAAATTCAAAGTATTACATTATAATTTCATCAATACCTACTAAATACGTTTATTCCATTTTGAACCACCACTGCAGCCCCTCCCTAAAAGGGCTGGTTCCGCCCCTGGGCGGCTTTAGAGATTTTTCGGCAGGAGGTTGAAGAAATTTGCGGCCCCTTGATTTAGAGTTTTAAAGAGTGTCAAACGATTGGGACATAAAATATTACAATCCACCAAAGGATCATGTTGTTTAATTTTTGCCTGTAAGCCCCAGACATGTTCGAAGCATCACATTTTGAGTAAATTATTGTTTGTGTTTAAAAAAAAATTTCTTTAACTCTGAACTTAAACTTTATACATTACTTCGGGAAATTGGCCACCCCAGACTTATGCCGCTGTAGGATCCTTTCAGCCTATTTATAAAGCCACCACTGGCTAGGTACAGTGCATCTAGGTTAAATTTAAAGTTGTTTCTTATGGTATCGTGATCGTGTTACAAAATTTTGTCACAGTGGAGAATTGTACAAGTTACTAAAATATGAGAGCAATGATATATTGCAATAGCAATTTTGTAATGCTCTGTGAAAGTAAATTGCTCGAGAGTCACTGAGACAATAGAAAAATATAAACTTTTCAGAAAGCAATAAACTATTATGTAGGTCAACCATTAATAAAGAAAGCAAACTCATAATGCTGGTAGAAATTTTCTCACGATCCTTTTTCCCGACTGTATTTTTAATAAAAGGTGAAAACAATATTTGTAGCCGATGTTAACTGTCAAAAATATAACTTGAGGAGAAGTCAAGTAAATATTTTTCCCGAATACTACCCGAATTTCGGGAAATACAGGCAAAATTCTGATATTTGATATTATATTTCTATATACCTTTTCACCACATTGCGTGAGGGGAATTTCCTTTTATTTCTCTGTTTTTATTTTACCGATGTCTTTTGGATGTTAAGAACGAGCCCCTAATTTTCGTTTCTTTTTCTTTAACATGATGTACTACCCGACCACGATAGGATGGCACTTATTTTATACATTACATTACATTAAAACAGGATCAAGGAGCAATATACTATGTGTAAAACTATTATATTGTATTGTACTGTTTTCTATGTTAAGAACATCATACTATAAATCATGGTAAAAAGCAAAGTGTACATGTGTTAGCTTTATAGAGCCGCTATATGTGAAATTCAGAGGGTAAGTAGCTCCCTCAACAGCAATAAGTCATATCAGCGAAGGCCGTGAACAGGAACAAACAGTGCTGACGATGTTAGTGTCACGTTGATGAATAGCTCCCTCCCAGGGGGTAAATAAAAGCTCCTTGAGGCATTGAGACATGTTTATATAAAGCGCTGTTCTCAGTAGCGATGCGTATATGGAAAATACGTGTCATGTTCAGTGCTTCGAGGGTTAACACCTTACCCTGTCCCTGCTGGAGACGGCAGCTTCGCTGAGCGTTTTTGGTTCATAAAGGTCCTTAGCAGACCATGCCTGGCCTGAACACCATAAATTCAAACAAGACAAAGCAAGGATCATTCTTAGGGAAACAGACAATGTAAGTCCAACTTACCCTTTGCTCAATAATTAAGAAAATCTGTTTCAAGCAGAATAAGCTAAAAGAAGCAAGAGTCACCATAAGTTCACGTAGAAGTTTCAAACTAGTATATCCTGGTGAGGGATTGACTAAAAATAAAGTAAAGTAAAGTAAATAATATATTCCTCCAAAATATTACACAATAATTAGAATATGTATTCATTGACACACAATTTACAATGAAACAACAATACAGTATGTATGACTGCATGATAGGCCATCCACCCTGCGCAATGAGAAACTCGTGTCAGCACGGATGGGTGGCATATCAAGCAGGAGAGAGCAATGTTGATATCAATTCGCCGGCTTGAAAGAAATTAAGAGTAGTTAAAGAGCTTGCATTTCAATCGGGACAACGGCAGTTCAAATCCTCAAGGGGATCGGATTTACTAAATAATTTAGAGTAGAATATAAAAGCAATAAGTCAATCGCCCAGAAATCAAAACCAAGCCTGATGATGGGAGTACCATCCACTCCCGAAACGTCGCCCCCTTCCCCTTGTTTGATGACTGTGAGGCCTCTGCCTCTAGTCAATATTAACACAGAAGGCAAGTCCAACTAACCCTTTGTTAAATAGGTTCTTAACGCTTAGGAAAATTAAGTCTTAAAGTCACTCAAAATTCTTCTTCTTGAGTTGCAATCTAAGGATTGGT
Source organism: Psococerastis gibbosa (assembly GCA_963971405.1). NCBI lineage: Eukaryota > Metazoa > Arthropoda > Insecta > Psocodea > Psocidae > Psococerastis > Psococerastis gibbosa. The sequence continues at coordinate 16,270,487 of OZ020485.1, forward strand.
TTGCAGTGAATGTTTTATTTTTCTCCTCCACTATTGTCTGTTTTGTGCGGTCCTTTTCAGTTCTTTGTAGGTGGCGCACCTTAGGTCCTTCATGACATCTTCTAGGTACTCCCTCCTCTGTCGTCCTCTTGAGTTGGTGCCTTCAACCATACCCTCAATTATGTTCTTGAGGAGTCCTTCGTGTCTCAGAATATGCCCCATCCATTTGCCTCTTCTTGTTGAAATGGTGGCCATAATAGCTCTTTTTTCGTTTATTCTATGGAGCACTTCTTCGTTGGTTATGTGGTCTCTCCATGGGATTTTCATGATTCTTCTGTAGGACTACAACTCAAAGGCTTCCAGCTTTTTTTTGTCATGTTCGTAAATGCACCATGTCTCACTTCCGTACAAGAGCAGACTCCACACTCAAAATTACATTTTCGTAAATTGATTTGAATTTGTTACGGAAAAATTCGATGCTCAAGAAACAATCTCTGTATATGCGATAAGTCTCTAATCTAATTTCTCTGTCAGTCTCAGTAACACAAGCGTGACGTCATTCATGTTTGAATGTTGGCGGATGACAATGATATATGCAGGCCTATCATTCTTTATCCAATTTCATATTAAATAAAATTATATATTATATTATAATTTTATATGTTATATTGTATGCTCCTGAAACATCGTTCGAGTGAAACCTTTAACCTTAAATAACTAAAATTCTATTTCCGTGGGGACTTTTAACTAGATAATGCCATTAGAAATATTTTTCTAGTCAAAAACAGCGAGCTAGCATCAATTCCGCGGTTGAAACCAATTTAGCCAGAGCACATGGCACGAATAAATAAATAAATAATGACTTTTAGTTCTATAACTAAGCCCACCTAGCGGAGTGAGGGCTATAAGGCCCGCTCTTACACTCAACTATGAAGGCCCAAGTCTACCTGCTTTATATGCATGAAATACAAGTCTGTAATACAATACAGTAAATTTATCAACAAACAACTGGATCAAACCGGTTAATTGAACACATGCAAAAGTTACCAATACCGTACGAACCTGAGGGCTGTTCCTAGCACACAACCCCTTAAAACTTAATTAAGCATTTCAGTTCAATTCAAAGCAACCATACTACTACATCATCCACAGGAGTTAGACAACTAAATAGGCTACCTGCTGGATATGTAATAAGTTTCCCGAACCTTTTGCATATAAGTGCCGGTAAATGTAATTATGCCTCCACCATGTTGGAAGTTTCGAAGGCTTTTGTCTGTGGCCTGTTTCCCAACTCGTGATCAAAGAAAGGCAACTTAATTAAATAGTTAGCGATATGCTCTTGGTTTTCTCGATAATGGGTTAGCTTAATAGTTTAATGGAATGAGTTTGACTTTTATAATGTTTGTGTAGTGCTCCAAGATAATTTTTAGGCATACTTTGATATTTTATGCCCCTTGGCAGCCGAAGCATAAGGTACCTACCTAGTTAACTTCTTCTCATATACGTAGGCCTATATACATACAGTAAAATATTTTAATGTGTCTGGGAAAAATAAAAAGCATGGTTTGGGTAATTATTTAATAATAGTCTACCTTAAGGCATAGAATCAAAGTTTGTACGACAAATAAAAGGCTTGAAAAAGAGTTGTAATTTGATTTCGACCATGGCATGTTTACATTTGATTAAGGCACTATATCAGGCACGTAGCCAGGGAGGGGGCTTTGGGGGCTGAAGCCCCCCCCCCCCCCGAAATGTAAACAAAATTAAAAATTCTTGCATTGTTCTGTTTGATGTTTCACCTGTATTTTTTTCTCCCTCTAAAAGCACTAAAAACTTTGTATTTTTGCATGTAAATTCTTAAAAGTTTCTGGGGAGGGGGGGGGGCGCACTCACCGTTTTACTGGGGTTATTCCATACCCCCTGGTAGTTAGGCCCTCCCGAAATAAAATGCTGGCTACGTGCTTGACTCATATACCCCGGTATTGTCATCTGCCATTTTGTATCCTATATTTCCTATATGGTAAGTATTGTAATAAAAGTAAAAGATTGAAAAAACCGAAAACACGTTTTAGTATTTTTTTATTAAACACTTCCCTAATTGGTAGAACGTTTTTTAAATAATAATAAATAAACAACGATACATTTCTAATAATAAATAGGTAAACCCCTAAAGCTTGGCTTATACACCAGACTTATAATGGATAAAAAATGGCGGATGACAATCCCTGTCTAATATAGAGCCCATTTGATAGTTTTGAGATGCCGCATATTAGAAAATAAATTTATGATCCTAAAAAATCAAAAATTTCTGGAGGCATAATGTGGGGTACTAATTTAACGTATTCCCAGGGTTATAAATGTAAATTAATACGAAATTAGACTAACCCTTTGCATTTAAAAAATATTTTGTTTAAAATTTTAACCCTAGGAATAAGTTAACTTGATACCCCGTTCTGTACCTACCTGCTTGGATGTGAACTAGGAAGACCTCTGAAATTTAGTTCTAAGCCTATGACAGACAAATGCTGCACATGTCCTGTAGAAACCGTGTCGCTAACGCAAAAGCCTTGAGGCGAATGGTTACAAAAGTCAAGTTGCTGCTGACGGTTATGGAACGGAAACTAACATACTTTGGTCATCTGATGAGGAACGAAAAGTATCGCCTTCTGCATGTAATAATTCAAAGGTAGATAGAAGGACTGAAGGCTTCTGGCAGAAGACGAACACCTACTTGAAAAAAACTGACGCAGTGGTTTGGCAAGAGCATGAATTCCCTTTTCAGAGCAGTGGGCTCCAATGTCTAAATTGCCATGAGGATCGCCAATCTTCAAATCAAATCAAATCAAATCAAAATGTATTTAATTCTACCTAATCTAAAAAATACAAGATACAAATGAACAATTCCCAACCCCAAATGTTCCTAAGAATGTGCTTGGGGAGGGAATTCAATAGCAGAGGCATTCAAAGAAGAAGGATAAGACTTATGACCTTGCTTAATTACCTTCAAACTGCTAGATGCCCTCTAAATAAAAAAGAAAGTGTACTGGAAATATACTGTATGTACATGTATAAAACTAATACCTGAATCAAAATTCAAAATTGGGAAAATCGAAAAACACTGAGAAAATGGGGACGAAGACGAATTTATTTGCAAACCTCGAAAATCACTGCTGTATCCACATGGCTGGTTCTTTTTCCTTCAATCAGCTGCCACCTTTGTAGATTCGCCTACTAGCAAAATCGACAGAATTGATTTCGTTCTAGTTTCTAGAAAATTTTATTCCGATTTTTCTTGAAATCTTTATATTTTTCCTCTCAAGTCTCTATTGGTATTTTTTTTCTTCCAAAAAAGTTGCATAAGTAATCAATATAAGATGGTAAATATTTATTGATGATGCGGAGATAACCAGTCATTTGAACCTTAATAAGCTTACGTAGGGTACCACAAATTTAATTTTTAATAAATACAATGTTTTTAGTTTTTAAGGTTAGCATGAAAACAAGACTTTATAGTCTTATTGATCGCCTTTTGTTTGCAATAAAGTCGTTTTTTCATTTCATTTCATAAATTGCATAATATTGCAAACAGGGGCAACTTTCTTTTTTACTTTCTTTCTACAGGCCCTGCAGCCCTTAATAAGCTTTGGCTTTGGCGATCATCATAGCAATTTTGTTCTTGGAGACTGCTGCTCGGAAAAGTGAAATCGTGCTCTTGCCAAACCACTGCCTTAGGTTTTTCAACCAGGTTGTTCTTCTTCCACCGAGAGCCCTCTGTCCTTCTATCTTCCCTTGGATTAGTACATGCAGAAGGTGAAATATTTTGTTCGCCATCACATGGTCGAAGTATGTTGGTTTCCGTTTCTTAATTGTCAACAGCAACTCGGCTTCAGAATCCATTCGCCTATACTTTCTATTCCCAGAAACCGAACAAATTACTACAACCATTCCTTCGCAGTGAACACCTCTAGGCTTTGGAAATCCTTGCCAGAAGAAACGAGAACAGGGAATAATTTGGGGCGAACAGCATTGGCGTAAATAGGGGGGTCCTGGGGGGGGGGCCAGGCCAGCCCCCCCCCCCAGGATTTCTGGTGACAAAGACGTTATGGAGGCTAAAGGCATAGCATCCACAATAACGAAAGGGAAATTAATGCTTAGTATGCTTATTTTACATGAAAAAATCAACATATTGACCAAGTACTTTCACAAAATATATGTTACTTAAAATGCTTAAAACGTCAATAGAGAGCTATTTTTTCCAAATTTTTCTCCGGGGTAGACCCCCGGGCCCCCCCTCAATGGTAGGTTTACTCGTCGTTATAATATCGCAATTTTACTGCTTGTAAACATTGGCGTAAATAGGGGGGTCCTGGACTAACCCCCCCCCCCCCAAGCATCCTCCAGGATTTCTGGTGAAAAGACGTTATGGAGGCGAAAGGCATTGTATTGTATCCATAATAACGAAACGGAAATAAATTCTTGGTATGCTTATTTCACATGAAAGACATCATGAAAAAAAAAATCAACATATGAACCAAGTACTTTCACAAAAATACTATACATTACTCAAAACGCTTAAAACCCCAATATTTCAGACCTATTTAAAAAAAAAAAAAAAAAAACTGTACTACTTGCAAAATGCGTAAAACCTCACTAATTTCGGCCTATCCATCAATTTTTTCTCCAGGGAAGACCCCCGGGCCCCCATTCTGTAGGGTTTAATGTTCGCAAACCTCACTAATTTGGGCCTAACCATCAATTTTTTTCTCCGGGGGAGACCCCCTGTCTCCCCTTTCTGCAGGGTATAGTTTGCGTAAAACCTCACTAATTTGGGCCCATTTATCAATTTTTTTTCACCAAGGGATCAAAGTCTTGGGGTCCTAAAGCCCCCCCCCCCAGAAGTTTTGGGAATTTACGCCAATGGAGGACAGCCTGCCTATTCCATTATTATTTTCTCTCTTTTTCTTTTGTTGTTCCTTTTTCAGGAAACATATTATGTTATTATGCTAATTTGAAACATAACTTGTGAACTAACAACTAAAATAGGTAACTGGTAGAGTAGCCCTTCGGGGCTAAAGCTCGCCTAATATAAAGACGTTTTTCATTTCATTTCAGGACCTCTGCATTGGGGACACGAACTCTGCAAGATATGCGCAGCATTCGTCTATGTAGCCGCATTTCAAATGCACTGATTCTGTTCTCTATAGATTGTGCCTATTCTCACATACCATATAGATGATAGAACGATTGGGAACACGTAACATCTCTTCCGTAATCTTACCTTGCCATAAGGGTGAAAGTCCGTCCGAACCATTACATTACAGGAACTAGTTGACCCTTCAAAAGGTCACGTACCGCCTGTCGACATGGTAGGTAGTAGAAAAAGGGAAAAAAAGGGGGCAAAAGGGCTCCACTTTCGCGTAAAAGGGACAAAACAGTCATTCTAAGCTGACCGCAACTCGCTGCATTATTCAAAAGGTTCTGGTGTTTTTCTTAGAATATAGTAAAACAGCTAAGCGTAGATGTGTGATTAATGCATGGGACACACGTATAACTAAGGGTGAGTGTTGAAGGTTGTTATTACATGGATTTATAATAAATCCTGACAGTTAATTACATAACAGCGACTGAGAAGGGGACGATTTTGATAATTTTCCCTTATCCTTCTTTTCACGTAATTTTCTATTCATCACGGTAATTCATAAACCTCTAGTTATTGATGATCTTCTTCTAATGCCTCTTCTATGAAAGAATGAAAGATTGACCGTCATCATGGCAATTAGGTCATTGGAGACTGCTGCTCTGTAAAGGGAAGCCGTTCTCTTTCGTCGCCCGAAAACCGCCCAAAGTTTTTCAACGAGGATATCCGGAACCGAAATTGAGTAACAAGAAAAATCTGAACCCGTTGGAAATTGAACCCAAGACCTCACCACGCATCGTATTTACCTCTGCACTATGGGTGCCACCGCTGATGATTGAATAATTTTGGCAAAAATCAAGCCCGCGGACTTGTTCGGTTAGGCTGCCTAAGGATATGAATCTTGTAAATGAGCTTCATATACAGTATCAGGTCAAAGTTGGGCACGGTGGAACCCGTAGTGTAGCCGTAAAAACGATACCCGGTACGGCATAGATCTTGGGATCAAGTTTCGCTGGGTTCAGTTTTTTTTTACTCTACTTCGAATGTAAAAACCATCAAAGTTCATATATATTTACAACTGTTCTAGCTAAATTTCTACTTAATAAACTGCTTACACCACTATCCCCTGTAGGCTACACCACAAATTGTTCCCCCGCAAACAATTCAATAAATGATTAAAATTCCAACCATTTCTGGAGGCGCTGGCATTCTAAATATTGCAATGAAGCAAACAGTCAACTTTAATAACGAAAAATATCACAATACCCTTAAATTTGCCCAGTAATGTTCCCTACTGGAAACAAAACTGTCTGTATCTTCCATGAAGCTGATATCATCCTCGAAATATCCACTGTAAAATTACAAAGTATTAAAGATTTCACTGGGCAACAAATAATTTTGTAATCAATAATTTTTTATCAGTAAATTCTCGTAATTTTACTGCAGAAAATCCTTATGTTTCACCCGGAAATGGCAATAGCTTAGAAGTTGTATGGTTTTGAAAATGGGTTTTTGTTGGAGTATTTCTGTCGTTGACACACGGCTTGTCATAGCAAGTGACGCCTTATTCTCGACTTATGATCGTGTGATGTGGAAATATGTTTTGAAATGAATTATGCAATACACGACGCGGTATTGAGAAATGGTCTATATAACATTGAGCGAGAGAAGGGTGTCCAATGCAAAATTTTGGGCGTGAGAGAAATGATAAGCTCTGGAAAAAAGTGGGGAAAATAAGTAAAAAGAAGCATGAGTCATGAATGGTTACGTTCACCAGAAATCATGTTGGTCCGGAAGCTTCACGCATAAGGGGAAAGTGGACAACTGGCGGATTGGCGCAGGTGCAGCGGTCAAGGATTCTACAGCCAACTAAAGTAATGTAAGGTTGTTGCTTGGACTCCCATACTTCTGAATTGTCTGCCAATACCGTAATGAAAAAAATAAAGGAAAGAGCTGCCAAACTTGGTCTCTTCACCTTTTTCTTACGAACTATTATATATGTATAAATATTAATTTTTGCTATTGCTTCAAAACTAGCCAAATAAATAGGCTACTATTTTTTTTCTCGAGAATTCTCCAGCCGTAACAAATTTTCCACCAAAAACAGAAAGACGTACTCAACAGCAAACTTTCATAATGAGCGCATATATATTTTTGTAAAATAGCTGAGCAAAGCGTTGAGCATAGCAATGCAAAGCATTATTTTTTATAGCTCAACAGCTGGCGCACAAATTCAGACTTGTATAATGACCCATATAATCCAGCGGCCGTGGATGGTAGTCTGTTGAACTCATTGGATTTCGCGAAATTCAATTTTATATTTTCATGGAAATGGGAAAACTAAAACTGTAAAAACATGTGATTAAGAGAGAAAGCGGAAGAGAATTAATTAATGGCACCTTCCGGCTATAAAATGTGTACGGTGCATTCGATCAATAATAAACATGAGGGTTAATATACGGTACAATATTAATGATTGCGGTTAGTGTTTAATTGGAAAATTAATAGTGAAAATTAGGAAATCAGAAATATTTCTTTTGAATATTTTGAAGTCTCTCATTTCTCGTTCAAGTTACACGTAAACGTACTACGTACCTACATACAATATATATATGTAGCCTAATGCATAATACAGATTATACGGTATGAACGCAGTTTATTATATATATATATATTATAGACCTATAGGTATATACTAATATTTAAATTAAACCATCGTTGATATGTACAGTTAGGTGTAAGAGAGGGCCATGCTCTAACCTAGCTTTATAGATATTTTATTTTCAATAAAGACTTTATTAATATTACTATTATTATGACGTACGTTTCCTTGGTAACTTCGAGGAACTTGGAGAACACCATAGGGGAAGTAAGAACGCAATAATCCACAGTAATTTAATTATTTATATGACCGGTGTCGGATCTGATGATGGATTGTATCCGAAACCGGTCGTATTAATAATTAATTTACTGTGGATCATTGCGTCCTTACTTCGCCCTAAGATCTTATTTTATTAGTTTTTACATTTAGTCATGAGCGTACGACAATATATATATTTATATATAGTAGTCAGGGAATCGATAGAATGTATTGAAAGAAAAAATCCCAAAAAACAAATGCTATTGATCAAAATTTTATAAGTTGGAACACAAGTATATGGCTCTAATTATGTAATAAATAAATAAATAATGCCTTTTTGTTCCATTGGCAATCTATAACAGCTATAAAATCCTCTCTTAGTTTCAACTAGGAAGGCACGGGACCGCCTGCTTTCCACAGCCTCCCCAGAAAATGTAGCAAGTGTGGGACTCGAACAAACAACCTTTTGTGAAAAGTTACAGCCCGTACCGCTACTCTACATTGTCCTGACTCGGTACCACTACTTTCAGGAGTCAGCGTGTGAAGTATAAGCTTTTGCTTCTTTTTATGCTGAAAGTCTCAAAATCACTTACCTTGTTCTAGAGCGGTGACAGTTACGAATAGGTGACAAAGTATCGGTAAGATTCCCAGTGCCAACATGGTTATACGCATTACACTTGCATTTTAAAGTTCACACTTGCACTTTTCACTCCACTTTACCAACATTGCTGACATCTGGAACAAAAAGAGAACACAACATTAGTTGAAGAAAGAAAGAGAATTCATTCAATACATAAGTAGGGCATTTTAAGCGGGAAAGGCAATTTTTTCGACTCAATGTGGCAAAATTGAGAAGTCAATTATGGCCAAGGGGCGCAAGTGACAAAAATTGAGTTGCCTATTAGCAAAAGCAATCCTCCCCATTTTTTCAGTTTTGAGAAATTTTGAGAAATTGAGATATTCGCGCCATTTTTTTTATTTTTCAATACTCTATCCGATGAATCAGATATTGAGACGCAAAAGCAATTCTCAGTTAAAATTAGCTTTAAAAACTGTAATGTCATACCTCATGGCGTTGCGGCACAGCAGTTTTTTTGCGGTTTCTGAAAAATCGACCTGGGTGGACAGGATTGATTTTGCTAATAGGCAACTCAATTAACATTTGAGCTAATTGAGGGTTAAGTTTGAAAAGGTATAACTGTGTAAATGTATAGGTTTTATTATATATTTTCCATTAATTCTAGCATTGCCAAAATAACAGATACCGATGATCCTGTTGCTTTCTACGATAAAGAGCAGTAAGAGAAACAGCATAGTGCACTTAACTCTAAACCCCCAAAAATGTCACTTGCACCCCTTGGCTTTACGTGCTTCAATTGGAATGTATCTGTCTGCGAAACGCGACCCAGCCTTCAGCGGACTTCACACTACATTGCTTACTTCAGCAGTCGTAGCAAAATATACCAAGTTAACTTATTAACCGGTTAGAAATGTAAACAAATTATTTTTTTTAAATGCAAGGCGCTATTCTAAAATGGTTTTGTATACGTTTGAACCTCGGTAGTAGCCTAATTAAACTTGGTACCAGCTGACATAACACGGGGTACCAAGTTAATTTATTTTCAGGGTTAAAGATGTAAACAAAATATTTTTTGAATACAAAGTGCTGACTACGGCCTTGGCTACGGTGCTCACATTTTAATTTTTTTTTAATTCTGGGAATAAGCTTACTTATTGTTACCCCGTGTTATGCCTTCTACTGATGCGAATAAAGCTGCTGAAATTAAAAGAAGCATTTTTAAAGAGAAATTCTTTAGTTATAGGTTTTATTATGAGAGAAACCAGTTTGTGCTGGGCAGCGCGAACTATAGTCTCTCACTTTTCGTCCACTTTACTGACGGACGTGGCTGACTCCTGAAACGAAAAGAGGACACTAATAACTCAATTATTAAAGGATACCTTATCAAAGAGATTTTTCTGAAATCAAGTGGACAAAATTGTAGAAATCTTCCTGGGATTTATCTATTTGTGAAACGTAGGCCGGCCTTCTCCCTTGACTCTTGTACGCCACTTCGCAGCGCTAAATTCAGCAATGAAAAAAAACCTCATCTGCGTCGTAAGTAAATGCTATTTTATGTTACACAAAATTTATTATTTCTGCTTGGGATAAGTAATGAAACAAAAACCTTCTGGTTGATGGTTTTAAACTGACTACTGCTGCCAAAATAATATAAAGCCTACGGCAGCTTATAAACGAGCCTTATCAGGGGAAGGAGTACAGGTGGGGGGGGGGGGGGGGGTGAGCTCGGGATTTAGCTACTTCAGTAATTAATCAAAATTATTTCACCCATTGTTAATTATTCGTTTGGCCCAGTTTCAATTCATTTTTCGTAAATTTCCCTGAAATCCTTTTACAAAATTGATTTATATTCAATGCTTTCCAGAATAATGGCCTTTTCAAGATCCAATCTAGGCTGTTATTTCATTATGAACCAACGTTACTTCGTTATTACTTACTTTACTTTATTTCCTAATGATACGGTCTTGTGCTACATCTTCTGGTGACAAATGAAGGGTCCTGACGTCCTCCTACGTCGAAGCCGTCGAATGCATAATGTTTTCAGATTTTTCGGACTGCAGGTGTTGGTACAGATAAGAAGCACTGTTGAAGCACCCAGGCCCAAGGCAGGAACAAAATACATTGAGCAAAAAAGCCTTTAAGTAACCAGCCTGCTGTGTAGCCTGATCGGATACAACATTAAAACAGTTCTGCAGTACACTATACAAATTTAATAGGCTTCACTATCAGAGTTGTGCGCTTGGGGATGTAATTTAGAGCGAAATTACTTCCTAATTCGGGCAAATCAATATTAGAAGCTGCCAAAACATTACAAATTTATCTACGACTAAAACCCCCTGCGGAACCATTGGGGGCTAATCAGGCAATTTCTATTCTTGTTGGAAAATCGCAGCGCGGGCAGCCTTTCTCTACGACTGATCTATCTCCTTGGTGAACAGCATGGGGATTTCAGAGGAAACAAATTCGGTTTTCCCGAAACAAGAGCCTATCTCGAGATTACAAACAGATTTTGAGACACTAACCTATGGACTCCAACATTTTTTTCCCAATAGGCTATTATTCCCCAAAGGCTAATAGCTCTTGGGCCCAAAGGTAGATTCCACGGATCTGCAGAGAAGCGGTATATACCTGCCTTTGTGCACCAACCCATTTGTTAATTACATTGTAGTATTGTATTATATGGTATATATATAACACTGACATCAAATTAACTTTGATTGAAGAGGTAACCTCCTCGTTATAACCGAAATCGAAGTCCAGCGGTTAAGACGGTGCCCCGGTCAGGCGTAGGTCGTGGGTTCGAATCCCACTAAGCCCAGTTTTATCCATATCCTCTAATTTCGGTTAACCCATTTGTTCCAATGTTTTTAGACAGTACTTCTGCGTATCTGCTGCAACAATATCTGCCATTGTGCAACAACACATCTGCTACAATGTATCTCGACAGTGTGGCTGCACTACGGTTCCCTTGGAATCTGCCATTGTGCACTGACCCATTTGCTACAATGTATCTCGACAGTACGGCTGCATTACTGTTCCCGTGGAATCTGCCGGGTCCTACTGCAACATGGCGAAACCTAGAAGTGCTGAGTGGGACTGCTGAGACGAGCCGCACACATCAAAGCACCAAAAATGGGAGCCGCCCCCAACTAGAAAACTCGAGGCTTGACTAGCCTCTTTTTCATGATCACTGCTCTGTTTGGAACGCTGTAGTCAGCAACATGCCTGGCACCCGTGGTTTTCTCCTACCGGTTGGGTACACCCAGGCTGGGAGCGGAGGAAAATTATATTTGTCTTTAATGTTGAGTTTCGAACATTCCCCTTCCGGTACAAAATCTAATTATTCACCATGTTAACTGGGCCCAAAAATTCCCAAATTTACCCCCCTTTATAATAAAATCTACCGGCTATATTGGAATAGTAGGGACGGCGCAAAACCAATTTCGCCTTAAAGAAGCCGCATTTTGTTGACATAGGAAATTCGGTTTACTCAGGTCGAACAGTGGGATGGTGGACGGAGGTCTATTGTAGGGAGGGGGGGGGGGGCACTGCTACCTCAGCGGAGCACTGCGTTTTCTCCACACATGAAATTCCTAGCATGCCAGTGAGTTAGGAAATTTTATATAAAGACAACAGCAGGTTCACCTTTTTCGAGATTTCGAGATTTAAATTCTAGGCACACTCTTAAGAGAACGTTACATAGGATTAAAGTGGGAAATGGTCCAATGGCCAGTTAGAGAGATTACGCTGAGTAATAGGGTTACCGGGTCGAGTTTTTTGGTCACCCCTGCATTTTTCCCCTTTCACAAGAAAAACAAACTGTCAATGGGTTATGGTTTTTGAAATAAGTCCGTTGTTTGGTATATTTTTTCCTCCTTTTGTTGGCTGGGTTAGCTGATAGCTAATTGTCTTCTCATTGTGGGCCTATAAACGGCTCCAAAATTGTTTAAGCAAGAGGTTAGAAGGATTTTGGACAATAACCTGTAATAAAATTGTACAATTAAAGGAAAGTTTTTGATGACGTTTTTAATTTTGATTTGACATCACTGGGATTAATAAATTATGTAAACAAAACACTTTTGAATGGCACTTTTCATTGTAAAATAGTATAATATTGTTTAAATTTGTTTAATCCCAGGTTAGAACTAAAAAACAATCGCCATTATAGGGCTGCAGGCAAGCCACAATTGAGTTAATTACTGATCAAAGCCAGCAGAGTGGCCTTATACCATCAGCATTAAATGTTCTCCAAAACATGGTCCAAAATGTTTCAAGTATGGTACTCGAACAAACAACCTAGCGGGGGTTTAAAGGCAGAATCCTTACCACTTCACTACACATAATATTGTACTTGTCTTAGATCTTATTGTCAGCTAACAATGACCCATTGATACAGTACGTACAGCACTGCTGGATTTGCCTTGATCATAGAGCATTAAGCTATAGACATGACATTTACAAAGCTTCACTACCGTCAATTTTCCTTTGTGATAATGATCGATTGATTAATCGGTTTGATTTTATACGCTCCTTACCTCTGCAAAATAACAGCTACAATTCCATAGAGGAGATAATGGTTCAGTTTCTGTGAAGTGAAGTGTGAGAGTGAATGAATGCCTTATTTGTTGCATTATTATTTTCTCACTTTTTCTGTGGTTGCTATTTTTGCAGGGAAAAATATTTTACACAGCTAAGCCCCCCCCCCCCAGGTCTAGCAGTGCCCCCCAATATCCTAAATAACCATAAAAATTGTTACGTTTGGTCCAGGGGCGTCCCATCCATTAAGCGAATAAAGCGCCTTAATGCCGCACACAGCAAGCCCGAATTATCTTGAAGAAATTCTCCGAGCGCCCCGTGTTTTCAGTATATTCATTGCCAGTAAAATCTAAATGTTGCTACTATCAAAATGCGTAAACTCCCACTATTACAAGCCAAATATACAAAAACAAAATCTCCCGGGGGAGATCCCCGGGCCCCCCTTCAGATCTCCGCAAACATCGGGCTCCTGCGCAAAGGACACTAAGATCATTGCTTCATTTGCTTGAAAAGCTACGTATGTCCATGAGAACGCCCCCCCCCCCCTTGAAAACTCATATCGTTACGCCACTATTATTAGTATTGCTATTACAATCCTGTGAACTTACTAGGATATTTTTATTTTTTGTTTTAAAGAGGGGGCGAGAGCCGAGAAGTATGGCCGTTGGCATAAAATAGAAAAATTGTTCCACTATACATTTTGGTGTACATTTTGAGGATGCCACTAACACTGATTGGTCACAGTTGTTGAGCTGGATTTGAAAATAAAAATGAAGGAAACTAGGATGTCAGATCGAAAGACTTCAAAAAGTGTTAGCAGCGCCCACATGCTATAGTATATATAATGCAAAGGAACATTCCTTCTACAGTACTTTGTAAATAATAAATAAACAGATTATATTATGTACCATCAACAGAATGTAAGTCCAAATTCAATTGCACTTACAAGAAAGTCACATAATGCAGTACCTAGTATCTCTGTATAAAATAAAACACAAAGTCAAGTTAATATAGATGTAGTTTTAGTTTAGTTTTAGCTTAGTTATTAGTATTAAGGGGGCCCCAGCACGGGAGAAACCCTTTGGGCCACCCCTACTTCATTATATTGGTGTATATGTATATTTAATATTGAAGAAACGAAATACATTTAATATTATTATTTTTATTATTATTATTATTAATGTGCAGGTCCGCTTACAGTGTCTAAAACGGCTGATTCGAAAATAGGTAGGCTCAGTCCAATTGGATCAAGATCGCTAAGATTATTAATCTACTACAAGCCCCTACACCTCCACATGATTTGCTTGCGGCAGTGGGAACCAATAGAAGATCCGCCATCTTTTGGCCTCAGATTTTCGCGCCAAATGAAACTCTAGTCTATAGTTATCTTATGGTACCTAACCCAACATTTTTAAAACAAAAAAAAAATGTGTCTTTATTAAATGTTTAGGCTGTCTAACTTCACTATTATAATTAATAGGCTTTCCCAAAATAGCTGAAAATTATGTGGATTAAAAATAAACAATAGCATCAAAAAAGTTCAATCATCCAAAACAACAACTATTCTGTACCCTATGAAATTTAAAATGCAGCCAATACAAAATTAAATTATAGGCAATAATAACAGGGCAACAAAAAGGCATTTTCTCTTAGTTTTGAAATAAAATACAGAATACCCCCTGCCGTGAGCCCAAAAATGGCGGAAATCATGGGACCATGCGACACTAGCGCCAATGGTACTTCTAGTATATTATATTAGAAGTTCTTTGATCTACTATTAACGATCCTACCAAGAGGTGCCATCGAGTTGGGATTGACACTGAACAAGGTTTTTGATCTATAGTGTTCCTGGATCTAACTCTCAAATGGACTCTCTCCAGAATAGGCCTGGAAGGACAGTCTAGATTACTGTTTATGACATCTTATTACGGCGGGGTTTCCATTGACCTCGTTTTTGAGCGTGAGCGTGATATTGACGTGGTAGCAGGCATTGAAGACTGTCTTTAATGTCTGCTACCACGTCAATATCACGCTCACGCTCAAAAACGAGGTCAATGGAAACCCCGCCTTATGGCTTCTCTATCGACCAATATTTCCTGTGGATTCAGTGGCGGATTAGCCACGTAGCAAATGCTATACGGACCCCGCTCCAACGCCTGTCCATATTTTGCCCATTTCATTAAACCAAGAAAAGTTTATTTGTAACAGTTTTGTTTTATTTAATACCCCAAACTTGAAAACCTACAGCAACCCAAGGGCCCCTTTACAGAATTTGCTATTGGCCCCGCGCTGGCTTAATCGGGCACTGTCTGGAATTGGATTGTATTCCAAAAACGGACTGTGGTGGTGTCCGATTGTCTCTTAAGAAGATCGCATCAACGGTAACGACTAAGTACTGAAGTGAATTCATTTTACAGTATGTGCACAGTACACGTACAGTAAGTTAATTTTGAAATAGAACTCTATGGATTTCTAACATGTCCACATATGGCGTATGAGCCCATCCATAATATAAATTGTGGAAACCCTGACACCCGCAGCTTTTCTCTTAAGTTACTTTAAGCCCATAATGATGTACGGGATTACGGGATTATGAAGGGGGTGGGGATTGCGGTTGTGGGTTGATTCCTATGGCAGCCTTTACCCCATTTATGTTGCGATAGAATTTGTACAAGTTCATAAACGGGTCCTATCGTGATTATACACGGCGTTTCTGGTGACTTCAATTTGGTCGGAAAACCAGAAGAGCAACTTATTTCTACTGCCAGGACTTGTAGAGTAATGTCAGCACGTACTCTGACTTTCACCCGAAAGGTTGTTGGTTCGAGTCCCACACTTACAACATTTTCTGGTCATGTTTACCCATGTTTCGGAGGGCATGTAAACCAGGCGGTCCCGAGCCTTCCGGGTCAATTGTAAGAGTGGGCTTCATAACCCTAACTTCATTATGTTGGCTTAGCAATACAAGAGAAGTCATTTATTTATTTTATAATAAGATCATATTCCTGTGTTTCTATTCATAAAATTTTCAGTGAGTGGTTTATTTATTTATTTAAGTAATAATTCTGGATATTTTTATGAATTTTAAAACGGGAATGAGCCTCTTTTTTTGTCAGATTTCATTTATAGCCTCTAGATTTCTTTTCATTGGTCTCCCCGGACTACTTGAAGGCTCTGCCCGGCCTTGCAGTGCAAAGCAGAAGTTTATGTGAGATATGTTATTAATATGTAAGTTTAGTTTAATGGTACAACAGTGTGTCTATTTTTTTAATATTTTTTATTTTAGTTTAGTCAGGGGAAATTCTTATGGGTCTGCCTAGGGCGGCCTTACAATTATTGTGCAGTAATTTGTTAAATATTTCAATACACGTTTCATTCATTCATTCATGTCTTGTAATAACATGGGGATGTTTTGTAACTTGTAATGCATTGTAACTAATAAATGAATTTCCTGGTTGGGCCGATGATTGTAGAGCAAAAGGAGCCGTTTTAATCTCAGTCAGATTTAATTCGCCCCCCGGTTTTCCTTTCATTGGTCTCCCCGGACTACTTCATACGTCACGTCCGCTGACGCTCCGCTGAAATTACGCCATTTCCACTTTTCCACGCTCACGTTTTTACCGTTAATATGACTTGTTTTTGACGGATGAAGTTTTTAAATTGCATCGTTTTTACTGCTCGGTAAATGGGGTCAACGGGAAATGACACAGGGAGGTAGAGGGTGAGTACTTAGGTTCCTTTCACACGCTTGTCTATGGATTTTCAATTTTTTTAATCAAAAACTATTGAAGACACGTTTTTGCTTGGCGAAGAGTCAACTTACACCGGCTACAAGCGATAATGTACAAGCTGAGACAAGCTTATCCATTGACGCAATCAATGAAACAGCTGCGAAAGCATGACTTAACCAAGTACAGATACGAGTCTTCATAATATACTAACTCCAAACAGGAGGGTTTACACGTTTTTAAACTCCACGACTTATTGAAAAGACCCCAACCTGGGACCAGCTACGGAGTACAAAATTGTAGGGGTTACGTATTTTTTTAGAAAATATGTTTTCTAGAAGCGTTGGGTTTAAAACCTGCAGACCCTTACTCTAAAATTTACCAAGACTTTACAAACGATTGTTGAATCCGCTCTTTATCAGCCACTAGAAGTGGGATAAAAAAATAAAATAGAAAAAAGAATGAAACGGCAAAACTGCTGACGAGCTAATAACGATGAGCTTGTTGTTCCAGAATATGATGAAGTGTAGGGCGGAAGGCGTCAAAAGAGGAGGGGTTTGAGCGGGGGAGGGGGTAAAAAGTAAGCACTTATAGCTAACGTGGTAGAGTCAGCAGCAGCAGTGGATTGTCAGTGATTTAACTCGCGGCAGAGTTTTTACCCCAAGTTTTGAGCAAAGTCAGCAGCACTTTGCCCCCCAAAATTTCTCATTATTAGAGAAATGAAACTGCCAGCAACATACATCAGCTCTGCTTTTGATGATTCGTCATCTCTAACTATACAACTTTTACTGCTGAAAATTAGTTTCTTTTTTTTAATTTTGGATATTTTGCTGAGTTTTTCTGCTTTTACATAGGATGACAGGTGTTATTTTTGTGCGCGAAAAAGTTATATTAAATTCTATTAGGTCTGTTCGTTATTTTGGTCACAAGAATACCAACCGGAAGCCGGAAGTTCATCATCGACAGTTCGACACTAGCGAAAATATCTGTCAACACTCTTGATTAATTTCAAAAAATGTACTTACTTTTATTATTCCAAGTGGCTAAATTAGTATTAAATTAATTTCCGTAGCAACATGATCTTCCTTTGCAAGCTAGAACCGGGTAACCGGTAAACATGGTCTTGACGGCATCCCAACCGTTAGGTATTCGCGTTTGTACAGCCCCCACACGGCTACACCACTAGCTGAGTTACTGAGTAGCTCGAACAGCCAAACACGATCAGAGTACAGACTGAACGCGTCACGCGACACTGACACTGGACACTGGAGATTTTAGACTTTTAGAGCCGACTGCCGAGAACAACTACCAAGGCAAAATTGGCCCAAATTCCTTAGCCACAGACACCCGAAGGTGGCAATTAACAAAGGCATGGACTGTTATCCTTGGCAGGGGCTGCACAGTGCACTGCAGGGGCGGAATGAGGTCCCAACCCCCTGCTGCCAATCCTTGTATGCTGGGGCTCAACCACCCAATCTCATTTCGGGGGCTAATCTACCCCAACATAGACTCTGTGGTTTTGTACCGACCATTTACCAAGTCCTCCTCCTAAAATGGAAAAGACGTCGGCAAGCCATGACTGCAAGAATCGTCCTTGTTCACCGGGCCCTAGGAAAGTTTTTCTTTCATATCGAGTCACAAACCAGGACCTACCCATAGTCTAGTGTTATCTACCACCTGGACAATTCCACACCTTCAGATGCTCCGTCAGTTCAACCAAGGCTCTGGGCTCCGTCCCACACCACGCTAAGAAATGCTGTCGTGAGCAATAGTAACATGGGGGTGCCGCCTTTCTGCATAACAATAAACACGGTAAAAAATTCCGAATTCAGTTACATGCAGTCAGGAGGCACCCCAATGATTCAACGCACAGCGGTGCACTAGTATTTCTCACGAAACCGTTTCTGAGCATGTTGAGAGCGGCCCCAAATGTGCAGCAGATACCTAGCAGGCTGGCATGCAATTAAGAAAACAACGGAAAAGCAAATCAAAGGGAGCAAACCCAATTCGTGTTAGCAGTCACTTCAATTGGAATCCCCGGGAAAGAAACTACGAACAAAATCCATTCTAGATTAAAAGTAATCCCCTTCAGCAACCAATTACAATTAAGATTTCTGAGAGCAAGCGGACGGACTTAAAGGAGGATTGGAAAGCGCAGAGGATCTTAAAGAGCTTTTACGGAACAAAGTACGTATTTCAGTGCAATAGAGGAAAACTGAAGAAAAACACGGCCAATCACTGTTATTGGATGAGACTGCCCATGAAAGGCTTAGACCTGAGAACTGCTAGAAGATCCTAATTCTTTCTTTTTGGGAGCCAAGTGCGTATATAAAAGAATGGTTCACTGCTTAGGAACAACACGGCCAATCACTGTTATTGGATGAGACTGCCCATGAAAGGCTTAGACCTGAGAACTGCTAGAAGATCCTAATTCTTTCTTTTTGGGAGCCAAGTGCGTATATTAAAGAATGGTTCACTGCTTAGGAACAACACGGCCAATCACTGTTATTGGATGAGACTGCCCATGAAAGGCTTAGACCTGAGAACTGCTAGAAGATCCTAATTCTTTCTTTTTGGGAGCCAAGTGCGTATATTAAAGAATGGTTCACTGCTTAGGAACAACACGGCCAATCACTGTTATTGGATGAGACTGCCCATGAAAGGCTTAGACCTGAGAACTGCTAGAAGATCCTAATTCTTTCTTTTTGGGAGCCAAGTGCGTATATTAAAGAATGGTTCACTGCTTAGGAACAACACGGCCAATCACTGTTATTGGATGAGACTGCCCATGAAAGGCTTAGACCTGAGAACTGCTAGAAGATCTTAATTCTTTCTTTTTGGGAGCCAAGTGCGTATATTAAAGAATGGTTCACTGCTTAAGAACAACACGGCAATCACTGTTATTGGACGAGACTACCCAAGACTGAGAACTGCTAGAAGATACTTTTTCTTGCTTTTCAAAGAAATTTTTATTATTTATTTTCGGGGGCCAAGTGCGTGTATAAAAGAGTGGTTCATTGAGGAACAACACGGATGAGACTGCCCATGAAGGGCTTAGGCCTGAGAACTGCTAGAAGATCCTTTATATATTATTCCAAAGCCAAGTAAAAGAATGGTTTACCGGGCCAAATCTCTGACATTGGGTGAGGCTAATGCAAAATAGTCGATATGTTGGTCTGAGCACTGATAGATATATCTTTCTTTTCCAGATGATTTGGTTGAATGTTGGGAAAAATTAGGCGCAATTAAAGGAGTCCCAGAACTTCTTGTATGTTCTCCGGAACCAAGACAGATAAGAAATAAGCAGTCTAATGACTAGAAGTGAGATGAATGTTCAAAAATTATTCATAACAGCTGTCAAAAAGTTTCCGAGAACTTAATGAAAATGCCGACTCTTCAATATAACAAATGAGATGCCACTTAGACTACTTCCTCGACGGAAAAGCAAGGAAAATTGTTTCCCACTATTTCTGCGAAGAAAATAGGGAGGTTTTGAATTATTTATGAAAATCGTGACGTTTTTAGTTTCATTAGATACCTATCCGATACTATAAGCCGTTGGCCATGACTCGCTCGTGTACTTCGTTAAGTCTGTCTCACGGCTGCTGTAATGTGTCAGTAGTCGATTTATGTAGGAATTCAAAAGTTGTGAAGCATGCAGAAGCTCACAGAGGCAACTGAAGAGGTTATTTGGATCTATTCATTGACTTGTTTGGTTGCGATTAATTTAAAAAAAAAAATCTACCTATATATGTATATACTCGTTAAAAGCCCTTCGAAATAATGATAAAACTAAATTTACTGCGAAAATGGAATCATTTTCCATATAAAATAATGATCATTTCCGCCACCAAAACATTACCTACTTTCTCTTGATTCTGTTTGCGTAGAAAGAGAAAGTCTTCATATAAAATTATCTTTGTGAAGTTGGGCTAAAATTAAAATTAAACAACTTTCATTTCCCTCCTCCACCTAGTTTTATACAAATGGAAATATTTTTCTTCGAAGTTGAAATTTTACTTTCCAGTTTGCCCTTTAAAATGGAGGAAAAACACATGGCATTACTGAGTTTAATTAAAAGCACTAAATTAGTCGTTTCAAAAGTTTTTAGCTCCGTTTTATGCGCACTGAGTTATTGTGAAAAAATTAGCTCTGTCAACAGTGGCTAAACAGGAAAAGACTGGCAGTTATTTTTGGGATTTTTTTTTAAACAGGTGACCCTCATTTTTTTCACATACAGTAGGCCTACTTTATACTCAATAGGCACACGGTTTTTTGTAGTTTTTTTTACAAAATGTATAATGAAGATGTTTCTTAATGAAGCCACATGTTTGCAAACAATAAAGTTTGTCCGAACGTTTTGTAAGCATAGCATAAGCATCACCCAATGTTTGTTCAAGCCATAACAACGACATTTAATTAAGACTTTGACTACTATTGTTGATTGTGCAACAGCTCTATTCATTCGAAAACAAAATAAACATCGTGGGTGAAGAGAGCGCTACAATACGACATAATGAAACCGAAATTAGAGGATATAGAAAAAACTAGCCTTGGCGGGATTTGAACCCAAGATCTACGCTTATCCAGGGCGTCGTTGTAACCGTTGGACCACAAGCTCGACAAGTGCAGTGTTCACTAAATCTTCTACTTATATGCTCTATTGTTAGACAGGTTAGCACAGCTACATCTAACAGAACAGGTTCTTGTCAATAAGTGCCGGTTAGTAGTGGATTTAGAGGACACTGCACTTGTCGGGCTTGTGGTCCAGCGGTTAAGACAACACCTGGGATAGGCGTAGATCGTTGGTTCGAATCCCACCAAGTCCAGTTTTTTTCTATATTCTCTCATTTCGGTTATAACGAGAAGGTTACCTCTTCAACCAAAGTTAGTTTAAGTCGGTGTTATATACCATATAATACTGTAATATAAAACATCGGGAGCCTACGAAAACTACGTACAAAATTCTTCGGGGTGAATCGGCTTATATGGTCAGAAATAGTCCAGTTGGTATAGAACTAGAGTCTATAGACTATAAAACGTAAGGTCGTGGTTCGAGACTAAGCATAATTGTTTTTTTTTACCTTGACGTGGGGTAACCCACCCTTAATGGGTACTTTGCTTTCATTGGCAAGGGAAAAACGCGGCTGTCGGGCATGTTGCCAACCGCAACACCCCAATTAGTTGAGTGTTTTATAGGTCTAAGAGCTAAGAACACAAGAAGGTCATGGTTCGAGACTGAGCATAAAAGTTTTTTTTAGCTTGACGTGGGGTAACCCACCTTTAATGGGTACTTTGCTTTCATTGGCAAGGGAAAAACGCGGCTGCCGGGCATGTTGCCAACCGCAACACCCCAATTAGTGTAGTGTCTTATAGGTCTAAGAGCTAAGAGCACAAGAACCAGTGAGAGTCTCATAGATGGCATCGTGAATGAGCCTATTATTGTTCTTTTTTACCTTTTACATTAGGAACGCAATGTACCTTCTTGATTGAGCCTTCTAAATCCTTCACTAATACATCGGGAAGTTCTGAAGCATTGACCGTTTAGAGGTAATGAGTTGGTACTTGGTACTTCGACTACCTGCAACAGCATAATTTGTAGAAATATATTGCTGCAGCGAGTTGAAGAACAGTCAGAGATGAAGAGCGGAGAAGCAATAAGACTGGAATTGAAAATTAATCATTTAATTTCAGTTGTAAAGTCCCTGACTGATCCGTAAGGGAACAAACCACCGGCTCCTGACTGTCTGATTACATCAATTTCGGTTCATAAATTTGTAAGGTTTATAAACTGCAGATTGGATTGCACTATAAGAAATCTCAAAGTTATAGCTGTCTTTCAGGCTGTTAAAATCGCTTTGAGATAGGGTAAATTGTTTAATTGACCTAGAATAGCGCCACTAGCAGGCGGTTGCGGGAGCGAGTCGGTATGTATAAGCTTGTCATTCCGTGTTTACATTGAACGAAGTGTTTCCTTCTTATATGCCTTGTGAGACTTATCTTAAAACGAGACTACATTCTATGTAAATAAACCAACTGTAAGATTTTCTTATGTTTATTCTATTCAGACCCTCCCCGCAACCACCAGCTATAAACGAGCCTTAGGGCATATCGAATCAAACCGTTTATTCTAGAGCATCATATTGTGCATATATGCATAACTTGGTGGAACACTTATAGTCTCCATAACTGTGAACTTAATAAAGATTGCCAGAAACCAGCCACAACGTATAAGCACTTGCTGGTCTATGGCAGTTGGCAATAGTGCGGGGCAGTTGTTTCTCGGACCAATGTAAAACAATAGAATCGGTACGTGTGAACCCGTATATTCTTTTCTATTGATCAATTAGTAGATGAATACCGAAACAGAATAAAAAAAATTGAGTAGTCTAGTATCAAAGTCGCCAATGTAATTTTTGACCAATTTTTCAGAAACGGCAAAACCTGTAAATATACAGTAAAAATCATATACTGTATTAAACTAAACTGGCAATACAGGTACTGAACTATTAGTTTAGTTTAATACAGTATATTGTTTGTACTGTATTTACAGGTTTTGTGGTTTCTGAAAAATTGGTCAAAAATTACATTGGCGACTTTGATACTAGACTACTCAATTTATCTTTTTGTTTGTTTGTTGTTGAAGTTATATCCGCAGTTAAGCTGATAGGGAACAAAACTGACAGCGGTAAAGGAACGGGTTCAAGCATTGGGGGCGAAAACATACATGTATATGGAACAAAACTTAATAATAATAACAGCAACTGTAATGGTCAGTAACAAGAGCAACTACTACAGTAGCAATTAAAGAATTAAGAACCAGAAAAAAATCCTCCTGGCTCCTTGTAAACATCTTAAATATTCTCGTCTTTGTGACCAAGGAGTAACTGCACAGAATTGATCCTAGAAGAAAGTACTGAAAATGTAATATTCGCAATGAAGTAAATAGGAAACAAAACTGTGAAAACGGAAGCCGTTCAAGCATTGGAGAGGAAAACATATTATCGACAAAACTACTAGTAGTAATAAAAACAACAGGAAGAACTACAGTCATAATAAAAGAATCAAGGACCAGAAAGAAATCATCATCGTCAATACCTAAACTATTATTGTGACCAAAGAGTAACTGTACGGAATTGAGCCCAAAAGAAAGTAATAAAAATGTAATATCCGCAGTGAAGCTGATAGGAAACAAAACTAACAATGGGAACGGAAGGCGTTCAAGCATTGGAGAGGAAACATATTAGCTGACCTCTCCGCATGAATAACTTACATTTTCTACCCAGCAAACTTTGGAAATTTGTCGCGAGTTAATGGTACCATAAAACCCCTCGCTGACCGATTCATTCGGGAATTTTTTAGTGTTTTGGAGTCTAGTCGATTGCATTTTGAATCTTTTACCGTTGCATTGGACTTCACTGAAATGGAAATGCGCTACGGAACAATATATGAAGTGTCCGGTGCTAAGGCGTGTTAAAAAACTATTTTACAATGGTGGTTGTTACACATCCCACCGATTCACATATATTTGAAGGCTCCGGTAGAAGAAGGCAATATTATGTGAAAGAGTGTGGTGTAGGTCTAACACCATCTTAAATGATAAAATCAGGGGTTTTAAAAATGCGACTCAGCGCCTTCTTCGGCCCATCAATAAGGATTGTACTCTGCCACCAAACAAAACCCATTATGTATTCAAAAGCAAGCAGGTAACATAGCTTCAAATGTTTCATGACTGCGCTGCCGCGCGCGTTGATAGCGGATTCAGCTATAGGAGGGGGTCATTAATACCTACCCCGTGCCCCCCCCCCCTGTGTCCGTCCTTGCATGTATCCCGTAGTACTCGATAATACAGTCATTTCCAATATAAAACTCAAAAGCATCATCCTATAATACAAGGCAAAGAAAACCCTTACAAAACTCAACATAACATTGGACCGAAGTAATGAATTGTGAATAGCCTTTGGAGAAAATGAGGCTAATGAATAAAAAAAAGAGGGAAATTTTAGCTATGAAAAGGCCAGGCACAGCGCTGCAAACGGAATTACCCATGGGAAAAAATTATTTCTTTGAAAGATTTAAAATAATCGCGCAAACCATTTGATATCATTAGTAAGTGAATGGTGGGGCAAATGAGGTGTAAGTGAAGTGAATTTCTTCTCGTTTTCTTGACGATATTTCTCTCTCAATCTCTATGTAGTAATTTACACAAGACGTGTTCATAGAATTCTGTTAAGTTTATATACACATCCGTAAAGGCTTAGTAACATTTTCATCGCGCCATGCCTTGCGAAGGTTTTGCTCGACGTACCTACTCAGTGCCGGATGAGCCCCTGTGGTGGGGCGTGGGTACAAGATATGTGGGGGCCGTGGCGTGGGTGCAAACGTTTAATTTCCCGTCAATTTCTAATCTTTGTTTAGAAATTGTTTTCAACTTTTAATTTTTTGTATTTTTATTAAAAATATATTAAAAAAACTAGTATGTGGGAGCCGAAATTTTAGGCATTTTTATGGGGGGCCATGGGCCTGTGCCCCAAGTGCCTATGGATTAATCCGACACTGCAATTACTTACTTACTAGCCAACGCCCACCCTTGGCGAGTCTGCGATTTTGTGACGTGCTGACCAGTATAGGCGAGATGTCTCCACGAAGACGTTGTTTTCCGTCGGTAGGTCGAGAGCTGGGCAGTTAGGTAGGTGGACAGCGTCCATTACGACGGCTTTTTTAGCTAACAGAAGCTAAAAAGTCTACATCTAATCAGTCTATCTGTCAACCATCGGCGTAAAGGTTGTGCCGTCTGCATAGAGCATCCGCCACAAGGGTGGTTGATAGGTAGATTGGTTAGATGTTGTCTTTTCAGCTACTGTGTGCTAAAAAAGCCGTCGTTATGTACCGTCCCCAGAACAAAGGAAGGGGTAAATTTCAATATGGGCGAATTTTGGGCCTTTTGGACCTCTGACAATTAATCTATAGAGGGGGCGAGTTTCCAACTTCACATTCCCGCTTCCACTTTGCTAAGATAACCTACTATAGGCCTATGTCATATTTTGTGGAAATTTCTCTTAAAATTTAGGGGGTCATCCCCACGACTGACCTACATGTAAGCTTTTATTTTTTTGAAGACTAAAGCTAGTGAAACAACCATTTAAGGGAAACCGCTTAGCCTATTAGTCAATAATAAATAGTCACTACATTTTCTGGCCATGCTTAGGAGGGCATGTAATAAAGCAGGCGGTTCCGTCCGGGGCCTTCCTAGTTGAGTGTAAGGGAGGGCTTTATAGCTCTAACTCCACTAGGTTGGCTTAGTAATAGAACAAGTCCTTATTTATTTATTTATTTATTAATAGTATTCCAACAATATCGTGCTATTAAAATATCACAGTCATGGTATTTTTTAACTCATTATATTTTTCTATAACTTAAGGTACAAGAAAGAGTTTTATACTAGTACTAGCAGTACAATATAGTACATACAATAAAAGTCATGAAAGGCATAATTTTGGTAAAATGGCGCTACATTCACAAAAACATTCAAAATAACAGATACGTAAACCATAAGGTTTTGAATGTTTTTGGTAGTTTATTATAAAATTGAATAGCTTTATTGATGGGAGTCTTCGAATAAAAAATGTTTTTTTGGCTATTTTCATTCAGCAAGATGCATTTTATTTCTGGTGTTGTATTCGTGTATGATATCCAGACAAGAGTTCCCTATATTATTAACTACATCTTTCACGTTCAAAAGAATTCGAAATAAATACAGATAGGCTACAGCAATAGCAATGGGCGCCCAGGGGGCAACCTACACTCATGGAATAGTCTATTAACCATTGATGGTATCCTTAGGCTACATGTGTCGGTTTCTTGTAATCAGCGACCTAATAATCTCTGAAGTCAAGCAGTTAACGACAATTATCCTCTTGTGCGCACCCAAGAGGTGAATCTCAAGGACTTGTCATAAATTAATTAGCCCTCTATCTGATTAGACGTCGTTGGATCCGGTTACAACAGTTAAGCTCTATTAGGCACTAAAGTCTAGTTTATACTCTGCTTCAGGTTAATGGGAAATTTACCAGATGTTTTTAATGTAGCATTTAATGGTAATTAGTAATTTACTACATTAAGGGCGGTTCGCGTCTCTTGAAAAGGTTCGGTAAGGAAAACTGCACGGCATATCCATGCATTGGCGTACATGGGTTAGTTGTAAGAGTGAGCCGAAATGCCCAAAATTCGCCCATATGGAAAATAAAGTCAATTTTGCCTCTTTCTTTTTTGAAAGCGATGCCGTCCAGTGTTTCTTACCAAGACTTTTCAAGCGATATTAAGTGCACTGGCGGTTTAAGGGGGCCATGCCCCCCCCCCCTTGACAGCATTTTATTATACAGTACTCCTTTTTGAACAAATAAATTGAGAAGTGTTTAGAAGTGAAGCAAACTAAAAAGTCGGGTCTGATCTCTTGTCCGGAGGCGGACGCGGACCGGCACTGCGGGCTATTGCCCCTCCCTTTGGAAGTCAGTTGTATTCTTTGCCACTAAAATCCAAGTGTTAATTGCACTCAAAATGCGTAAAACCCCACTATTTCAGCCCTATTTTTAAAATAATTTTCCCGGGGGAGGCCCCCGGCCCCCCGCCCCTTGTTCACAATTTCATTAATTCCCTATAATATAGAAACTTTATGGCTCTGAAAATGAGTAAAACCCCAATATTTCAGCTCTATTTAAAAAAAAAAAATCTCCCGGGGGAGACCCTTGGGCCCCCATAATATTCTCCGAACCCTCTGGCTCATGCGCAGAGGCCACTAAGGTCATTAATGTAAAAGCTGCGTACGTCCATGAGAACGGCTTTCCCCATTTTATACACTTTTATGAAAATGTTCGAAAACCTATCGTTACACTACTGACAAGTGCCTCCCCCTTTCATGAGGCCTAGGACCACCTCTGCTCTTGTCAATGGCCTCCCTTTTGAAAATTCTAAAACCGCCACTGATTAAGTGATAATGCGTCGTTGGCCATAGGTTTTGTTAAGACAGAGCTTCTTATCAGTAATCTTTGCCAGCAGGAACTTGCAGTACGACCAATCCGAAAATTCTAAGCATTCAATATGTTCGATGGCCTCAATGACCGTGTATATAGTAGATATTGCCTGTCACCTATCAGACTTGTCCTACTTGCTGGTCTGATGGGACTTTGTAATTGCATGAGGCGGTAATTTAAATAAATGAAATTGGCATAAATTGCCAAAATACCTGGGGAGGGGGGGGGGGGGTCTTAGCTGTTAGGATCTTATGAGGAGTACTCCAAAAACTTAAAGATATTAATATCCATGATTCCAGTGCAGATTATAACATTAATATTGACAAAGAAATAGTCCAAAGCTGGGAATACTCTGAAAACTCCAACGTAATACACTATAATAGTAAATTTTTAAAAGTTATTGTTATTCTCTTCAAGAAAACAACGTTCGCATTTATAGTATTATAATCATAATATTATAATTATTCGTTTATTCATTAAGTTTTTTCAAACACATTCTTTTATTTCCTCGAAAATTCGGGGGGGGGGGCTGGACAAGTATACAGACCCCCCCCCTCCCCGCCAAAGGCTCCGCTATGGTAGAAGAACCTTAACCATATCGAAGTATATGAAGTATATGGATTAATAGGGACTGAGTTGAGGTATAAAGTGCAAGCAAACAATGGAAATTCTATAACAGAATCCTCTCTGAGTAATAATAGCAATAAAAGTTAATTAGGGGGGGGGGGAGAAGCATTATAAGTGAATTCTTCAATTTATAAGAAGAAGAATGGGCACAATCCTCTACTATTGAACTATTAACCGCCCCCCCCCCCCACCGACTCGTATATGAACTTAGTTCAGTCACGCTTTCGCCTTTTACATTGCGTCAATGGTAAGCTTGTCTCAGGTTATGCATTATCGCTTGTAGGCGGTGTAGGTTGACATTGAGAACGGACAAGGGACCTATATATATATACTGTATATAAGTCCATAAGAAATTCCTTAAATAAATACATAACTAACTAACTGTAACCCCCCCGCCCCCCTTCCTTCCCATCGTACCCCCGACAAACTTACTATCTTTTTTCATCCAGAAATTGGGTCACCCCACTCTATAAAGTCATTGCAAAACAAGAGACCAAAGACGACAGGAGTGAGGAGAGATACTAGGGGGGGGGGGGCAAAGTCTGCAGCAACTAGAGGGGCTCACGTACCTAAACCATAATTCAGTTGCTTTCGTTGGCAGCAGTATAAATTTATCTCGTTTTGATTCAGCCTTTCCACGGGAGGGCAAGGAATTTATCTGGTTTTGATTTATAGGAGAGGGAGAGTAAATCACTTTAAAGTAGAGTTGGTAACTCGCAGTATTCCAGTCAGAGCTGCTCATAGACATACCCAAAGACTACTTTTGTCTCTTACTTCGAGAGTCGCAATCAGAAAGGACCGTAAAGCTGACTAAGCTACCCCCACTAATTATATTTGAAATGCAGTTGGTTTGTTTGATTTGTTTATAAATTGGCTACAC
This sequence comes from Psococerastis gibbosa, assembly GCA_963971405.1. Lineage (NCBI taxonomy): Eukaryota > Metazoa > Arthropoda > Insecta > Psocodea > Psocidae > Psococerastis > Psococerastis gibbosa. The sequence continues at coordinate 16,299,844 of OZ020485.1, forward strand.
TAAGTTTCCCGACCGTCTTTGACTACTATACCGATCTCTTTCCTTTGAGAATAATTTGTAGCTAGGCTAAGCTGATTGATTGAATTATTGAGAGTCAGCAATTTGAAACGGGACAAAGATTTGAATACGGGGGAGGGGAGGGGGAGGTATTTTTATTATAAAAAGTAAATTGCATAGAAATAATTTAATGAATGCATCAAATTGACTTATTCCGTTGCCTACGCAGGTTGATGCCCATATTGACCCATATTGAGTTACGACACGTCTCCGATCACATGGACTCGCCCAAATTTGCTTACTTCAATTGGAAGGAAATACCTTTTCTTAAGTAATGCCGGCGCACGACCGGTTATCGAAGATGTCCGAGGACTAGTCGTAGAGGGTCCACACTCGTAACCGCACTGGTCTACCCTATTTAGTATTTTGTGGTGAGCAACATTCAAGGCAACCGCATTTTTCTCCTACCATGGAGGTATACTTTGTTCAACTCTTGTATATGGTGGAAAATTTTCCTACTTTGTTCAGTTTCGAACATCGGTCTTTCCTGTTGATAGGCCAGTTCTCTCACAACAGAACTACACCAGTGTTATTTTAATTATACCTGTAATACATTCCCTCCATCACAGGGCATGAACTATTCACCAAATTTCCTAATGTGGACCATAAGGGCAGAGAAGGACCCCTGGGAGGCTTACTGATAAAGGGAAGGGGTAAGAAGATTACATCGCTTTCATTTGGGATTATTAATTGTGGGGTAAGTGTATTCACCTATCTCGAAACTGAATATTTGGGCGCGGCGAATTCATAATGGCCCCCGCCTCCTATTTTCAAAGGGCAAATCCTTTATTCATGAAGTTCCGATGTTGCTAAATGGGCTCATCGCTAATAATAAATTACATATTGCGTATTTTCGTTGCTAATGGTACATTAGACTTGGTTTTCAAATTCTCTTAGGTAATTTAGGCACGGCGGAAATGACTGTCAGAAGCGATGCAGGGGAGAATTTATTATAATTTTATATATATTTTATATAATATAATAATTTATTAAAGAACAAGAATAGCATTAAGGTCAAGATTTCCAATTATTTTGGAAAAAAAATTAGGCTATACTAATAAATCGTATTTTTGAAGAAATTAATGAATTTGTCGTTTTACAGTAAGTTGCAAATGTATGAAAATAATCTGATGAAAAATGCACAAGAAACAAGCTTTCTAAAAAAGAAGACTAGGCCTATTTACCTGACCGATTTATTACCACCTGCTCTATAAAAAAATTGTATTTATATAAGAACGTTAATTAATACAAACAATTTAATGAATGCATCCGATTGATTGACCTCTTCAGTAGGTTAGTACCCGAGTTGAGTTACAACACGTCTCCAATTGCAATTGCCGTGAGAGACTAGCACAAGTGCAAACACGCTACCACCTTGTCATTGTAGTCGTTTAAAGTTTTTTTTTACATGTTTTCCTAGAGTAATAGTAGTATTTCAGGTGTGTAAGTTTACTGCGAAGTCTTGTATTTTAAATTAATTTTTCGTAAGACTATTTTCTTATCTTTTTGTGTGATAATGTATTTTATTGAATTATAGGGGGAAATATACACAATGAATTAGCCCGGTGTAACCATAGTCTCATCTGGAGCAAAGCTGCTTCCAGACTGAGGCAGTAATGCAAAGCATTACGGCAATGCCGTAGTGCTTTGCATTACGGCCTCCGCCCACACTAAAGCTGCAGTGTGGACGTGTGATTGCGGGATCAGCATCGCTCGCAATGCTTCAGGAAGAAGATGAAGTGTTGGCCGCCGCTGCTGCCGTGATTTTACCTTGTGCACCTATGCGCAGGAAGAAAAGATTGTGTGTTCGACCGAGTTTAAAAAGCAGGACTACCTACAGCGCCAGCGATTTAATGAAAGATCGGAGGGGGGGGGGGTCCACCTCAATATATTAAAAACCCCTTAAAACTCGATTGCATGTTTAGGAACGAACAGACCAATACATTGTAACAGTAGTAACAATGACCGGGCACGCAATGTATTGGAGCGTGAATTTTCCATAATTTATTCAACAAAAAGTTTTTTTTTCATGAACCAAAAGTATTTTTGGGAAATCAACCTGTTTGGTTTTGATACTCTATTGAACACTTAAAAGATGCCTGAAGGTAGAAATCATCGAGAGAATGGTACCTCAGAAAAATTCTTTTTTAGTCATTTTTAATGAAAATTGGCTTGTTTTTAATTTTTTACCCCCAGAACAGCAAACTAGCAAGGGGCAAGCGACCCCCGCATTTTTTCAACATCAATAGCGACTACAATATATGTGAATTTAAAGGGAATCATTGGAACCTTTTTTGAGAAATAATTTTTTAGACGTTTTTTTTTAGTTTTTTGAGAATAAAACCCCCCCAAATTGAGTAACCCCCAAATAAAAAAAACCATCTCGAGGTATGATTTTTGTGAACCTACATGCCAAATTTCATCAAAATTGACTGAGTAGTTTGCCCGCAAATCTACTCACAGATGACTGAAGCCTGACCACACGGGTACAGAGAGCATGCGCATTGACGAATACATCGGGAATAGGGATCACGCGCCGTCCAGACTACAGCATGCCGATCGGCTTTCCCTTGACAGAGACCGCAAACTTTCGGATCCCGTAATCCCTGGCCGTAATGCATTGCGTTTCGGCTTTTGTTGCGTCCACACTACGAAAAAGCACTATGGCATTGCCATAATGCATTGCGTTAATGCATAGTCTGGACGCAGCTACTTTTTATGGAATGATGTATTGAACTTAATTAAATTGGGGGGCAATATGCTCAATGAATTAACCTGGTAAATGGGAACAGGGAAACAATAGTCTCTTCTTGAGCAAAGTGGCCTTTTACACTTAACAAGAAACTACGTAACATCCCAAGCATTTGGTATGAATAATTACATTTTGTGCGATAATGTATTGTACTTAAATAAAGTGGGGGAAATATGCTCAATGAATTAATCTGGTATATGGGAAACAATAGTCTCTTCCTGAGCAAAGTTGCCCTTACACTTAACAAACAATGTCATCAAAAAATATGTAAAATCCGAAGCATATCTTTCGAAAAATTACATTTTGTGCGATAATGCATTGTACTTAATTAAAGTGGGGGAAATATGCTCAATGAATTAACCTGGTATATGGAAAACAATAGTCTCTTCTGGAGCAAAGTTGCCATTTGCATTGTCGCTAACTAATGTGACTGTGGGATTACGCTAAATAGAAACAGCGAGCTCGCAGCTCTTTTGTTCCCCGACCTTTCTAACCGAGTTTCATCAATTTGCGTTTTCAAGGTATTCTCTGGATAATTGACGATTCCGTTTGTACCTACTTCATTTCCTTCTGCTCAAATTGTTCCGTTACTCACTACTGACAGTTTTTAATTAATTAATTGATTAATTAATTGGAGTAATTGTTTGAATGGTTTTTGTTTTCATGTTTAGTTCTAGAACATGCTTATCATGAGAATAGCCGCACTGATCAGAACTGTCCGTCATATAAGACCAGATAGGATAGGATTAGAAATGAGAGAGGTGGATGAACCACTCGTGGTGAGGATAGTCGGAAGAAGAATGTAGAATGGTGTGGACACGTGTAAAGCGACTGGATAACAGGAGGAAATCGCTGGAGGAAGAAATAGAGAGAACACGAAGAAGAAAAAGAAGAAAAGGAAGAAACGCCGGAACCGGAAAAAGAGCTATCTCAGAAGAGTGGGACTGTGTTGAAGTGGAGAGACAGGAGGGAGTGGAGGAGGTGCATCTATAGCACCCGGTACCTGGAGCTGAGTTAGATTAAAAAGCAAATAAGGAAATTATTTAAGTATTTGAAATAAATAAAGAATAATAATAATGAAAATAAAATCTCTTTTAATTAAAAAAAACATGATCTGCAAAACATAACATAATATAACAAAAGATAACAAATTTATTAAAAGTTTCAGGTATTCTCTCCTTAAATTTCTGGCCAGTACATTATACATAATTTAATCGCATACAAACAATTTATGCATCTGAATTCTGTTTGATTCAGTCGCCTCACTGAGTAGCCTAAAGTTACTCGCACTAGTAGCAGCGCACTAACACCTTGCCACCGAAGCTGGCACGTAAATATGTACAATTATGAGGCAACATAGTCATTGCATTCATAATAAAATTCACTGTAATATTATTTTCAAAGAATCATTCAAAATTTCCCGGTTGGGAAAGCACTTTGTTCTTTTGCAGTCAAGTGGAAACATTTCCAAGTTACCCCCGAGGGTAAACACTATACACTGTTTGATATTCAAACTTATCTTGATGGCAAGTTTACTATCGATTTTAGTGAACTCTTCACGTGAAAAACTTTTAGTTATGCGGAAATGATAGAATTTGTGGCTCTATTACAGCAGTAAGCATTAGCCTACTTACCCGGGGAATTATTTAAATAATTTTTAGACGCAATCAGTGAAATATAAAAACAGAAGAAATTTTGCTTAACAAGAACTAACACGCTTATAACACCCTTAGCGACGAAGCACTTATGCGGGATGATAGGCCGTGGTCAATCTGAAAGCGTACTTGCAAACGTTTCCCCAACATCTGCGGTCGACACCTTCAGTGGAACTGATGCGTATGATAAAGATGTCGACCGCAGATGTTGACGAAACGTTAAGAACTACGCTCTCTGATCGATCCCGGATTCTAATGATTCATCACGTAACTCTGGCCGTGGAAATTTTTGTAATTATAGTAACTTTAGCAATGTCTCGGTAAGTATTCTGGACGGCACCGCCATGCATTTCAACAGTAACATAAACTTACACAATAGAATTGACTAAGGGTGCTCCCTGTAATTAAGTCACACTCGCCAAATGCCCGTGGCTATAGAAGAAATGAAAAGCGTAAGCGATTGGGCTAAATATCGTATATTGTTATATTATATTTTATATCAATTATTTGACTCGTATCTATACGTCGAGTTATGCTTTCGCCTGTTACATTGTGTCAATGTTGAGCTTGTCCATTATAGCTTGTAGCCGGTGTGGGTAGACATCGAGTACGTATACCAGTTTGGCAATGGGCATCAATTCATACAGAAACAATATAAATAATGTCCGAAATCCACGAGGTCGTTAACATTAAATAAGGGACCAACTGACCACTATAAGGAGACCTAGGGCCATGAAAAGTCCTTGTGAACATGATTATTTTATATAAAAATATAAAGTGTATCCTGTCATATCCCAAATATACAAAAAAAATCTCGCGTTCTTGATTATTGTTTTTGACAGCCATTTTCCATTATCTTCTATTCTTGACGAAGTAATCTTCTGCTTTATTAGGCGCGATCAGCCCAGATCACTTTTGGCCTCTCTGACGATTTCCCTCCATCTTTGTCGATCCTCAGCAGCCGCTGTCCAATCTGCTGCCTCGACGCCAACTCGACGAAGTAAGCATTGCTTATAACTAATGGAAACATTAATGAAGTACCTCTAGGTAGTGCTGTTCATGTCCAAGTTTGGAGAAAATAGTGAAAAGCTCCAGGTTCCTATTATTTTTCCATAACTGTATATATATATTATTACCCCCCCCCCCCTCCTTAAAACTCCCTTACTGAGGTTTTCCTATTAGGGTGGTGAGCACCCTAAATTCGTCACTGTACGTAAAAAGGTCCATAAAAGCCTTCTCCTATGACTTTCATGTTATCCAAAAACACAATTTGCATCATAAACCCTTTTCGAACCCCCCTCCTCCCTACCGGACGACTGCCCGCTATTTTACGACCTATTTTACAACGCTACCTATAAAACTTTCATAGCCTGTATTAAAATATGAGTTTCACAAGCTTAAGCTTTTGAAAAATCTATATATAAAGTTAATTTCCTACATCAAACAGCGGCGCAAACTACCTTTTTCACCTTCAGAACTTTTCCAAAATTTAGTCGCAAATTATGCAGTGTATTAAGTAGAGCTGATTTTATCGCTGATAAGCCTGCGTGAAGTGTGTGTTGTGCTGACAATGTTGTCCTCAATTGCATAATATTGATTCACTCTGGACAGCAACTAATACATGTAATACAGTGTACCTATGGCCTGCTCTCATAAATTGTGCGTCTTTATTAGCCAATCAGAGCGGTAGTTACATGTCTTTTAGGCTAGTGATGGGTAGGCTCCCCATTATGTTATAATATTGCATGTTTATTAATCATAAGTTCATTTATTTGGTTTAGCCTCCCAGGTCAAATAGAACATAACATTTGTTATTTTTCATTTTTTGAAGTGTAACTTTTTTGTATATTTTTATCAATATCTCGAAGCTGATTTGTATTGTTGGCAATAAATAATGGAATTGATATGAAAACCAAGTTGCACTAACATTTAAAAAAAAAAAAAAAAAAAAAAAAAAAAAAAAAAAAACAATGAAGATATACCTGAAATTTTCGGGATTCACCGGAAAATTATACAGTATGGTAAGTTGCCGATGCTATCAAAGCTAGTATATTCGTGTTCCCCCGTGTGAAATACCGCCCTGCCTTTTCCTCTTTTTTGCATAGTCTACCTCCCCCCCAGCATAATTCCAGCCACTGTATAGCCCCGTATTATGATTCATAGCTGGCCGAACCCGCATATACCTTTTTATTCGACCTCATGGGGGCTTTTGAAGTGCTGACGATAGCTTTTTGCATTCCGCTACAGCTTATTTCTAGGCAACAAAGCCACTGTAATTTGCCTTTTTTACCATGTTGCTACATCACAACATGCTTGGTGGAATGTTTAATAATGACAAACATGACAAACATTATTACGAGAGCTTATCTCACCTATATTATTCTGGTAAGGAGTAAGGACGCCGGGCGGTCTAGTACCTGAAATAAGGTAAAACCTACCTGTGCCTCCAGTGTTCCTCACGGATCCCTAGGGCAGTGGTCGGGATCTCAGGAACCCATGGTTTAGACCATTAGACCTTGCTCCGACAAGGAACCATACACTACGAAATGTATAGCCCCTACTATTTCCCACTGCTATATTCCAAATTTCCACCTATATGTTGTATGATGCATAATAAACATCATTAGCTCTGGGGAGCACCCCATTTGCGCCCTGACTGACTAAAATTCTTCATACTTTCTCTTTATTTTTTGTTCTCTGTCCAGTTTAAGTAGATCTACAAAAAATAAATAAAATGAAATTGACATTATGTTTAAACTAATGGTTTAAAAAGAACCACACAAGACAGACAAGTGTGGAGAAGATTGGAACATTCACTGTAAACCAATCGATAGATTGAAACTCTAGAAGAAGAGTAACTCTTCTTAAACTGTTTAATATAGGAGAGTTGGCAATTTTTTTAAATAAATACGATTTTTATTGGCTGGACATGAGCGGTGGGTGGCCTAGCAATTCAAAAATGTATTTTAAAGGAATAGGTATCATCCAAACCCTCTTATTAGTAGAAGTCTAGCCAACCCCATATTAAAAATGCAGCAAAAAAATCTTTTCACTCAATTTCAATACAGAAAATTAAAAACAAAGGCAACAGTGTAATGCGGTAATTAACTTCCTCATGAGCAGCAGCATGTATCTTCATTCAATGGCAACAATGGAAATATAACTGGAAAATATGAGGCTGTTATTCAATAGATGCATAGGCTTTCCAGTGACAGGGAGAAAAAAATGGTAGGGAAACCCATCGGCGTGGAATTAATTTGGAAATATTGTCGAGCATTAAAAGTTGAATGGCAGGGGAGAGGATGGGGGGGGGGGGTTGTAGACGTCACGCCCCCCCCCCCCATTCCCAGCCTGCATATCGTACGCGTACGTGTTTTTTTTAAATTCTTTTAAATTTACTATATATAATAGTGCTGTCTCCTTTTGTTGGCATTAATGATTTAGAGTAGGCCCGAGGCTATTCGAGCCTTTTGTCGCAGTTTTTGAAGCAGGGGCAACATAGTCTCTTCTAGCCGCCGGCCGCCATACCAAGTTGTATCCAGCGGACCAGAGCAGGTTCAAAGCTGCAGATAACTTGGTCGTGTGCATAGTGCCGGTAGAGAAACATGGTAGGATTTTGTCCTGGTCACCTCCGAACTAATCGTGTGACTTGACTGAGTTTCCCCAAGTGGTTCGGAATCCACTATAATCAGGAGGTCACTGTCCTATGGGCTGGCGTAGGACAGTCAAGTCGGAGTCGCTCTATGGGCCCAAACATGAGGCCTAAGTCGTTATTAACCCGACGAACATTACCACTACTAACTAGTCTCTTCTAACGAAGATTGGAGATCATAATGAAAATTTGTACCTTGGAGACTGCTGCTCTGAAAATGGAAGTCATGCTCCTGCCAAACCACTGACATAGGTTTTTTCAACAAGGATGTTCTTCCGCCGGGAGCCCTATTATATCATTCTATATTCCCTTGGATTATTACATGCAGAAGGCGATACTTTTTGTTCCTCATCACATGGCCGAAGTATGTTAGTGTCCGTTTCTTAACCACCAGCAACAACTCGGCTTCTGTATCCATTCGCCTCAATACCTCACTCAGCATTAATGATCTCTTCAAGATTTGAAAATGTGACATCAATGACAACAATTTGACAATGAAGACAGCTAAAAAAACCGTGGGGATACCCCAAAATGCCATTTCACCCTGATGACTACTACGATCAGTTCTCCTTCAATCCTAGCTTCGCCTTGGCCATATGATGGTTATAATACAAAATAATACAAATTTTTATGTCGAGGAAAATACGGTCTCAAAATAAGCTGTCACAGTCTTAGAGAATTTTACCCGAAGATAATAAAGTTTAGAAAGATTGGATTTTGGTTGAAAAAATGGACAGATATCGGAATCGAAGATTACTTGGATAGTTTCCAATTATATACTACATAGAAATGTCATGTCCAAAGATATTTTTCTCCAACACACGAACTAACATGATTTTTTTTGTAAATGTATGACACCAGAACATGCTGTAACACACTGAAATGTTACCGTACATACACGTACATATTCTAAGATTTGTAAGTGTTTTAGACCATTATTTATAATTATTTGTTATGTAGTGTAATATGCAATGTTTTTGTTTGTGATAGTTATAAGGGCCACGACGCAAGTCCCCTTCACAGGGTGCACTTAGTGTGGCCCTTGGATATTTATTAATTGTATTGCGTTTTTTGATTAATAAAGACTTACTTACTTACTTACTTACTTACTTACAAAGCTACAATATATTTAAAGCCAAACTATCAGTTTATTCTAATTTGGTTAAATGCGTGTATTCATGAACTTCACAGGCGTCATAAATATGCATGCTACTGACAATCTAACAATAGTAGTTACATAAGGTACCACTGCTTAGTGGTGGATCCACGGGGGGGGGGGGGTGTCAAGGGGGTTATGATCCCCCTAAATAAGTAAATTTACAAGATAGTAAAACTTCTTTGAATAAAACTCAACTTTTCAACAATCAAATTACCTTTTAAACTTCTCCGTTTTACCTCATCACTAACTATATTCCAACATATTATCTATTCCTTTTACTGTTTTTATGAAATGTCTTCAAAGTAGCTTCATAGTGGCCCATACGTCCCACGCCCAATGCCAACGACCCCATGGATTTCGGACATTATTTGTATTTTTTTCATTTGAATTCTTGGCCATTGGCAAACTGGTATACCTTCTAGATGTCAACCTACACCGGCTACAGGCGATAATGGACAAGCTGAGACAAGCTTACCATTGACGTCATGAAACAGGCGTAGGCATGACTTAACCAAGTACAGATACGAGATAAAAGTGTTTTACTTCAATAATAATAATAAAAAATGCAATGCAAATAACATGCCGAAAATAGTAATACTGTAACCTCTTCGCTTATCTGAAATTCAACTTCTTGAATGAAAGTGACATCAAATAAGAATTGGAATACATGCAATATGAAAAATACGAGGCTTTTCTGACGGAAAGATGAAGTTTTCATATGAAATATCGCATTATAAATGACAGAAACATGATAAAGAAGTAAAGAAAAGCATGTGCTGCCAAAAATACACGACCACGGAAATGTCAAAACTATTTTTGATTCTCAATATTGTACAATGTATGCAACAACCGTGACATGCCGGTAAGCATATTATTTTATGATAAAGTCTACCTTTCTAATCTTCGAAATGTTTTTTTAAAATCCCTTTAGCGTTTGGTTAAAGAATGGGGGGGGGGCTATAGCCCCATTAGCCCATTCCTGGATCCGCTAGTGGACACTACGCTTTTATACATGATGTATGAAATAGTCTTCTACATCGTAAATATTCTAAATCTTTAATAAATTGGGTAGTAAGTTGAATAAAAAATTCAAATTCAAATTTTGGAGTGAGAAGTTTCTAAGTTTATAGTAATAAAACAAAAAAAGTTCTTATTTATTTATTTATTTATTATTATATGTAGACTTTGCTCACCAAAAATCAAAATATGGCCTATTTTACTTTTTATTCAAAGTTACTATGAAAGTGATTAAAAATTTATTTCATACGGTTGTAGACAACACCATACCATGAAAAAATTGAAATGTTCCAGACAGTAATAATTTGTATAAATACAATATAGTGATTACTTTTTATAACCTTACGAAATTAAGACAAGTAAGTCAATAATTGAAGCTTCTCTATTTTATATAAATTTATAGTGGGTACCCCGCACACCGATGATTAAATGAAAAATATACAAATTATTTATTATATGCCTAATTATTATTATTAATTTGAGTAAAAAGAAAACAAGTGCAACATTTTTGGTCAAACCACGGTTGTACAAAATCTGCCCATGTAGTATGTCTTCTTAAAGCTGAATGTTTTTTGACATGGGCGTGAAACGTGAAGCAAGTCATTACACCTAGCGTCTGCCACGGGCGACAGCCGACAGCCCGGCTTTCTGCCTAGTGTGGGAATATGCGAAAACGAATGCCCAAAGGCATTAAAATTACAGAAAGGAAAAGACTTCAATAAAATGTAATACACAAAACCATTAGGCTGGGCCATTTCCAACGTTATTTTTTTCAAAATTGAAACACATATCGTATTATACTGTTAACCGGGCCATAATCAAAATTATAATGACTGTTATAAAAAAATTGAAACTACATCACCGGCTATAACCTTATTTTTATGCTGAACTGTCATATCGTAGATACTGACTTTCATAAACTAAGTTCAGGGTCGTAGAGAGGGTAGATCTATGGGTCCATGGCTGTATACTGGTTAAATATAGCGACTTCGGTGGCAATGAGGTAGCGTGCTTGCACCTGTGCGAGTCTCTACACACATTGCATCGGAGACGTGTCGTAACTCGACACAATAAGTATACCTATTAGGTGTTACTCAGTGAGGCGATTGAAGAACTTAACCGGCTACATTCATCAAATTGTTTGCATGCTATTAACCTTTTTTTAAACATTTAAAATAAAATAAAATAGTAATTTTATCATTATTTAATTTAAAAAAAAATTATATGAGAATTAAACGTACGTTCTGGAAGAAACAAAAATCATTCTTGCAGATACGTTTTTTCCACCGATGCGTATATAACTTATACGGTGCTCTTTCGTACCAAAACGGCGAAAATGCAAAATGTTGGTCAATAATAAAATATGTCAATAGGCATTATCCCAATCTTACACAGCAACGGCCGTTCTCACTTTTACCAACTCTCTGTAGACCCGCAGCAATGCAGCGCGTTCTGATAGGGTTTCGGTGTTCACAAATAGACGTAGAGAGAGATACCTCTCTCTTCTATTCGTTGGTATAGCTGGTAGCATGGTTGTACTTGTGCTGATCCCGATGACCTGCCGTCACTCAACACAAGAATTAGTATTACCTACAGACGCGATTGAAGAGATTATTCGCATCCATTCATTAAATTGCTGGTATATGCGATCTATCTTTCATTTAAAAAAAAGAAAGCTTCATTCGGCAAAAGGCAATGCATTCCTTGGCCCTCTAACCTCGAAACACGCAATAACCCCATTTAAACGATGCTGGAAATGAGTTAAAACGTATACTCTACCTGTAAGTGCCTCATATCCTTAGATAGCATTAAGAGATCTCTTGTAACTGTAACATTAGTTAAAATTGCCTTGTTAAGGTCATCGTCAAATCTAACTGAAACTACCTCATGGAAAACAGTGGAAACTTCATTCAGCAGTAGCTCACGGTCCTCCTCAGCTATAGCAAGTCCCGTCACACTACTGTCAAACAATATGGGTATTACTTTACTCTTTAACGATGAGTCTTGCAAGTTTCGAAATATCTGAAGCAAAATAATTGAATAGATTTTCACATAGATTAAACTTAACTGCAATAGCCTGATTATTACTGTTCATGAGGTAAAGTGAGAAGATTCAAGGAAAATCGAAAGAAACAAGTAAATAAACATGCAACAACAAACTGGTTTCACACGAAAGGTTTTTGGTTCGAGCTCCACACGTCTTGGTACATTTTCTGGCCATGCTTGGGACGACATGGATAGGTGGCGCACAAAGGTCTTTCTAGTTAGGAAAAGAAACAGCTTTATAGCCCTAACTCTGTGATGGCTTCGTAGCCTAATAAACAAAAACACATTATTTATTTGTTTCTTCTTCTTCAAGTTACAACCAGCTGGCTAGTTAGCAGCAACAAGTGGCATCGATGCTTCCACTTCCCTCGATCTTCAGCACCACGTATGTACAGGCCCTTACATTATCCATCACAGATATTCCTTTCTTGGGCGACCAGGTCGGTGGACGCCTTCTACGGTTTCTTCCATGATGCCTCTGACGAAGTTCCCCAATCCAGTTGGCTCTTCTTGTACTTATGGGTATGAATGAATGGAATGATTCAATTTTTCCTTTAATTTCCGTCTTCCCTCTCTAAATCAAAAGCTACCAGTCATCAGACCAGACTTTTACCTAGTTTGGAAAACTCTGGACATTGAAACTACAGTAAATAGTTTGACCGTAAAAATAATTTTAAAAAAAACTTGCTAGTGTACTTTCAATTATTCACTCATTAACTGTAATTCAATTGGAAATTACAGTAGATCTTCCCATAATAATTCTCATTAGAGGACATTATAAATGGGAAAACACAAAACATGCCAAAAATCGGGTTTTTCCTCACATAAGCAGCCATTGCAGATTATTATGGAGGACCTTACATTATAGAGACACCTTTCCAGGATAGTATTGTGGAAACAAAAATTGTTGGAGTCATTAAATTGAAATGCTATAAACTTTTGAAGGTGTGACGTAGTAACGGACTGCACGTATAGTCCACGCAAAATGAGAAAAGTATGGACATGGAATGTTTTGATCCTGTGCAACACTAAAAATATTCTTTGCACAATTTTTGTTATGCCTTGCATCCAATGCAACAAGGTAACACAAAATGGTGCAAAGAATATTTTCATAGTTTTGCACAGGATCAAAACATTCCACGTCCATACTTTTCTCATTTTGCGTGGACTATTCTGTACCTACGTGTTTAAAATTTCTTCGAGGCGCTCGGAAACTCCTTTATTTCATTTCGGCCTTATGAGCAGATATATTTTTGGACAGCCCGATTTCAGAAACTTGAGTAACAGAGCCTGTCCCAGGAGCCCTGTACCTCCAGTCAGAAGGACAATTTGTTCTCGGATCCATGCTGATGCACTAGCCTCGGCTACCATCGTAGCAGGGCATTAACATCAAACAGTCGTACACGTATAGCTGTATGAGGAAAGAGAATTGTGTGCAATTATGCCAGAATAGTCACTTTGTTTGAATATTCATTTGACGCAGCGACGAATTAATTTTTTTTGGAGTTTAATCCTTAAGAATCGATTTTCATCTAAGGCGCCCGGTATGAGAAAAATATGAAGGTGAAAGCTAGTTTTCGAATGACCTCGTTACGTTTTTCGTGTGCAACCTATTGAGCCCAGCTTCAAACGAATTGCCACCTCGGCATGCACGTAGCCAGGGAGGGGGCTTTGGGGGCTGAAGCCCCCCCCCCCGAAATGTAAAAAAAAAGGAGAGTTCTGGTGACAAAGACGTTATGGTGACAGGGAAATTAATTCTTGGTATGCTTATTTTACAAGAAAGGCATCATAAAAGAAAAATCAACAAATTCACCAAGTACTTTCACAAAAATATATTACCTACAATGCTTAAAATGCCAATATTTCAGACCTATTTTTCAAACTTTTTCTTCAGCCTGCAGGCCCCCCTCAGTGGTAGGTTTATTCGTCGGTAAAATGTCAACTGTACTGCTTGCAAAATGCGTAAAACCTCACTAATTTGGATCTATATAACAATTTTTTTTCTCTGGGGGAGACCCCCCCCCCCTCTCTTCAGGGTGTAATATGCGTAAAACCTCACTAATTTGTGCCCATGTATAAATTTTTTTTCTCCAGGGGAGACCCCCGCGCCACCTTTCTCCAGGGTATAATCGCATAATAGAACTGGGCCAAATCCCGGATATAATATGCGCAAATCCTCACTAATTTGGAACTATTTATCCATTTTTCTTCTCCTGGGGAGACCCCGGGCCCCCTCTTCTCCAGGGGATAATATGCGCAAAACCCCACTAATTTGAACCTATTGATCTTTTTTTCTTCTCCTGGGGACACCCCCGCCCCCCCCTTTCTCCAGATTCAAATATGCGTAAAACCTCACTAATTTGAACCTATTTATCAATATTTTTCTGCGCGGGAGACCCCCAGGCCCCCTTTCTCCAGGGTATAATGTGCGTAAAATTGTGGGGTCCTAAAGCCCCCCTAGAAACTTTGGGAATTTACGCCAATGTTTTTTGTATACATTTTTATGGAGCTGATTTATTAATAAAAGTAATTTTTACATTCAATATCCTGTGTTTGGAAGAGATCACACTTTTTTATCCTTGCATTGTTCATTTTGATGTTTTACCTGTTATTTTTTTATCCCTCTAAAAACACTAAAACTGTGTGTTTTTGAATGAAAATTCATAAATATTTCCAGGGGGGGACCCGCCGTTTTACTCAGGGTATTTCAGCCCCCCCCCCCCGAAATAAAATCCTGGCTACGTGCTTGCACCTCGGCGGGGGACCCAACAACAAGCTCGAAAATACATGTCGTCTTTTCAACATATGGGTGGACCACCCCATTCCCCATTCATTACATTATGGTTGGATAATGCACTTGTATTACCTATATACGTATGAGCATGTGTGATTTGTATTTATTAGATATTTAATTCAAAATAAAGCTATTAAGATTGTCAGGGATGTGTGCTGAGCTTACAGCGCGTTATTCGGTTGTGAGCGGCTATACCTGAATTGTTTGTTCATTTCCTTTATTTATGATGGAGCTCTACAATAATGTAGGTTATCATTATAAAGTACTTTATTGGTATGTCAAGCCATTCTTAACTACTTGTCCTATGCAATTGTCCCATTTATAAATTTAATTCTATAAGATGAGGGAAACTGAGGCAGCCGAAATTCAGCCTTAGAACCATTGCCTTCACTAATAGATTAATAGGAAAGCAGGTAAGGGTTTATAGTCGCACCGTTCCTATTTTACATATGATACTGTATATGCAGTGTACTAGCTTAAGCTTATGTACACTAAGTGTAAAGACAACTTACCTTGCGACAATTATTACGTTTCCTGAAGATTTCACCCAAACTCTTCAGATCTGAAAAGAATAAAAATAAAAATTATTACCGGTAACAATTAAAAATAAGAATTGAATAGCCTGTTGTGTTTTATTGTTTTCAGAAGGTTGTCATTTAGGTCGAAACCCACTGACGTTTGAAAAGTATCTATGAGGATAACTGCACCATCTACCAATGCATGGTGTGGTGCCGTAAAGTGATCCTTCCTTCCGAACCTTGCGATGATGGGATTTGCTCAACAATAGTCCAGTTTTGGTCTGTAGGTGGATAAAATTATTTTTTTCCTGCGACTATGTTAAATTTAGCAGGTTTGTAGGTATGGTTGACATTGACAGTATAATTCACTTAAACATAGTTGAATAGTTTATTTTCGGATGCAAAATGTCAAGATTCCCATATGTCATTTCCCAAGTGGCAGGCCTACCGTAAAAATTTAAAATCTCAAAAAGTATAAATACTTGGTAGCAGCGTGTATATTTTTATGGGTTCATATTACCAGACGGACTAATAAATAAAATAAATAAATAAGGACTTTTTTTGTTCTATTACTAAGCCAACCTAGCGGAGTTAGGGCTATAAAGCCCTCTCTTACACTCAACTAGGAAGGCCCGGGACCGCCTGCTTTACATGCCCTCCAAAGCATGGCCAGAAAATGTAGGAAGTGTAGGACTCGAACCAACAACCTTTCGGGTGAAAGCCAGAGTCCATACCACTACTCTACATGTCTTGATGTGTAACTCCAAGGCTATATAGAAAAGCCACCGCCTTTTACCGACAAAAAAGGCGATGCCCCGAAATTTGCTGCTGATTCCTTGCTTGTGTTTACATTTCTTCTTGTTTTCCATTGGAAATTTTGACGCATAAAATTATGTTAAAATTTTTACGAACAAAATAACGACAAAGGGACATAGTTCAAAGACAGTTAAGTCGTAAAAAAGAGCCTAAAGACATGCCATAAAATGTTAT
The DNA here is from genome assembly GCA_963971405.1 of Psococerastis gibbosa. Classification (NCBI taxonomy): domain Eukaryota; kingdom Metazoa; phylum Arthropoda; class Insecta; order Psocodea; family Psocidae; genus Psococerastis; species Psococerastis gibbosa. Next base: position 16,316,484 of record OZ020485.1, read on the forward strand.
CTCCTTTAAAAAGTTAAAAAAAAACTTAAAGAATGCAGAGGGATAAGTTACATTACAAAACCAGACTTTCTGGTTAATTTATTGGTGCATAAACCCTGAAACCGTAACCTTAGAATGAATAAAACAGCGATGCCAGGCTATATTTTTCACTCAGAGGAAAAAATCGCAGGAAAACACACAGTGCCTTATTTCATTTTTCATGAAAACACCCACTAAATATAAACTGCATACAACTTGAGGTTGTCACATTGTTCATGCGCTCATGTTTGTTTGTTTATCAATTTTTTTTTTAATTTGGTTATCTGCCACATCTTCTCTGACCAATCAGAAAACGTCGTGAAGGCTTCCAATCCTGTCTTGGCATCAAGGTGAGCCCTAATTGGTTGTCAATTGGCTAAACCTCTTAATGATCGAAGATGAAGTGGCAGGCAGGGGCGGATCCTGCCCATTTTTGGATCAGACTAAGAACACATATCAGAGCTTATAATAAATTAACCTACATTAGATTTATTAATTTTTGAGGGGCAGCTACCCCACCTCCCGTGCAGGTGGCAGGTAGTATCAGACATAAAAAATCTAAATCTAAAATATAGGCCTACGGTATATTAAATTAGAGCGCTTTTTCAGGTGACAATTTTGAAAGTGTAATAAGGGTTTCAATTAATACACATTTTTTAAGCATTCTCAGTTTATTTTTTAGCATGGGATATATAAATCTTATGAACGCTAATATTCATGATTTTTTTTTAAAGACTATTCGCATATAAACAATTCAATGAATGTATCCGAATACCCTCTTCAGTCGCCTCTGTAGGTAATACCTGCGTTGAATTACGACAGGCCACCGATCGCATGATACCTATGTAGAGACTCGCGCAAGTACGAACAAGCTACCATTATGCCATCGAAGTCCTTAATTACAACGCTCTCAACCGCTCTTATCATAGAACAGATAATATGGCCCACATTAGCTTATATTGAGATTTTTTTCATTTTTTTCATTTTTTTTTTTTTTACAAAAGGATAATCGCATACAATCAATTTAATGAATATATCCGATTGACCTCTTCAGTCGCCTCTGTAGGTTAGTAGCCTACCCGTGTTGAGTTACGACACGTCTCCGATCGCATGTCACTAGCAACGATTAGCCACCGATGGAAGTAGGGGAAATATTGAAAATGTTCGCAATTCCCACGCCAATACAGAATAGTGACCGCCACATAAGCACACTATGTATCAAAGTGTGATCCAGCGGTTAAGACGACGCCCCGGTTAGGCGTAAATCGTAGGTTCGAATCCCACCAAGCCCAGTTTTTCTATAACCTCCAATTTCAGTTATAACGAGGAGGTTACCTCTTCAACCAATGTTAACTTAATGTCAGTGTCATATACACCATATAATACTGCAATATAATGTCCTCAATGTCAACCTACGCCGGCTACAAGCGATAATGGACAAGCTGGGCCAGCCTACTATCGATGCATTGTAACAACATTTTTTACCATTAATCCGCCCGGCGCATTTTCGTTGCCTAGATACAATCAATTTTGAACAACCAAATGAAGACTATTTTCTAGTCCAGCTTTTTGGCTTAAGCTAAGGAAGAATTTCACGGGAAATTTTCACTACAGGCTAGAGCTATAAAAGTATTTTAGACACTAGATGAAATATTTCTCTTTATTGTAATGCGGATGCATTATAATTGTGAGACCAATCAATCGTATATCAAAATGCAGAGAAGTAATTCTTCTACTGCCTTAAATATAAGACTTGAGACACTAGGCATATGAAATAATGATGCGCTTCCGAACAGCCCCAACTATTACGTGAGGGGGCTCTAACAGAAGGAATGAAGGACTGATCACTGAAGGTAGTCAGGTACGTCCGTTAATGCAAGATGCGCGGGCCGGTGACGCAGGGGGAAATTCCGAACTGTGCATGTGCAGACCTTCAACTACGATAACTTGCTCCGATAATTTAAATGGGGGTTGACCACTCCGATAACATTTTTTTAGTCTCCGATATCTTACATGGGTTTTACGATAACTTTTCGGAAGTTAATTGTGATAGACAGGCGTAACGCAACTACGATAACTTTTCGAATTTTTGACTAGAGTACAAGGACTAGAGTTCAAGGACTTTTGGTACGATAACTAAACGTCGCATCTGTTAGAATAATTTGGTTAACTTGCTTATTGCACGAAAAGTTAGAGTCCTTTTTTGAGATATTTTATTTATTTTCAACGAAAATTGATGTTTTTGAGTTGCAAAATTGGTGGATTGGCACTCAGCATAGGGGTATGGTGAAACTATTGAGTTTCCCTCTCCCCTAAAGTCATAGTATTTCATGTCATCAATAACCAAATTTTAATTCGGACTTCATTTTTAGAATACGCATATAGGTTTTTAGTAATAAAAGTGCCCTTATTTTTTGGTTACTCTAATATTTCAAGGCTTCAAAAGCCAAAAAATTCAATGAAACTCCATTTTTGGAATACTCATGTAGGTATTTAGTAGTAAAAATATACTTTTTTTTTGTAACTATAATATTTACGAAGCTGTTCAATTTTTTAACTCTCCGAGTAACATGCGATCCGCGTGAGCCCAGCATCAGCACTGTGCACTGGGTATCCAGCGGCTCCGACCATCGCATGGGCCCGATGGGTCACCCCCTACCATCATAAGCCGCATAGCCCGCATCACGCATTGCGTTTACATCCTTATTATAATAAATGCATCCTATATAGATCAGCTCATAGATTATACACAATATAACATATTACATTATTTTAAATGAAATATATCCTCCATCAAGCATGACTACCAGACAAAACACTTTATCAGGGAGAACCCATTCTAATCGAAAATATTCAAATCAATTTATTAGTTATGCAACCGTTTGACACGGGTAATCAATTGACCTGAAGAAATCCAGCAAATTTGAGTATACTTGTACAAAATGAAACCTTTTTCCCCATTTCGTTTACTTTTAAATACAATTTCATGACAACTTTTAACGAATAGTAAAAATGAGGTTTGAATTTCTCTGGACGCTAACAGATGCATCCGTCTATACCGCACATATACAAATGATGTATTTGCATTTTATTTTCCAAAGTCATAATATAATTTATTATAACCCCCCCAGGGGAATTGGTTAATTTTTCCGTACAATAGCAAAGCAAAGTAGCTTTTTATGTAATAATATATAATTTTTTACTTTCGTTGTCGTATTAAAGCAATATGATTTTAAATTTTAGCGCGAAAAACACGCGCTACGTATAACCATTGAATACATAACAGTGTTATATATTCAATGGTATAACTTTTCGGACCATATCCAGTGAATCCGATAAGTTTTCGTCTCAGCTAGGTCATCATATATCTTATCGTACATTTTTTAGACGTTGTATTATCGATGTGCCAGAGCTCCTTTAAAGTATCGTCGACCAAGCAACGATATCTTATAGGGGCATTACAAGTTCGATAAGATATCGGAGGTCACTCCGTTAACTTATGGGGGAAGAATTTTCATTCCGATAACTTATCGTGTAAATTTTATCGGAGTAACAGCTCAACGATAACGCAACGGAGATTTTGGGTTATCGGAGAAGTGGTCCGATATCTTATGTGTATAGTAATCTACGATAAGTTTTCGAAATTTCGTTATCGGACCGAAAAATGGGTGTCCGATACTTGAAAACTATAAGACCAGTTGCAACATACGGATCGGAAACCTGGAATCTCACTGTAAACGATGCCAACAAACTACGTGTACTTGAAAGAAAGATAATAAGGAGGATATATGGACCCCTTTACGAGTACGGAGAATGGCGTATAAGATACAACGCTGAAATCGACGCCGCTCTCAACGGAGAAGACATAGTAAGGTTCATTAAAGCACAACGATTAAGGTGGCTGGGACACGTTGTAAGGATGTCTGAAGAACGCATGCCACGAAAAATGTACAAAGCAAGCATGACGGGAAGACGACTGCCAGGACGGCCAAGAAACCGCTGGAAGGACGAGTTGGAGGATGACCTTCGCGAGTTGGGAGTCTCCAGATGGTGGAGCGTTGTGCAAAACCGAGAAGAATGGAGTCGAGCAGGCCAAAGCCCACCAAGGGCTGTAGAGCCGGAAGAAGAAGGAGAAGAAGAAGATACTTGAAAACAGCCCAATATTTCTCTCAGTGTTGGTACTAAATTTGTGTTGTGCCTAGTCTGCTTTATAATTTCTTGTAGTACCGTAGTCAAATAGTTGTCTTGGCTCTATGTGGATATTATATTATATAATTATATTATATTATATTATATATATTAATTATCAACCTACTATACGCATATACAAAATGATAAATGTATTGGATAGGTAAGTATCCATACAATATACACACATGTAGCCTACAATACTTTTTATGATTCTAATGAGACTAGCGCTAAGTTAATGTTCGCAAACCAAAAATGAAAAGATTGCAATAGTTTTCCATAAGCTACAAACGTAATCACGGTTTCAGTAAACATGAAAATATTGTGTTCCAGAAATGAAACAACACGTAGGCCTATTTGGGAAAGCGTATCGTTGAGCCAGCATTGAAGACATTTTTGCAAAAAACTGCAGAGCTATAAACCATTTTAAACTTTTAAAAATTAAGTTTCCAAATTATTAATTCTCCATAAGTTTTAAGTTGAAAACTGATGAAGTTGGCCAAATGGCATGGCGGCGTATAGTAGCGATATTCTCAAACGGAATGGAGATCCGCCTATCCTTAGCATACTACATTAAAACAAAGTTTTCTATCCAGTTTATTCTATAACATCCTTGTATAATGCATATTTATGAAGTCACGCACGTACGCATGGGGGGGGGGGGACTAGATACAATAGGCGAATGCTGACATTAAACTAACATAGGTTGAAGAAATAACCTCCGCGTTATGACCAAAATAGGAGCTGACTTAGAAAAAACTGGACTTAGCGGTATTCGAACCCACGATCTACGCGTAACTGGGGCGTTGTCCTAACCGCTGGACCACAAGCCCCAACCAGTTCATCTAAATCCAGCGTCCAGCGGTTAAGACAACACCCGGGTTAGGCGAAGATTGTCCAGTCTTTTCTATATATTCTAAATTCAGTAATTATAACGAGAATACCTCTTCAACCGAAGTTAATTTAATATCAGTGTAATAAGATATATGTAAACATATAATACTACAATATAAGTAATGTAGCCTATAATAGCCTATTTGTTTCCCCTAATGAAGTAAAGCAATTAGGCCTATGTTTTGATAAACATTTTATAATGATAGCACCAAATCTTTGATTTTATAATTAATTTAAAACGTAAGTTACAAAGATTTTTGTTGGTTTTTGGTACAGTGATTTTTCAACTACTGCCGGAAAGGGATAGAAATTTAACCAATTATCACAGCAATAGAAAAATTATAACACCAAAAATTAAAATTAGGGCCTGCTTTAAATACTGTATGTATAACAGGCCTATATGGTACCTCGTGTATGAAATAGTCCTCTACTATTTGGATAGACCCAATATTTATAACTTTCGTGTAAAATTGAATAAAAAGATAAATTAACAAAGTTTGGGGTGATTGAGGGGCGTTCAGCATCCTCTTCCGAGTTTTACAGTGATATTATAGGCCAGGAAGTGTGTTTTTAATTTAGTAAGGTGATGTCATCAGGTATTATAACAGATAACAACATGATAACCATTTGAAGGATCCACGAGTATGGGAAATACCACAGGACAAGAAAGGCCAATGTAGATGTAAACACGACGTGTATGTAATACATTCTGAAACAAAAATTAATCTTAATATCGGAAATTAAACTAATCAATAAGACTAGAGTTGGACTCGGGCCATTACACACTCTCGATCCAATAAAATATATGGTTCTAAGAAAAATTGTATAGGCTACTGTAACATAGTACCTGAATTCAGAGTCACAGCGTAATATTCCAAATATTATAGTCAGACCTTTCAATCTACTTTCAACTCTAGAATCATCCCACCCAACAATATATTTTGCTTTACATATACTTTTTTAACAGACAGTAAAAATGGCTCCTCCTCGCCGAAGCAAAAAAAAAACATTCCAAAAATTTCTTCGGAGTAATAAGCATTGGATCGGATATGTGTGTTATTAGCGCCATAGAAATAAAATGCATATATGAATATCGTGACTGATTCGAGTATATTTTAGAAGTACGCTTAGTCCTATTTCATACCAATTTATGAATATTACAAACACAAAGTATCAGACTCTTAATACTGTTACTATTATACTACTAAGACCTGGTCAGACGAATGATACTTATCATTCATATGACGTTTACCTTGTTACTACTAGGGTGTTATTGGAGCTCACATAGGCTAACTGCGTCAGCCTATTCAATAATAACAAGATAAGCGTCACTTAAATAATAAGTACCACTCGTCGGATCGGGTCTTAGTAGTTTTAGATAATAGTAACAGTATTAAGAGACAGAGCCTGTGGAACCAAGATGTAAAGAAGAAATATTATTAGACTTTGACCATCCCACAAAAGGAAAAATAGGTTGGACAGAGGAATTAATGCCATTAATCATGTCAGAGCTACATATGCTATTCACGTCCTTCCAACCTAACTTTCCATCTATACATTGTATAAAATTTAGTATACTATAGGTAATATGAAATATAATATATTATATATTATATTGCACAAAGTTTCTGCGCTTCCATGCCATATTAAATAGCGTTCATTGGGTATTATCTTATACCTCTTTACAGATATTTATCTTACGTGGTTCTAGAGGTTCCGTCATCCATATCTTAATGCCATTATTCTTGTCAGCTATTTATACATCCTTTTCCTTCTATAGAATGGCCCATATTATATACAACACTTCTTTTACTGCCATGTCGCATTTTTATAGCGCGCATTCACTTACCTCTTTACATGCGCTATGTCTTTCTTGCGTGGTTCAAGAGGCTCTTTCATCAGTGTCTTAATGCCCTTAATTGTATAAAATGCATATTCCATCCACCAATCAGTTTGAGATTTAGGTAAGTCGAAACAAAACAAAGATTTATCTGATTCAGGCAATTGACTTATAATGGATTCTGTCCCGACTGTAGTAAATGTGGCCTCATAGAATTGAAAAGGGTATAGTTGCGTCAATGCCAAGTATAATTTTCTGTTAATTCTTGACAATCTGGAACACATAACTGTTATAGGTTGTTAGATTATAAGGCACCCATTCCATTGACCGGCTAGGGCTATTTCCAAAACGGTGACGTGGTAGCAGACACTCAAGACTTAGGTGGCGTTTCCACCGACCTCGCATTGCAGAATTGACGGAAATGTTTATTTTCCTCTATGCCATAGTTAAAATTGATCAATGATCATACAATAAAATCACAAACAAACAAACTTAAATTAAAAAATGGCTTCATGGGATATGTTAAGTACAAACATTTTAATAGATTTCTATAAAAAGAAAAACAAACATTTCCATCAATGTCACTTGCAATCTGCAATGCGAGGTCGTTGGAGACGCTACATAAGTCTTGAGTGTCTGCTACCACGTCACCGTTTTGGAAATAGCCCTAGCCGGTCAATGGAATGGGCGCCTAACATGAATACGTGACGGGGCTTCCTACGTATACCACAGGGTCAGAACTTCTACAGGGCTAACTATGCCTTTATACATGTAATCAGATCATCAACCGGCTATAGCTATATGGTCGATACTCACATCAAAGTGAGTACAGGGGGAGTACTTATATTTCCGGACTACAGGGGAAGTAGTTACATATGGGAAGTACCGAGGGAGGAGTTATATATCCGGAGTACAGGGGGAGTAGTTACATATAAAAAGTACAGGGGGAAGACTTACATATGGGGAGTACAGGGGAAAGAGTTACATATGGGAAGTACAGGGGGATAACTTACATAATGGGAAGTACAAGAGTACTTTAAGCGAATTCGGTGGCAAGGGGCAGCGTGCTTGTGCTTGTGCGAGTATCTACGCACCTTGTGGTCGGAGACGTTTCGTAACTCGACACAAGTACCTATTAGGTGACTTAGTGAGGCGATTGAAGAGGTTAATCGGATACATTCATTAAATTGTTTGCATGCAATTTAATCTTATTATAGAAAAGAAAAAGAAAAGAAAAAAACATACGTATGGGGAGTGCAGTGGGAGTACTTACATTTGGGATTATACGTTACCATGGATTGAACGCATCGAATAGCGCGATGTTCTGGAGCAGTCATGGGCCTTGCCTTCCGGGTTAAGGAATAACCTTACTCGAGAGTCATTTTTTATTTATTTAATTGTAACCTGGGGCATATTTTTAACCATCAGTAAGTCCTACATTATTACCTAGGTTTTCCGCCGGTCATCTTCAATAAGCCATCAATGATCATTCCAGGAAGAAAATGGAGAACTATATGAGCAAACCAAAACAAGAATGGATTTGGTTCACTGTAATACATCGGGTACCAAAGAACATTCGTCAATGGTCTTGTCTGGCCAACAGATAGTCCGAGACCAGTGTATTCATAAGAGGTTATGGGAAACCGCTGGCAATTGTAAACAGCAGTAGAATTTGACCTAAAAACACAATTGTTAGGCAGATTCTACGACAGTAGTACTGCAACAGTAAAGTCAAAAGACATTGGAGCAAATGGGTAAGGGCATAAAGGCAATGGGCACCGTGAACTTCGCACCGCCTTATTTTTACATGTCCCCGTGATAATTTATTTTCCCACAATAAAGTTAAATTTTAAGACACGATATTGGAATATCAATATCAAAAATATGGGTTAGTTGTAAGAGTGGGCCGAAACGCCCAAAATTCGTCCATATGGAAAATAAATACAACTTTCTTTCTTCTATCAATTATCGATATAATGCGTCCCTGCTATCCATCATAGGGTTTAAAATTCTGGTTCATGGTTAGTACATCAAACGAAAGGCTTTAAGTTATAGGTGTTAGAGTAGCCCTAAGGCGGGGATTCCACCGACCGGCTAGGGCTAAATACAAAAACAGTGACGTGGTAGCAGACATTCAAGACTTAGGCGAGGTTTCCACCGACCTCGCATTGCAGAATGCAAATGATATTGACGGAAATGTTTGTTTTTCTTTTTAAAGAAATCTATTACAATTTTTATACTTAACATATCCCATGACGCCATTTTTTAATTTTAGTTTGTTTGTTGGTGATTTTACTGTATGATCATTGATCAATTTTAACTATGGCATAGAGGAAAACAAACATTTCCGTCAATGGCATTTGCATTCTGCAATGCGAGGTCGATGGAAACCCCGCCTAAGTCTTGAATGTCTGCTACCACGTCACCGTTTTTGTATTTAGCCCTAGCCGGTCGGTGGAATCTCCGCCTTAGGGGCTGAAGCTCACCTAATGTAACGATGTTCTTAATTTCCTGTCATTCATCAATGGTACACTAACGGTCAATTGCTCTTATAATGTGGTTGTCAAAAATTATAATCACTGTCTCAATTACGCGTCCAAAATAGATCATCAAGAAAAAACTGAATTGAGTGGGACTCGAACCTACTACCTATGCCTTACCAGGGTATCATTTAAACCACTACACTACTGATTCCACCGCACTCAGCTTAAATGAGGTTGCCTCTACAACCAAAATTCAATCATTCATAATTTATGAATTTATCGTACACAAAAGTGCTGGTGTTGGTGTCCCCGGGGGAGGTGGCGACTCTTTAAGGGTTAAGGGGTTAAGGGGTAGGTTAAAAATTATGGTATGGCAAATGAAAGGAGTTAAAAATAACTTTCAAATGATGTGCAATGCTTGTAACCTCGCAAACTAACCCATCTCTGACAGCCTTATGCCACGAAGATACGATAGTGAAATCAGTTACGTAGTCCACGTGTATATACGATGTATTGCATTTCCAACTCGCGTGCAGTACGCGTATGACTCCTTTGAATACGCCGTAAATCACCGCAACTGGACTGTTCAAATTGCACACCCAGCCAGGTCTCGGCTCCTTCCAACTCGTGGAAACTGCAAAGACAAAAAACAGATTTGCTGGTACGGTAAGTGCTCTGAATTGGCGCCAAGGTTTTCTGTAGGGAGGATCAGGTTGAACTTACGCTTCTTTCAAAAGGGAGTTTCATTGGGTAGATTGTTTATAATTTGATTTATGATTTTACCTACGCCAAGGATGTGTAGCAGCGAGGGCAGTCCGCATCGCCTGAGCTTGTAGCCACGTACCTATACTAAGAACCACTATATATGATACAAATTATGTACAAATATTGGCCAAAACCTGCTTTTGGGTGCACCCACTCCTAGAACATCTAAGTACGAGAAGACATAGAGATGTGACAGATTCGGTGCAGTGGTTAGCACACCACACCGGAAAGGGAGAGACTCGGGTTCAAATCCCGATTCCACTCATTTGTCTATGTTTTCCTTTCTCAAATTCCACTCACTTTAGAGGTTTTCTACAAAGTTAAATGTATACTCTACAGGTCTATACCACTAATGGTTGTTATTTGATAGCAACAAATAGAGACCCTAGACTTTTTGAACATTTAAAAAAATTATGCCTCAGTTAAGCGAAAACAGTGCCTGATCTGATATGATCGGAGTATAAAAAAATTAATTAGTACAAAATATATTACCAACAGTAGGTCTTGAGATGAGAACCGGATAATAATCTTCAAAATCGCGTACTAAACTCTCTGAAAGGTGTTTTGTGAAAGTGTATGTATTCGGAAACCCTTCTAAAATTTTCTTAGTCATAGAATTAATTATTTCAGCGGGCACCGTTTCAGCGGCTTCAATAGCTTTCCGCCAGTCCATCTTAGGTACGTAGATTTTTTCCTCAATATGTTGCACCTTGTTGGGTTGAAAGTTTGAAAATGCAGTAGACACGTAATGGAAAACCTGAAAATCGCAATAGAGGATTTTGATAGTAGTTTAAGATGGTCGCTATTATTTCATTTATTAAATGACAGTTTTCTTCTTTTTTAACTTAAAAATTATAAAATTCTCTTTAGTAGTTCACTAAGTATGATAATTAAGTGTCATTTAATAGTCAAATCTAACCAAAGTGCTATGGAAAACAGTCAGAGGCGTAAAGTTTTAGAATGACGCCGGGGACAAAACTAAGTAGACCTTATGACGTCATCAGGCAGGATTTAAGGAAAAATTGAAAATATAAGAGCAAAATAGTACAGGGTTTTACGCATTTTAATAGTTGTAAAGTATTGCTGTAGATTTTACAAAGCTAAAAAAGGAATAATGCTTATATTATGTTCATATTGCTGCAAAGGGGACCATGAAGTACGGGCCACGGCTTAAAATGCTCGAGGCTGGGGAGGGGGCAAGTTGGACCGTGCCCCCCCCCCCAACTTTACGCCCCTGAAAACGGTGGTCAATTTTAGTAACAAAATCTCAAGGTCTTAGTTTTAGTGTAACAACTGGAAACTTCATTCTTCCAGCTTTAGCACCTGGAACATAGGCTAATTGAATGTATAGTTGAAGCATCGATAGTAAGGCTCTTCCGAAAGTATTTCCGTCATTTTTTCTAGAAGTTGAGTCTTTTCTACTTTTTTGCCCCAGGACTTCTATCAAGACGGAAGCGACCTAGTGCAATGTATGCTATGGAGCATAGTGGTAGTGTTCGTCGGGTTAATAACGACTTAGGCCTCATATTTGGGACCATAGAGCGACCATAGTGGTAACTCCATTCAGAATATTTTACGGTCTTACGTAGTAACGCAGAAACTTTACTCAATGAACACTCAAATTTCTAACCACTCAATCACTCACCCCTTTTTGAAATGATGAAAACGTATACTCTACCTGTAAATGCTTAATTTCCTTTGAAAGCAGTAAAAGATCTCTTGTTACCCTGACATTAGTCAAAATGGCCTTATTAAGCTCATCGTCAAACTTAACTGAAGCTGCCTCATGGAACACAGACGTGACTTCATTCAGCAATATCTCCCGGTCTTCCTCAGCTAATGCAAGTCCTGCCACACTACTGTCAATCGAAATAGGTATTACTTTATCCTTTATTGACGGGTCGGATTCTTGCAGATCTAGAAAAATCTAAGAAAAAAAGAAAACAGAAAATTGAGCTAAGAAAATTAAGCTATCTATTGGCCGTGTATGTATTGTACATATAGTGATGTGTAACTCAGCGCGAAGTCGACTCACTCAAACTGACTCCGACCGATAGTCAGAGGAGTCGACTTCACAACGCTTAATTAAAGCATGCGGACAGCTCCATGATATAAATAAAATCATCTTTCTGGGGAATTTAGTAGGATTAATATTTTTTTCTTCATCGGTGCATACCAAAGAATATCTTCGGTTCAGGCCAACGATAAAATTTTAATTTTTTCTCAAGACACTTTCACACTAACTTCTTTTCCATTTTTATCAATAGCCTATATACCTGGAAATAGTTGTTATATTTTTTTATTATCCCCAATTCCTTTCTTAGATAAAATAAAGAGCTCAATTTCCATTGAGCTCTATGCCCAAGATTGTAGATTTTACATCTGAATTTCTGAATGAAAAAAACACTGTCCCGAAATAAATGAGTAAAAAAGTTAAGACAGCATAGGTAAACGGAAAACATATAATGTCTCACTTTACCTTTCCATGCACATTTGACTTAAATCTGCCGTAGCAGATACAAACAGTTGTTTCATTTAATATTGCTGTTATTTTTGCCTAAAACTAAATAAAAGAGATTGACAACGAGTATAATTGTAATAATTTAAGTCATGTAAATGTTGTTTTAATTCAATAAATTTGATTTAATTTGATTTATATACTTTACCAGAGGTTCCCAACCTTTTGGTTCCCTCGTACCTCCTGAAGAGTTTCAAAAATCGCCGCGTACCACAATGTTTAATTAACCTTTCTGAATCATATTAACATTTAATAAACTTAATTTACATAATGTACTAACTGCACCAAATGCTAGTGAGAGCCCGGGTCTTGCCTCTTTTGAAGCAGGTCTGTCTCAAATGAAGACATTTTCACCCATAAGTCTTCTTTCACCAATAGTCTGCTCCGATATTTGTTAATTTTCTTGAGATTTGCAGAGTACCACAGGTTGGGATGACGAATGAATGAATAAATGAATTAATTAATTAATGAACTCTTCTGTACTATACAATATATACTTATGCGGTAGTGTACATGAAATACGATATAACAATCTTACCAGCAAATTGAAAAAAAAAATTGCACATCCTGAAAAATATGTCCTACAATAGGTACCGAATTTGTTTGTGTAGTATCCCTCAAGACCAATGGGACATTTTACGTGTCATTAGACGATTTTCCGCCAATAGTCTAAAAACTTAAGACTTATCTCACTTTAAGTTACCTACCTAGCTCGCTTTATCCCACTTTCCCCTATTAAGTTATTCTAAATGACCTCACCCACCTTACGACAGACCTATTCGACTACCTCACTATGAAATAAACATTATTTATTGATAGCTGCCAACGGCATTACCACGTTGATTCCATTAGAGCAGAGCATGTTTCAAACTGCGGCAACATGGTAGTGTGCACAGCGTTGGCAGGGGAACCTGGTGGGACATGATAACGCACTTAGGCAGTATAAGTCGAGTCCTGCTCACCTCCGATCTAATCGTGTGACTTTACCATGTTCCCCAAGTGGTTCGGAATCCACTATAATCAGGAGGTCCACCCTGTTAGTCAACTCCCCTTTCCCCGAGGTGCCCTAGTCTGCCCTTTGGGTGCCTCAAGTTAACAAACAGACTCACTCCTCCCCCCCCCCCCCCGCCAGGCTGACAGGGTTGCTTAAAGCAGAAATGCTGAAAGCAGGCGTTAGAAACAACAACAACAACATTTATTGATAGAAAATGTACTCACATCTGTGTTTAAAAGTTCTTTTAGTCGTTCCGAAGCCCCTTGATTCTTTTTTGGCCTTATCAGAAGGTATATCCTGGGGCAACCCAACTTCAGAAGCTTGTGAAGAAGAGCCTGTCCGAGGAATCCAGTACCCCCTGTAATCAGAATAGTCTGACCCTGTACCCATTTCGACACACACGGTTCGGCCCCCATCTTCAATAGAAAATTGGCATTCCTATTGCCACAAATTTGTAGGTCACTTTCACAAAAATTAGAATATTCAATTACAGTGCAGTAGCGTAATTCATTGCTTTAATTAAGACGACTTTTAGACTTCCTCTTCACCAACGAGGCAGCATAAAATTACCATGTTATCACGACTCACATCCACTCAATATGGCCGAAGTCAGAGACCAGACGATCTCTTGTAGGCCGCCGTTTTGGAGCTTGGAAATCCTGCCACCAGTCCTAAAATTTATGTGACGTATACATACGTATAAATCGTATTCGAAGCTATTAAATAATCTGCCAGGTTAAGTGCCTAAGTCCGAACTCCAGACATTATAGAGAGGGGAAGACATGATCTGCACCGTAGCACTCAAGGCCGTAGCCAGGGGGTTCAAACCCCCCCCCCTCCCCCCGATATGAAAGACACATATAGATTCGGATTTTGGGAGGAAAAATAAAAACTGCTAATCTACTATTTAATATACATTGAAATTATGAAGAATTTATGCCCCAATACATGCTTGGTAAACGCATGGAGCACAGTGTATTTCTATTTATACCCTGAAATATTCACTTTAGCTTATTTGCAATTTTTACTCGAGATTTCAGCTTAAAATAACCTATTCAAAACCATCAACAGTCCAATTGTAATATATCGACGTCGAAAATCAGTATACCGTCAAAATCTGAAGTAACCATGAATATGGGAAATACCACAGAGCAAGCAGAGCCAATGTAGATGTAACACCACGTGTATGTAATATAACCTGAAACAAAACGACAGATCCAAACTCACAAATGCTAGGGCAGACAGATGGGGTTGGCCTTTGCAACCGCCCTCCCTCCCCTAAGATACTCTTGCACGTAGGCGGGGCTTCCAACGACCGGCTAGGGCTAAATACGAAAAGGGTGACGTGGTAGCAGACATTCAAGACTTATGCGGGGTTTCCACCGACTGCAGAATGCAAATGACATTGACGGAAATGTTTGTTTTCCTCTGTGCCATAGTTAAAATTGATCAATAATCATACAGTAAAATCACAAACAAACAAACTAAAATTAAAAAATGGCGTCATGGGATATGTTAAGTACAAACATTTTAATAGATTTCTATAAGAAGAAAAATTCTAATTTCCGTCAATGTCACTTGCATTCTGCAATGCTAGGTCGGTGGAAACCCCACCTAAGTCTTGAATGTCTGCTACCACGTCACCGTTTTTGTATTTAGCCCTAGCCGGTCAGTGGAATCGGCGTCTTATCGCTGGGAAGAGTGCGCGAATTCAGCAAATATAGTGAAAACGTAAAATATAATCAACAATAAATTACTGATCATGTACTCGTAACACGATAGCATTAAAAATAATAAAAATAATATAATGCCGATGTTTACATAAATTTATGTCGCCATTTTGAAGTTTTACCTGGGGTTGTGTGACATGAAAGATGATAAAACCCACTATATCGTGCCTCTTCTACCAAAACATTCTCTCGGGGGAGCTGCTGCGTTAGGGTGGGACTAATATTCACATCCCATACGTAGAAGGAACCGCGCACCGTGGTATCGTGCACCATGGCATACTGGAATCGGCCATACTAGAGTGACCCATGGCCATTTAATGGCGTAAAACTCTTCGCACATGTGCCTAACCTACTTTTTCCCAAGCTGGGTGGATTGATGTCACTGAGCTCACACTTTTATCATCCACTTCCAATGGGTTTCATAATATTGTAATTTGATGTCTTATTTCACCATTTTTCAAGGGATCTACCCTAGACTGTCACTTTAGTGACAGCTTATGAAATTTACAGCCCATTGTAAACTCAAGATATCAGCCTAAAATAACCTAACCAAAGCCATTAATAGTCCAATTGTACTTTGTTGACGTCGAAAACCACGGTAATTAGTAACGCCACCGTCTGAAGTAACCACGAATATGGGAAGTACCACAGAGCAAGCAGAGCCAATGTAGATGTAAACACTACGTGGATGTAATATAACCTGGAATAAAAAAGTGAGATCCAATCTCAGATGCTAGGGCAGAGAGAGGGGGTTGGCCTTTGCACCCTTCCCCCTGACTCTTACACTTATCATAGTGCGTCTCCAATCCCGCGGTCCCTAAATTAGGGTGCCCCATGGGGCTAATATTCACAGCCCATGAGCAGAAGGAGCCGTGCATCGTCGCACGTTCACCGTATACTAATAATAATAATGGGTGTATTTATCAAAAAACATTACAATTTTTACTAAAACCGGTGCCAAAAGGGCGCGTTGGGATCACCACAATCGGCCATACCAGAGTGACTCATGATAGCTATCTCATGGGGTAAAACTCTCCGCAGACATGCCTATAAACCTACTTATTCCCAAGCTGGGTGGATGAGTGTCACTGAGCTCACTCGATCAAATTTGGAACCTGCACGCAGCACTGGAAATTGGAAGCACGGAGTTTCTAGAAAATGGGGACAAAATTGTAATTGAATATGGGTAATGGGAACAATATTGCTGTTTCCTACCTACTGCGCATCTTCGGTCTATGCCTCTGGATACATCATGTACAATCAGGTGTCCAGTGGCAATTTTAACTGCATTGAATTCAGTATGTTTTCGAATTACAAGCGTATTTAGGACTTGTATGGATATCTAATAATCTAGTCATTCATTTCGACCTTACCTTTTTACATGAGCAATATCTGCTGGACTTGCTTCTGGGGGTTCGTTTAAAAGCTTTTTACTGCCAGCAATAATGTCCCGTGTGTATTGTAACGACCAATCTTCTCTGTCTTTTGGCAAAGCGAAGCAAAATAAATTTTTATCGGCTTTTGGTACATTTCTAATGACTTCTTCTGTGGAGTCTGTTGAAAATGATGGTTCGTACACTTGAAAAGGGTACAATAATGTCGATGCTAAGTACATTTTTCTGTAAATTCTTGATAATCTGGAATTGGCGCGAAGAAGTTATACGATTTGCATAATGCTAAACAATATTATTTTATAACTTACCTGTATATGAAGTACAAAATTCAAATTATTCTCCGGCCTCACACTAGTAAATCTTTGAATTGTGGTGAGTGAATTAGGCTACTTCAAATATGCAAAGACATTTTTATGGAGGAAGATAGCTGAATTGAATTAAATAAAAGTCCGAAATTAGAGAATGAAGAAAAATATGGACCGGTCAAACAACCCAAACCTTGTTAAGCAGTAGGATATAGATGATCGAGTCAAGGCTGCACTTGGCGAGCTTGTGAAGTAACACGACGCCCCAGCATGGCACAGGGTTTGAATCTCGTGATGTCCTGAATTTTTTTTACGATTCTATAATTTCGGTTTAACGAGGTCAATATAAAATAATTGAGAATTAAATAAAAGAGTTTCCTGAAAATGTTTAGTTGCCACACTTTGGGAGAAAGTGAAGGCTCAATTGAGTAAATAGGCCTACCACTACTAATTTCATTTAATTCCGACCTTAAAAACATAGCAAAAACCATACCTGAACTCATGACCAATGCACTTCAGTACAACATCAACAATGAGACCGGGTAAAAAATGTAGGAGAATGTGTCCCAGCCAAAAAATATAACAGTTTGGCACACTGATAGCAAAAGGGTGCCACAAGACGTTTTTAAGAGGTGTTTTACGTAATGAATCTGTTACATCAAGGTAGTATTCATACTCCCTCGCAGTTAGGGTAAAGGATTGGCAATTATAAACCGCTGCGAGATTTGACCTGTAAATTAAACATTTTTGAAGTGGGAGAACTTTGAAATTGTGATCCGTAACCTCCCGTCCGACAAGTGTCTTCATTCTCACATCCTTTCGGGGATCGGAGAATGAGGAAGACAAACGCTTTTTTGGCTTTCTCATTGTCCGTGGTTGTAATTCATAAGCGATTGATGAATAATAAAATGGAACTGTAAATAATTATTTTTCCTCGGCTACCCTCTACTGTCCCTCAGTCAAAACCCCAGTCAATTATAAAAACACTTTTTTTCTAATTTTGTACCAAACTCATCATCTGATTGGGCGCCAACCGCTCAGGTTTTGTTCTCTGTTCTTACGAATTTCTGAACCAACCTTCGCATGTTAGTATATACTTCTAACAACATACCTACCCATCATTGACTGCTTTAAACCATGTTGTTACAACAGTGAGATCCGTCACATAATCCACTTGGATGTAGGAAACTTTCGTGTCTCTACCCATATACAGTACACGTAAAACACCTTTACCAATGCCTAAAATCAACGCAGCTGGACTGTTTAGGTTGGCCAACCAGCCAGGATATGGTTCTTTCCAAGCCGGGTAAACTGTTGAAAAATAAAATAGTATAAGCTGCACACTCCACTAGGTTGGCATTGTAATAGAACAAAAAAGTCAGTATTTATTTATTTAAATCCTTATAGTTGAATGTGAGAGAGGGTTTCATAGCGCTAACCCCGCTAGCATGGCTTAGAAATAAAACAGAAGGTCATCATTTTTCCATCTATTGGGCGGTACATATGCATAGCTGTAAAGTCATGTAATTTAAAGTCTTAATCTCTCAAAGAACTATTTTCGCAACGCTGCTTTACTGTCACTGCTTTCTGTCTGTTTTAGACAAACACAACTATCTTCTCCAAACCACCATAAACGTAGGTACTACAGGGACAAGCTAGCACCACAGCTACAGGCTCTGCTAGTCATTCTGCGGGATAGGAGTTAAGTTGGGTGAGTAAGACTAGTAAGAGTAAGCAGGTGATCTGGCAACAGCAAAAGAGTAAGGCATCTAGGTGTCCGATTGTATAATTGTTACATATTTACCAACAGTAGGTCTTGAGATGACAACAGGATAGTAAACTTCAAAGTCTCGCACTAAACTCTCAGAGAGATGTTTTGTGAAGGTGTACGTATTCGGAAATCCCCCAAGAAGTTTCTTTTCAAAATAATTCATTATATGAGTAGGCACTGTTTCAGCAGCTTTTATAGCTTTGCGCCAGTCAATTACAGGTGCATACACTTTTTCTTCAATATGGTTCAGTACCCCCGGTTGGAAATTGGAATATGCCGTTGACACATAGTGAAAAATCTGAAAAACATTCATTGGAAAGGAATATTTAGATGGCAGCAGGGTACGATATTTGTTTATTGTTTCATCTGTGATCTTTTGTAGAATACCTAAGAATAAATAATTGAAACCGTATAGCCTACTTTGCATTCTCTAATTTTACGGACTGTTACTATGTAGACTTATACTCAAAGATCTATGGTTGATGCTGTTAGAACTTCTCGTATGTCATTTAAAAATGAGTTCAAACTTAAATGAAATGCTGATGAGTAGGTTGCAACTGCGTGTATCTATTTCGGCTATTTCTACAATGTCAATTTTTATGGGTCTCACGTCAGGAAAGCACGGCTGCAACGTCGAAACAATCAATTACCCTATATTACCAAGTGATGCAAAAGGTAGACTTTACCTGTAAGTGTTTCATTTGTCTTGAAAGTAATAAAAGATCTCTTGTTACTCGAACATTAGTCAAAATGGCCTTGTTAAGCTCATCGTCAAATTTTACTGAAGCAGCCTCATGGAACACAGTGGTAACTTCATTCAGCAATAGCTCGCGGTCTTTGTCAGCAATAGAAAGACCCGGAACACTACTGTTAAATTTCACAGGTATTACTATTCTCTTAAGAGATAACCCTTGCAACTTTTCAAATATCTGCGGAAATAGATGATTTTTTAATCATTAGAAAGAAGTTAAATAATGGACAAGGACAACAGTATTTTATTATTTGTTAGCAAAATGCGACGTTTCTAACGCTGAACGGAACTGACAATTTTGCCAGCGCTTTCACTGCAAACAATATCACTCAGTTACTGGTGTATTGATACAAATTGAATTTATACTTTATACTGTTTTCATTTATTATACTTTATATTTTGTATTGAATTCAGGAATAGTGCCGATAATAAGTTCGATTTTTTAAAACGTTCTAAGTTATTAACTAATAACTGAGAACATTGAAGAAACTCCTGAATACAGAACTTTGGTCGTATCTAACGAGATTTTGAGTAACTACCTGTACCTTCATGACGTCAGAGCAGCATACCTCAGATTCCAAAAGTTGATCCAGACGTTCCGAAGCTCCTTGATTCTTTTTCGGCCGTATTAGGAGGTATATTTTTGGACAGCCCAATCGGAGAAGTTTGCAAAGAAGAGCCTGTCCCAAAAATCCTGTTCCTCCGGTCAGTAGAACAGTCTGTTTCTGTACCCAATTAGATATACTCGGTTCGTCTATCATTTTTCCAAAAAAATCGATACAATGTTTGTGGTATATAGAAGAATGATTAACTTTTGAGCTTGGTAATTCCCCGGTCCCCTTGACATTGCATTAATGCGATTGGCGGCGAGGAAAGTAGGAATGAATTATACATTGGAATCGTTAATGCAATGACCCAGGTGGTTTTGATTTATGTTATTTTTCTATAAAACTTTTTGAGTTCGATATAGGTAGTTACTGCGGACTTTGACTAATTGTAACCCAGTTTGGCTCCTATTGAAACCTGAGGTTCTATAGTTACACCTTTTTTCGACTGGTTCTCGAACTAAGTTAAGCCGAGGTAGCTCCTATTTATTAAACAATGCCAATGCCAATGTTAAGCATAGTAAGCGGTTGGGTTTTTTTCCCGCCTTTTAGAATTTATAACTTTCCTAGACAATTGATTGGGTTAATGGTAATCAAGAATGATGTACCTATTATAGAGCCCATAATTAACTTATTGAGAATCCTCGCTCTGATTGTTGATTGATTGGATAGTGCAGGATCCTTGCGGGGGGGGGGGGGCGGTGGGGGCCCCCGAGAAAAA
This sequence comes from Psococerastis gibbosa, assembly GCA_963971405.1. Taxonomy (NCBI): domain Eukaryota; kingdom Metazoa; phylum Arthropoda; class Insecta; order Psocodea; family Psocidae; genus Psococerastis; species Psococerastis gibbosa. The sequence continues at coordinate 16,337,461 of OZ020485.1, forward strand.
TAGCTTTATACTAGATAGAATAGACTTTTGAAGGAAATGAAGAGAAATAATTATTCAAGTAAGGGAGACGCGATATTTTTCTGGCCACCACCCCCCCCCCCCCCCCGAAAACTTTTTCTGAAACCGTCCCTGGGATAGTGCATTGTTTCCGCCATAATTCATTTTTGAATTGAAGCGTGGAAATAAAAACCGGGTGAACCGCCAAAATCATTATTTTCAGTTATCAAGATTTTTTTATGCCATAATGCATGACATCATATGACACACTTTCCTTCTATTTACCAACTGCAACTACAATATGGCCACTGTTGCTTGGTACCATTTTCAGGACATTGGCCATGTCACTTTGGATAGTATTTAAGTGATAAAACTAATTTCTAATTTTTGGCGGTTTACCCTGTTTTTATTTCCACGCTTCCATTTTGCAATTATAGCCCAGTAAGTGTTCTTCTGCCTTGCCTCAGGTTGTTTCCCTCATCCAAGTACTTGGATATTGTCTTTTTAAATGGCAGTAATACATATTGATCTATTGTATCGTTGACTGCGCGTCTTCGTCTATTCTTCCTCGTTCAGGCCATGCTAGGCCTATATTTGTGGTGATCAAGCAAAGGGTTTGGCTTTGGGGGTGTGAAACGTCAGGGGGTGTGCACGATTTTCAACAAAAATAGGCCTCTTTCGGCCGCGTTATTATTTATTTAAAAAATTCAAACTACTTAAGGGCTTTTCCACATTTCTTTCCACATTTCATTCCAGCCATATAATATTATGTAATCTAAAATTTTTGAGTCGAACAACAGAAGCCTTGGACTACGAAAACGAATGGTGAAGTCCCTGGTTTGGAGCGCTGCTCTTTACCCGGATGTGAAACGTGGTGCATAAGTGAGAAACAAATAAAGAAACTCGAAGCATTTGAGATGTGGTGCTATCGTCGCATGCTACGAATACCTTGGCAAGCCCATGTTGGAAATGATGACGTTCTAACCAGAGTAAACGATACAAAAACTCTCCTTGCATCGATAAGGAAAAGAAGAGCTCACTGGATTGGCCATTTGCTTAGACACGAAAACTTAGTAAGCTGCATCATAGAGGGAACAATAGAAGGCGTAAATCGACCTGGGCACCCAAGAAACGATTACCTGAAGCAAGTTATGGAGGATGTAGGGGCCAAGACATACGTGGAGCTGAAGAGAGCGTGCCAGGATCGAGGGGAGTGGAGGCATCGAAGTCACATGTTGCTGCCAACCAGCCATCCGGCAGTAACTTGAAGAAGAAGAAGGTTATGTAAGTAAAATTTAGTAATTTAGGCGTTGTCACGTTAAACTATCGTATGTAAACAACCGACTTACAGACAACAAATATAATTAATGAAATGCTACTATATATAATCTTAGCAACAATAAGGTAAAATAATTGAATTATTTGTATAGGCCTACATGTTTATAATAATAAAAGCCGTTTGCTTAAAATTTATCTAATTAGCTTTACCTAACCAATATGTGTAAAGTTGTAAATATATTGTAGTAGATGATTTTTCGGAAAATGATGCCATAAGGAAGTTTCACGTGTGTAGCCTACACCGATACACGCAGGCTAATTTTTCCATAATTAATAGTCGTTACTGTTCAGACAAACCTCATCAGGTTCTTGAAGAGTAGGCTACTCACTGATTGTATCATGTGAAATAAATACATTAAAAAAAACTCTTCAAAATACATTGAGCATTTCTGTTATTGACTTACGTATTGCATTGTATTGTTTACCTTATAAAGTTATAAAGAAACGGGCATCTCTGGGCAGTGCACCAGCCTTGTGTGGCCAGAATTGTGTGTGGGGGGGGGGGGGGGCGGCCTTTTCAGGCAGAAAAGCCTTGCACCCTAACACGAAAATTCCACTATCATTTATAAAATAGAGACACAGCTAGGATGCAAAATATAATAGAGTACAATAGAGTAAGGCGATTAATCATTAATGCTACGGCACGTTACAATTACCCGCCAAATATTTCGACAAGTTTATTTACCTGCTTTAGTTTGTTGCTTGTTGTTTTTTAACCTTTTGCGATATTTTATTATGCGGCTTGTTGTGGGGTCACCTTTTTCGTGGAGGCCCTAGAGCTATGGTCCTCTTGGTCCCATAGCCAAACCCGGGACAGGCACCATATGTAACTATGATATGATTCACAATTGAGGAGTAGGCTATAGAGCCAAAGCTTGTAACTGCAATTTTTTTATAAATTTTGAGATAACTGCACCATGGTCTTTTTGATGCACTTATCTATTTTAGAGGCCAATCAGTATAACTGCGTAGCATGCTCAGTTCTTGAATAAAATGCATTTGAATATCAGTACATCAATGAAAAATGGTTAAAGTTTTTTTAACTTCAAGTGCGTTCATCTCAAAATGAGTTTGCCCGCAGGTGTACGCTTTGGCTTCTATATGCCACAATTCAGCATGCATACCATCAAGGCCGTAGCCAAGGGGGGGGGGGGAGTTCAATAAAATGGCTTGACACTATATAGAATAGGATTTTGAGAGGAAAAATAAAAACTACTGGGTAATATCCAATGAAATTTCTGATTTCTTTTTGATTGTTGTTTAAATTCAAAATGGTATTGACTGCTTAATTTCTAAAAGTAGGGAAATTAATACTAAACGTCAAATGGTTGAATCAGTATTAAAGTGTGAGTTGATGTTGCGATTCATGTGAATAGTAAAGGTGTTTGTGCTGTATATTTGTCCAGTTTTGACCCCTCTGGTTTCAGCAATCATGAGCGCCACTGTTAGGATCTTTGCTTCCATATTTAGTTTAATAGTTATTTTTCTGTCCCAATGCCAAATTTTGGCTCTATACAAAGCTTGTTGTTTCTTATTTCTTAAAAAAAAAAAATTCAATCGCATATCTACTAACAATATAATGAATGTATCTACTATCCAATTAACCTTTTCAGTCACTAAGTGGTAACCTAATGGGCACTTGTGTCGAGTTACGACACGTCTGCGGCCGCAACGGTGTGCGTGTAAAGACTCGCACAAGTCCATGCACGCTACCACCTTGCCATTGAAATGGATAAATATCTAGATATTTGTATTGTAGTAGTATATCCAAGTTTATATTACCCTGCGCTGGAGAGGGGAAGTTACAAAAGGTTGTCGCAGACATGTAATAAGCGTTTGCAAGCGAATAAAAATGCTAAAAAGATTTTAAGACATGGGAAGTCCCTTCTACAGTTCTCTCAGTGCCACACACAAGCACCCTTTTTTAGACTTAATTACGCCTTATTTGCAGTTTGGTGACTTCCACTGCGAGCGGCTAGTGGCCACACGCCCGGATGGCAACTAAGAAAAATAACTTATTTTCTTCACATTACACTAGAATTCTTTATATTTTACTTGATTTATATTATACTAGTATGAACATTATAATTAATTATAGAAGCCATCAATAATCCACATATAATTTGTTGACGTCGAATATTACGGTAATTAATGACGTCACCATCTGAAGTAACCACGTATACGGGAAATACCACAGAGCCAGAAAAGCCAGTGTCGATGTAAACACGACGTGTATATAAAATAGTCTGAAAAATGTAATCATAATGAACAAAATGTTGTCCTCAATTGCATAATAATGAGTCACTCTGGACAGCTAGGTTTAAAAGTAATACAAGCGTGTACTACTAGTGTAGTAGTGGCGGGACCAGAGGGGGGCCATGAAGGTATGCCGCCCAAGAGAAAAATTAGCATAGCACTATATAAAATAGGACATTCTAAACATAAACCTTAGTATAGTAAAATGAATATGGCTTCCATGTTTAAATTATAAATTTTACTGCTGTTAAAATGAGTAAAACCCCACTATTTTGCCCTTAAATTTTCAAATTTTTCCTCCGGGGGAGACCCCTGGGCCCCCCTGTTTCCAGCAATTTGAATAAGCATTTTAGCGTTCCTTTGTAAGCTTTAAAAAATCAATACTTTACTGCTGTTAAAATGCGTAAAACCCCAATATTTTGCCTTTATGTTTTCAGATTTTTCCCCCGGGGCAGACCCCCAGGCCCCCCATTGGTACATGTCTGCATCAAGCGCATGGGCTTTTCAAGTAATGCACTGTAAATTAATGTGCCTCGTTTCGCTAACACACACACTAATTGCACAATCGCTAAAAGTTAATTTGATTGTTTGGTAGGCTACACCCACTTTTCACGCACGGAATGGCCCCCTCCGAAAATCTGTCCTGGACCCGCCCTTGCAGTGTAGGCTACCTATAACCTGGTCATTGGCGTAAATCCCCAAAATTTCTGGGGGGGCTTTGATTCCCCGGAGAAAAAAAAACTGATAAATTGGCTGAAATTAGTGAGGTTTTATGAATATTCTACCCTGGAGAAAGGGGATTCCAGGGGGCTCCCCCGGAGAACAAAAATTGATGAATAGGCCCAAATTAGGGAGGTTTTACGCACTTTGCAAGCAGCACAGTTGAGATTTTACCGACGAATAAACCTACCACTAAAGGGGGGCCCGGGGGGGTCTCCCGCAAAGAAAAATTATGAAAAAATAGGTCTGAAATATTGGGGTTTTAATAATTTTAAGTAATATATTTTTGTGAAAGGACTTATATCGGATAGGTCAATATGTTGATTTTTTTTCATGATGTCTATCATGTGAAATAAGCATATCATGAATTAATTTCCCTTTCGTTATTGTGAATACTACGCCTTTCGCCTTCATAACGTCTTTGTCACCAGAAATCCTGGGGGGGGGGGCTGCGGGTGCTTCGGAGGGGGGTCCTTACCCCCCCCCCCATTCACGCCAATGTTTGCAAGCAGTACAAAATTGAGATATTACAACGGCGAATAAACCTACCATTGAGGGGGGCCCGGGGGTCTCCCCCGGAGAAAAGTTTGAAAAAAAATAGCTCTGAAGTACTGGGGTTTTAAATATTTTTAGTAATATATATATATATTGTGAAAGTGGTCAATGTGTTGATTTTTTTCATGTAAAATAAGCATACCAAGAATTAATTTCCCTTTCAGTATTGTGGATACTATGTCTTTAGCCTCAATAACGTCTTCGTCACCAAAAATCCTGGGGGGGGGGGGCTACGGGTGGACCTGGGGGGGGGGGGTAAGCTCCCCCTAGGACCCCCCTATTTACGCCAATGAGCCTGGTGTCAACAATTGTGCGTCATTACTAGCCAATCAGAGCTCTATTTACATGTCTTTTAGACTACTGATGAGTAGGCTCCCCAGATGTAATGGCGACTTAGAGGGCAATTCAGAGACGACTTCAAACTATTTACATATTGTGATATTAAATTAAATTAAATATTGAGTTTTTGTTCTATTACTAAGCTAACCTAGCGGAGTTAGGGCTGTAAAGCCCTCTCTTACACTCAACTAGGAAGACCCGGGACCGCCTGCTTTACATGCCCTCCGAAGCATGGCCAGAAAATGTAGCAAGTGTGGGACTCGAACCAACAACCTTTCGGGTGAAAGTCTGAGTCTGTACCACTATTCTACATGTCCTGATATGCGCCATGTAATGGTAAGTCTATGTCCGTATGTGTAAAAGTGTAATATATTGTTTATATTCATCATAAGTCCTTTTATATTATATTATATATATATTTCTAATAGTTCGTTTTGTGGCACCAAATTCTCAGCATTAAGACTCTACTATAGTCTATAGTGGGCCCAAGCGAACAATTGAAGAATTTTACAGGAAGGAACAAAAAGAACGCAACTTGTGTCAGCCTCCAATACATATCATAATTAATTAAAATCCTTAAAATAGTTTGCCTATAAATTACAGACAGACAGACATTTTGGTAAAACCACTTCTTGGGGTTCACGAGACCTCAAAACGAGTAAATCTCAAAATCGGAAATTTTGACATCACAAAGTTTTCCCTAGATACTCTAGGACGTATCTAACATGTAAATAGGAAATCAATTAATATATATGCAATGCCAGAGATTGAGCCTAAAGTTCCCAATTTAACAAATAATTTTAGACAGGTTTTCGTCAAAATGCCTCGGATTCGAATTTCCCGTCTGGAATATGACTAAAAATGGGCGAAATCGTTTGGGGGGGGGGGGGGCATTTTAAAGAGAGCCTAACTGTACTTCAAGAGTGGAGATATACCTTTTAGCGTGTGCCAGATCTGCAGGAGTTGGTACTATGGGTTCCTTCATCACTTTCTTACAACCATCAAACATGTCACTGGCATACGGTACCATCCAATCGTCCCTACCTCTTGGCAGTTCAAAGCAAAACAAATGTTTATCAGACTGTGGTACTTGGTCTATTATGCCCTGCGTACAAACGGTAGAAAATGAAGGTTCATACATTTGATAGGGTCGAAACAAAATCGAGGCCATATAGAGTGTTCTATAAACTCTTGCAAGTCTGAAACACAAGCAATAGTACCAGGGACATTGAAATATAAGGTGTACATATGTATTGTATAAGGTGTATATAAGTGTGACCAAAAATTAAATTGCCCATCGGGATATTCCAGTCATTCAGTGGCGACCCTCGGCGTCGATGCGAAGGAGAGCGCAGGGCCACGCAGGCTGAAGCAATGTGGCAGACCAGGCCAAGGCCATACAGCGCCAAGGAGTAAGGATCTCGGTAAGTTTCCGAGAAAATTTAGTTTTAAATTTGTTAATCGGAAATCCGAAAGTTGATTGAAAAATAAAATGGTGTGTTTTAGTAGCAACTCTGGATTTTTTAAAGCACTTATTCAAACAACAGACTCTCCTTTCCACATTAAGCCAAAACCACGTGCATGTCAATGGATTAGGATAATTTTAACGGAATGAAGTTCAACGAGGGTGGATTGCGTCCACCTTGACTACTTGACTACCGCAGCTGCGCGGTCTTCCCAATACTCTTAAGGGCAAACCGGAGTCGCCGATATTCCATTTCTGTGCAAACTTCAATTTCTCATGAAATATGGAGCGCAGAACAATGAAAAATACTGAATCGCAAGAAGAATTTTTTCACCTAATTTTGATACATGATATATAGTATGTTGCAATCATCAATACCGATCGGCTATAGTTAGTGAACTTGATACGCAAAAAGTAACGGTCACTCAGGAGTTCAAGTTGAAGGAGTTCATCAACTGTGGTGAATTGGAGTTAGTTAAGGCCACATACTATGTAACAAAATTAGGAGAAAAAAATTCTTCTTGCGATTCAGCATTTTTTCATTGTTCTGCGTTCCATATAAGTTATTTCATGAGAAATAGAAGTTTGAACAGAAAATGGAATATGGGCGACTCTGGTTGGCCCTTAATTTTTCAGTTAATTCTGGCAAATAGCCCATGTGTCAATTTTGCGAATATAAACCATATTTGCTCCAGCGGCGTATCCAGGGTTTTGGGCTATGTTTCAGAAACGAGCACACTGTCTTTGACCTAGCACATTTCACATCAAAGCACTGATTTTTAGATTGGAAAAGGATATTAAACAAACATTTTACAATTTTGGAAATTACTTTGCCGCTTCTATAATTTTTTGTATGAATAAGAGAGAGTGGCGGAAAATTCACCCCAAGCGAAATAATTTGAAAATATAAAATAGCCGCAGGGTTCACGTTTCAGAAACATAGCGGAAAACCATGGATTCGCCCCTGGAGCAAACATTTCATTTTCACTATATAATATTTTTGATCAGAATTGACTTGAAATAGCTCACATTTAAAAAAAAATAGAATTTCGGCAAAATGTAATAGTTATGGCAGACGTTGCCCTAGGAAATAAATCTGTTGAAACTAAAGAATTGACTTGGACATTTTTTTGACTCATGGCAGAACGGAGAGTCTGTCGTCTGATGAAATGTACTAAAAAATGCCAGACTTGTTACTGAAATGTTTAATATAACATAGAATAAATCAGTTGATTGTTCAAATAATTTTCGGGTTTCCGACCAAATATTGACTTTGGCCCTTAAAACAAAATTTTCGCAGAAATTTTCTGAGACAGAGTGATGAGTTACTTAAATCCTGTTCATACTCCATGCTTAGATCTACAATTTTTGTGGAACGTTGCGTCTACCCCTTCAGCTTCCTGCGTCCTCCTTCAGTTGTTCCATGATCCATTAAGCAACCCTCTTCCTTGGTTCCTTCCAATGTGCCCTCAATGATTGTGTACCAGATTATCGTGTTTTAATGAATACCCTACCCATTTTCCGTTTCGCTTTTCTTTATCAATGATTATAGTGATATGATAATTGAATGAAATCGAGATAAATAATTTCCTGTAATTACCTTGGTTTTCCTCCTGTTAACTTCAGCAGACCATCAATTATTAATGACGGCAAAAAATGTAGCATAATGTGACCAATAAAAAAAGCATAAAAGTTCATCGTCATAATTGTGAAAGGGTACCACAGCCCGTTCCGGAAAGGTCTTTTTTCTACGCCTACTTTTGAATACAGGTACGTTTTATAGTCATTTGCAGAAATACGAAAATACTGCCAGTTGAATACTGCTGCAACTGCTTTTGACCTGTAAAATAATCATTTGTATAACCTACAGTTACTCAAGTGTATTCCAGTATATTGGAATCAAAGGACGCACTTTGGTAGCATGCTTGCCTAAGTTGTCTTACTCCTTAGCCTGCATACTTTAGATGCATAGCACTAGATATCAAATTTGAAATTACTTTATATAGGGTGACCCGCGAACGCTAGATAATCCATTAGATTATCCAGTACTACAGACAAATCATTTTTTAGTCATTTTTCATGAAAATTAAGTTTTTATTGTTTTACCCCCGGAACCATACTATCAAGGGGGAAGCGATCTATTTCGTTTTTTTAAACATAATAACGACTACAATAGCTGAATTTAAAAAAAATATATTAAAAACCCCTTAAAACTCAATTTAATATTCTGAGACGAACAGACCAATACATTCTAACAGTTGGTAACAATAACAAGGCAATAACCCAGTAACAATAACAGGGCAATGTATTGGAAAGTGAATTTTCCATAATTTCTTCAAAACAGAATTTTTTGTACAGAACCAAATATTTTTTTTGGAAAACAACCTATTAAGTTTTGTTATTCTATTAAACACCTAAAACATATCTGAAGGTAGAAATCATCGATGGAAAGGTTCCGCAGAAAAATTATTTTTTAGTCATTTTTCATGAAAATTGAGTTAGTTTTATTTTTTTACCCCCAGAACAGAACTATCAAGGGGCAAGCGGCCCATTGCATTTTGTTGGCATTAATAACGACTACAATATATGTGAATTTAAAAGAATTTGTTGAAGCCGTTTTTGAGAAATAAATTTTTTAGACGTTTTTTTTTGTGTGGATTTTTTTGAGAATAAAACCCCCCCAAATTGAGTTAATCCCAAAATCAAAAATGGTCCCCAGGTATGATTTTTGTGAACCTACATGCCAAATTTCACCTAAATCGACCGAGTAGTTTTCTCGGAAATCGATGAACAGACAGACAGACAGACAGACAGATATACAGACAGACATTTAGTAAAAAACCCTTTTTTGGGTTCCTGGGACCTCATAACGTGTAAATCCGTTGAAATCTCGGAATCGAAAATTTTGACCGTCACAAAGCTTTTCGTATAGCTACTAGGTACGTATAAATTGGAAAGCAAAAATGCTAAAAACAATTATTGGTCTGGTCCGTTCCAGAATATGCTATCGTCCCATCGATCAATTCAATGCTTTGGGATAGAGAATGTCGAGGTAACCGAAATGTAATCCTGGGAAAATTATTTACTAAGGAATTAGTCATTATCTTGGTAGCCTATACCCATTCCCATTGATAAATAGGAAAGCATGTTCAAATGAACTGGGTCTGGTTCTTTATTTTGGGCTAACTCAATTTAGGGGGGTTTTACCCACCATACACTCCCAAAAAATGTCTAAACAAATTATATCTCCAAAACAGCTACGATTTCTTTAAATTTCACATATATTGTAGTCCTTATTAATGGTACGGTTAAAAACCGCGAATGGTCGCTTGCTCGTTGATAGTTTGGTTTTGGGAACAAGAAAATAAAAAATGACTAAATTTTTATGAAAAATAACAAAACAAAAAACCATTTTTCAGCAGAACTCTTCTACCGATGCTTGCTTACTTCTGGTGTATTTTAGGTGTAACATCCAAAAATCGAACAGGTTGCTTTCCCATGCAAAAATTTGGTTTTGAACAAAAATGTATGGTTCTGAAGAAATTATAAATAATACATGCCCCAATACATTAGCGTAGCATATGGGTATGGCTCATCCGCTCCTAATATCACCAATGGATGCTACTAAAACAACACGAAACTTCCAAATTATTGCAATTGTTTACTGACTTACCGATAGGATTTATACATGTCGCTCATGCACGAGAAAAGTGACACATTTCAAAAAATTGCAAAATTGAGTTATTTATACAAAAATGTCGAGGAAAATATAGCGAATTTTATGAATGTAGTGTCACATATCTATAAATAATTAGATTACTCGTGACTTCGTGGTATTTCATTTTAATAAACAAAAAATAACAAAAACATAGAGTTTTAGAAAAACTTGTTATAACAACCCGAATTAGTAAAACCCAAATAATCGTTAATAAATTAACTTTGTCTAAGAAACCCACTTGTGTTAGTATAAAACCCTGAGAGCTTTCGGCAAGAACTGCCATCTACAGAGGGAAACCCACTAGCACAGTTACACCTTATCTGCGATTTGAGACTTGCTCAACTCGAGGAGAAGATGCAAATGTGACTAGGGAGAGGAAACCTTGGTTTATATAGGACTGGGAGCGGGGGGAGGAGGGGGTGGGAGGGGGCGTGGCTGATTACCTATTCCTAACCTACTAGCTAGATCTATTAGAGGGGATGATTGTGTGAATGTTATGTCGTTTGTTAATTTTTCCCTATTGTGTAAAGCTCTTTTGATTTCAACATTTTCAAAAAAATTTAAAGTGTAACTTTTCTTTATTTTGTGTAGGGCTGTCCAATTGTGAGGATCGAATGTGTGATTTTCCGAGTTAAGGTGTTTCGCGAATGTGCTGTTGGTGTTGGTGTCTCCTCCTCCCCCCGCTCCCAGTCTTATATAAACCAAGGTTTCCTCTCCCTAGTCACATTTGCATCTTCTCCTCGAGTTGAGCAAGTCTCAAATCGCAGATAAGGTGTAACTGTGCTAGTGGGTTTCCCTCTGTAGATGGCAGTTCTTGCCGAAAGCGCTCAGGGTTTTATACTAACACTAGTGGGTTTCTTAGACAAAGTTACTTTCTTAACGATTATTTGGGTTTTATTAATTCGGATTGTTATAACACGTTTTTCTAAAACTCTAAGTTCACATATCTATTTCAGTTTGTTTCCTTAAGATTGCGTTTTGTCCCTGATCCATTGTCAAGTTTAACTACTTCGGGTTTGGCAATACTGACATAATTCGGAATGTGCTCCAGGCGTTGACTTCTCTTTCAAGTAAACTGTCACATCTCAAAAGTATTAAGTGCCCCGATAGTACTACAAGTAAAAACTAAAAAAATGGTCAGAACTAAAATTTGAATTATCTCAAAAGTCAATATTTGTCTGTGTCAGTATGTGTCACTATGTATCACTTTTCTCGTGCACGTAATCCGGCCAGTTGCATCTTGACGGCGATCGTCTATCTCGCTCACTCACTCTCTCTTGCCATGGAGTATAGCAACCGAATAACATCTTCAGAACACCTTACAGGCAGACCTACTAGCTAGCCCTCTAGCTGGCTTACTTATTATGTTATACCTTAATTATAAGCCAAAGCATTTGTAGCAACATACCCGTCCTTTACTGATTTATACCACGTTGACAAGATTGTGAGATCAGTCGCGTAATCCACATGGATGTAGGCAAGGTTTGTGTCTCCATTTGTATACATTATACGTATGATGCCTTTAAAAATCCCATATGATATGGCTATAGGACTATTGAGATTAGTCATCCAGCCAGGACTTGGTTCCTTCCAAGACGGATAAACTGTTGCAAAACAAAATGTTAGGTTAAACGTAGTTTATATGTTTCTACAAACGAATGGAACATGGTAACTGTCGTGCTCACTGGATATTCAAGACGTGGTTTTGTTAAAAAGTCATGTTCGCTGTAAAGCAAACCTGTTGCCTGGTGTTGACGTCAGAATGCTAGAAATCACCGCTAGTTATGAACCTAACAGATATAAGAATGCCGGAATCTCAGTAGGTTCAGTACCAAACACCTGCTGAAAAGCAGACAACAAATGGAGGAACGATGTTTTGCGATATAAGGATTTGAGGACTTGTGAAATTGCCACATGGCACCTACTTCTATTTATTAAGTATTTGAACATGATTCTCATCTCATCCTGGTACATAATATTGATAGGTTCCGAGATCCACACTGTTGACTATCGGTTATTTCTACCACATTGTCTGCCATTTTCAACTATTGGGATATTGGGAACTTTATCATCGGTGAGTGGCACATATTTGAACCGATTCTTTAGCTTGGATAGTCATTACCCTGAAATGGATTGATAGACCATCGCGAAGAGGAAATACTTCTATAAACAGAAAATGAAGATAACTGAAGATAATAAGAGTAAGGGTGATTACCAATAGTTGGTCTCGAGATGACAACAGGGAAGTAGTCTTCAAAGTCACGTACTAAACCCTCGGCGATATGCTTACTAAATGTATACGTGTTGGGAAATCGACCAAGAAGTTTTTTCTCTAATGAGTTCAAAATTCTGCTTGGCACTGCTTCAGCTGCTTCTATTGCTCTGCGCCAATCTATTTTAGGCTCATAAACCTTTTCCTCAACATGGTTTAATACACCCGGTTGAAAATTGGAATATGCAGTAGATACATAATGGAAAACCTGAAATATATTAATAGGCTATGTATGCACGGTATTTACTTAAAATTATTATTAATCTATGTCATCACCAGCTACAATGTACGAAAAGCAAATCCGGTGATAGATGCATTTTTTAAAATTTTAGTGGATCGAAACTGGTTGTCACTGAAAGCCAACTGAATGGCCATAGTGATCGATATGTTTGTCTAATTAAAAAATTTAGGCAACCTACCTGAAGTCGTTTCATCTCTTTTGCAAGGACCAAAAGATCTCTTGTTACTCTAACATTTGTCAGAACAGCCTTGTGAAGATCATCATCAAACTTTACTGAAGCAGCCTCATGAAACACTATGGTAACTTCATTCAGCAATATTTCACGGTCTTCATCAGCAATACCAAGTCCCGCAACACTGCCATCAAATAGTATCGGGATAACTTTAGTTTTCAGAGACGAATCTTTTAGCGTCTGAAATACCTGAAGCAAAATAGTGCAGTTTAAATCATGGTAAGACTACCTAATACCATATATTGTATCACTCTTGATGAACACAGCGTCTAAGCCAGCAATAGCAGGTCTCGCAGCATAATAATAATGCTGTATCGGAATGGCTGCTCCTCAGTGATGAATCATGTAACTGTAACTGTAACTCATGAATTCCTGAAGAAAATTCAGGAGTCCTCTTTTTGATCATCTCTAATCTGGGTACCCGTTCCGCAGTTTATAACGAAGTTATATCAACAATTCCCGTTTTAAAAGCAAGTGCTTGAGTATTTTTGAAAAGTGTTTGGCAATCTCTAACACCTTCCTATAACATCTTCATGGATATTGAGAACATTACAGCCTTAGCTCCAACTTATTCTTGGTTTCACCATTCGGCATTCTTTATAAGCAGCAATAGACTTTCCTTAGAATGGGCAGCCGCGTGGTCTGATGACAGACAGCATATGCACTCTGTAGTAACCAAATGCAACGGCAATGACGAAACCAGACATCAGAATGCAGAATGGTGCAAAATAAGAGTATATTGGAGCTAAGGCTCGGGCAGTAGTGGTGTGGTGGTATACCTGCTCCCGAAAGGCATATAGTGATATAGATTATGCAAGCCCCAACCGTGTTTCAAATATGTTTCACAAGCACTGTCAATGGATGCCCGCCTGCATGCCGGCATGGTTTTGAGACCCAGCTGCTGTGTTTCCAAATATCTCAGACCGACACGACGCACATACTGTAGGTCCAAGATTCTTTGATGTCTATTAATCCTTCCAGCTGAACTCTACAGAAGGGTAGCTACGCATTATACAATTTTCTTATCATTTTTTCGTAGTTTAAAATTACGTCTTCAATTAATTTCACAGCATAAACAAACTATATGGGTGATTATTATAGGGAACATTTATTTAAAGAATGAAATTTTTCAGAAAACAATTGTTTTTAATGTACCTACCTCCGAGTTTAAAATGTGGTCGAGACGTTCTGTAGCCCCTTGATTACGTTTCGGCCGTATCAATAGGTATATTCGGGGGCAACCCAATTTCAAAAGTTTGTACAGAAGAGCCTGTCCCAAAAACCCTGTTCCACCACTCATAAGAACAGCCTGTTCCTGTACCCATTTTGATACACTTGGTTCCGCGGACATTTCAGGAAAACAATGAACAAACTGATGGTGCACTGAAAATAACGATTTTCCGCACAGTGAGGAGGAAAATTAACAATGATTTTAAGATTTGGTCATCCGGTTACATAGACATTAGCACGCAAAGGTCATGTGCATAATTCATGGGAGACGTAGGGTACGCTATACATGCAACAAATCAAATGCGTGCCCTTTTATGCCTAGGCCCTGGCCGCCATGTTTTTGAAACCGAACTCATTCCTCCCGACAACCTCAGCACCAACTTAGAGTTCTACATGTGAGAGATGGCACATTCAAGGGCGCCAAAAATATTTGATGAATTCTGGGGCCATCTAGGACGTTTTAACACTGGCTGGTCATAGGTATCGTGCCATCAGGAGGCGCAGGAAAAACAAATGTTTTCGGTGCGCTCGAATATTTCACCTCTCCCACATACCATTCTGCACATGTAGCGGTTGCAATTCCTTGCGTTTGACCAATGCGTTGGTCGAGGTTCCTACACCGTCGATTCTTTCCCTCTTCCACATATATTATGTTGCTCTGTGCTTCTTCCACTTCCTGCCACGTTTTTGTCACCATTTTGGACTGCCATATTGGTTTATTTTCCCTTTCAAGCTTTAATAGGGTAAATTTTAACCTTCAAGCCTTTTATATAACAAATGCAATCTCTATTTAAATTCAACTTTGATTCCTCTTTCCATTTCTTTGCAGCCAACCCGTATGGGTTCTTGACAAGGTGCAGTGGGAACTAATTTATCCGGGTTCACTGTTGATTCCTCTTTCCACTTCATTGCAACCCATTCCCCGTGGGATCTCGACAAGTGCGATTGGAACTTGTTTATCAATTTTGATGCAGATTGCAGGAAAGTACCTTACTCTCGCATCTATCCTCAGCGCAGGGTAGATGAAAATGAATTATTACATAAGGTATGACAAATCGGGTGACTATGCATTCAAATGGAAATGGCAACAGAATGAAATTTCATACTTCTGCTTTCTGTTATTTCAACTTGAATATGCGGACTTGTACTGTATTTTGTAAATGTGGTCGTTTTGGTTTGTTTTGAAAACTGTGATTCACATTATAAATATATTTTATTTATTTATTATTTTTACCTAATTCGAGGCATGTTAGAGTTAGTTCCAATAGCTTTCATTACATAGTTTTGTGATTTTTTCACTTTTAAATCAATGAATCAATTCGTGTATTCCCCCCCCCCCTTAACAATATGCAATATTGCAGTAAGCGGCAAAGCCGCAAAGGCGTCATACAAATAAAAATACTATAAAAAGGGATCGAGAAGGAACAAGCAATTTACCATTGTAGATATTTATACCGTCACAGAAGTAAATAAATGCACGCGGGATTTTTTTTTCCATGGTGATAGTGACCGGTATAGTCTAAGGCGGCGATTCCACAGGCGAATTTACTTCATTTGTGATTTTTGTTTGTTTTGTTTTAAAGAGACTATTATGTAGATACTTAACTTATCTATTATAAATTAAGTTATAATATGGTAGCAGACATCATTAATAGGTCTCTACCATATTATAACTTAATTTAGATTAGATTAGTTAAGTATCTAGGCCTACATAATAGTCTCCTTAAAACTAAACAAACAAAAAATCTCAAATCACAAATGAAGTAAATTCGCCGGTGGAATTGCCGCCCAAGTACAGTATTATATGAAATTGATTCAGACCGATTCGACAACTTATGGTGAACTTTTTGGTACAAGAGGTCCCCAAATGGTGAACTGTTTGGAGTACTTTATTGGTCGAATTGTAGAATCCGCCCTTATATTAGGGTAATAAATAATAATAAGTTATGAATTTACTTTTTAATGCGCATTGGTCTGAGCCCATAACCTGTTAAGTTAATTAGCTTTGCCCCTTAATGCTCTGGAGATTAAAAACACGTCTTAATCTGAGTACCTAACGCATATCACTGCAATAACAAACTACCATTGACAGGATATGCAATAAATAAAGCATTGATGGTAAATTCAAACTAGCACAAGATATTTATAAGATATTTATTTTACACAATTTAATTAGTCCGAAAACAATTTGTTGACATCGAATACCACGTTGATTAGTGACATCATCGTCCGAAGTACCCACAAATATGGGAAATACCATAGTGTTAGAAGGATCAATGTAGATGTGAACACTACATGTATGTAATATAACCTGAAATCAAAATAAATTAATTAGTTACAGTGCCGTACAAGTCCAAAATATAACATGGTTATAGTCAGTTTCGAGATATGGAAAGGAATGCGTTTGATAATACTGACGCCACCACCGACTTTTAAAAAAGGATGCCTTCAGTAGATTTAAAAATTATTATTCTATTAATTTTGATGTTATTTTTCATTGCTGATCCAAGACATAGCCTATGCTCTTCGGGGAAAGGATCGATTTGAATATTATAGAAGAACTTATGAATCTTAATAGGCTATTCATGATGCCACACTTGCTGTAATTACTGACCATGCTTCGGTGGGCAAATGGTCCGGACTCTTCTATAGTTGAGTGCAACATAGGGTTTAATAGCTCCAACTCCATTATGGTTGGCTAAATTATAAAATAAATAACCATTGTTTATTTCAAATACGAGTCGATCTCAAATGGTATAAACAACTGATTTTGAAACAATAAGCTATTAGGCCTATTTCACCTTCTTGCGTGAGCCAAATCTGCAGGCGTCGGTACCAGAGGCTCATTCATCAATTTCTTACATCCGTCGATCATATCACTCGCATATTGGATCGCCCAATCTTCACGACTAATTGGCATTTCGAAGCAAAACAAATTTTCATCCATCTTTGGCACTTGTCTTATTATGTTCTGCGTAGAAACTGAAGAAAATGAGGGCTCATATATTTGGAAGGGATGCAAAAGTGTCATTGCCATATAGATTTTTCTATATACTCTTGAGAGCCTGAAACACGAACACTGATTAACATTATATAGTCATAAGCGTAGCTGGTAGAAACACAGTGTTTCTGGTAAGAACTAACAATGTGTGACATGGGTAATGAATTAAATGTAATTATTATTGAAATGCTCGTATAAAATTATAAAACCGGAATGTAAAGTAAATAAAAGAGCAGAAATTATCATTGACAGTCATTGCAAATCATTCTAGAACATTGTACGCCTGCAGCGCTACCTTCATATAACTAAATATGACGGGAAAATAGCCTGCATTAATAAATGTTACAAGCTCAGCTTAGAATAATGTGAACCCAACTGCATAATTATGGTCAGAAGTCTCAATAGGCCTAACCGTGGAAAGAAATCTGAGCTGAGAGACGTGGACCCAAAAAATTAAAAACTCCCACATCGCCTCCAAACTCGGTCCCGCTTAAAGATGATAGGTGAAGACGAACTGATTTACTTATAGTGGCTTCATACTCTGTAGGGGGCACATCCCTTACATGGTCATTCGGCGGTTTAATACCGAAGATAAGTCGCGTATACCAAACCTCACATATATTCGTAGGATCCCAAGAACACCCGAAACATAGGTATAATAATTTCCTGTTTAAATACTTCAAAATTAATGAATTAGATTAAATCCTTCCGAAAATCTAAGACAGTAAAATACGTAGAGAGGAAAATGCATTAATTAATTCATGTACGATAATTATTATATACAATAGTAAGAATTCGAGATAGGAATTCTGGCTTGCTAGCAATTGATTGACTAAATACTGGACATTTTTTGTAATTGGTAAATTTTGAAGTCATCTGGTAAATTATTGAACGCTAAATCAGATAAATAGGACCTACATGTGAGAATGAAGCAAATGAGATGTTTGACGTCCGTATTAATTGAGGTTTAAACTCATACACAAACGCGTCACTCTGCCATGTCAGAAAAAATAGCTTCTTTCTATCTCTGGTGTACAATTAGTGATAAATCAATGACAGAGCAGTTGCTTACTAAGTTAGTCATTTATTGCTATACAATTTATACGTAGTATACGGAAAGCTTTGTGATGGTCGAAATTTTCGATTCCGAGATTTCAACGGATTTACACGTTTTGAGGTACAAGGAACCCCAAAAAGTGGTTTTTACGAAATGTCTGTCTGTCTGTGCGTCGATTTCCGGGCAAAATACTCATTCGATTTTGATGAAATTCGGCATGTAGGTTCACAAAAATCATATCTCGGAATCATTTTTTTATTTATTTTGGGCTATCCCAATTTGGGGGGGTTTTATTTTCAAAAAACTCCAAAAAAACGTCTAAAAAAATTATTTCTCCAAAACGGCTCCAACGATTTCTTTTCAATTCACATATATTGTAGTTGTTATTAATGTTGATAAAATTCAAGGGGTCGCTTGCCCCTTGATAGTTTGCTTATGGGGTAAAAAAATGAAAATAAATAAATTTTAATGAAAATTGACTAAAAAATAATTTTTCTGCGAAACCTTTCTATCGATGATTTCTACCTTCAGGCATGTTTTAGGTGCTAAATTGAGTAACAAAACCGGACAGGTTGCTTTCCCAAAAAACTATTTGGTTTTGTGCAAAAAAAGGTTTTTGAAAAAATGATAGAAAATTAACTTCAAATGGATTGCGCACCCTGCCATTAGCCGGCCGCCATACCAAGTTGAATCCAGCGGACCAGAGCAGGTTCGAAGCTGCAGATAAATTGGCCGTGTGCACAGTGCCGGTAGGGAAACATGGTAGGACTTCTTCTGGTCACCTCCGAACTAATCGTGTGACTTCGCTGTGTTTCCCAAGTGGTTCGGAATCCACTATAATCAGGAGGTCCACTGGAGTCCTATGGGCCCACACCGTGGCCTGGGACTGTGTCAAACCATACTACTACTACCCTGCCATTATTACTGTGGTTGTTAAATGTGTTGGTCTGACCTGTCTAGAATTTACCTCACCTCCAGTGGGGTCAGGTGGACAACCCCCCCCCCCCCCCCCCGAGATATCGGAAATTTAACCATAGGAAAATTATTTTCCATGATATTACTCATTTTCTCTATCTACTCAATGGTAAATTGGAAAGCATGTTCGAATAAACTCGGACCGGTTCTTGTAGTATGGGGGAATTAAATTAAGTGAAAGGCCATCTATAATGGGCATAGGTATTCGTGCCTACCACGTTTTCGTATATACAATAGTATTTCCTACTACTAACTAACGTCACTCTTCAAAATATTGCAATGGCGTTTTCAGAACGTCAAAATTGGTTTGCGGTAAAGCGACATCCAAAGATTTGTGGTAAAGGACATGCAAATGATACGTAATTGGGAGCATCGCACCTATATTTCCTATAACCATAAACAGAATAGTCTCTCCCTAAGTTTAAAGTGCCATATTTTCATAATAAAAAAATGGAGACTAAAGGGACTACAGATCCCAGAATGAAGCCATTGACTAGTGTATAGTCAGTCCGTTCTAACGGGTTATAATATATGACACATTTTAGAGCTTACCTGGGTACTCCACCGGATAGCTTCAATAGGCCATCAATTATTAGCCCAGGTAAGAAATGAAGCATAATGTGACCTACATAAAAGGCATAGTAATGCGGCGTAGGAATGACGAAAGGGTACCACAGCCCATTTCTGTTAGGTCTTTGCTCTGCATCAACTCCATCATACATAATCTTTTTATAGTCATTTGAAGACATATGAAAATATTGGCAATTAAATACAGCGACTATGTTTGACCTGGAAGAAAATTTAGATTTATTGTCATGTGCTAGTCATTAAAATATCGTGGAAATGAATGTGTCAGTAATATATAGGGTAAAAACTTAATTAACCTTCATGCACAATTCCAATCTAAGGTAAACAGTCAACATTGACGCCATCTGGGTAAGTGCTGCCACCTATAGTTGGTCCTTAGTGGCTAGTGTAGTGGCTAGTGAGCAACTTACCTATTATAGTACACTTGTACCTAATACAATTATTTTTACTTTTACTTTAAGAATGCCTTAAAGGACTTTTTAAGGATCTAGGTCTACGTATAGTGGCCCTTGCCCCCGTGAGTTCTCTGACAGTATTAATATTGTTTCGTGTGAACTTTTGTCCATTAAAAAACTGGTACACGTCCTTGCTGTCAATCTACAACGGTTAATAGCGATAATGGAAAAGCTGAGACAATCTTACCGTCAAAAAAATGACAGTGTAAAAGGCGTTAGCATGACTACACCAAGTGCGGGATTAAACCAGTTAGAATAACCAATGGAAAGCAGCAAACTATCTTCACAACTTGAATTAGAATTGATGTTGCTGCAGTACCGCAATACACGAATTGCAACAACACATGTTTTTGCCAATGTCTCATCTACTTATCACCATTACCAAGGAATACTTCAACAATGTAATGCAATGTATAACTTTATTAGATTAAAATGGTGTAGCCTATATAAACAGTAGGCTATATTGGCCAATTACATATTAACCTAGATACAATCAGTATTGAACAATCAAATTAAGAGTACTTTCTAGTCCAGCTTCTTGGCTTTAGCTAAGATAGAATTTCACGGGAAAAATTCACTACAGGCTGGAGCTATAAAAAAAAACATTTTAGACACCAGACAAAATATTTCTCAGCATTTTGATGCGGATGCATGATAACTATGTGACCAATCAATCAAAATGCAGAGAAAAATTCTTCAACTGCCCTAAATATAAGACTTGAGACACTTTGCATATGAAATAATGTTGCGCTTCCAAACAGCCCCAACTATGATATTTGAGGGAGCTGAGGGAAGGAATGAACTGAATGAAGGTACCGACTACCGAACGTTAATGCAAGATGCGCGCGCCAGAGACGCAGGGGGAATTTCCGAACTGCGCATATGCAGACCTTCAACTACGATAACTTGCTCCGATAATTTAAATGGGGGTTGACCACTCCGATAACATTTTTTTAGTCTCCGATATCTTACATGGGTTTTACGATAACTTTTCGGAAGTTAATTGTGATAGACAGGCGTAACGCAACTACGATAACTTTTCGAATTTTTGACTAGAGTACAAGGACTAGAGTTTAAGGACTTTTGGTACGATAACTAAACGTCGCATCTGTTAGAATAATTTGGTTAACTTGCTTATTGCACGAAAAGTGAGAGTCCTTTTTTGAGATATTTTATTTATTTTCAACGAAAATTGATGATTTCGAGTTGCAAAATTGGTGGTTTGGCACTCAGCACAAGGACATGGTGCCACTATTAAGTTTACCTCTCCCCTAAAAACAATATTCCACGTCTTAGAAAAACAAAATTTTATGTCTGACTTCATTTTCAGAATACTCATATGGGTAGGTAATTAGTGATAAAAGTGAACTTACTTTTTCCTTATTCTAATATTTTAAGGTTTCAAAACTTAAAAAAAAGTGCATCTCCATTTTTGGAATATTCATATGCGTATTAAGTAGTAAAAGAGCCCTTACTTTTTTGTAACTGCAAAATTTAAGGGGCTAAAATATAAAATTTGTTAAACTCATGTCATTTTTGGAATTGTGATATGCATATTATGTAATGAAACTAGCCATGTTTTCTTTGAAACCACAATATTAACGAAACAGTTCAGTTTTTTATCGGGCCCGATGGGTCGCACCCTCCCATCATGCAAGTAGCCTATAGCCGCATAGCCCGCATCCGCATACATCGCATGCCTCGTATAATATCTGCTGCTACCCATTATTTACAATATATAACATATTATATAATCTTAAATGAAATATATATCCTCTATCCAACATGATTATATGAGACCATGCGCACCAACAGGTCAAGTTTATCATCAAGAGAGCCCATTCTAATCAAAATTTGCAAATCAATTTATTAGTTATGCAACCGTTTGACACGAGTAATCAATATGCTCAAAGAAATCCAACAAATTTGGAGCATATATATGGTGTTGTCCAAAAATAAACCTTTTTTCACATTTCGTTTACTTTTTTTAAGACAACATGATAAATTTTCCCTTACAATTACAAATGTAATATAATAAAATGTAGGCTACCTAATGTACTGTATATATTTTTACTTTCCTCTCATATTTAAATAGGCTACGTCATATTAAAGCACCATTTCAAATTTTAGCGCGAAAAGCACGCGCTACATATAACTTCCACATCCTGTTAATCCGATAAGTTATAGTCTCAGCAAAGTCATCATATATCTTACAGTACATTTTTAGACGTTGGATTATCGATGTGACAGAACTCCTTTAAAGTATCGTCAACCAAGCAACGATATCTTATAGAAGTATCACTAGTTTGATAAGATATCAGAGGTCACTACGTTAACTAATGGGGGAAGAATTTTCATTCCGATAACTTATCGCATAATTTTTATCGGAGTAACAGCTCAACGAAAACGCAACGGAGATTTTGGGTTATCGGAGAAGTGGTCCGATATTTTATGTGTAGTAATCCACGATAATTTTTCGTAATTTCGTTATCGGACCGAAAAATGGGTGTCCGACACTTGAAAACAGCCCTAAATTCCTCTCAGTGTAGGTACTTATTTCGCAGGTCCAGGAAAACATCCATTAATGGGGTGTCTAAAAATGAGCACCTTGGACGGCTTTGTTATTAGCTTCATACAGGTCGTGAATCGTGCAGAGACAAGATGGCAGATTTTTTTACTGCGGGGAGGAAAAGAGCATAATTATGTTTTAGATGGGATTGTTTTCAATAAGTTGTCCTTGTAATACTCAGCTAGGGTACCAAGGGCAAGTTCCAACTTGTACTCCACCGCCTTGAACATTTTGTCCTTTGTAACTACAGCAATACAGCCTATACGAAGTGTTTTGCAATTCAAGTGGTGAGCTGACCCCACCCTGTGAGAGGCCATTCTTTTGGGTTCTCCACCTACTCTTCAATTGATTCAGGTGACGCAGAATCGTCAATTGGCCAAGAAACGCCGAATATTCTCAGCAAATTAAAAATCTAGTGTGATGCAATGACGTTTTTTTGCAGTGGTCCATTGTGATTAATAGTGCCGTATACTGCGGATAGATCGCTAAGGCTATAATGATGATTTTTTTTTTCCTCGAAACCATTTTGTGTTGGGTGAGCTTCAGCACTTGGTCAAAACAAGATTTACCTTCACATAATCCAGTTTGCTCCGGGATCAACTTCTTATCTTTTCTGTCTAGGTGATCCCTACTCACCTAAATGGCATTGGGCATTTACAAAATAATTATAATTTTTACCATTGTTTGATTGATTAACCGAATTATTATTATTGTTGTTATTAACTAACTTTAGTTATATCACTTTAACGAACTATATCTGTATTTTTTTTTCTTTTCCTTTCTCTTTTAGTATTGTACTACTACAGGGACGGATCCAGCCCATTTTTTTTACCAAATAGATTCACCAAATTTGGGGGGGGGGGGGGCAGCTACCCCTCCCCTGTATCCGTCCTTGCTACTATATAGAAGTTCTTACTCCTTATGACGACTGTTTGTAGCCTTTTGGCTGCCACAAGCCTCCCTTGTGAGGGCTTACATGCAGTATTCCGGTAAAACTATTACTGTTATATTATTGCATCTTATTATTTTTATTAAATGCTCCCAGTGCTGGGGGTACCGGCTGGGGCGAAAAAAAATACTTGGTTAACAGTCACATTGGTGGTAGTGGGCAGGTACCTATGATAATTATTTAACTAGTAGTTTGCAGAAGCATGCCATCAAATTTATCCGATTGAGTGCAAAAAACATACCGGTCCTTCACAACTTTATGCCATGTTGACAGGATAGTGAAATCTGTTACATAATCCAGTTGGATGTAGGCCACTTTCGTGTCTCCTTTCGCATACAGTAGACGTAGAACTCCCTTAGAAATCCCATAACAAATAGCTAAAGGGCTATTCAGGTTGATTATCCAGCCGGGACTTGGTTCCTTCCAAGCCGAGTAAACTAAAAATAGAATCTGAATGATTGATTGAACTTGCAGAAGTGAATGAAATTAGCTGTAGACGCGACTAGGCGTGGTAGGGTGGTAGAGTGTACTTACCTTGTTCGGTGGCGGCGAAGAAGTTAGAATGAAGATCCGGGCCCGGAGACGCTATATTTGTAGCACACGGAACAAGACGCGAGAAGTTAGGACATTTAATTTAGGATATAGGATTTAGGATATGTAAGTATTAAATTAACTAATTATTGAGAACTTGATAATAAGCATCCGAACCGTATGATTATGAGTGCAGAACTGAGTGCCGGTACTGGCAGAATGTTCGCTTGTTGAAACATGTAAAGTTTTAACTAAGCTGTGCTATAGCCTTACTGGATTCAATAAAATTATTGCTGTAATTTTGGATATGATACACTTGTTGAAGAGATTTTTAATGCCTAGTAGCCAAGTAATCTTAGTTTTTGCGCTGCTAAGAAAATTAATGTGCGTTTTGCCTTATCTATGAGCAACTACTTCCTCATTGTATTTTAACGGCCTCAAGTCGATATCTGCCACAATGGATTGGGATGGAATCGATATTGGATCGATAGATCGCTCTGAACGATTGAATGTGGAATTCCATAAGTTGACAAGAACAAGCTTTCAAATGTCGAAAATGACGATAATGGAGTTCCTCTTACCAACTGTAGGTCTTGAAATGACGACTGGATAATAAGCTTCAAAATCGTGTACTAAGCTCTCAGCAATATGCTTAGTGAAAGTATACGTGTTTGGAAATCTATCAAGGATTTTCTTTTCCATTGAGTTTATTATGCCAGCAGGCACTGTTTCAGCTGCTTCAATTAATTTTTGCCAATCCATTTTTGGCTCGTATACCTTTTCCTCGATATGGTTTAGTACACCTGGTTGAAAATTTGAATATGCTGTAGATACATAATGGAAAACCTGAAAATGGTAACTAATCTAATTAGTAATTATGTACATATTCGTTTTTGGGTACATTTATCAAAGCAACCCACAGACAAACTAGGGTACTTTTGCATATGTAGGAACGGTTACAAATCAATTTCACATGAATTATTGATCGCTGAGCTTCAGGGTGAAAAATGCTAAATTTGATTGAATGCGACGTCACCGTCACCTCTATGCTACAATAATGGAAGAATAATGGGTTCAGTTTAATTTTCTGCGACATTTTTACTCGTATGAAGAAAGAAACAAAGACATATTTACTCGTATGAAGATAGAAATAAAATCTCTTCCTTACCGGATGGTTTTTCATCTCCTTCGTAAGAACCAAAAGATCTCTTGTTACTCTAACATTTGTCAGAGTAGCCTTGTCTAGGCCATCGTCAAACTTTACAGAAGCAGCTTCATGGAACACAGTCGTAACTTCATTCAGCAATATCTCTCGGTCATCATCAGCTATAGCAAGTCCCGGAACACTACTATCAAATACTATAGGTATGACTTTACTCTTTAGAGACGAATCTTGTAACTCCTGAAATACCTGAAGAAAACAAAATAGGGAAGTCTAAATTTGGGCGAGAGTCCTAACCGCCGAAGAAAATTTAAAAGAAACTGCTAAAATAAGTTATTGCTTAATTTTGGGGAATGAAAGTAATAATTATTTTAAAAAATTCTCGTGACCATGAAAAAAGGCCCTGCATTTATTAATCAGGGAAATTCCCTTGGAAGAGTGCTAGGGGACATCATCCTGTAACGAATCAGATGTACTTTAGAGTCACCCCAAAATGTATTCAGCATGCAGTGGGTTTTCCAAGAGGAGCGCACTGAACTCATGATCTGTTGCTGGCATTGAGGACGTGAACCTGTTTGCCAACGGTCAAAAGTTCATGTGAAACCAATAAAAATAATGACGATGGGGTCGTTGGGACTTCTTCCATGAAATGTACTTCCAATAATAATAATCTTTATCTCTAACACGAGCCCCTGAAGTTTTATTGTATGGATAACACTATATGATGCACGTAGGCCTATTAAAAAACAACCTTGGTGAAGAGAAGATCATTATACACACCAGAAGCATTCCAATATGTACGAGTACTTTTATGTACATGCATACAGAAGTAGCCTTTACATGCAACGCACACGGTGCTTGACTTGCGGTAAATGATACTTGTACATGCATTGTAATTTTAACTTCTGGAAATACTTTTACATACTATACTACTAGTATACATGTGTCATTTTAAGACACCTGTTTTTTCTAGATTAGGATTTTTTTATATTTTGTATCTTACCTCGGAGTTCAAAATGTGGTCCAGACGTTCTGCAGCTCCTTTACTCTTTCTTGGCCTAATCAGTAGGTATACTTTGGGGCAACCCAATTTCAGAAGTTTGTGCAGAAGAGCCTGACCCAGAAATCCTGTTCCTCCACTCATAAGAACAATCTGATGTTGTACCCATTTTGATACACTAGTTTCGGTGGCCATGTCAGCTGAACTAAAGTAACTTAAGGAACGAGCAATGTTCACAAAAAATTGTAATTAATGGTAATTATTGCGAATTTGCAGAGACTCTGGTATCAGAAGGTTAATAGGCCGGTTTGCCATTCAATGTGACGGTCACACATAATTTATCAAAATGTAGGGAAACATCTCTTATAAGAGGTGTGATATTTTTGTTAACTCATGCAACGATGTATGTTTCCCGTGAAATTCGTCTTTGTACAAAAAACGTGCAGCAGGGGAAGCCAGAATTACATATACAGAACGACAGCCTACCATGTTGCGTCATTTTAACACCATTATATTTTGGGCATTGAATTAAAATGGTTTGAAATACACAAGTTATTTAAATATCAAACGATTCTGATGCATAATGAGCAAGAACATCAGAACGTAATGTTGGCGAGGTAAAAAATAAATAATTAAATCTGTCGTAAAGAAGATGCCTAATTGTACTGGCACAAAACGTGGCTGTTCCAATATACGATATCGTATAAGCTTAAATTTTAGCATTTTTGTATTGCCAACTCGACGACTTCCACAAAGTATATAATATGCGTAGTATAAGGAAAACTTTGTAATGGTCGACATTTTCGATTCCGAGATTTCAACCGATTTACACGTTTTGAGGTCCCAGGAACCCAAAAAAGTGGTTTTTACGAAATGTCTGTCTGTCTGTATGTCTGTTCATCGAGTTCCGGGCAAACTACTCGGCCGATTTTAATGAAATTTTGCATGTAGGTTCATAAAAATCATGCCTCGAGATTTTTTTTTTTTTGCTAACTCAATTTGGGGCGGTTTTATTCTCAAAAAACTTCAAAAAAAAGTCTAAAAAAATTATTTCTCAAAAACAGCTAGGCTACAACGATTTCTTTTAAATTCACATATATTGTAGTCATTAATAATGTAAACAAAATGCAGGGAGTCGCTTTCCCCCTGATAGTTTGCTCCTGGGGTTAAAAAAATAAAAATAACCCCCCCCCCCCAGGGATCCGATATTTAACCATAGTAAAATTATTTACTATGAATTATTGTACTAATTTATAAATTGGAAAGCATGTTCGAGTAAACTCGGAAATGTTCTTGTTTTTACCAGAAAAAGACGAAGCATTTGGCCTTTTGCGTGTCTGATGAACTGGGCAAGGTCTATGTGGCAGTTTGATAGTCATTTTCAACCAGTTTCCACGCCACTGAAGACTCGGGAGGACTTTTATTTGGCAAGTCTTGGAGGTGATGAAGATGTAGTTGAGTAGCCTGCAAAAGGGAGACGCTGCGCATTGAAATGCAAATTCGGCACCCATTTGGAAGTTGAACTGAGGGAAAAATTTATAAAGAGTCTTCCCACCCCAATAAATAAAGGGATGTTCACTGAAAACATTATTACTCCTAGGTTTGCGAAGGCTTTAGAGATAGTACAGTATGTGGAGCTGAACAAGAGAGAGAAGAAAAACCAGCATCAAGGAAGAACCTGTGTTTTACTTCAAGGAAAGACGAAAAAATGCAAGCATTGTGGTTATACTACGCATTCGTCTGATCAAAATAAATAAATAAATAAGGACTTTTTGTTCTATTACTAAGCCAACCTAGCGGAGTTACGGCTATAAAGCTCTCTCTTACACTCAACTAGGAAGGCCCGGGACCGCCTGCTTTCCATGCCCTCCGAAGCATGGCCAGAAAATGTAGCAAGTGTAGGACTCGAACCAACAACATTTTGGGTGAAATTTGGAGTCCGTGCCACTACTCTACATGTCCTGATCACTGCTAATACAAGGGGCATTCTGGTAATTTCTGTAAAAAGGTGGGGCATTTGTCCACTGTCTGCCGTTCCTACCTGAAGGCTGAGAAGACAGCAGCAATAAAGGTCCATTATGAGTTCAATGTAAGAAAGGACCTTATAGCCCTATCTTCTATAGGTTGGCTTAGTAATAGAACAAGAAAAGTCTATTTAATGATTTATCATGGCACTTCTGGAACATTTAGATACTGACCTTTTTATGTTAACATTTTGGTAGATGGAGTA
Source organism: Psococerastis gibbosa (assembly GCA_963971405.1). Lineage (NCBI taxonomy): Eukaryota > Metazoa > Arthropoda > Insecta > Psocodea > Psocidae > Psococerastis > Psococerastis gibbosa. Next base: position 16,366,341 of record OZ020485.1, read on the forward strand.
GAGGTTAGAGCTGAACTATATACATAGCGAAAGCTACAAACATACATACAAACATAATGTCACACACGATTTTTAAAGGCAGTTTTTGCCTTTTGGGGAAACCCCTTAAGAGGATATGCTATCGAAATCGCTGTTCAGACCTCTTTGGTTCTGGAGTTTTGACCCACCAGAATTATGTTAATTGTAACGGCCACTCTTCCTCGGAAGCATGAAACATCAATATAGATTTTCCATGCGATGGAATTTTAATTTTAAGGCTCAGAATTTTATTAAAAAATTACAAAATAGCGCAATATTCAGAAGGGGTTCTGGAGAATGCAATCTTACCTTCAGTGGAACAGAGATATTTTGCATGTTAATATTAGCTAATGGTCTATATCTACATTATTAGTGTGCTATTTTCCACGATTTTGCCATAAAAACCATGATATTTAAAAATTTGTTATTTTTGTTTACAATTGGACCTGAAAATAATATTTCGCACCCCAAATCCAAAATGTATCGCAGTAGTTCCGAGATATTCCGCCGCATTTGCAGCGCTCTTGTTGCTGCCACGAATGTGAACGAGTATACTGCCACGAATGTAAATAATAAACAAATACTTTTTGTGCGTGAATTGAATCAATTATTATCTTGTTCTGTGAATTATAAGTTCGATTTTGATTAAATTACTGTTGTGAGCATCATGGCAAAACGAAAGACTAAAACGGAGTACAACAAGAAGAGTAAAATGAATTTAAAAAAAGTGTTCTGTGGCATTTCAAGCCATGAAATTACTAATCGTGCCAGGCTGTTGTGTTGTTGCTTGGTAGCAAAAGGCTGGTTTGAATTTGGTCCTAGTGTCTCGAATAAATGTCTGCTCCCGCTGTACTGCAGCTGAAGTTATACACTCGACCTTCTTCGGCTCTTCGCATACCTTCTTTTTAAAAGACTACACTGTTCCACACTCACGAATAGCTTGATTCAGTCGATTGTATACTACACCATTTGCAAAAAAATTACTTTGGGGATCAGCCAGTGGCCGAAACTTGTGCAAATTCTGTAAAATATCTTGTAGCGTGTTGATGGACGTCCGAGTGGACAAGGGAATTTAAATATGATGGAAGCTGTAACGGTTATTTTCCGTCACCGATCATTTCATTCCGACCTTAGGGGTCGAAACGCTGAATTAGATAATTCCTTTAAAATATTCCAAATTACATTTAGCGGTTAGAAATCATGGCATGGAAATCTCGTTCCAAATTCCGAATCTTTCCAAAAATATCGTTAATTCCCTCCCCAAGAGGCGATAACCCGTCAAGTTCTACCGATAAGGAAATTTAAGACAATTACTTCAAGCAGACTCCTTTAAGTTGTAAAGAAACTCCTTGGCTAAAACTAATAACAAATTTTGGCGCGAACGAAGCCAGCGCCCTCTATGCAGAAAGTTATTGTCTTTGAAGGCGGTAAATTTAGCCGAGATTATCACCCAGTTCTTGAACGGAGCAGGTCATAGCCTCCATTACACATTAAGTGATTTTCAAAATGTAACTGAGAGACCAGGACAGTGAGATATTGAAGAACCGACTGCCAATTCCTTTTTTTTGTTTTAAGTGGTACAGACGTTTCTGATGGATAGGGCGAAGAGAGGAAAGGGTAACATCTAACCGTCGCCAGAGGATTCCCCATTTTATGGGTAAGTCGAATTTTCTTTAATTGAGTGCAGGAAGAGATATTGTCCATCGCTCAGATCGGGAATGGACAAGTTACGAGCTTGTTGGGATAGGTTGGCTGACGTCAGCGCCGATTCTTAACAGAGCTGAAACCGGTCCTGATTTTGTCCAATCTTGAATTCCGACTTAGCTGAAATGTGAAGGTTTGGCAAAGGACTTATAAAATTTTCTGAATATTCTAACTTTATGAACTAGCTACCGACATCCAATTAAAAGAAACTGAACATACTTCGGATAGAATGTAACCCGGCCCTGAATGTCAACCAAATTGCTGTCTTCAAATATAGAAAGGATTCCCAAAACCGAACTCGAGATTAGACATAGGTCACGAATTTAAGGAAGAATAGCCGTGGTCCGAATGTACGGAAACTTAGTCCAGCTGTCGAAAAGTGTCAGGACTTGTCAATTGATGTCCAAACGAGACTCAGACTTGAATCCTTGGTTAATTTCGTGTCCAATTATTAGCAACTTTTATTGTTCTCTTTTAAGTTATTTTCTATTTTATTATTTACATTATCGATTCAACTTATACTTAATGATTAATTAGGCCAGCATTAGTATTCCTAGGGAATCCACACCATCAATATTATTATTAAATTAATTATAGTCAACTATAGTCTAAACGTATTACTTATAAATATTAGCCCTTATTTTAATTCTTTCTGTGGTTGAGAGATTATTCTTCCTGACCATTCTTATATTTTCATGTTGGATTCCGTACGAATATAAATCAGTGGCCGATACCCAACCTTTGATTAATTAACCTCTTGTTAAAATTACTTAATTAATTACTTGAATTATTTTTATCATACTTATAGAAATTACGAGTATATAACTTCTATTATTATTTTATTTAGCTTATTATCAGATCCTCTTAGAGCTAAACCTACAGATTAGTATTATATTATTACTTATTATTCTAAGAACACCTTCAACTATCAATCGAGTTATCATCCTTAAATAAATTCTTTGTTCTTTTCTGTTCTTTATTTTATATTATCCAGAAGTGGAATTATTCTTATTTATGATGCGTCTATATATATACTTGATTTTAATTGGAACATGTGTCTCTTAGGGAGTCACCCCAGGAGTCACCCCAGGAGTCACCCAGGAATCTTCCTATGGCTTTATGGATGGCTATGGGCGGTGGTGACCTAACCATCATGGGTCAGAACAGCGAGGAACGGGAGGGGAATCCGCGATCGTCGGCAGTGGTATCAGCTGCGATGGGCTAAAGGCTTAAACGGGCAGAGGACGATGTCCTAGGCCGAGAACGTTCTTCCTTTCACTTCAAATCTAATCCTGTATGGGTAATCCTGATTGCCGGTTTTATGTAAGTTTTATCCAGTATTATTTCTGATGTACCGTTCCAATTCTAAAAATGTTGTAAGAGAATTATCTCATCGGGAGGGTAGTGATTCGGTCCAGGAGGGGGAAAGTAGGATTGGGTCGAGAAAAGGGTTCGCCGCCCTGATTCTTAGACCCAGTGTTGCTTTCCGTCTTCTGGGCTGAAGAGCTCGTTCCTCCACAGTAGGGAACTAAATTGTAATTACCATTTAGAGAGACTGTCCGGTAGGCACCATTGCTTACCATAATTAAATTTCGTTTATAAAAGACCTTCCGGCAGGACCTCTCTAGTTTTGTTTGTCTATAGTTTCAAATTTTGTGCTGATCAGGGTGTTCTGAGAGAGAGAGGTGGAGGCCTAGGATTCAGTTTTGTAACCAGTGTACTGGTTGGAATGGTCCTCCACATCCCTCTCTCAGGCTCTCCTTAGATCGCCGTCTTATTGCTTTGTTTTGTGACATTATCTTTTAGGTGGTGGAGTTGTGACGGAAGCCGTCTAATTGTGATATCGAGAAGAATTGTATCAATATAACGCCACTGAATTAGAATGAATAACCTGTTGTTCTCTGTGGTTCTTCCTTATCTCTTAAGGTTGGGAACTCTACTTATTGTTGGATTGAAGCCCTATTACTCACGCCCTTATTTTCTGCCGTCCCTGAGCTACCGACGCACTGGCTGAGGCCACCCTTGTTAAGGCAGAGTTGGATTGAGATAGATCACGGAGTTATCCGGTTTTGTGTGTTGCCTGCTGGTATTTTCTATCTCTTCCCAAGTTTAACCTTACAAAGCAAACCCTTGGCTATTTTAAACAGAAATGTCATGCCTTCGAAGAAAATAGATTCCTCGACTCATGACTGCCACCTCTGCATCCCGGTTCCTTCTGGCATCTCTAGGTTTATTTAGGATAATACGCATAGGCATAGCTTCTGTAGAGCGTCAACCACGGAGCGGTTCGCCGGATAAAACACTGTTATACAGTAGCTGTAGTGCGGCCGAATTAAGGAGTTGAACAAAGTGACTTTAGTGGTACATGGTAGAAGGAATTACACCTTACGAAGGAGCGACATTTTGCATTTTGTTTTACTTGTGACCGTCTCATAGTTCAAATTTAAGGTAAGGCGAGAATCAATGAGTATTCCAAGATACTTGAAGGATTTGACCCATTCTATCTGATCACCACCAAGAACCAACTTTTCCAAACACTCCATAGCTCTCGAACTAATAACCATCGCCTTCGATTTTTAATATTTAACACCATCTAGTAATGAAATTCAGTTCCGCATTCATCTTCGAAGTTAATTCTACTAGGTTTTTTCCCGCCAAGTAGATCAGCATATCAGCAAAGAAATGCTTAACACATTCCAGCAAGAACAGGTCATTGATAAAGAGGACAAACAGCAATGGTCTGATTTTACTTCCTTGAACTTCACCGTAGTCTTGGGTATTAACACGCGGCCTTTTGTGGGGCACAGTGAGGCAAGCCAAAAAATATGATTCTGTATGTTAAATATTAGGCTATGACCGTGCATTTTAATTTTTGCTTTCTAATTTATACGTAGTATTAGGAATGCTTTGTGACGGTCAACATTTCAGCGGATTTAAGCGTTTTGATGTCCCAGGAACCCAAAAAGTGGGTTTTACGAAATGTCTGGCTATCTGTCGATTTCCGGGCAAACTATTCCGTCGATTTTGGTGAAATTTGGCACGTAGGTTTACAAAAATCATGCCTCAAGATGATTTTTATTTCTATTTTGGGCTAACTTTATTTGGGGGGTTTATTCTCAAAAACGTTATTAATGTTAACAAAATGCAGTGGGTCGCTTGCCCCTTGGTAGTTTGCTTCTGGGGGTAAAAAAAAAAAAATTTCAGCGGAATCTTTCTGTCGATGAATTCTACCCTCAGGTATGTTTTAGGTGTTCAAAAGAGTAACAAAGCCAAACAGGTTCCTAAAAAATATTTGCTTCTGTGCAAAAAATTATTTTTTGAAGAAATTTAGGAAAAATCACGTTCCAATACATTGCGTGCCGTGTCATTGTTACTACTGTTACAATGTAATGGTCTGTTCGTTCCAGAATATGCAATTGAGTTTTAAGGTGTTGTCAATATATTGATGTCCCCCCCCCCCCTAGGCATCCGAAATTTATCCATGAGGAAATTATTTTCTATGAAATTACACATTGTCTATCTACTAATTTACAAATTGGAAAGCATGTTTCCATTATATCAAAAATTTATTTTTGTCGCTTACACCCATGCAGGCTTTTTTTTTTTACGGCGCCTCATCCCTCCCACGGGGTCAGTGGCACGGATCTTGTTCTTCCAGGTGTTTCGGTTTTTGGAATCAATCATCCGGCGAGAGACCGAAGGTTCTGAGGTCCTCTCTCACTTTCGTTACAAGGGACATCCTCGGTCGTCCTATAGGTCTTGGGCCCTCTACCGTGCAGTCCCTTACACGTTGTAGCAGGTGTCCATCTTCTCTTCTTAACGTATGGCCCCACCACGCCAGTCTTCGTTCCCTGACTTTATCGGTGATCGGTGCTACTTGCATCTCCGGCCTGATGACCTCGTTTCTCCTTCTGCCTGTTAATTTGTAACCCAGATATTAACGCAACATGCGTATCCCAGCCACATGCAGCAATTGCTCTTTCTCCTCCGCAATGGCCAGCACTCCGCTCGGTAGGTCATACACGGTCTCACCACTTGCTTGTACGTATATGCGGAATTTGATTTGAATTTTTCGGCATTCTCCTATCCTTCAGGATCTCCGCCATATCTCGCCACTTGGCCCAACCTGAGGTTACCCGTACTTTTACATCGTCTTCACAGCCGCCATTCTCGCGTAACGTTGCTCGTAGATATTTGAATGTCTTGCCCTTCTCTAGGTTTTGGTTGTCGACTTTTATCGATCCAGGTTCCTGGCTTATGCATTCCATGTACTCTGTTTTCTTGCGATTCACTTTAAGCCCCTGGCGCTCCACCGTTTCCACCCACAGTCTGACAGCACTCTCGACATCTTCTCGCGAGTCTCCTACTAGGAGGATATCATCAGCGAAGAGAAGGCTTTCTGGCGCTTGCCCTTGCATCTGCCTGGTCACTACGTCCATTATGAGAACGAACAACAGTGGTTCAAGGTTGACCCCTGATGCAACCCATAAGTTACTGGGAAGGTGTAACCGACCCCTGCCGCACTACGCACTCGTACATATTCTTTATTAGCCTTATATAGCTTTGCGGAACTCGTCTCTCTTCCAACACATCCCAGATTAAACTTCTCGGTATTCTATCATAGGCTTTTTCCACGTCCACGAACACAAAATGAACAGGTTTTTTCTTTTCTCGATGTTTTTCTAGTAGAGTCGTTTATTCCATCTGTAGTTCCTCGACCTGGCATGAATCCTAGTTGGTTTTTGGAGATGGTCTCATTTATTGGAAGTCTGAGTCTTCTCTCAACCACCCTCTCCATCCACTTCATTGCATGGCAGTGCAGTTTTATAGGTCGGTGGTTGCCACAGTCTTGCACATCGCCCTTTCGCCCATCTGGCGTCTTTTTGTTGTAAGTTACTTTGTTGTGGCCTAATGTTCCACGCATAGTACCTACTGTCATGTTGTTTTGAATTAATTTCTCTGTAACCTATCGTACTGCCTCGTAAATTGTATTCATTCTATTTAGTTAATTTGTGTATAGTCTATTAGTGCTAGGGCTGAGCTGCAGGCTACTAGTGGGGTCACAGGTGGCAGATAGCGAATATAACGCATAAGCAGTCCCCGACCAAGCAGCGGCATAATCAGAGGTGTGGTAACAAGTCTGGTGGTGCAGGCTTGTCTAGGGAAAGCCACTAGAACCCGACGTAGACTTTGTGACGGGGCAAATAGTTGCCGCCACTAAATAAGCAACCACTACTAAGGTACTCATTTGTCATGGGGTTGGCCCCGAAGGTGAATGAACTCAATGAAGAGTCAACGGCATAAAAATGCAGAAGGCAACGAAAAACCACTGTTAGAAGGCATCTCAAAGTACTGTAACGGGTTATTTCCGTTACCGTGTCAAAATCATTCCGACCGTGGGGTCGAAATGCAGGGCTTGATACACTACAAGGAAATTAATAAAACTTACAATAATCCGATTCCTGACAAGGCCCTCCGTAGCCATATTTGTTTATAAACAATAACAAAACTTCGACACTCGAATGATTAAGGCAAATTTTTCGATAAGTAATAAACCGTAATCTGAGAAAGGACAAATTTAATAAAACACCTAGAGAAAGGCAGATTCCTAGCCCTCTGCTCGGAATATAACTACCTCTCGTACAAATAAATACAAGAACATGCAGTTCCTCGAAAACAGAAGAAATATAGAAATTTACCGTTTGCGCCAACTCACAAACTTTTACGCGCCTTTTCCTTTCATAACCGTAGCAGAAGAAAGTTTACGTGGATGATAAAATCACTTCTTGAAGCCAGAGTGAAGGACGACTTACAACGGATAAGATCAGAATTTAAATAAAAGTAAAAACCCTTGTCTAATGTAAAGTGAATAGCAATTAAATCCATCCAACCCTAACCTGGGCTAACCTATGGTGAGTTGACTTTATAATTCTCATATAATATCATAAGATATAAGACACATGTCAAGGTCATGACCTCATGCCTGTGGCACTTTAAATTGAAATAATTCTGTAATTATTAAAAAATAGTTATGTTTACCCCATACTAAAGTTATTCAGTATACCATAATCTATCATTTAACAATAAATTCGGAAGTGAAGGGACCAAAAACCTAGAAATTACCTTAGCACTATCCCAGCTGATGGTCCCATTTATGAAATATCAGAGAAATAACGAGTACAGTAAAATTGTCGATGATTAAAACATTTACTATAATAAATAGCGATAAAATAAGTTGAAATAAGATACGGAAGAGCCCGGCTGATTGAAACCGCCATTTTGAGAACAGCTGATCCCCGTATTGACAGTAAATCGAAGATGCATGAAATTGTCCAGTGGTCAAGATTCAGGAAATAAGAGATGTTCCGAATTAGTAATGTCGGCAGAAGGAAATTCATAGTAGAATGTTGATATAGTGAATTGGAGAATGGTTGTTGAATTCAGATGTTGCTTTAAGGTGTAAGGCGAGAACCGGTGTTCCAAGAGTTCCAAGGAGGCGTTCTCGACGTAAATCCCCTGATGGGTAAGTTGTTTTTTTAAAATTCTGAGTTCCAAAAAAACGTTACTCGTATCGTTGAAAAGTCAGTGCCGTAACTTGCAAAAAGCCGTTGGTCGAAGACAAGGACTGTTCGTTCAAAGCTGAAACCGGTCCTGAGTTTGTTGAATCTTGACATTCGACTCTGCCTGATAAAAGATTGATGAGGGACTTGTAAAAATCTTTGAATCCTTTCAAATTCTGAAATTAGTTGAGCGACATCAAGTCAAAAGAACTTAAGCCTGATTGAAATATACTTGCTGCTATTATAAAGGAATTTGATTAACATTCAATGAATAACTAGGAAGCCGAAGGAACCTCTGTCGACTTTGGAGATATCGGAATTAGAGCCGTGGTCCGATGGACATGAGCGAGTTAGGTCAGATCAAAAGGAAGTCGAGACGTGTCGTGTTTAGCTATAACGAGTTTCTTTAGATAATTTCTTGGTCTTTTGTATTTCCAAATTATTAACAACAATTTACTTATTATTATAAATGTATTTTATTTTAAATTAAAATTATTATCATTAGTTCAAGATACTTGGACATTTAAAACATATAGTGAATTCTAGTGGAATCCACGTTATCTTTATTAGTAATTCCAAATTCTTTAATTATGAATAGAATCTTATTTTATTTTAATTATTAAACCATATTAGTCAAATCGAAGGAATCTCGAACGGATTGCTGCATAAATTATTTTATTATTATATTGATCAGCTAGTTATTAGTTAATTAATTAATTTAACATTATGAATATCTTATATTCTTTATAATTATTAGATTATTATAGTCAGGATAAATTAAATTATCTTATCGATATTAGTATTTTCCTTATTAATTCAGGAATATATTATTTTATTAGTGTAAATTCATATTAGTATCCTCATTTATTATTCAAATTATTCAACTTCATTATTATGATTACTATTCTAATTATATTTCATCTCCAGAAGTGGAGTCATTATGGTCATATTGTTGTTGTAATGATTATTATTTATTGAAACTTGTGTTTCAAAAGGGAACTACGTGGAGGGGAACTTCTTGGAGGACGGGAAGACCGGACCGAGACCATCATCGGCCCGTAAAGGCCATACCGAGGGAAAGATGCACCAGGGCTAAAAGAATGGGTAGGACGAGGGTCCTCAGCAATTACAACTTCACTTCACTTCGTTCATCTTATTATTAGTAAGAATTCTCTGCACCTGTAAGTCTCCATTATTGTTTTGTAACTGAAAGGAAAATGTACTTTATGCTGTGTTATCTAGATTGTGCGCGGGACGACGTCGCTGATCTGGAAGTGGAGGATGGATTCGGTTGGAGAAAGGAGCGGGTCGCTCCTCTTCCTCATCCGGGGCCATGATCCCCTCCCAGGGCAGATGGTCGGTCAGTCCTCTGGATAATATTTTGTAATGTGTAGATTTCTGAGACTGGCACCATGATATTTCTCTCTTTACAAAAGTCCAGTGCTCAGAAAATTCTCCGTCTAATTGTGCGCAATGTTAACTAGGATGATCGTGGGTTCGATGACGAACGGAGGGAGTGGTCCAGATTCAATTCTGTATCCGGTCTCCGGATGGAATCGGACACACTCTCCCCGTTCCTCACCGAACCAATGTCGGATCTCCGGCGATATGCCAATTTCTATTGTTTGTTGTGGTGTTATAATGATGTTTGGCAGCGGCCAAATTTTCCGGTCGAGGAAGAAGTGACCAAATATATTTGCTGATCTTGGACAATCTGGTGTTCTCTGTGCTTCCTCCGCATCTCTCTAGGTTGAGACTCTCTCTTTTTGCGAATAATTAGCCCCATGATCCACGCCCTTTACTTTCTGCCGTCCCTGAGCTACCGACGCACCGGCTGAGGCCACCCTTGTTAAGATGAGTCGGATTTGATAGAAGGATGAGTTATCTCCAGTTTTGTGGTTACCATCTGGTAATTGGTCTATCTCTCCAGTTTCACCTTACAGTACACTCGATACTCTACATACTTGACTTCGTTTTCGAATGGAAAATAGCCAACATAATGCATTAAAATGGTCGAATATTATATTATATGATTTTTTAAACATTATTGATATGCTCTGATAATTTTTTTCAGATTTTCAATTATTCGTTTATTTATTTATTAAGTTTTTTAATTGTTATATTTACTCAAACAGCCTGGGGGGGGGGGGTTGACAAGTACCTGGGGGTCACTATGCCCCCCTAACTACGCCAATGTATAGCAATCTAGCTGAGTACGTCTATCGAAAATAGGCAACAACAAATTTTAGAAAGTTGGTTTTTATGACTTAGTCGCCACTGGTAGTATGAAACAGTGCACCCGCCACTGCTGGAGCAAAAATCAATCCTGAGATTCGAATAAAATCTTCCGAGTTCCAACTTCCTTGGGCTGGGTCTAGCAGCCTGCGGGTCGCAGGTATAAAGACCATTCAGCGAAGCAGCAGGGGGTGATGCCTCCCCTACCTTTACAGTTTACACTTTACAGTCGTGAGCCGTCGGCTCAGGGTCATCTTTGTTTTGCCAGATAGTGTCACTAGAATTAACTATTTATTAGCAGAACATTATTAATGTTTTTGTTAAATATTTTTATATTGCCTCTATTATTTTTAAATAATATACATTTAATTTAAACTAGAAACTTAAATAGTGAAGAAAAATATTTCGTTTTTTTTTTCTTCATATTTTCATCTGTGGTCTGTCCGAAATTTTTCCTACGTATTATATCCTCTTAAGCCAATATTAATTATTGTCAAAATGTATACACATGACACAGTCCATTTGGGTATTTTTTCACCTACCGTCGGCTACAAATGATAAATGAAACAATAATTACCTTTTTTAGTGCTGCCACTGCTGCCTGGTGATGGACCTTTAATGGTGTAGGTCGTAATTTAAAGAGCGGGTTTAATATAGGATTCAGTGACGTTCTTGCATTGATGTGCAGCGGTTATGGATTCGGAGACTTATGTCACCTAATTAATTAATAAATATTCTGGCGTATTTTCTAATAATCATCTTAGCACTTATAAGTATGGCAAAATGAAATTACCGTACCCTTGATGGATACAGGGACGGATCCTTGGGGGGGGGGGTCACCCCCCCGCCCCGAGAGAAATAGCTTTATACTAAATAAAATGGACTTTTGAAGGAAAATTTAAAAAAAAAAATTGCACTCAAGTAAAAGAATCGCGATATTTTTCAGGCCACCGCCCTCCCAAAAAAAAACTTTTTCTGAAACCGTCCCTGGAAGGATAATGCTACACCAAAATTTGATAAGGCCAGGCAAGTGCCAGTTCTTATGGAAAAAGAAATTGATCGCCTCCTGAAAGCTGAAGTATTGGTTCCTATTTCACATAGTACGAAGGTTACACCAGTGGGCTACCAAGTTGAATCCAGCGGACCATAGCAGGTTCAATGCTGCAGATAAATTGGTCGTGTGCACAGTGCCGGTAGGGAAACACGGTAGGACTTGTCCTGGGCACCTCCGAACTAATCGTGTGACTTCACTGTGTTTCCCAAGTGGTTCGGAATCCACTATAATCAGGAGGTCCACTGGAGTCCTATGGGCCCACACCGTGGCCTGGGACTGTGTCAAACCATACTACTACTACACCAGTGGGCCCTGATAATTTGGTTCGCCTTTGTGGTGATTATAAAGTAACACTCAACCCTTTCCAAAAGGTGAATCAGCATCCACTGCAACAGGATTGAAGACCTTTTTGATAAACTTTCTGGTTGTAAAGCCTTTTGTAAATTATATTATATATGTAAATTTTCTGCAGCTTTTGGTGTCCTTTTCGTATATAGACCTATATAATAATGCTTAATAGTTATTACTGTATACCTACTTACATTCTATACCATATCTATAAAGTGGCTTGCAACAATGGACATTAAAAAACATGGCTTATTTGTATTTAATTAATCTGACAGTAATTTGTTGAAGTCAAATAGCATGGTTATTACTGACATCACCATCTGAAGTAACCACGAATATGGAAAATACCACAGCGTTAGAAGTGTCAGCGCAGCTGTAAACACCACGTGTATGTAAAACAACCTGAAATCAAAGTTATTGTTAATATAGTGGTAATAAAATAATAGAAAATAAAAGAAAATAAAGCATGAGACGGTTTGTCTCAAAATAAATAAAGCCCTGGAAAAAATGTTCCACCTACGCCAAGCTTATATAACAATGAACTGCAATCCCTCATGACAAACGATCAGCATCCAGGGGTTGAAGTACCTATTAACTTATTAGGGTTAGCAATGTAGGTAAGCAAAATATTTTAAGTGCAAAGTGCTACTAAAAAGTATTTTTGTTGACAATGGAATAGGTTGAATTAGCCTATTACCTCATTCACTTAGGTCTATATAAATCCTATTCCGGTTTAATTCCCGTACCGGTATGCAAAATTAAATTTATTGCAGTTTATTCAGGATAATTCATACTTGTACACGAATAAGTTGTTCTTTTCCTGGAGTGCTAAAGCTTGCAGGCATTTGTTCGAATATCCAAATTTAAATTCATCGTACTCAATTTCATACGAAGCCTTAATTGAACTAGGCAACTTGAAATGGGCACCAATTTACCAGGGTTTACAATCATAGGCCTATCTGCGGGTTTTATTCTGTACAACAACCAGATTTTCTCTAGACCTATTGTAGTTCTAATTGATAAAAACCTCCAGCCCCTTTAGTTTCCTTTTTAGATCAAACCCGGTTGAGTTTAGTAGTCGTTACTACAGGCGAGTGGCTTAATGTAACCTCCTTTGTACGCCTACTTTCAGGAACTTAAGGTTTTACTTCATTGTGTTTCACTGGTTACTCCGACTTTCCTTAGCTCCGAGAGTCCCTTGATTAAGTCTTGCCTAGCAATACTCAATAACCGTTTCAAAAACTTAACAGCTCCTGTCAGACCTGGAAGTGATTGCATATTCCGATGGTTTTTTTTTGTCAGCTTCCATATCAAGTGCTCGGTAATTGTGCCATAGAAAAAATTATATCACTCGGTATTTCATTTTAATAAACAAACAAGAACTTATAGGGTTTTATTAAAACTTGTTATAGGTCCTATCGATTAGAGCTAGTAGGCCTAATACCAAAATAATCATTACAAAATTAACTTTATTCAAGAAACCTATTAGTGCTAGTACAAAGCCCTGAGTGCTTTCAGCAAGAACTGACATACTGTATATACAGAAGGAAACCCACCAGCACAGTTACACCTTTTCAGCCGTTGGAGACTTGCTCGACTCGAAGAGAAGATGCAAATGTGTTTTAATAATAAATTGTGGCCATCGAAAATATATGCAGTAGCAGTATGTACAGTGTTCAGGTTCTTCACTTTGGCAAGTTGCTGCGAGTCAGAGATTCCAACAAGAAGCACTATGTTTAGCCTACACTAGCTATGCCGATGACTTCCACCCCTTAGACTCTTGAATCACAAAATAATGTAACACATTTTTCTCCCTGCTACTTTGGGGGAGGTTACAACATGCATACCTTTTTGCATGAACCAAATCTGCAGGAGTTGGCACCAAAGGCTCATTCATCAATTTCTTGACTTCATCAAACATATCTCTCGAATATTGTAAATTCCAATCATCGCGACTATTTGGCATTTCGAAGCAAAACAAATTTTCGTCAGACTTTGGTAATCGGTTAATTATGTTCTGCGTACAAACTGTAGAAAATGAGGGCTCATACACTTGAAAGGGTCGCAACAACGTCATCGCCATATAGAGTTTTCTATATACCTTTGACAACCTGAAACACGATCTCAGATTGACAAGTAATAAACAATAGTCGATTAGTGAATTCGGCAGCAGTCACAATGAATGGAATGCCTGTGTTGCATACATATTGTGTCGTTGGCACACAATTCACCGGCCAAGATCACTCAATCCCCGATTTGTAAGAGGCAACGCAGGTACCTGGTCCAGACTGCGTGCGACCTATCGCTTGTGCTTAACTTATGGATACTCGCGCTATGTGCTTTTTGATTGTAGTATGTAGCTCTGGCTTGCTAACTTGCTGTTTGCTTGTTTGCTTGGGGGGAGGCATGCTATGGTCGGACCTTGTCGTGGTGCGTGGGCTTAAGCTGGATTCTGGTGATCTATCAACAGGACCTGGCGAACTAAGAAAAAGCACAACTCTTTCCCTCCCCTATCCCATCCTCACCACCTCCTTACTTACCTTCCCAACCCCCACCTTGCTTCCCCATAGTTTGAGACATCTATAAAATGTCTCCGCCCATGACTCTCCCCGCATGGGTGACACGGAGACCATGTCTGAAGGCTGTGCTGGTAGGTTGAGGGTCTTTACCCAACACGCCACTTTGCCTATCGGAGGATATGGTGAACCGCGAACGGAGCTGGCAACTCCTGTTCAGGGGAAACACCTCTATTCTTCGGAATGAGGAGATAGCAGGTTCCAGACGTGCGAATAGGTCTACTGAAAGTGGAAAACTCTAGATTTTGGAACGATCTAGAGTCAGACTGCTGGATGGACGATTGAAGCGTACGTCAGGGGCTACGGAGAGCCAGGTCGCGGGAGGACGAAGTAGTCTGGCCTGATGTGCCTCACCCGTAATGAGAACGCTGCCTGGAACCCTAGAAGGGGCAAAAACCCTCTAATTTTACATGGATACCTTAAATTCTGATGAAATGGAGCATGATAGTATGGTGACTGCGGAAGCTCAAGCAATTGAGCAGGCTGTCAGTGGACCTACTATCATAGCGGAAGCGTCCCCAGGTACTTCCGGTAAAGAGACCGGAAAGCAGACTGAGGGAACAGCCCTTGTAGTATTGCAAGGAAAATCTGTTGTTGGCACAACGGAAAAACTAAAACGACTTAGCCTGAACGCAAAACCAAAGCGAGACAGCAAGTGGTTTAAAGAAAGGAAAGAGAGGACGAAACAGAGGAAGATCCTAGAGGGAACGTGGACTGAAACGAAGCCCGGTAGGATTCCTCTGAGCCTCCCAAACCCTCCACAGACGGTCAGGTCGGTGGTAACAGAGACTGTAGCTGATACGACAAAACGGCGCAGGTCAGAGTTTAGTACTCCGTCGACTTCCGAAAGACCAGCAGTGAAGAGAGTTAGAGAGGAGGGTCAGCCTAGGCTGTTACCTCTCAACTACTCCGAGGCTACCTCGGTTATAAAGATGGCTGTTTATCCAGACAGTTATCCTAAGTCGGGGTTTACTGAAAAGGACTTCACGGCGCTGCAGGCTATGCTCCTGTCCAAGGTGATGCCAATGGCTTCAGGCGAGCTCCCTCTATTTAGAGACTGCAGGCTTGAGTCAGGCTTGGCTGTGTTCACATGCGTGAACTATGAGACAAAGGCTTGGCTCGAGGGAGCAGTTCTCGAAGGGAGGGAATGGGGGGGGGGGGTCATAGTCTGGAGTGCGGTGAAGCCAGAAAGGTACTCAACCTTACCAAGGTCTTGCTAAGACTGCCGGCTGTTCATAGCAGCAGCAGTGTTGGTGTGATCTTGAAAAATCTTGGTTTATACAACAAGATAAATACAGAGGACTGGAGGATCTTGAACTGTAGCAAAAATGAAAAAGGGGTGACCATAGTTGCTACAGTTACCGAAAGAGACCTTGCAGTTCTCAAAGAAAAACAGTTGAAACTGTACTTGGGCTTTGGACGGTATCAAGTTAAGGTACTGGGAAAGCGAACGGCTGACTTGAAGGGAGATGGGGCTGAAATTTCTTCAGATAAGTCTCCAACATAAGAGGTTGGCAGTAGTATAGAAAGGGGGTTTCTGGCGCTTACCCCACCCCCCGTCGAGCTACCCCATCTACCCCACCCCCCGTCATGCTACCCCTCGTGGGTGGTCTGAGTTTCTGGCGCTTATCCCCCCCGTCGAGACCCGTGGGTGGTCTTTCTATGGCACCATGATCGTTTTTTTTTTTTATAATTACTAATTTGTGAGATAGAGTTATATATATATTTTTTTATTTATTTATTTTTTTTTTTTTATGGTGTAATTAAAACATTTCTTTCTTCTTCTTCTTTCTTCTTCGTGGGTGGTCTTTCTATGGCACTATGATTGTTTTTTTTTTATTTTTATAATTACTAATTTGTGAGATACAGAGTTTTTTTTTTTTTTTTTTTTTTTTTTTTTTTTTTTTTTTTTACCATTATTTTGAAATGTTACTTCCGTTTTGAGGCCCATCGTATTAGCCCTTGCGGTTTAATCTTGAATATTTGCAGTTGGTATAAGCGCAGACAAATTACTTTCTCTGTGATAACAAACAATCAAACTGCGACACCAAAATCTCGCGAATTTCTCGGTTTTAGTTAATTTCTAGAACTATTTAAATATCAGGTGTTTAACTTCTTAAGAACTAACTTCAAACAATATTTTCTAGTTTCTGCATGAATTTTTTTTTTTTTTTTTTTTTTTTTTTTTTTTTTTTTTTTGGTGTTAATTGAATTAAAACATTTCTTTCTTCTTCTTCTTTCTTCTTCGTGGGTGGTCTTTGTACCCCGCCGTGCTTATCCCGTTGTCTATCTATCTCTGTACCAGGTGGGTGGTCTATGACGCACCCCCCCCCCCCTCCCCGTAGTACAGCGTACATCTAGAATGTTCCAAATGTGTCGTTACAAAAGGCATCGCCTTGGGTTGAGGAGCTTAGTTGAAGCCAAACCTTCATTCAAGACTCAAGTAATACCACTTTATAAGTAAAATTGTATAATCTTACAACATGACATCTCTATTCAATAAAGTTAATGCCATCAACCAAGTAGCCGGGCCTACCATATCAATGCGAAAACTAGTGATTGGAGTTAAATACCTAATATTGAAAATAGTGCAAATCGAAAAAACAGAATATGGACCAGCTGTAAAAGTCATATTGCGAGGATTGGAAAAAGAAGTCGTGGAATGTTTTGTGCCTCAACAATATCTGCCAGCCTTTCAACAAAGTGAAGTTACTCCAGGAGCTGAGATGTATCTTATCGTTTCAAGCCATCGGGGAAAAAATAGTGTCAACCTACAGATCATAGAATGAATATTTCATGATGTATTATTATTGTAAACTACAGAAATAATGTAAATATATGAATAATTTCTATATATATTTTGTTCTTGTTTTATTAATTTCATAACTAGTTTTAAGCTTACAGTTAGATGATGATGAGTATTAAAAACTAATGTTTGAAAGAAACAAGCTATTGCTTCAGTCATAATCGAGTACTTGAACGGTGAAGGGTTATCATAATCATAGACTATGAAATGATGTAAATCAAATAATTAAACGAGTACATTAGCTAATTTTAATAAATCTATCCGAAGCATAGGTTTATGGGAAGTATTGATTTGGTAAATAGTTAACCGTGTGCAGGTTCAAACCTGTTGTGAATCACCAGGTGCATATAACTCTGTACAGCCGTCTAATGGTTCAGACAAACAACACATTAATAAATCTACCCCTCGCGGACAGTCCATTGTAAGCTAATGTGATTTTTGTTTTCGTAAATCTATCCAACACTTATATTGAAGGGAAGTATTGATTTGGTAAACAGAGTGCAGGTTCAAACCTGTTGTGAATCACCAGGTGCATATAACTCTGTACAGCCGTCTAATGGTTCAAACAAACAAGCCATTAATAAATCTACCCCTCGCTGACAGTCCATTGTAAGCTAAAGTGATTTTTGTTTTCGTAAATCTATCCAACACTTAGGTTGAAGGGAAGTATTGATTTGGTAAACAAATAACAGGGTGCAGGTTCAAACCTGTTGTGAATCACCAGGTGCATCCAACACTTAGGTTGAAGGGAAGTATTGATTTGGTAAACAGAGTGCAGGTTCAAACCTGTTGTGAATCACCAGGTGCATATAACTCTGTACAGCCGTCTTATGGCTCAAACAAACAAGCCATTGATAAGTCTACCCCTCGCTGACAGTCCATTGTAAGCTAAAGTGATTTTTGTTTTTGCATTAGTTGCAATCGATCGTTAGAAAATGAATGGTGTCTTAACAACATATTATCCGCTTCGTGATGGACAATCTATCCCTGTACCCTTACCATCTATCCTTAGTGGGTGGTCGTCGCTACAAAAGGCATCGCCTTGGGTTGAGGAGCTTAGTTGAAACCGAACCTTCATTCGCGTAGTACCACTTCATTGTAGTGAATTTGTGTAATCGTACAGCATGGAATCGAAGAAAAGGAAACTGAACGCGAGGGAATATGTGTGTAGAATATGTGCTGTGAGTTTCACACTAAATTGTCATTTGAAAAGGCATGCTATAAACAAACATGGAGTTAGTATTATACCGTGCAAAAAATGTAAAGCTACATTCACATGCAGAGAGGACCTATCTCATCATATATTGCAGCGGCATACATCAGCTAATCGCGGGAAGGAAACTGAACAAATCACCCCAAAACTGACATCTGCTGGGAATGGAGAGGACTGCAAGGCATGCGGGGGCAAAATCAACAACTCCAGTCCACTTACAGTTCTGTGTAAAGAATGTTCATCTATCTTTTCGTGTAAGTATGAGAATCCTGTATCTGTTAAAACCCTTGAGTGTAAATATATTTGTGAATTCTGTTCGGTCCCTTTTGCTCGGAAGTATAGTTTGAAAGTCCACATATTAAGCATACATATTATTAATTGTTTGAATTGCAAGAAATTGTTTATGAGGGAAGATTTTACTAATCATAAGAATAATTGCACAATTATGAGCGGGGGAGCACTATCCAACGAGGAGAACTTTTTATGCAAAACATCTATAGCTCTAGATGGTGTAGTAAAACAATACAATTATAAAAACATAACCATACATGATCCCGTTGTATATTTAAATAATATGGAAGGTGAGGTTGATTCTATTACAACTGAAAACATTAAACTTTTTAATGCAATTAAATGGTATGTAGCCTTACACATTAAATTTGAACGCGGACCCGACAATAATAAAAACTATACTGAAGCATGGTTTCATGCTAAAAACGAACAACTTTTCCTCACTGATGACTCCACAATAAAATATCAACAAATGATTGAACAAATTTTAGTAAAAATAGATAAATTTCAAGCAATGGGAAGCGGGTGGGTGTTGAAATCTTTAAAACATTTTGTTATTTTTATTGCTGAATATAATCCATGCAGTGGTAGTAGTTACATCCCTTTACCCAAAAAAATCTATAACACTAAAGCAGTAATCAATATTAAAAATGACGATCTCAAATGTTTTATATGGTCAATTTTAGCATACTTACATCCAGTAAGTCGGGATGCTCAGCGGGTTTATAATTATAAAAAGTATGAAAAAGAGTTAGATATGAAAGGTATAACTTACCCAGTATCTTTGCAAGTCATTTCAAAATTTGAAAAAAATAATAATATTGGAGTAAATGTGTTTGGTTATGATCACAGACTGTACCCATTATATTTATCACAAAGTCACCATTATAATAAGCAGGTGGATCTGCTTTACATAACGGAAGACGAAAATTCACATTATTGTCTTATTAAAAATTTCAACAAACTTAATTTCTCAATCACTAAACATAAGGAACAAAAGTTTTATTGTCGTTGGTGCATACACGCCTTTAGTAGTGCTGAACGCTTACATGAACATAAGCCACTCTGCTCAAGACATGATCCTCAAAAAACCACATTTCCAATTCAGGAGAAAAGCACTATGAAATTTGATAAGGCACAATATATGATCCCTGTAGCATATAGAATATATGCCGATTTCGAGAGCATTCTCAGTCCCGTTGAAGGGACTATTTGTAACACTGAAAAATTATCTGCACATATACCATCAGGGTTTTGTTATGTTGTTGTAGATATCAATGGGAATAAGTTTAAAGAACCGGTAGTTTACAGGGGAGCTAATGCTGTTGATGTGTTTTTGAAATCGTTATTAAATGTTAAGGATGAAATTTTAAACATTTATAAAAATATTAAAGCAGTAATTATGACTGACGAGGATAGAGAAAATTTTAAAAACTCTGTCATTTGTAATGTTTGTCAAAAACCACTAGGAAATGATCGTGTAATAGACCACTGTCATATAACGGGGAAATATAGACAAGCATTACATAATGTTTGTAATATGAGCAATTTTCGAACTCCAAAACATATCCCCGTTTTTATGCATAACTTAAAACGTTATGATGGTCATCTTATCATGGAAGGGGTTGGGAAACTAAAAAATATGAAAATTACTTGTATAGCTAAAACTATGGAGGAATATATAGCCTTTAGTATTGGAGAGTTACGCTTTTTAGACACTTATCAATTTATGGCCTCCTCTTTAGATTCATTAGTCAAAAATCTTGTTGATGCGGATAAAAATAAATTTAAAATTATGAAAACATGTTTTGTGGGTGAAAAATTAGACTTGATGTTGAGGAAGGGTGTCTTCCCCTATGAATATATAACGCACGAATCAAAATTTAATGAGGAACACTTACCTCCAATTGATGCATTTTTTAGTCAATTAACTCAAGAGGGGATTTCACAAGAAAAATATGAACATGCTCAAAAGGTGTGGAATGCTTTTAGTATAAAGAATTTAGGAGAATACCAAGACTTGTATGTATTAACAGACACCCTTCTCCTTTGCGATGTTTTTGAAGCCTTTAGAGCCTTATGTTTTGAAAACGATAACCTCGAAATTTGTCACATGTACACAGCACCAGGGCTAGCTCTTCAGAGCTGTCTGAAAATGACAGGAGTAGAACTTGAGCTATTGAGCGAACCTGATATGTATTTGTTTTGTGAGGCTGGGATTCGCGGGGGTATAAGTATGATTTCAAAAAGATTTGCGGAAAGCAACAATAAATACTTAAAAAAATTTGACTCAAATAAGCCATCCAAATTTATAGTATATTGGGATTGCACTAACTTATACGGACATGCGATGCGTCAATTTTTACCTATTAGTGGGTTTCGCTGGATGGAGGAGGAAGAAATCAAAAACTTTAATGTAATGCTCGCACCTGATGAGGGCGATGATGGGTTCATATTACAGGTGGACATGGAATATCCACAAAAATTACATGATTTACATAATGAATACCCACTAGCAGCTGAACATTGTGTTGTAACATCAGACATGATTTCCCCCTATTGTAAGGAATTTCTCGCTGAAAATGATATATCTTTAACATCCAACTTCTCAAAGCTTATTCCCAACTTAAACGATAAACACAACTATATAATACATTATCGAAATTTGAAGCAATGTTTAGAATTGGGATTAAAATTAAAATGTATACATAAAATTTTAGCTTTTAAGCAAAGCGCTTGGATGCGACCCTTTATCGATTTTAACACAGAAAAACGGAAATTAGCTTGTAATGATTTCGAGAAGGATTTTTATAAATTGAAAATTAATAGTATGTATGGGAAGACAATGGAGAATGTTAGAAATCACGCAAAATTAGAGTTAGTTAACACTGCCAAACGAGCTCGTAAACTTATCTCATCCCCTGCATTTAAAGATTTTAAGATTTTTTCAAACGATTTAATAGCAGTCCGGTCAAAAAAAACTAATATTTTGCTAAACAAGCCAATATTTATTGGCCTAACCGTTCTCGAACTATCCAAGGTAGTTATGTATGAATTTCATTATAACTTTGTAAAACAAATGTATGGTGATAAAGCTGCACTGATTTTAACAGATACAGATTCGCTCGTTTATGAGGTTGAGAGTGATGATTTGTACACTGATTTAAAACCATATCCCCATTTATTTGATAACTCAGTATATCCTCCGAACCATCTCTTATACAATATTGAAAATAAAAAGAAAGTGGGAACGTTCAAAGATGAAAATGCTCAATCTCACATTTTACAATGTGTTGCTTTACGCCCAAAATTGTATTCCCTTTTAGAGGAGGGAAAGGAGAAGAAAGTGGGCAAAGGTATAGTTCGTTCAACCCTTAAACATCATATTAACCATCAAGACTATTACAATACCTTATTTAAGCCTTGCATAGCAAAAGACTCACGTAAACCAATGTTCCGTATTCAAAGTAGAGATCATAAGCTTTTTACAATTAAACAGCAAAAAGTCACTCTTAGTCCTTATGATGATAAACGGTATGTGTGTCGTAATGGAATTGATAGTTTAGCTCATGGTCATTATCGCATTATAGATATGTCTTAGGTTTAAAAGTTTGTTTTAAGTGATTGTATGTAAAGACATTGATTTCTTTTAAAATATGTGTATTATAAAATTTGTATATCATAAAATGGTTTACATTCGTTTAGCTCATGGTCATTATTGTATTATAGATAAGTCTTAGGCTTAAAAGCTTGTTTTAAGTGATTGTATGAAAAGACATTGATTTCTTTTAAAATATGTGTATTATAAAATTTATATATCATAAAATGGTTTACATTCATTTACAATAGTTGATGTACAATACCAGTTAAAGGTACATATTCATATAAGCAGTCGCTGATGAGTAGACAGTCCCTTTATTTGCCATGCAGACAACCCTTTATATATTGGAGTGCATAAGGTCGGTGGCCATTTCAGTCCCCCTCGCATTAAGATTATGACACATCGCTATTAATTCAGGTACGCCGATATAATAAGTGCACTCAGCATCTTAAAAGAAATGTATTAATCCCACAATAGGTGTTCAATATACCCACCAGCCGTGTTTATAAAAATGAATTTTCAATAATCCCAACTAAGTCTCAGTTTCTCACAATAGGTGTGCAATATACCAGGCAGTCGTGTTTTCTATGTTAGATTTAGTTACATTGGGCTAGGACAGGTTAAGTTATAATATTAGGCTAGGTTAAATTTTTATATCAAGTTAGGATAGGTTACATTGGATTAGGATAGGCCAGATTTGGTTACATTGGGTTAGGTTAGCTGTTTACCTAGATTAAATTCATCATTTTTTTTTTAACAAAAATATTTTTATATCAAATAAATATGATGTTAAGTTAGGTTACATTGAATTAGGATAGGTTAGATTAGGTTACATTGGATTAGGATAGGCCAGATTACGTTACATTGGGTTAGGTTAGCTGTTTACCTAGATTAAATTCATCATTTTTTTAACAAAAATATTTTTATATCAAATAAATATGATGTTAAGTTAGGTTACATTGAATTAGGATAGGTTAGATTAGGTTACATTGGGTGCAATATACCAGGCAGTTGTGTTTTCTATGTTAGATTTAGTTACATTGGGCTAGGACAGGTTAAGTTTTAATATTAGTCTAGGTTAAATTTTTATATCAAGTTAGGGTAGGTTACATTGGATTAGGATAGGCCAGATTAGGTTACATTGGGTTAGGTTAGCTGTTTACCTAGATTAAATTCATCATTTCTTTTTTTAAAAAAAATATTTTTTATATCAAATAAATATAATGTTAAGTTAGGTTACATTGAATTAGGATAGGTTAGATTAGGTTACATTGGATTAGGATAGGCCAGATTAGGTTACATTGGGTTAGGTTAGCTGTTTACCTAGATTAAATTCATCATTTTTTTAACAAAAATATTTTTATATCAAATAAATATGATGTTAAGTTAGGTTACATTGAATTAGGATAGGTTAGATTAGGTTACATTGGATTAGGATAGGCCAGATTAGGTTACATTGGGTTAGGTTAGCTGTTTACCTAGATTACATTCATCATTTTTTTAACAAAAATATTTTTATATCAAATAAATATGACGTTAAGTTAGGTTACATTGAATTAGGATAGGTTACATTAGGTTACATTGGGTTAGGATAGGTTAAGTTAGCCGCTAACTTAACCTATCCTAAAAAAAAAAAAAAAAAAAAAAAAAAAAAAAAAAAAAACTCTGTATCTCACAAATTAGTAATTATAAAAATAAAAAAAAAACAATCATAGTGCCATAGAAAGACCACCCACGGGTCTCGACGGGGGGGGGGATAAGCGCTAGAACCTCAGACCACCCACGAGGGGTAGCATGACGGGGGGTGGGGTAGATGGGGTAGCTCGACGGGGGGTGGGGTAAGCGCCAGAAACTCAGACCACCCACGAGGGGTAGCATGACGGGGGGTGGGGTAGATGGGGTAGCTCGACGGGGGGTGGGGTAAGCGCCAGAAACCCCCTTTCTATACTACTGTTGGCCGTTGCGAATCTTATGAGGAAGCTACAAGCCAGTCACTACGATGTGGTTCTTATACAAGAACCATGGGTAGTGAGAGGCAGGGTAGCAGGCCTTAATACTAATGGAGGAAAGCTAATATACAGCACAAACTGTACGGTAGCAGAGCCTCCAAGAGCTTGTTTAATAATAAACAAAAACTTGAAATTTTTACTGTTGCAAGAATACTGTACCAGAGATCTTGTAGCAATTAAGGTCAAGGCTTCGGATAGGGAAGTAACAATAGCTTCTGCCTATTTTCCGCACAACTCTGATGGCTTACCCCCTACGGAAGAAGCAAAGAGGCTAATCATCGCAACCAGAAGCAGAGGAGAACAGCTAATTCTTGGATGCGATGCCAATTCACATCACACAGTCTGGGGAAGTACAGACTGTAACAAGAGAGGTGAGTCATTACTTGAATTTATTTTATGTAATAACCTAGCTGTTATGAATGTAGGAAACAAACCAACATTTATAACGGCTGTAAGGCGTGAGGTACTAGATGTAACCCTGTGCACCATGCAGATTGCTTCTCTGGTAAAAGACTGGAGTGTGCTGGAGCAGCCATCTATGGCAGACCACCAGTACATTGGTTTTTCCATTGGAGAGGGGGGTGAGATGCATGAGAGTACATTTAGAGATCCAAACAAAACCAACTGGAATAATTATCGAGATGATCTAAAAAACCAGTTGGAAGAAACTCCACTAGAGAGTCTAAACTCATATGAAGATCTTGATATAAGAGTGGAATTCTTACAGAATGCTATCATTAAATCATATGAGAAAAACTGCCTGCCAAAGACCGTTAAAACAAAGAGAGAGGTGAGATGGTGGAACGAGGAACTCAGTGGACTGAGGAAACAGGTGAGAAGGCAGTTTGTTATCGCAAGAAGAACAAACCGTTGGGCCAGTTATCACAGTCTATTGACAATCTATAATAAAAAGATTCGTGCGGCTAAAAGGACTTCATGGAATAGGCACTGTGAAGCGGTAAACTCTACTGCAGAAGCAGCCAGAATACACAGAATCCTTAAAAGCAGCCACTGCAACCCTGTAGGTACAGTTAGGAGACCAGATGGGGGCCAGACAACATCTGGAGAAGAAACATTAAGTGTACTACTAGAATGTCATTTTCCAGAATCAAAAAATTTGAAAGACGCAAATCTGGCTGAATATGAGAGAGCTAGGAGGTGCGACTGGAACTATGCTAGGCGGGTTATAACTCAACATCATGTTAGATGGGCGATTAACTCGTTTCAGCCAATGAAAGCCCCGGGACTGGATGGTATGTTTCCTAGACTTCTTCAAGAGGGAAGAGAAATAATTATTCCAGTCCTGACGAACATATACATATCAAGTCTAGCACTAGGATATGTCCCCAAGGCATGGGTCAGAGCGAAAGTGGTGTTTATTCCTAAACCGGGTAAAAAGTCATATGCGGAAGCAAGTTCGTATAGACCAATATGCCTTAATTCATTCATGCTTAAAACCATGGAAAAAATTCTTGATAAAGAAATAAGAAAAGTCTTGAAGAGGAACAATGATCTTCATGAAAATCAATTTGCATACAGACCAGGAAGATCAACTGAGGCTGCACTACATATGCTAGTCAGCAAGGTTGAAAAATCTTTGGAATGTAAAGAAATTGCTCTTGCAACATTCATGGATATAGAGGGTGCCTTCAAGAACACTACCTATAGCTCAATGATAAGAGCAGTTAGGGAAGCTGGAGTTAAAGGTACAACTTGTCGATGGATAAAAAATATGCTCTATCGTAGAGAACTACAGGCCTCGTTGTTTCATACCGAGAAGGTAGTGTTGGCGACCAAAGGATGTGCTCAGGGGGGTGTTCTCTCACCTCTACTGTGGAATCTGGTGGCCGATAGACTTTTGGTAATTCTGAATGGGGAGGGACTGTACACACAAGCCTTTGCGGATGACTTTGTCATAGTGGTGGTGGGTAAATTCATCGCTACTGTGATGGAACTAATGCAAAGAGCTATTAAAATAGTAGAGAATTGGTGTCTGGAAGAATCCCTTAGAGTTAATCCTGCCAAAACTCACATTATTCCATTCACTCGCCAACAAAGGGTGAGTGATAGGGAACCTCCAATACTATTTGGAGAACAACTCAAATGGGCGAAGGAAGTCAAGTATTTGGGGGTCACTTTAGACCGGACTCTTACTTGGAATGCCCATCTAAAGTCTAGAGTAATCCAAGCGAAAAACTGCATGCTTGCATGCAGGAGAGCGATTGGGAAAACTTGGGGGATAAGGCCTAGAATGACTTACTGGCTATATACGGCTGTCATAAGGTCTATAATCTCATATGCCGCTGTAGTTTGGTGGCAGAAGGCAAATCAAACCACAGCGAAATTAACACTAAATAGTGTGCAGAGGTTGGCTTGCATAGGAATAACAGGTGCAATGTCTACCACTCCCACTGACGCCCTAGATACCCTTCTGGATCTCCCATCATTAAATTTATTTATTATGGGGCAATCCAGAATGAGTGCGTACAGATTGGAGCAAGGAGGACTCTGGGAAAATTCCCTCAGAGGACACTGTGCTATAAAAAACTCAATTACTGAGGAAGGCATTAGTATGCCATATGATCAGATGTTGCCTGAATATGACTTTAGGAGGCCCTTCGAATCCAGAATCTTAACTCGAGAAAGCTGGACGGAGGGTACGCTGAGCCAGGAGGCTGGCACACTGGTATGGTTTACTGATGGCTCTAAGACAGCAAATGGAACGGGTGCGCGAATTAACGGGGTGAACCCAGTTAAGCCCATCAGCATAAGTCTGGGAAAATTTTGCACGGTTTTTCAGGCTGAAGTCTGTGCCATTGCTGAGTGCTTAAGGGAAATTCTGAGAATGGAATATGAGAATAAGACCATTCACATTTTTTCTGATAGCCAGGCAGCTATTAAAGCTCTGGATTCTTACTGTACTGAATCAAAGTTAGTACGGGATTGTAAACAGCTCCTACTCAGAGTAAGTAAAAATAATAAACTTAGGTTGGAGTGGGTGCCGGGACACTCTGGAGTAGAGGGAAATGAACGAGCCGATGCACTAGCAAATATAGGTTCGGACTCAATATTTGTTGGACCAGAGCCAACCTGTGGTATATCCTATGGAAGTGTACGCACTATAGTTGACAGATGGATCCAGACCAAGAAAATTGAATCCTGGCACAATATGACAGAAAAACGAAGTCTAAAAAGACTTGGAATAAAACCATCAAAAAAACTTACCCAAAACTTGCTATTACTTGGCAGATTAGAAATAAGGAATATTGTTGGTTTGCTCACAGGGCACTGCCACCTAAGACATCATCTGCATAAACTCAAAGTCCACACGGGCAGTAGAGAATGTAGATGGTGTGAAATGGAGGACGAAACAGCAGAGCACGTTCTCTTAGAATGTGAAGCTCTGGCCAAAAACCGTTTCAGGATACTGGGAATACCAGGGTCAGAAACGAAGACAATTCGTGAAGATCCAGTAGGAAAAACCCGCTCTTTCACCAAGAAAGTGGGTATATTCCAGACATGAATCTCCATGACAAAGCGGCTGCAATAGATCTCAAAGGTCGACGCAACGAACCTTACTTTAAGGAGGCACCGCAAAAAAAAAAAAAAAAAAAAAAAAAAAAAAACTTATGGATATGGGAGTTTCCAGCCTGGGGTAGTAAAGAGAAAGTTTTCCCACAATTTCCAGTTGATTCTAGTCGTAGCAGGTTCGTCACCACCATTTCCAGAGCAAGGCTGGGGCTCTATTTAAAAAAAAAAAAAAATCTACAGGCAGTCAGTGTAATTCGGTAATTAATTTTTCACAGTCAGTGCTTTTTAATAATGAATTTTATTTGTGATCAGTTTTGTTGTGTTTTGCGTGTAGCCTATAATACATTCTAGTGACGTTATATTCTGCGTTTTATTTGTAGTCCAGAACCGGAAACATTTTTTCTATACCTAGGTAGTGCATCCGCCATCACAAAATTAAGAATAGAGTGGAATATTCTACGAATTCGGAATGAAATATTGTAAGGAAGACTAAGGAAAATCTTGCGATTCGACTCCTTCTAGTAGTGAAAGGTCAACTTGCAGTGTTTTTATCTCTCACATCACTCCTTAGTTCAGCTGATGGAATTCGAAAAATTCAAATATTATACTTGCATAGTGTGACAAAAACCCTTCTTGGTAATGATTGCATTATGAAAAAGACACATTTAGCTCGAACCCATCGTAAAGGTTCCTATTCTATCTTATTGTACACACTTTTTGCGCATCTTCCTTTATAGTTGATTCCCTTTTGTGCACAAATAGATTGAAAAAAAAAAAGATTTATTGCTTTCCTTTTTATACGCAGTATAAGGAAAGCTCTGTGATGGTCGTAATAGTCCATTTTGGGATTTGACTGGATTCACACGTCTTCATCCTTAGGACACCTTATGTAAGGCTGCTCCTGATGCCCTATCGTCTGGCATTCGCTCTACGTGTCCTAGTTACATGATGCTCTCTTGATTTCAGCTACTATCGTATAGGTTCTTGGTATATGGCGAAGAGCTCATCATTTGGATGAAGATTGATTGATAGTTATCAATCAGTACAACGTTATTTTATAGGTTCAGTTATATATTAAAGGAAAAATCTTAGGGCTTACCTGGGTGCTCCACCAGATAACTTCAGAAGGCCATCAATCATTAGCCCGGGTAAGAAATGTAGCATAATGTGACCAATAAAAAAGGAATAATAATTTGGCGTTGAAAATGAGCAAGGGTACCATAGCCCGTTTCTGCAGGGTTTCTCTTCTACAGCAACTTCAGAGTAATAGACCACCTTGTAGTCATTTACAGAAATATGAAAATACTGGCAGTTACATACAGTCACACTGTTTGACCTGGAAAATAATCAGAAATTATATTCAAGCAGGAATGCTAACATAACAAAACGGAAGAACAACCTCAATGGTATACATGTGAGCTGCGGTAACTATATTTTTCACGCAGGCAAGCTCCCTATCGTTTAATAATTGATGTGACCACAATTTATCATGAATCGATTGAACTACATACCCATCCTTCACAAATTTATGCCAAGTTGACAGGATGGTGATATCCGTCACGTAATCCACTTGGACGTAGGCAACTTTTGTGTCTCCTTTCGCATACAATACACGTAAAACTCCCTTAAAAATCCCATAGCATATCGCTGAAGGACTATTCATGTTGATCAACCAGCCAGGACTTGGCTCCTTCCAAGCAGGGTAAACTGTTGAGAAACAAATTTCCAGATGAAAATGGAGTTATCTCAAATAAGCCTGAGTAAAAAACTTCGTATTGTACTTATTGTCAAAATAACCCTGTAGAGTGATACCCGTTTGGATAGATAGTCCAGCAGTCAACACACTGCAGGCCCTCGCACTGCTAACAAAATTAACGTGTCCTGTGCTATATATATATATATGGGCAACTACAGCACCAATGAGTTTGAGCATCATAGCCTCTGGTCAATATCTAATACAATGGATTGCAAAGACAATGGTATTGGATCCAATCAAAGAAACAATCGTTTGTTAATTGTTGACCCTATGAAGGGCTTTTAAATTCAGAAAAAGAATACAATAGAGTAGTGGCAGTTCTTACCAACAGTAGGTCTTGAGATAACCACTGCAAAGTATTTTTCGAAATCGCGAACCAAGCTCTCAGCGATATGCTTAGTGAAAGTATACGTATTTGGAAATCTATCAAGGATTTTCTTTTCCAATGAATTAATAATTCTGGCAGGAACTGTTTCAGCTGCTTCTATTAATCTACGCCGATCAATTTTTGGTTCGTATACCTTTTCCTCGATCTGGGTTAGAACACCCGGTTGAAAATTAGAATATGCTGTTGAGACATAATGGAAAACCTGAAAGTGGAAACTTACCAATTATTATCTTATTGTCAATAATTATGATCTACCGAAGTATACTCAGAGAAATACGGCATCTTTTCATAGACCAATTTAAGAAGAATCATTGATGGCAAAGCTAGCATTGAGGATCATATAATTAATGGTCATCAACACTTTGGTAGGCTTTTTAATAGCACTTATTGGCCACTGGCATTGAATATATACAAGTGTATGTTTTCAATAAATCTTTCTGTGATAAACTTATGAAGAAATTGGTCACCATTTTTAACTTAAATTGCCACATCCTACTATACCTGAAGGTTTTTCATATCTTTTGCTAGAATCAAAAGGTCTCTTGTAACTCTAACATTAGTAAGAATCGCCTTGTGAAGATCATCATCAAACTTTACAGAAGCAGCCCCATGGAACACAGTGGTTACTTCATTCAGCAATATCTCACGGTCTTCATCAGTAATACCAAGTCCCGCAACACTGCTATCAAATAGTATTGGGATGACTTTAGTTTTCAGGGACGAATCATTTAGCTTCTGAAACACCTGAAGCAAATGGAGAATTTTAAATGGTGTTGAGTGACATGAATATTCCTCATAACTTGTGATATTTTACAGTTCATGAAGGCCTCAAGTTTGAAGGACGTACAAGAGAATGAAGAGCTAGCTTTAAAAAGAAAAAAAAAAACGAATGTAAGGATCTCATGGGTTGTCGCGATATCTTGTAGATCCTAGCTAATGGCCTTGGAGAATCTTTTTAAAGCATATATGTAGTATACTGTAGCGTAGAGCAAGGCCGTGCCCAGGGGTTATAATTTCGGGGGGGGGGGGTCCAATTTTTTTTTTTAGGTAACTTATTAATGAATTAATGGATAAATTCTTCAAATCATGTAGGTTTACATACAAAACTTTATTTCAGGAGGGGGGGTCCGGACCCCATGGACCCTGGGCACGGCCATGGCGTAGAGTATGGTAGTTTTGATTATGATATGTAATTTCGGTGAGTGGCAGAAAAAATGTCTCAGAAAATCTGCCCTATGCTATAGGTAAATCAAAGATTTGAAGAGAATCCACCACAAAAATGTGAACAGCATTTTGTTATGATGGCTGCTTCTTGGGCTAGGGTGGCCATATACACTCTTCTCAAGAGTATTTATACTCTTTTGTGTTCCATATTCGACATACTCTTTCTTTTTGTGCTTTTGATGCAAATATACTCTTTTTTAAATCAGATCTTACTCTTTTACAGAATTTTGTAGAGAAGGAGAAGAGGAAGTGCACTCTTCAGCTAAATATACAAGTCTATAACTTAGGTCGGATAAAAATACACAAGGTAGAATGGATTAACAGTTTTAATATTCAAGTAGCTATTGCTTAAATATAATTGTAAAATTTTATGGGGAGGGTTATGCATGCGAATAATTAATCTTGTTATCCTTGGATTTTTTGTGAAGAAATAGGTGTTCTATATCCCATCAATCAGTGATTTAAAGAGAAGAGTTTGACACACAGCCAAACACTATTTATACAGATGAATTTCTGAAAGATGACTAAAGTAAAATGTTACCCATTGTAAATTTACACCTTTTGTGCGCTACAGCCACAGCAATATTATGTAGGTATTGACGTAATATACTTCACAAGCAGAAGCACAATGAGTATTTTTTCTATTCTAGTCTATTTACAGCAACACATATCATTTTCGTACCGTACCTCAGAGTTTAAAATGTGGTCCAGACGTTCTGCAGCTTCTTGATTCCTTTTTGGTCTTATCAGCAGGTATATCCTGGAACAACCTAATTTCAGGAGCTTGTGTAGGAGAGCTTGTCCCAAAAATCCTGTTCCTCCACTCATAAGAACAATCTGTTCTTGTATCCATTTTGAAACACTTAGCTCGGTGGCCATCTCAGGAAAATAATGAGCACACTTTGCTAATGAGCTATGCAACGTATTTCGGCACTATGAGAAGGGAAGTGCATAATAATTTCTACAGTTGCACATCCTGCGACACGCCGACACATAGTCCAGTAATTTTAGGTTTTTAGTTCAGAAAATTAGGAACAGGCTGAATTTTTGTATTTTGACGCATCTCTAGTAGTAGAACCACGAGGAAATTATAGATATCGAAAAAATAATCAATTTTGGTTAGGTTAAAAAGTTGTCTATTTATCGTGGAATGCGCTATATAATATTCACACTGGATTAAATATTTAATTATACATGGGGTAAAAAACAAAAATGACTCAATTTTCATCAAAAATGACCAATAAAAATTTATCTTTCTATCGATACTTTCAACCTTCAGGTATATGTTTTAGGTGTTAAATAGAGTAACAAAAACGAACTAGTTGCTTTCCCAAACAAAGAGTGGGTTTTGTGAAAAAAAATTTTTGAAGAAATTATGGAAAATTCACGCTCCAACAGATTGCGTACCCTGCCATTATGACTGTGTCGTAATGTAGGTATTGGTCAGCCCGTTCTAGAAAATGCAATACAGTGCTTTGGGATAGGGGATGTCGAGGGATCCGAAATGGGAAAATTATTGATGAAAATTATTCATCATATTATATATCTATTAATTAATATATAAGAAAGTATGTTTGAGTAAACTCGGACCGGTTCTTATAACAAGTTTTATAAGAAACCAATTTGTTGTTTGTTCATAAAAATGAAATACCACGAAGTCACGAGTAATCTATTTTCTTCTAGTTTTTACCAGTCATCCAGCACATACTGAGGTGCCAAAATACAAAAATTAAGCGTAACTTTTGCGAACTCACCCGATATGAAAAATCCTAAGCTTACTGGACTACTAGTGACTCTAATCCAATGACCATGGATTTAAATTATGGATATTTATTCAGTTTGTGCAGTGAATCTAGACAGTAACAACTTGATTATCAATGCGCGCGGCAGTGAATGAGCCAAGTTCCGTCTTGCACCCCAGCTACATACCAAACCAAATAAAAGAACCGGTACGAGTGAACACGTACATACTTTACTATTTATCAATTAAGATGTTTCATGGTAAATAATTACCTCGAAGTTATATATCAGCTGCCTACATTATCCCTATCCTAAAGCACTGGATAGATCAATGGGATAATTGCATAGTCTAGAATGGTGGGAAATGCAACCTGATCGGTTCTGTTACTCAAAGTAGCGCCTAAAACGTGTACCATGTAGCCTACCTGAAGTGAGAAGGCATTGATAGAAAGGTTCCACATCCAAGTAAAATAATTTTTTAAATAATTTTTCTTGAAAATTAATACTTTTTTCCTAACAAAACCAAACGAACAACTGTCGCAAGTGGGAAGCGACCTCGTGAATTTGTTCAAATTGAGCCGTTTAGGAGAAATAATTTTTTTGGACGCTTTTTTTGGAGTTTTTTGAGAATAAAACCCCCAAAATTGAGATACCCCCAAATTAAAAACATTGGTCCCGAGGTATGATTTTTATGAACCCACATGTCGAATTCTATAAAAATCCACTGTGTAGTTTGCCCACAATTCGACGAACAGACAGACCGACAGACAGACATTTCGTAAAAAACACATTTTTGTGTTTTTTGGACTTCAAAACGTGTAAATCCGTTGAAATCTCGAAACCGAAAATTTTGATCATCACAAAGCTTTCCTTATACTACGTATAAATTGGAAAGCAAAAACTTACTACTGAACGTATTTCGGCACAATAACAAGGAAAACCAGAATAATTTAAACACATTTGCACATCCTGCGTGATTCTCACCCAAAGCTCATTTGCATTCATTGATAATTAGTAACGCTCTATACTGTACATTTCGACTGTAACAGCTTGATTTTATCTAGGCCTAGGCTACGTTACATTGAAAAATGAGATTTTATTTAGTGCACATTTTAAAAGCAACTAGGCCTAAAGAAGCAAATTATTTATAAGAGTAGTATCGGACCACCCCGGGAGCCACATTGCATAGGGGCGCCGAATTGGACATAAATTGTCAACATGCATATTATGTAACAAAAAAATTGAAACCACTTAAAGCCCCGCGCTTCTGTAGAAACTCAGTATTTTGCGCCCATTCATTTCATTTAACTTATATAACTAATAGTCTATTTAAAAATATTAATAAATATTGACATAGAAAAAAAAAGCGGACAATTGTCCTTGTTAAGCAATACAATGTCTAGGTTTCTATTACATTTTTTAAATTTACACATACAAAGCGGACTATGGTCCTTGCTACTGAAATACATTCCTAAGTAAAAATCAATAAATAAATAAATAAATTTGAAATTACACTCACCATTCCCTCCCCTGAAAAAATCTCTGGATCTGCCATTGGTACGTGGCCCTAGCCGATACAAAGCCGAATTTCCCGTGAAATATAGACAGTAAACAATAAATGGCGTGGCAAAAAATAGAAAAAAAATGGTCTACTATTTTGATACCGTACATAGCCGGCACCAATTGGCCATTTGGCTTAAGTTTTTGAATGCGTGAAGGTTGAGTTACCTTCAAAACCGGTGTGAGTGCCGGGGTACATTCTGCACCTATGATAAAAGGAGGGGAGCATTTCTTCATCACCTAGGTAATGCCTACTGATTGCTCTATGAATGAAGTTTTGGGAGAAATTTTACTTAAAAAAAAGTCTAGTTGTTTGTCTGATTGCCTTGAAACTCCGATCCTTCATATCTATAATTTAATAAATAGCCTACTACATTATAAATATTAAATGTACCCTCTATGACTATTTTGAATAGTCATCAATGAAAATCGGCCTAGCGGCCAATCCAACCTAGCCCTATGGCCCCTATGTACCTACATGCCAAAAACCCCACTGACTTTCAGGACATTATTGCTTTCCAATTTATAAATAGTATAAGGAAAGCTTTGTGACGGTCGAAATTTTCGATTCCGAGATTTCAACGGGTTTACACGTTTTAAGGTACCAGGAACCCAAAAAAGTGGTTTTTACGAAATGTCTGTCTGTCTGTCATTCTGTCTGTCTGTCTGTGCGTCGATTTCCGGGCAAACTACTCGGCCGATTTTAATGAAATTCGGAATGTAGGTTCACAAAAATCATACCTCAGGACCATTGTTTTTATTTTGGGCTAACTTAATTTTGGGGGGTTTTATTCTCAAAAAACTCCAAAAAAACGTCTAAAAACTTTATTTCCCAAAAACGGCTCCAACGATTTCTTTTAAATTCACATATATTGTAGTCGTTATTAATGTTAACGAAATCCGGGGGGTCGCTTGCCCCTTGATAGTTTGCTTCTGGGGGTAAAAGAATAAAAATAACTAAATTTTAATGAAAAATGACTAAAAAATAATTTTTCTGCGAAACCTTTCTATCGATGATTTCTACCTTCGGGTATGTTTTAGGTGTTAAATTGAGTAACGAAACCAGACAGGTTGCTTTCCCAGAAAAGTGTTTGGTTTTGTAAAAAAAAAATGTTTTTTTTTTGAAAAAATTGTAGAAAATTCACGCTTAAATGCATTGTGTGCCCTGCCAGTATTGCTGTGTGGTAATTTGTTGGTCTGACCTATCTAGAATTTACCTCACCTCCAGTGACGTCAGGTGGACAACCCCCCCCCCCCCCACCCCATGAGATATCGGAAATTTAACCATAGGAAAATTATGTACCATGAAATTACTCATTTTCTCTATCTACTAATTTTGATAAATTGGAAAGCATGTTCGAGTAAACTCGGACCGGTTCTTGATGGTATTTTTTCCACAATATCTTATAAATAAATAAATAAGTACTTTTTTGTTCGATTACTAAGTCAACCTAGCGGAGTTAGGGCTGTAAAGCCCTCTCTTAGACTCAACTAGGAAGACCCGGTACCCCTTCAAACATCCCCTCCGAAGCATGGACAGAAAATTTAGGTAGTGTGGGACTCGAACCGACAACCTTTCGGGTGAAAGTCAGAGTCCATACCACTAGGTACTCTACACGTCATGACATATTTTGGCCGTTGGCGAACTGGCACATTTTCAGTGTGTCAGCCTTCACCAGTTGTTAGTGACAATAGACAAGCTTTAGGTTGATCATGGCGATTGGTATTTATTTAATCCTGGGATTTAAACTGTAAACAAACAAATTTTGAATAGCACTTTCCATTATAAAATTGTCTTGTTTACATTTTTAATACCAGGGTATTAAATACCCTGGTATTATAATCGCCATGATCAGCATGCTGAGACATTCTTACCATTGACATTGTAGCAGGCTTGTGCCAGAGTTCAACATCAAGGTTTCGAAAAATTTTACAAATCAGACTCAACTTGAAGGTTTTTACATATACTTATGACTATATACATACATATCATTTATATAATGAGAGAAAGGTTATTATTATTATACTTGATTAACTTGGGGGCTCACAGGTAATTTGTATTACAAGGGTATAATTGTTTACATTTATAAATATATTTCTTCGGCGCAGAGGAGTTCCGGCCGAAGAAGTAGAAGAAGAAAAAGAAAAAAAATACTCATACATACTGCAGCTTTTATTTAACGTAAAAAGATAAGAAAATACACGAATTATTATTATTGATTTTATTATAATTATTTAATTAATCCGACAATAATTTCTGGACGTCGAATACCACGGTTATAAGTGACGTCACCATCTGAAGTAACCACGAGTATGGGAAATACCACAGAGCTAGAACAGCCAATGAAGATGAAAACACCACGTGCATGTAAAATAACCTGAAATCAATGTTAATGTTATTAAGTGGTACTAGCAGGAACCGATATTAAAACTAAACCACTCCGACATGGTTTGTCATTTTGGGGCACTTTCCCCCTAAATCTTTGAAAATTAATTTTATTACTGATAAAACTGCAAAATTATATTGTCTAATGAAGTGAGCGGGTGAATGACAGAGGCGTAAAGTTGTAGAATGATGGCGGGGGTAAAACAAAGTAGACCTTATGACGTCATCAGGCAGGATAAGGAAAAATGTAAAATATAAGAGCAAAATATTAGGGTTTTACGCATTTTAATAGTAGTAAAGTATAGCTGTAGATTTTACAAAGCAAAAAAAGGAATATCTGAATTCATATTGCTGGAAAGGGGGACCATGAAGTATGAACCACGTCTTACAATGCTCGAGGCTGGGGGGGGGGGGCAAAGCCTCCCCCAAAAGGAGCTGGGGGGGGCAAGTTGGACCGTGCCCCCCAGCTCCTATTGAGAATGAATGTAGTTGTTGTTTATTACTAAATTACTTTCTTACGCACTTAATTATTGTAAGAGTTCTAAGAGTTTGGCCCTAATATTCCCTCCGAAAATAATTGTTTTCTATTTTCATTAAAAGCGATTTTATTATTTATTATTATAACAATGTAAGTAAAAATTCATTACATCATTAGTGTAAATAGGGTTTTTTTTTTGGGGGGGGGGGGGCTTGCCCCAGGATTTCTGGTGACAAAGACGTTAGGGAGGCTGAAGGCATAGTATCAACATTAACGAAAGGGAAATTAATTATTGGTATGCTTATTTCACATGAAAGACATCATGAAAAAAAATCAACACATTGACCAAGTACTTTTACAAAAAAACTATTACTCAAATTACTTAAACCCCAATAGCCTACTTCAGACCTTTTTTCAAACTATTTCTCCCGGGGAGACGGAGACCCCCGAGCCCCCCTCAGTGGTAGGTTTCTTCGTTGGTAAAATCTCAACTGGACTCCTTGCAAAATGCGTAAAACCTCACCAGTTTGGGCCTATTTATCATTTTTTTTCGCCAGGGTATGGCATGTGTATTGGTTACATTATACTTGGAAGCTGAATGCAAATTATCCAATTTTAGGCAGATTTCTCCCGCCTCCTCCGAGAACAATGTCTAAATCCGCGCCTGGTAGCCCACCACCATTCAGAACAGGTTCAGAAATTTTGCCCTCATGCACATTGAGAATGTGACGAC
This sequence comes from Psococerastis gibbosa, assembly GCA_963971405.1. Lineage (NCBI taxonomy): Eukaryota > Metazoa > Arthropoda > Insecta > Psocodea > Psocidae > Psococerastis > Psococerastis gibbosa. Next base: position 16,404,552 of record OZ020485.1, read on the forward strand.
TAGGCTGCTGAGCGTGTCAGAACTTGTAAAAAAAATTGAAGGAGATTGAAAACAAATTGTTTTTTTATTTTTTTAAATGTTTAAAACAGGTGCAAAGTTTACTTTTTACTTTTTTTGTTTTACTGAACTTGAAGAGTGTAGCATGTAATGTATTGTATAACATACACATTAATAAAAGACAATTTAAATTATAAAAAGTCATATAAATTGCTAGGCAGGCTTCAGAAGTGAATGAGTAATAAATCAACGTCTTGGGGGTCCTAAAGCCCCCCCCCCCCAGAACTTTTTGGAAATTACGCCAATGCATAACATCATTCAAAAATTCCGCGCGGGGTCATCGTGATTTACATTTCGTTCTTCAGGCCACCCCTTGGAATGAGGATACTTACTATATGCCAATTATTATTTTTGTATGGAATTTTCCCCAAAAAAGCCAAAACATGCATTATTTTGCAACTATATTTTCCGGCCGGACATCCCTGTTTGGAGCAGCCTACCATATATTTATTACTAATTAGGCTATGGGGTATAAAGCCGTGTATAAAGCTTAATTAATAAGTCTACGTTTGTAAAGGTGCGTAAAACAACTATATTGCGCCTACTTTTTTCGCCATGATAATAATAATAGGTAATAATAGGCTAGTGCAAAACAAACATGGCTGTAATTGAAAAGCTGCCTACGTTCTTGGTAATCCATTTTTTCACCTCTTTTGGGTCAAAAACTGTCGGGTTTGGTAACCCTTATTGCCACCGTTCGGCTTAATGTAACCCTGTTCGTAACTAGGGGTTCCACTTCGTGTGCATTCCTTGACTCAGAGAGCTGCGTCGGTTCCTGGACTAAGTCTTGTTATTGCTTCACTACTCAATAACCGTCTCAGAAAATTAGCAACTCCTATCAGTCCTGGAAGTACTTGCACATTCTGTCAGTTTTTTTGTCAGTTAGCCTACTATCTGCTGCGTCAGCCCCTTGACTAAACTCTGTTTTGGTTCGCTGAAGTATGGATAGTGTTCGTCCCTGCTGTGATGTATTTCCAAATTGGTGGACTATGCGCGCGTCTAGGGTGGCAACATTTTGGGGATAAAAATTTAAAAAAAATAAAATTATTGCATTATGCATCACATAGATCCAATCAGGAGGACAATGTTCAGTTCACTAGGCACACTATAGGCAACTGCCCAAGGGCCCAGAGCTGCCTGAGGGCTCACAATTTTTTTTAAAAAGTCAATTTATTATGCAATTTTTGAAAACTTTTCATAATACCTTGAAAAATGTGTTTTTCACAATATTGTAAAACTGAAAGTTTTCTCGGCAAAACTATATTAAAAATATACTATAACTTACTAACAATATGATGTATTTACTGTTATTATTAGTTCTTAGTTGCAGTGTTAGACATAGAGGGTGGAGGTTAGCCTACGGGCCCAGAGAAGGTTAATGTTGCTCGCGTCCGTGGTGTTACCACACTTGCCCTCTGGGTAAAGAGAAATGCTACACGCACTGACAACACATGACCCTGGAATCCCCACACGAAGAAACATATTTGGGCCACCATTAGTGACTCGCCAATACCCCGGTCCCTGCGTAGAGCAGTGAGTGTTACTGTGTTCAGGACCACCTTCGGCCACAACTACCGCCATGCATCGCATCGGGGTCTTTGCTTCGGACATCTGCGTCACCTGCGGACCCCTGTGCAAGGAAGGCGAATTGAACGCAGAACATCTACTAGAGTGTCCAGCCCTGGTAGAAGGCGGGTAAGAATAAACGGACGACATCATTCGGCAAACAGCAAGGAGATACTGGGCAGCACGTCACCAAATGACTTACCTGCCAAAGGTGGACGTTGGCTAGTAAGTACAAAGACCCAATCAGAAGTCAGAGTCAAACTTGAGGCCAAGAGGCGGCAGATACATAAATATGTCCTAGCGCCACCGTAGCGTAGCCACGCAATAATGGCCTCAAAAAAAACTTGGAAGAGTTTGCACATTCCGACAGGTTTGGCTATAATGGGTTCGGTTATAGTGCCAATCGAAAATACTCGTATAGCAGTAGCGGTATGCAGAATGTTCAGGTTTGAAAAGTTGCTGCGAGTCAGTGATTCTAACAAGAGACACCTTTTTTCCACTCCATGCGTTCATAACTTTCACCCCGTAGCCTGTTGAATCTCAAAATCAAGTAACACATTTTGTTCCCACCACCCCGGGGGAGGTTACTACATGCATACCTTTTTGCATGAGCCAAATCTGTAGGAGTCGGCACCAAAGGCTCATTCATCAATTTCTTGACTTCATCAAACAAATCACTCGCATATTGTAAATACCAATCCTCACGACTAATTGGCATTTCGAAGCAAAATAAATTTTCGTCAGACTTTGGTACTTGGTTTATTATGATCTGCGTACAAACTGTAGAGAATGAGGGCTCATACACTTGAAAGGGTCGCAACAACGTCATCGCCATATAGATTTTTCTATAAACTTTTGACAGTCTGAAACATTAACACAGATGAACAATAAGCGTAGGGACGCCACTTGTTAGTGACAAGGAACTAAGAACACCGAGATGCATTTAAACATAGACAAACGGATTTGCATTTGGTTTCATGTTGAATTAAATTACTTAAATTATGTAACTCTTAATATTTATCTGATTAGACCACACAAATTCAGAAGTGGGACTGCTGCTGATGACGCCGAAAAATAGATAATAGGGGGGAAATAACTCTCTCATGATCGACTAACGAGGTAGTACGATATGTCTTGCGAAAAGTATGACTTTTTAGTGGGAACTATAGGTCTCACCTGGGTTAAGCTATAATAATGAAGTGACAAACAAATGAGTAATGCCACCGAAACTCTTTGTGTGTTAAATGTAGATTGATTGGTACCTACCTATCAATCTGGACAATATTTTTGATAGGTTAAGTCGTAGTCTAATACATGAGTTTAGAGCCTACCTGGGTACTCCGCCGGATATCTTTATTAGGCCATCAATTATTAGCCCGGGTAAGAAATGAAGCATAATATGACCAAATAAAAAAGAATAATAATTTGGCGTAGAAAATGAGCAAGGGTACCATAGCCCGTTTCTGAAGGGTTTCTCTTCTACAGCAACTCCAGAGTAATAGACCACCTTGTAGTCATTTACAGAAATATGAAAATACTGGCAGTTACATACAGTTAAACTGTTTGACCTGGAAAATAATCAGGCATTACATTCAATGCTCGAATACTAAAATTACATAAAAATTGTGTTTGTCAGCTCCGACGCACGACTGGAGTTTATTCCTCAAGTACGATTGTCTAAACAGGCACAAAAAGCTTACTAAACTAGGAAAACGATCGATTTACTATATCAACGCGTAAATAAACAAATCAATGAAAAATCTTAAATAATTTAGGCCTACGTATTTTTATTTTCATATTATCAATTATTACGAATAGTCGGTAAAGTACAATATTATACGTTAAACATTTTACAAAAGCAGATTATACATATCATTCGTGAATATATCATAAGGCGTGTATTCCACTTGTCATATTTCCTTCATTTATGATTAAAAAATTATGAGATTTTGTTTTAAGGAGACTATTATGTAGATACTTAACTTATCTATTATAAATTAAGTTATAATATGGTAGAGACTTATTATTGATGTCTGCTGCCATATTATAACACACCATATATAATACACGCCTTAGGAAGGTTGATAAATTATGCGATTATTATTATTATCTAACTATTTTATTATTTTGAATATTAGTCAGATCCATAATTATTGTCTTCGTTATTAATTACTGTGACAAGTGGTTTATGGTAACTAAAATAATTCACAAGAACGTCGGTAGATACGTACGAGGTTCACGAAGCTGACACACACAATTTTAATAATTCAATTTTTAATTAACAATAATTCACATGAACGTTGGTAGATGAAGTGCCTAAGATGGATTGCTGGTCAAACAAGGTAGGACCGAATCCAAAATGACCGCATCAGGCAAGACCAGAAAGTGGATTCTATAGAGAGAAGAATGGAGAACAAGCAGCTGCAATGGTTCGGCTACGTCCAGAGAATGGACGAGAACAGGACCACTCGGAGGTTGGTGGAAGCAAGACCCCAAGGCCCATTGGCAGACCGAGGACAACCGTCCCGGAAATAAAAAAAAATACTTCTAATGGTAAAGATTTAGTTAAACTTTATAACATTAGAATCAGTGCCGGGTTTGGCTATGGGGCACTGTGGGCCCGGGCCCCAGGGCCCCCACAAAAATGGGGCCCCCACAAAACGAAAAAATACAAATAAAAAATTGAAAAAATTAAAAAAAATCAAAACAGATAACTTTTTAAATTTTCGCGGGAAATTCGAACGCATCGTGGCATTAATGACTCATTTTTGATAAAAATTTAACAAAAAATGAAGTATGTCCACTCCTGCTCTGAAACCACGATTGTTTTGCTTCATTAAATACAAATTGAAAATTTGAAATCAAATTTCTAAATTGAAACTACTTTTATCAGCACTTTCTGGTTGGTATATTGTTAAGGTAAGTAGCATAAGTTAATTCTTATATTAGAGGCGGAAGTACCTAATAGTTGTTCTTTATAAGATAAGGTCCTTATTTTTCGTATTCTGCGCCCATTTACCACAATTCACAGAACGCATCAAAACTTTGTAAGCCTATTAATTTTAATACGAAATGTGCCCAGCCACGTGGTCGCCACAAAATCGAGCACGTTATAAATATAAAATTCATTGGTCTAAAATGTTATATGTCATAAAATGTTATATTATAAGACGCATGATTCGGAATTTTGAGATGTTTTATACAAAAGGGGATAAAAAATAAAATGTATTCGATTTTGTGGTGACCACGTGGCTGCACATTTCATCTTAAGTAGGGCAATAGGAACAAGTGGACTAGATAATTAGGCTCTGGCTAGTGAGTTCTGAAAAAACTAATTTATTACAATTTTTATTTTTGATTCCGTAGTGAAATAATGGATCGTCACAAGGGAAAACGCGAATATGCAAGCGGCAGTGAAAAGCGGAAAATCGCAGCAGATAAAGAAAACAAAATTCAAGATGTTTTATCTAAAACGCGCCGTATAACGGATTTTGTAACAAAAATAGAGACGGGTCCATCTACTCCTAGTTCTACTTCTAATTTTGTTGAAATGATGAGTGGTGATTCTGATTTTCCTGCATCTTCTCAAGTTATTGCTAGCCCTACCCAAGAGGTAAGAGTTTGACTTTAATTACTTAATTAAGGTGACCGCAATCAAAAATTACCGACCCCACTCACCCCAGTAATTCTTATGGAATTAAAAATGGGGGACTCCTGTTAATTTACTGTATGAATTAAACCTACCTAAACTTGAGTCGGCCATGCCGAAAGGATTGTTTACAAAATTAATTACAACTGTAATTGTTTTACTTGTAGGCAGTAATTGATAACAATGACGAATCCGAAAATACTGCTGATGATGGATTTTGCAAAGAAAATGACGTGGGATTGTGGCCAGCAGTTCTTAGTCAACAACACATCGACTATTGGATCAAGAAAGGAAATTTGGAAACTCAGCATTGTAATGAAGATATTTTGAAAGAAAAAAGCTTGGGACAAGTAGATGCAGTGAAAAGAAGAAAATGCCATGCAAGTTTATTCCTTCGTCAAACTCAGGCAGGCAAGTCTATAAGCCGCTCTTGGTTATGTTTTTCACCTAGTACGGGGAAGCTATACTGCTTTTATTGTAAATTGCTCTGCAAATCAGCAAATCAGTTTTCAACTGAAGGGTTTGCTGACTGGAAGCATGCGTCTGAGCGTTTGAAAAGACATGAAACTACCGTAACGCATTTGCAAATAGTTTGCCAATTTAAGCATCTCTCAAACGAGGCAATGCGTATTGATCGTGAGTTGGCCACACAAGTGAAGGAGAGCATTGCTTATTGGCGAAACGTTCTAAACAGATTGATTTCCGTCATAATATTTCTTTCTGGACGAGGACTTGCCTTTCGAGGGGACAACGAAATTTTGGGATCAACCAAAAATGGCAATTATTTGGGAGTCCTTGAGCTAATTGCACAATATGATCCGTTTTTAGTAGGCCACTTAGAGAAGCATGGAAATCGTGGCAGTGGTAGTGGCGGCGTTAACTACCTATCTGCCCACATTTGCGAAGAATTAATTGCGCTGATGTCCACCAAAGTTAGCGATGAAATAATTAAACGCTTAAAACCCTGCAAATATTATTCGGTTTCGGTAGATTCAACAACTGACGAAGGCCATATAGATCAAATGACTGTGATTGTCAGGTATCTAGAAGAAAGCACACCAAAGGAAAGATTTCTTAGTTTTATGCCAAACCAAGGCCATAAAGCTAAAGAATTATTTGATGGCCTCAACAAAGTTTTAAAAAAGTTCGGCCTGGATTTGAAAGATATTCGTGGGCAGTCGTATGACAATGCTTCCGCTATGAGTGGAGAATATAGTGGTCTACGCACTTTGGTGCTAAATGAGAATCCTTTGGCTTTATGGGTTCCATGTTTCAATCATTCCCTCAACTTAGTGGGCACAAAAGCGATGGACTCCTGCTCCCAATCGAAATTATTTTTTAGCTTTCTTGAGCAAATTTATGTATTTTTTACAAGTTCCACAGCTCGGTTCAACGTCCTTTCAAATGTTCTAAAAAGTGCTGCGAAGAAGTATGGCCACAACATACCAGTGCCCAAAAGAATCAGTTTAACCCGGTGGTCCTCAAGAGCGGAAGCTACTAATAGCCTAGTTTTGGGCTATAACGAAATACGAGAAGTCCTTAAAGATCTCTCCGAAGAAGATGTCCAAGCAAGTGGACTCTATTTGCAAATTACCACGTTGGAGATAGCAATTTACGCTGTTCTTTGGAACGATATACTGGCAAGGGTGAATGCAGTAAACATCAATCTCCAGAATCCAAGAATCGACATTAATACTTCGATCAGTGTGATGGAGTCCCTTAAGATCTTCATTGGGGAATTTAGGGATTCTTTCCAAGAATATGAGAAAAAGGGTGTTGAATTGTGTGGGCACAATTCTTATAAATCGGAAACTTTGCGGAAGCGGATCCGAAATGTGAGGCTAAATCCTTTGGATTATGGGAAAACTGAGGAAGCTGAATTCAGTCATAGCGAGAAATTCCGAATCGAAAGTTTCATTCCCATAATTGACCAGTTTATGCAATCATTGGATCGGAGAATTTCAGCATATGAAGACATAAATAGGAAATTTGGATTTTTACAATATTTAGAAAAAATAAGCCCTGATGATTTGAAAACTAGGGCAGAGAACCTGGTGAGTTGTTACACAGGTGACTTGGACGGTAACTTGTACTTCGAGCTAGTACAGTTTCGTGAGTTTGTGAAATTATTTGTGATAGATGATGCACAAAAAAACAATATAATCGAAGAAAAACGTATCAGTTTTGAACGGTTCATGTACAATTTGATTTTAGAAAGAGGAGTAGCTGATAGCTTTCCCAATGTAGAAGTACTTTTGAAGATGTACTTAGTTATAATGAGTGGCAACATAAGCAGCGAGCGATCTTTTTCCGTACTAAAACACATAAAAAATCCTCGTCGCACCAGTTCTTCTGAAGCTCGGCTTAGCCATCTTTCAATGCTGAATATAAATCACGACATAGTGGCAGCGTTAAATTATGACGATATAATTGACAGTTTTGCTGTAATAAAGAGTCGAAGAGTGCATCTTTAAATAAATTAAAATTTTGTGTTTATAATTAGGTACCTATTAATTTATTCCTTTTAAAAATACACCGCAGTGTCTACAGCTTTAGTTGAGTAGCCCTTAGGCTTGTATTGTACTATTGACTTGACTTTATATTACTAAGAATCGCTTTTCTTTTTTATAATGATTTTGCAACCTGTGTCACCATTTTATAATTTATTGTGGGATATTCGTCTAAGGGGATTAGAAATTTCTCCCCGAGAAAGGGCCCCCACATAATTCGGGCCCACGGGCCCCCACAAGCCCAAACCCGGCATTGATTAGAATGCCAATCTAAAATTATTTTAGGATAATCTTTTATACCACAAATAAACCCTATATACAGTATATTGTATATGATAATCTAATTGCTGATTATAATTATTAACATTTTCAAAATTATTCATAAAATAAATAAATAATAATAACCATGAGGAAATTATAGACACCGAAAAACATTAATTTTTGGTTATGTTAAAAGTTGTCTATTTATCGTGGAATGCGCTTCATAATTCATATTGGATTAAATATCTAACTATACTATGTGTAGTTCATATAATATATTAAATATAATCTAGCTTACATTAAGGGGTGAAAAAGGTAACCAGCAGGTAGACCAAACGCTTGGGTGGTCTACAGACTATGTGAAAAGACGACATGTATTTTGGAGCGTGTTGCTGGACCCCCTACCGAGGTGGCAATTCGTTTGAAGCTGGGCACAATAGACTGTGCACAATAGGCTGCGCACGAAAATTGTGACAAGGAAACATTCAAAACTGAGTTTTGGGGTTCATATTTTTCTCGTACCGGGCTCTTAATATGAAAATCGATTCTTAAGGAGTAAACACCAAAAAGAGAAACCCCACTTGCAATAAATCTCTTACTTCTCTAACTTCCAATGCTGGGAAGCTCCCTAATTTAACAATACCAACCACAATAGAGTACGAATCATTGCAACTACATACCCATCCTTCACAAACTTATGCCAAGTTGACAGGATAGTGAGATCCGTCACGTAATCCACTTGGACGTAGGCAACTTTCGCGTCTCCTTTTGCATACAGTACACGTATAACTCCTTTAAAAATCCCGTAACCCAACGCTGTAGGACTATTCATGTTGATCAACCAGCCTGGACTTGGTTCCTTCCAAGCAGGGTAAACTGTTGAGAAATAAAATTATGTTGATAAACTTGCAGATGCAAATGGATTTATATCAGCTCTATAACGATTGGATCCGTTTAATAAAATCATTATTGCAATTATTGTCTGTAGAGTGATTCCTGCATGGATAGATAATCTACCTGTCGACCTACTGCAGGTCTTTGCATTGGAAATGAATATGCCTGGTGATTTATATTTATGGGCAACTACTGTACCAATGGTTTGGAACAGGGCAGCGTCTGGTCAATGTATAATACAAAGAATTGGAACAAAATCGGCATTGGATCTTATTATACCTGGAACAATCGAGTGCGTGACCTTTGCAAGGTTTTCATGAGCAAAAGATGAATATATTATAAAATAAGTAGTTTTTACCAACAGTTGGTCTGGAAATGACGACTGCAAAGTAGACCTCAAAATCTCGTACCAAGCTCTCAGCGATCTGCTTAGTGAAAGTATACGTGTTTGGAAATTTATCAAGGATTTTCTTCTCCATTGAATTAATAATGCCGACAGGAACTGTTTCAGCTGCTTCTATTAATCTACGCCAATCCATTTTTGGTTCGTACACCTTTTCCTCGATATGAGTTAGTACACTCGGTTGAAAATTTGAATATGCTGTCGAGACATAATGGAAAACCTAAAAATGGGAGCTTACTAATTTATTTACTTATTTTCTATTATATGATCCATCGAAGTGCATTAAAAAAAAAAAAAAAAAACGCTGCATAAAAATTAATTTTACACGAATTATTGAATGGAGATCTGGCATTGAGGATCGAATAAATGGCTTTCAACACTTGATAAGTTTCTGAAGTCATCACTGGCTTAGTAGTCTGTACACACCTTGCGATCGGAGACGTGTCGTAACTCGACACAAGTACCTATTAGATGACTTAGTGAGGCGATTGAAGAGGTTACTCGGATACATTCATTAAGTTGTTTGTATGCGATTATCCTTTTTAAAAAAAAAAAAAAAAAAAAAAAAAAAAAATAGAACAAAACAAAAAAAGCCTTTATTTATTTATTTATATTGGCCACAATAAGGGAATAAGTACGAGTTTGTGTTCAATATATAATCTTTCTGTATGTATGTATTTATGCAGAAAGGGATCAGCCATCTAAACTAAAATAACCGCATCCTACCTGAAGATTTTTCATATCTTTTGCTAGAATCAAAAGGTCTCTTGTTACTCTAACATTTGTCAGAACAGCCTTGTTAAGATCATCATCAAACTTTACAGAAGCAGCCTCATGGAACACAGTGGTTACTTCATTTAGCAACATCTCACGGTCTTCGTCAGCAATAGCAAGTCCCGCAACACTGCTATCAAATTGTATTGGGATGACTTTAGTTTTCAGAGACGAGTCTTTAAGCTTTTGAAATACCTGAAGCGTAAAAGGGAATTATCAATGATATTGAGGAAACCGAATGTTCACCATGATTTATTGTAAAACTCCTGAAAGTCTCAAGTTGGAAGGACATTCCTAAGATTGAAGAGATCTGAAGAGATCTTTCATTTAATTCAGTCAGTTAAGCAATTTAACATGCATACCAATATTTTCTGGCAGCTGACGAAAGTGCAATATTTCACACATTGTAAATTCAAGCCCTAAGGAACCACAATGATTATTTTTTGAGACGCAATAAATATCATTCTTGTACCTCTGAGTTTAAAATGAGGTCCAGACGTTCTGCAGCTCCTTGATTCCTTTTTGGTCTTATCAGCAGGTATATCCTGGAACAACCCAATTTCAAAAGCTTGTGTAGAAGAGCTTGTCCCAGAAATCCTGTTCCTCCGCTGATAAGAACGATCTGTTCTTGTACCCATTTTGATACACTTGGCTCGGTGGCCATCTCGGGTAATTAATAAGCACACTATTCTACCGAACTATCGTAGGCCTATATATAATGGATTACCACACAATGAGAAGGAAAACGCCGAATAACGTAAACATTTACTTTGTACATCCTGCGATATAGTGATTCTCACTCTAAGGTCATGGCTTCAGTTCATTGGTACTTACGTGCTACTGTAAATGTAGGATGTAGCTTAGACCACTTTCATGAATATTATTAATTTCCCATGTTTCGAGAAACATTTGGCCAATAAGCAGGGTTGCCATATACATATTTTAGTCAAATCCGGACGGACACTCATGGAATATACTATAATACGGTATATAATTGTTGTTTTTTAACCTACGTCTAGTTGTCTTAACAGATTGCTTTGATTATGTAGTGGAGTAATATTAACACTTTATCGCAATTATTAAGGAAGTTGTCAACCGGTACAATAATTTATGGATCATTTGATTTTTCCGTGTAGAATGGCGCTTATAACAGGGAAAATCTTGGAGATCATTTTTGAAGTGACACTTTTTATAGGATGACTTTGAAATTGTGATATGGAACATTTTTGTGTAACGTTTGTCGGGATAGCACTTAGTGCTGCGGTTGACCGTGTCTTCATATATCGCGGACATACACTCTGCTAAACCCAAGAAGATATAGATGTCTATCAGATATCTAGACACACACCACACCAAGCGTGTACATACACCCGCATACCGATTTCTCCAAATTTGAGCTGATGGAATTATTGTCAGAGAAGTGGCCGGACGCCCTGCATGTATATATAGTGATGGGTCCCCAATGGGTGAAAAAGTAGGTAGCGCCTTTTATATAAAAAAATTAGAAGTCAAAAAAGGCTTTCGCATAGCAGACTTTGAGTCCGTTTACACCTCGGAATTAATTGCCATTCAGATGGCGATGGAATATATTGTAGCATTAAGGGGAGCCCGCATTAAAAAAGTGGTGTTTTTGACTGACTCCTTGAGCTTTGTGGAGAAATTTAGAAACATCTCTCCGAGATCCGATTTTATAAAGCCCTTCTCGAACAGCTAGCCAGTAAAGGATGGGAACACCAATTTATTTGGATTAAGGCACATATTGGGATCGTAGGGAACGAGACGGCAGACGCTTTGGCCAAGGAAGCTACCCGTCATAGATGCATTGACATGCAGGACCCTGTATGTCCCCCGTCCTACTTGGGTTTACACATAGGACAGACACTGTTGGCGAAGTGGCAGGGAATATTCTCCACTTACCCAGCTGGGGTTCAGTATAAGGAGATCTTCCCAAAAATATCATTTTCTCCGAGGTTTAAAGGTTGCCAGACACCACTCACTAAAAAATTTTATACGACCGTTACAAGACTGAGAAGTGGCCACGGGGTCGCGAACAGGTACTTGTGGAAGATAGGTAGGGACCCCCGCAGTGGCATGTGTGACACTTGTCCGGGGTCAACTGAAACCCTACAGCATATTATATTAGAATGCCCATCACACTCGGCACAACGAACTCCTTAATTGCCTCCCAAATTCCATAGTCAGACCTTTTCAATTTTAGAAGCATCCAGCCCAACAATATATTTTGCTCTTCATGCTTTTTAGAAAAACAGTGGAAAAACAATTTAAGACTGCCGCACATTAGTGGCTGAATGGCTCCAAAAAAAAAAAAAAAAAAATTTAGTTATGACTATCGGCATCTGATTTAGTTATCATAGGGCCTATAGACATTTTATAGACGTCAATGTGTACACCCAAATGTTGTTAAGAAGTTTGATAGATGTTACGATGTTAAGATGTCTACGTGGGTCTAGAAGAAATGATGAGTAACTTCATTGCTTTCCAATTTATATGTAGGCCGTAGGAAAGCTTTATGATGGTCGAAATTTCCGATTCCGAGATTTCAACGGATTTACAAGTTTTGAGGTACCAGGAACACAAAAGAGTGGTTTTTACGAAATGTCTGTCTGTCGCTCTGTCTGTCTGTTCATGGCGCCTATTACTCCATCGATTTTGATGAAATTTAACATGTAGGTTGACAAAAATCATACCTCCGGACCATTTTTTTTTTGTTCTGGGCTAACTCAATTTGGGGGGGGGGTTTATTATAAAAAAACTGAAAAAAAGTCTAAAAAAATTATTTCTCAAAAACGGCTTCAGCGATTTATTTTAAATTTACATAGCCTATATTGTAGTCGTTATTAATGTTAATAAAATGCAAAGGGTCGCTTGCCCCTTGATAGTTTTCTTCTGGGGGTAAAAAAAAAAATAACTAAATTTTAATGAAAAATGACTAAAAAATAATTTTTCTGCGAAACCTTTCTAACGATGATTTCTAGCTTCAGACATGTTTCAGGTGTTAAGTTGAGTAATGATACCGGACAGGTTGCTTTCCCCCCCAAAAAAAATTGGTTTTGTGATTTTTTTTTTTTCTTTTAATGATAGAAAATTCACGCTCAAATGCATTGCGTGCCCTGCCATTATTGCTGTGTGGTAATGTGTTGGTTTGACCTACCTAGTGGACAACCCTCTCCCCCCGTGATATCCAAAATGTAACCATAGGAAAATTGTTTACTATGAAATTACTCAATTTCTCCATCTACTAATTGATAAATAGGAAAGCATGTTCGAGTAAACTCGGATCGGTTCTTTATACATCTGTTATTGATTTTCAAATCTACCCTAAGACATCCATAACCCATCTTCATAATAACCGCTCCTATATTATTATTTCGAAAAAATTTCATAAATGTCTGACCACCGCACCCCCCTCCCACAACCTCTGTGAGTTTTTTTAGAATTTGTATTTCTAAACGCACTACCGCGACAGTTGGGGGGCCAGGGGGGGGGGGGGCGGCGGGAACCTCTCTTTGGCTCAAAACTTTGTTTACGCCCCTAACGAAAATCTTCAAACCGCCCCTGCAACGAATAATAGAACAATAATCATTTCCTCAGCTCCAATAATTAAACAACTCAACAAGTTAATCAATTAGATGGCCCTTTGCTGTTGACCCATTTCTAACAATGACGGTATAATGAAATGTACTGTTAACTAACGCACTGCTGCAGTGTAACAACTTATTCGCTGCCTGCATAGTTTTCAGAAAGTAATATTATGTCTACAATAAGCCATCATCGCCATTACAAGACATTAGCGACGCTTATGGCTGCAGATTCTTCGTGAGTATTGTTGGCCTACTCTAAAGAAGTGCTATATGCCGAAAGGCAGATTCTAAGGCAACGGATACGCAGCAGATCTGCTAAAATACGCTGGAGCAAATGGCTGCTCCAAAATATGCCTTTCACCACCAACTCCTTTGCTCCAGTGTATCTCATTAGATTCCACGCCAGCAGACAGGCAGCAGTTCTGTCGAGGTACATTGGAGCTAGTGAGTACCGTAGAATCAGCTTTAGCGGACGAACCTATTTCTCGACAGATCTGCTGCAGTACTATTGCCGTAGAAACTGCCTGTGTGCACCAACACATTTGCTCCATTGTATCTTGACTGATCTGCTGCATGTCTATTGCCATACAATCCGCCTTTGTACACCAACCCAATTGCTCTAATGTATCTCGACGCCAGTAGCGTAACGAGGGAGAGAGGCGGTCCATCCCGGGCGCTGCACATAACCTAGGAGCGCCAAATTTGACAAAAAAAGTCGGCAAGCATTAACATAAAATTGAACCTTAAAATTAAACATTTAACGGGTACGGGTTTATATGGGTTCACATGTACTATATTAACAATATAAAAAATTCCAAACTTGCTGTGAAAGCTTGTATTTTTTATAAAGTCTTCAAAAGACAATTCTAATAGGCTGGAAGAAAACTAGACAATGAAACGGAAGTTCGCAGTTCGTGACAGAAAAAGAAAATTTTGCCACCTGCCCTGAGCACCCCCCACCCAAATTCGTACCTTATCTTCATCGGTAGGAAAACACGGCTGCCGGGCATGTTTTTAACCACAGCTTAAATAGAGCCGGGGCCAAGATAGAGGATCCTTTACCAGTCCTCAGGTGTAGACCCCATTGGGTTGTTGCACCAAGACAGTTCATAGGAACCACTGATCATAGCTACAGTGTGTAGGATGAGTCTCCACTTTATTGGGAGAATGTGAACACGCCTAATGCGTGTTAATCCCCTTTTCTTCTTCTTTAAATGTCTCACCTATCAAAGATTGGCTACCATCATGGCAATTTGTACCTTGGAGACTGCTGCTCCGATAAGGTAAGTCGTGCTCTTGCCAAACCACTGCCTCAGCTTTCTCAACCAAGATGTTCGTCTTCTGCCGGGAGCTCTCTGCCCATCTATCTTCTCTTGGATTATTACATGCAGAAGGCGATACTTTTCGCTCCTCATCACACGGTCAAAGTATGCTAGTTTCCGTTTCGTAACCGTCAGTAGCAACTTGCGTTTGTATTTAATCGCCTGAAGACAGCATTAGGGACACGTTCTCTCTACCTATAGCTAAACTAAACGCCCCAAAGAACCCAAGGTCCCGAAATTATAGCACACTATCACAGTCGCTCCGTCGCTTCGCTCGACAGCCAGAAGCAGTGGCGGAGCGTGGGATAACTGCGAGTGTAATGCTTACAAATATTAATTCAAGTTAAAAAAAAACGCATAATTTTTTATAGCATGTTCATCTTCTTAAAAAGTAAAAATTTGAAAACAAAAAAGAAAACACGCATAATTTTCTATAGGCTAGCATGTTTTAACTTCTTAAAAAAGTAAAATATTTGAAAACAAAAAGAAAATATTTGAATTCTAACGTGACGAGATTCTTAATTTTCTTAGACTGCGTTGATAACATCATGCTCATACAATCTTATTTGCTATATAGATTTCAACGAAGCTCTTAATTCATTCTAAGGATATGTTGAGTGTAATGCGGGATTGCACGCCTTACATGCACGCTCCGCCACTGGCCAGAAGGCATCAAAAAAAAGTGGCTTATATAATATCATCGAAGGCAAAAATGGTGGAGAGTATTTGAAGAGCAGTGCGAAACAGCCATGTATATGGAAAAAAACGTAGCCCCAGAAGAATCATGGAAGTTTTAAGCGCCATATGTATGATATAGAGTCTGAAAGTAAGAAGTTGAATTAGGAGAAGCTTCAAAGGGGCCAAAAAAGCTTCATTAGGGGGGGTTTCCACCGACCGGCTAGGTCTAAATAAAAAAACGGTGACGTGGTAGCAGACATTCAAGACTTAGGCGGGGTTTCCACCGACCTCGCATTGCAGAATGCAAATGAAATGTTTGTTTTCCTCTATGCCATGTTTAAAATTGATCAATGATCATAGAGTAAAATCACAAACAAACAAACTAAAATTAAAAAATGGTTCATGGGATATGTTAAGTACAAACGTTTTAATAGATTTCTATAAAAAGAAAAATTCAAATTTCCGACAATGTCATTTGCATTCTGCAATGCGAGATCGGTGTAAACCCCGCCTAACTCTTGAATGTCTGCCACCGTATTTGTATTGAGCCCTAGCCGGTCGGTGAACACTCCGCCTTATTAGTAGATTTTCTTTCTTAACTGAGAGTCCATTTACCGAGTAGCCTACTACTGGATTTCAGAGTAAATTATTCCAACTTATTCTATTGAGGTTTCTAGAATGCAGGTACGTATGCATGTATTATATCGAATTACAATGCTACAACGCTGATCGATTCGAATTCGTAAGCCTATTTTTTTTAAATGATCAATCTCAATGCCACTACGAATATCAGTAGTGATTAAGGCAAAAGGAACCGTTACTAAGCATAAAAAAATATTATTAATTGCAAATCTTTATGAGTTTACTTATTTTGGATATACTTTATGAAGTGTTGCGAAAAATATTAGGATGTTAATCTATGAAAAAGAACGATAAACCTATATTAGTTTAAATAGTAAGGTTTAATTTATAAACGGAAGTAAATTTACTCCATAAGAACTCGAATGAATCAGGGTAGTAGATACGATACAATGGGCGAGTGAGACAACCGCCAAAGGGCTCGCGCTTTGGTAGACCTTCGTGATTAAGGAAGTCATCTAAATGTTTTGATCTTCGAAACTATGTAAAACAAAACTTTATAGTCCTGCCTCTCGAATGAGACCATTAACACTCCGTTACGACATAAACCGACTGAATGGCGCGCATTACAAAAAAGGAAGTTGTGCTGCCACACCCTGTAGTTAAAAATTGAGAGCGGGCAAAAAACTTTTTTCAAAATTTTCCTATGTACTATTAACAGCACATTTTCAAAGTTTTTATAAATATTCATGGAAGCTGTCCCTGGATTCCGAGGTTTAACGCTTACGTCACTCCACTATAATACTTATGGAAATTAATAATATGATGCATCTGATCTGCATGTACATTATTTTTACCTTTGTAAATGCATCCTGTCAGCTTGACTTGGTTCCTTAGGCTCATTCATTAGACCCTTCATTTCTTTAATCATTTGCAGTTTGTATGCTTCACGCCAATCGGCTCTGCAAGTGGGAAAAAGGAAGCAAAAATATTGCTCATCAGCTGTTGGTAATTGTTCTAACATTTTTTCTGTGCGCTCGGTAGCAAATGTCGGCTCGTAGGTTTGGAAAGGTTGCAAAACTATTGAAGTATTGTATGATTTTCGGTAGATCCTGGTTAGCCTGAAACCGAATAGGAAAAGTTCTGTATTTTCTCTACCAGTGGAGGTGCCCATTAGGGAAGCACATGTCATTGTGTACATCCATAAGACAGCAGAGTAGCCAATTAACTGCAAGGAGCCGCACTTGAGCGAATTTGTCTCCTTTGCGGTCATAAGATAGTGATCGCGTGCTGCTTGCAATCTCATTCAAGACGCGAACAGAAATTAATTACTAACAAACATTACTAATTGAATTAACTTTTACTAACTTACTAACTATCTACTGATGCAAATAGCCTGATTTGATTAATACTACTAACCAATATTTAATTATTTAACTATTGTATTGCGATTGAATTACATGTACTGTTTATCCATAAGCGAAACAGCACACAGGCTGACTGAAGCCTTGCGGTATATGATTTTATTGTGTTAATATAATAATAATAATTCCGATGACATTACGCTCCAGGTCCAGGTCCGAGCGCTGAAACCCTATTTATTCGAGAAGACAAAGAAGCAGGCCTATTGTGGTGTAACATGTCCAGTTTCAACGATTATGAAGCGTTTTGCAATGGCCAAACTGGTTGCACATTTGGAAACAGATTTAAGAAACACGTAGCAGACACTAACCCCAACATCTCTGTTGCCAAATTTAGGACAATTATAATGTACTCGTACTACCTATAACATTATTGTTCATTTTATGTAGCCAATTGCCAATATTCTTCATTATAGCAAATATTAAATAAGTTTTACCAGAGTTAAAAAATGTTCTCTTCCACCAATTAATTAATTAACTAAATAAAACTTGAAAATAGTAGGTTCGCGCGTCTAAAAGCAGCTGCTTTTGCGATTGCGTGACGTCATTTTATGTTGCTCCCTCGGAAATTCTAACATGGCGTGTCAAGAGTGTTGTATGTTCTAAGATTATTAAGCATTGAAAAAACACGTCCCAAATTCCCAATTTACAGTGGATCTTTCTGTAACTGCGCCGACCGTAGAATCCGCCCTTATTAATATATTAAAAATATGGCAACTACTACGGTACTTTCTTTTTAACATATTTATAATATATGCTGTACTTTTCTCCTTTATTTATCATTCTACTAAGTACTTCTATATTACTAACCTTTACTAACCGTTTTTTACTAACCTTTACTAACCTTTTTACTAACCGTTTATTACTAAACCTAGTATCGTAAATATACCTATGCGATCTGACTAAATGCATTTCTTATCTTTCTATATTTTTGAATTTGTTTAAATAAATATATATTTTTTATCGCACAGATCTTACTCTAGCCCTCCACTTTGACAAGAGTTCTTGTAGTGAGGGCTCTCCGCAATTATTTCAATCCGGTGACATTGATATAAACTCTCTTCTGCTTGATATGCCTTCCTTCCGTGCACAGGGTGGATGGCCTATCATGGAGACATACATATTGTCATTGTATTGTAAATTGTGTATCAATGAATCCATACTCTAAATATTGTGTAATTTTTTAGAGGAATATATTTTACTTTAACTACACTCAAAATCCCCTCAATAACGGAAATAAGAATGTATTTAAAAATGGCCCATTAAAGTTTGTTGGATACTTACCTAGGTTTTCCACCAGTATATTTTAGCAAACCATCGACAATGAGCCCCGGTAAAAAATGAAGAAAGACATGAGCGAGTAGGAAGATGTGTGGATTATTAATACACAATATGAATGGGTACCAGAGAGCGTTCGTGCATGTGCTGGTACCGCGCATGCTCTCGTGCTGCTCCAAAATTTCCTTTATGGACATACCATGGTAGTGACAATTATATACAGCTACGGTATTGGACCTAAAAATAATTGTAGGTATTAAAAGCATGTATCTACTTATTTTTATCCTTTATTTTCCGTGGTGCACAAGAAAAATGGAAACACATGGGTGACTGGCATTAATAAATTTTTATTCATGTATACATGGATTATATTACAGTCAGTAAGTGACTGAAGAGGCAGACTCCTCTTTATAACTCAAATAAGAGTATCAAGAATCGTGTTACCATTTACACTGCAAGGCATAGATTTTTGGGGTTTCCCGCCAATTCCTGATTTTCATTATTCGCTAATTTCCGGTTAGATTACTACTGGAAGCAGTAATAATAAAGAAAAATCCACCATTTTCTATTTTCTTCAACCAAAACATGTATAAGTTTGGTTAATTTTTTTATTTAGTTTATCTAGGCGAGAATCCGTATCCTCTTGGGTTTTAAAGACGATAATAACAAGTTACGTCATTTGTCGAAATCCTTCCAGCTGTTGGGAAGATACACAGTACATGGTCATTAATAAATCTAAACGTACGACACCTTCAATGATTTCAATGAATTCGAGATACAAACACATAGCCATCGGTCATGAATATGAAAAATACCTTTTGCTCTTCAAATAGTTCGGTTAACTTACATATTATTTTTATCAAATTCATAAAGAAAAACGCCTGAATCCCACCAAAATCGGTTGATTTATATTTTTTTATTGAATATAATAAGTAATTTATAGTATTAGGTATATTCAAGCACTTAGAAGTGGAATATTTCACACAATTTTTAATTATTGGCGCAATAATGTTTCCATTAATATGATAATTTGGTAAATTTCGGTCCACCATCAGTTTCACTGGAAAATTACGGAGATAAAGTAAAAATTTCCTTACATGGCTTACTCAAGAAATAGTCCGTTACGCATCAATTATCGTCATATTATTACTTAAGTAACTACTTAAGAGGATGTTTTGCTTTCCAATTTATAGGTAGTATAAGGAAAGCTTTGTGACGGTCCAAATTTTCGATTCCGAGATTTCAACGGAATTACACGTTTTGAGGGCCCAGGAACCCCAAAAAGTGGTTTTTACGAAATGTCTGTCTGTCTGTCGCTCTGTCTGTCTGTCTGTGCGTCGATTTCCGGGCAAACCACTCGATCGATTATGATGAAATTCAGCATGTATGTTTACAAAAACCATACCTCGGGAAGATTTTTTTTATTTTGGGCCAATTCAATTTGGGGGGGGGGTTTATTCTCAAAAAACTCCAAAAAAACGTCTAAAAAATTATTTCTCAAGAACGGCTCCAACGATTTCTCTTAAATTCACATATATTGTAGTCGTTATTAATATTGATAAAATGCAGGGGGTCGATTGCCCCTTGATAGTTTGCTTCGGGGGATAAAAAATTAAAATAACTAAAATTTAAAGAAAAATGACAAAAAAATAATTTTTCTGCGAAACTTTTCTATCCATGATTTCTACCTTCAGGCATGTTTTAGGTGTTAAATTGAGTAACGAAACGGAACAGGTTACTTTCCCAAAAAAGTATTTGGTTTTGTAAAAAAAAAAATGTTTTTTTTAAAAAATGATCGAAAATTCACGCTCAAATGCATTGCGTGCTCTGCCATTATTGCTGTGTGGTAATGTGTTGGTCTGACCTACCTAGAATTTACCCCCCCTCCAGTGACGTTGGATGGACAACCCCCCCCCCCCTGAGATATCGGAAATTCGGAAATTTAACTATAGGAAAATTATTGGCCATGAAATTACTGTAGTAGTAGTAGTAGTTTCTAACGCCTGCTTTCAGCATTTCTGCCTTAAGCAACTCTGTCAGCCTGGCGAGGGGAGTGAGTCTGTGTGTTAACTTGAGGCACCCTAAGGGCAGACTCTTTCACCTCGGGGAAAGGGGAGTTGACTAACAGGGTGGACCTCCTGATTATAGTGGATTCCGAGCCACTTGGGGAACATGGTAAAGTCACACGATTATATCGGAGGTGACCAGGACTCGACTTATAGTGCCTAAGCGCGTTATCATGTCCCACCATGTTCCCCTGCAAACGCTGTGCACACTACCAAGTTGCCGCAGTTTGAAACATGCTCTGCTCTAATGGAATCAACATGGTAAGGCCGTTGGCACCATGAAATTACTCATTTTCTCTATCTACTAATTTTGATAAATTGTAAAGCATGTTCGAGTAAACTCGGACCGGTTCTTTTTAATTGACACCCCAAAATTGAATACTTTTTTATATTTCATTTACTCAGCACGTTATTAAGAATGTGGCACCCCTTAAGTTGGAGAAGGCTACTTCGTGCATCATGTAATCGGGTATTTTTACTTTTCGGTTTTCTAGTATATACAAAAATTCTGTTTCACGCGAAATTTTAGTCCCCAGTGGTTTCTGTGATAGACCTAAGGTACCAAAAATTTAATATTTCCTATTATATGATGCATGAAGTAGTCTTCTACAACTTACATGAGCCAAATCTTTTTTATTAACTTGCTTTATTAATTAATTACAAAATGAAAAGTAAATAAAAGCAACAAATTTTGGGGTGCTAATTTTGTAGTGTAGCATGGCCTCTTAAATAAATAAAAAATATGAGCATACCGATTTAAGAGTGATTCAGGGTTGGGCAATACTCGTACATACAGTCAGCTTTCTCTTAATTATGGTTTTGTACAATACTACGCATAAATAATGAGATTACTCGTGACTTCGTGGTATTTCATTTTAATAAACAAAAAATAACAAAAACTTAGAGTTTTAGAAAAACTTGTTATAACAACCCGAATTAGTAAAACCCAAATAATCGCTAAGAAATTAACTTTGTCTAAGAAACCCACTTGTGTTAGTATTGCATCTTCTCCTCGAGTTGAGCAAGTCTCAAATCGCAGATAAGGTGTAACTGTGCTAGTGGGTTTCCCTCTGTAGATGGCAGTTCTTGCCGAAAGCGCTCAGGGTTTTATACTAACACAAGTGGGTTTCTTAGACAAAGTTAATTTCTTAACGATTATTTGGGTTTTACTAATTCGGGTTGTTATAACAAGTTTTTCTAAAACTCTAAGTTTTTGTTATTTTTTGTTTATACTACGCATAACAACTAACCTGTCTATCATAGCCTTATGCCACGAAGATACAATAGTCAAATTAGTCACATAGTCTATGTGAATATACGACGTTCTACTTTCGGCTTTCGTATGAACTACCCGTAGAACACCTTTCAACATTCCGTACGCAATCGCCACAGGACTGTTCAGGTTGCATACCCAGCCGGGTTTTGGCTCCTTCCAGGCAGGGTAAACTGTAAGAATAAACAATAAAGATATACGTGATATAACCAGATATACTATTCAACCCGCTATAGTAAAAAAAAACTCTACTTCTGTCAGTCTTGATAAATTCTTTTCGGCTCTGGCAGATCAGACCATGCACTAGGATATTTGTTATTTATTAGCACAGAATATATTTTTTTTATTACAGTTCAAAGACATCTGCATTGCGTTGTAGAAGTGAGAAAGCTGGGCCGGTGAATGTGCGAAATGTGTTCTAGTGTACTTTAATAATATTAGAGGATATAACGAGGAAGTTACCTCCTCAACCGAAGTTAATTTAATGTCAGTGTTACCATATTATAATGCAATATAATGTACTTTGATAGTGTAATATGTTATAATTTATAGGAGAAAGAGAACCCGCCACCCCGCGAAGCGGTGTGGGTGCTGTTATGCAATCTCCCAGCCAGAGCCAAAAGGAATTTTTTCTATACCCCGCTACATCATCAGTCAGGACATGTAGCGTAGTGGTACGGACTCTGACTTTCACCCGAAAGGTTGTTGGTTCGAGTCCCACACTGGCTACATTTTCCGGCCATGTTTCGGAGGGCATGTAGAGCAGGTGGTCCTGGGCCTTCCTAGTTGAGTGTAAGAGAGGGCTTTATAGCCCTAACTCCGCTAGATTGGCTTAGTAATAGAAACAATAAAAAGTCCTTATTTAGTTATTTATCATTGTAAGCAAACGATGACGATTGAATGGTAATATGGAAACCGTAGTGCAGGAAACCGTAACCAGCGCTATACTAGGGTTGCAGGAATACCGTAGAAACGCGGGAATAGCCAATAGGGATAAATCGGAATTAAGTTGTTAGATAAGAGACCAAAACACAGTAGTATTGAAACTTAATTCCTTTGTTTTAGTCCTCCATACTTAAAAATTTGTAAAATATCTAACATCGAAGACCAAAATTACGATAGCAAAATAAATAAATAATAAATATATATATTTTGGTTAAATTATACAATATAGTAACTAACAAGTAATCGACAAGAAAGTATAATGTCAAAATATCGTCAAAAACAGATAGTTATGCTACTGTCATTGGGTTAGTGCCTCAATGACAGTGTAGAAAGCTTTCTCTAAGAGACGGTCTCTAACCAAGCAACTTAGGGGAGTTAGTAGCATTTCTCGCCGCTCTCAGTTCAATCGGGAGTTTTCTAAGATACCGTAAGCGAAATATCGTAGTATAGGATCCAGTCGCTCACACATGGTGCTGGCCTTACAAGGTCTCCCCGTTGCCTCGTTTTGTAGGTAAGGGTGTCCCCGTGTTTTTAAAATTTCTCCGACTTCTCGGGCTTTAAGATACGTAAAATGCATCTAAATATGTACAGACTTATACGGCCTAAATTGTATTGTGAAAGCATATCGCAATATTAAATGTATTACCAACAGCGGGTCTTGAGATGACAACAGGATAGTAAACTTCAAAGTTGCGTACTAAACTCTCAGCGATATGTTTAGTAAAGGTGTACGTATTTGGAAATCCTGCAAGAATTTTTTTCTCTAACAAGTTCATTTCCTTGGGCGAAATTGTTTCAGCTGCTTCGATTGCTTTCCGCCAGTCCATTTTCGGATCGAAAACTTTTTCTTTGATATGTTGGACAACTTTGGGTTGAAAATTTGAATATGCAGTTGAAACGTAGTGGAAAACCTGAAAAAATGGTATTGCAGAAATGGTACCGCGAAGAAAATGCTGAGAATAAGCATGCATTATTATGTAGAATGTATTAAGAAATAAAATGAGCAGTCAGCAGACGGTGAAACATTCACTCATAAACTGTAGTTAATTGGAAATTAGGTCTTCTTATAATGGGAAAACATTTTCTTTTTAATATATTAAATTACACCATATCATTAGGCTTCCGCCATCAGCTTTCTTGCAGCCTTGCAGCCCTATGCACCACATAATCTGGTGAACCTCTGCTATTGATGGCACGTCTTAAGGTGTTTTCCGTCCATGGGAAAACATAAGATTTACAAAACTCAAAATTGTCAGTATTCCCCGATATTTCACCTGTGCACTAAGTTATTATAGAGAAACTTGAGGTCGATAATTGAGGAAAATTAAAAGGGACTCGTACATGAGTCATTTTTGAAAGAAATAATTATTAATGCATTTTTGTTATTTAAAATTCCTGGTTTCGTCCCTGAAACAGCTAACTCTTTCTTTATTGCGCGGCCACCGTCAGCGAATTTTTGGATTTTTACAAAAGTTCCTTCCAAATTGGTCTAGTAGGATCATGAGCGGATGGGACATTGGGCGCTAGCAGTCAGATATAAAGCAGACGAATGTTCAAAAAGGAATGAGCGCATATTGTACCGTGTGCCAAAATTGATAGCAAGCGATCAGCACAGCCTAACAGTAGTAAGTAGTATGGTTGGACACCGCCCCAGGTCACGGTGTGGGCCCATAGGACAGTGGACCTCCTGATTATAGTGGATTCCGAACCACCTGGGAAACACAGTGAAAAGTCACACGATTAGTTCGGAGGTGACCAGGACAAGTCCTACCATGCTTCCCTACCGCACGACCTAACGCTAACAGTAAGTTAACGACTATCTACCAATCAGAGAGCAGCAGCTTGCTTCTGATTGACTAAGACCTAGTACTTAGCAATCGTTCCATTGTGATCAAGAATAACAGCGATGAAAATGGTTTTAAACGTGAAAAACGGGTTGAGCAGCATTGGGGATGGGGTCGTGTCAAGTCATTCTGGCAAGAGCTCCAAAACCGAAATTACTAACATTGTGCAATGACTAAACTAATCTTGACTGATTCAGTAAAAGTAACTTGGGTAATGAGAGATTGAGGAAAACCCACTTGCGTTGACAATGTGATTTGAAATTCGAAATAAAATATAATGTAGTTAAACAAGAAACTACTGGAAGTAATGTTTATTGGCGAACATTTTGTGGCGATCCCACCAACATACTTCCGCCAAGGACACAGGGCGAATTCAACAAGGTCCTGCGCACACCAAACTACACACATATAGTGCATCTATTCTATCATTAGAACCCCAGAGGAACACCAAACATACGGTACCCAAGTTTCATTTAAATTCATCAGGTTTTTCGTCCTGATAATATGCTAATACAATTTACACAGGCGCTGTAAAATTCAGCGAATGTTCACTATGGAGCCGCTAGTTTCTCATTTTCACTAGGTTACCAAGAGAACCGTGAGTATCTTCAAAAATAATTGATTTAACGCGTTGCCATTAAAAAAAATGTTAAAACTTACCTGCAACTTTTTCATTTCCTTCGCCAAAACTAATAAATCTCTTGTAACTCTAACATTAGTCAATATGGCCTTGTTAAGGCTATCGTCAAATCTGACTGAAGCTGCCTCATGGAACACAGCGGTAACTTCATTCAGCAATGTCTCAAGGTCTTTATCAGCAATATCAAGTCCCGGAACACTACTGTCAAACGATATGGGTATTACCTTAATCTTCAGGGTGGAATCTGTTTCTATTAATGATTTGAAAACCTGCAAAGAGACAAAGATTACCATCTTCAACATCGCTCCTGACAGAAGCGTCCCATAGACCACAATCACATTGAAAACTTCTTTCAAGAGTATTTGATATAGTCTTTATTAGCTGTCGCAAAGTTAGGATGGTTATAAAGAAGGTATGTAATTCACAGTTATGTGCTTCTGGTATCGTGTTAACATAGAACTAGATTTTTATCGGTATTGGTGCTATTATGAAACATATGTAGCCTATGGGCTACGTCATGTCCCAAGGATTAAGTACCCAAAATGATCCAATCAATAAACGTTCATGAACATTTTGACTCTTCTTTGGCCGAATTAGTACGTAAATGTAGAGTAATGGTACGGACTCTGGCTTTCACCCTAAAGGTTGTTGGTTCGAGTCCTACACTTCTTACATTTTCTGCCCATGCTTCGGAGGGCAAGTAAAGCAGGCGGTCCAGGGCCTTCCTAGTCGAGTGTAATAGAGGGCTTTATAGCCCTAACTCCGCTAGGTTGGCTTAGTAATAGAACAAAAACAGTCCTTAATTATTTATATATTTAAATACTAGGACAACCCAATGTGGAGCATGTCCCAGAAAACTTGTAGACCTAACACACATCCGCTCAAAAGAAAAATTTGTTCCCGTACCCATTGCGATCGAACTGGTAATTTTCAAGGAAGATTCATTTCACTTTTAGATTAAAAAAAATTCTTAAGGTTGTCTTGATTCTATTTTAGTCGAAATAACACTTAAGCCCTGGGTCAACCCAACTTCAGCAGATTGTGTAGAAGAGCCTGTCCATAAACTCTGTATAACCACTCATCAGAACAGTCTGTTCAGGTACCCAATCCACCAGAATATGTAAATTCCAAGCTACAGTCAACTCACCTCAAGATTAAAAAGCTCTTCCAAACGTTGAGAAACCTCTAGATTGTGCTTTGGTCGAATCAACACGTAAATCCTCGGACAACCCAAACTCAGGAGCTTGTGTAGAAGAGCCTGTCCCAGAAACCCTGTGCACCCGCTCATAAGAACAGTCTGTTCTCGCACCCATTTTGAGACAGTTTCTTCGACAACCATCTCACCAAAACACATGCAAAAACAAGTGCACTACTAGTCAAGAATGTGCAGGTGCAAATAATAATTTTCCGAAGAAATGCACTGATTTGAAATTGACCTTCTGGTTTGGTGATAATTTATGGTGGAATTCTTAATTAGATCATGCATTCATGTTTCATTCATGATTTTCGTAATTGATTCTGCCATTAATACTTTGAATACATGCGTCTGTTACCCTACCAATGAAGGTAAGATGCCCATTACGGTAGAGTAAATCCAGGGCATGTGGAAAACTTTTCTCTTTTATTTCGCTTCTCGAGCCTACCGTTTGAGAGTCCAGTTCTATACCCTATGTCATTAGTCTACAGCAGGGGCTCCCAAACTTTTTGGTCCGCGGACCACTAGATTATTTCATGATTTTCCGTGGACCACCATGGCTATGGTAGGAAAATCTTTAAATTCTAGGACCAATATCAAGTAGTTAGTGCCTATACAATTACGTGCTAATATTTGATTAGTTTTATCGTTTCGGACTGGTTTATAGTTCAGTGCCAAAATGTACTGCATTTTATTTCAAATTACCAATAACTCAGCTATTTTATTTTCTTATTTCATACTTTAGCCCGTGGACCACCTGGCACATGTCTGTGGACCGCCGGTGGTCCATGGACCACAGGTTGAGAACCCCTGGTCTACGGTATGTAAAACTTAAATTTGACAAAAGATATTGACAGGGGCATCGCCAGCTTCCTGGCAACGGTTGTGGCCATTATTTTAATACGTTAGGCATGCGCTCCTAAATTGGGTAATGGTTGCTTCCAAAAAATTGTGACCAAAATAAATAATAATTGAAAAATGCTGTAAACAATAGGGAAACAAAGTGAAAGCCATGACTTTGTAGATTTCAGGGTATAGGCTATGTTGTTTTTAATTTCAGTTTTGTAAATAGTTACATTAATAGGTAGAAAGTTGGCACCCCAAAATTAAATACTTTTCATTTTTTATTTAATTAACACAGCAAGTTGTCATCTATGTTGTAGAAGACTACTTCGTGCATCAAATAATCGGGTATTTTTACTTTTCGGATTTGCAGTTCTTCCAAAAATCCCAGAATACGCGAAATTTTAGTCGTATCCGGTATTTATGGAAGAACGAAGGTACCTACCAAAAATTGTATATTTTCTATTATATAATGCATGGT
The DNA here is from genome assembly GCA_963971405.1 of Psococerastis gibbosa. Taxonomy (NCBI): domain Eukaryota; kingdom Metazoa; phylum Arthropoda; class Insecta; order Psocodea; family Psocidae; genus Psococerastis; species Psococerastis gibbosa. Next base: position 16,432,833 of record OZ020485.1, read on the forward strand.
GTAGTCTTTTACAACTTCCATGAGCCAAATATTTAATGACTTGCTTTGTTAATTTAATAAAAAAATAAAAATTGAATAATAACAACAAGTTTTGGGGTGCTAATTTTCTACGTAGCATGTCCTCTTAATATGATAATAAATAAATGAATAAATAAGGACCTTTTATTGTTTCTATTACTAAGCCAACTTAGCGGAGTTAGGGCTATAAAGCCCTCTCTTACCCTCAACTAGGAAGGCCCGGGACCGCCTGCTTTACATGCCCTCCGAAGCATGGCCAGAAAATGTAGCCAGTATAGGACTCGAACCAACAACCTTTCGGGTGAAACTACACTACATGTCCGATCTCATGTTATCATGATAACAAGTTTTATTAAACCAGTAATGTTTTGTTTGTTCACTAAAAAGAAATAAAAAACACTCGCTGGGAAGTGAAAACCAATAAAATTGGTACATTGAAGTCACTTTTCTAAATAATGTTCGCACTTTTGGGGGGGGGGGGGGCAACCCTCCCCACCCATATAGCTGGTGACGATCCAGTACAATTCCACTTTACCGGAAGAATTTCTTGTGAAATTTGATATGGTAACGCCCTCAGGCATTACTTGGTTGTTTTCCGCCTTCATTTAGTCATAACATGATCCCAATCTGTCAAGACCAAGTTAGATGAGGACTTTTCCTTGTTTTAATTAGAAGGTCATAAGTTGCAGGTCGGTCTAGAGCTAAGCTCAGTATGGGCAAAGGAGATACGACTTCCTATCATCATTCCTACTGTAGAGTTTTAGACCGGACTCGCTTCCTGTTGGCAAAATCACTTGAATGCAAGCTATCGAATAAGAAGGACCTTCGATAGGCCTGCTGCTGCGATATACTGAATTGCACAAGTGTGAAGTGAAGTGTTTCAAGGAAATATTATAGAGTATCTGCATTATTTTTTAAACTGTGAGTAATTACAAAAGAGGCATGGGGGATGACAGCCCTAAGTCTTTACATATATAGATGCATTTGACGTATCTTAAAGCCTGAGGAGTCGGAGAAATTTAAACAAAATGGGCACACCCACATCGACAACACGAGGCAAAGGGGAGGCCTTGTAAGGCCTGTTTCACACACAGCCAAGTGTGAGCGACTGGATCCTATACTACATGGTTTCGCCTACCTTAGGAAACCCTCGATCGAACTGAGAGTGGCGGGAAATGCTAGTAACTTCCCTAATTTGCTTAGAGACAATCTCTTAGAGAAAGCTTTCTACACTGCCAATGAGGCAGTAGTATAATGAAAATGAAGAACTACCTGATTTTGACGATATTTTGACGCTTTCCCTTTATACTTTTTTGTCGATTAGGCCTACTTGATTGTATAATTTAATATTATTTTTTATGTTTTTTAAAAAAAAGATTAATTGCATACAAACAATTTAATGAATCTATCCGATTGACTTCTTCAGTCGCCTCTGTAGGTTAGTACCGAGTTACGACACGTCACCGATGATCACATGGCGTGTAAAGACCCGCTCGTAACCACCTGGCCATCGAAGTCGAAATATGCAATATATATAGTTATTTAGTTATTTATTTATTAAATGAAATTATATCTTATTCCAAGGTGAGCTGCTGGGGTGGGTCGGAAATGTTTACATCATCCAAAGTAATATGCCGCCTCATGGTACGTGTCGAACCCAGGATTTTTGAGGAGGAAATAAAACAGATTGATCGAATAAACTTAATTAATAAATGAATAATTCAAAATATAAAAGTTTTCTCTGTTGAATTTAACAATAATTTTAGAGAAATTCACTTTAGCTCGAAAAGTCTACTGCACACAAATAATCGGACGTGCCTTTTCTTATGCAATCGAGAATTTGTTTTCTTTTTGGGCTGCTTCACCATCTCACCAGACCCCCTAGCTATTTAGTTGAGTTAATAATTCCCCTTCTACCTATAAACTACAATAAAAACCTGTGCTAAGCTAATGAACCCAAAGTCTCAGAATGGTATCACAACATCCCAGCTATGCTAAGGTAGAAAGTAGCTTAATATCGTCGAAGACAAAAAAGACGGAGAGTATGTTAAGAGCACTGTGAAACAACCAGATATATGGAAAGTACCAAAGCCCCAGAAGAATCAACGAAGTCTTAAGTGCCATATGCATGATGTAGAGTCTGAAAGTAAGATATATATAGAATTAAGAGAAAATCGGATTTAAAAAAATCTAATTTTTGCATGAGATATCATAAAGCAGAAAATATTTTACCTCTACATTTCGAAACATAGTATGTAGTTATTATTTATAAGTTTGTTAGCTGACATAGGTCACAGACCCTTTGAACAGCGTATAGACGACATTGAGTTCATTTTTATTACATTACATTTTAACTATTGTATTAGTTCACATCAGTCCATTTGGTTAAGCCGGCAAGCTTTGCATAGTATGTAGTAGTGATGAAGCAGTAGAATCCTGTATGATAAGCCGTGGTCGTTCTGAAGGCGTACTTCCAAACGTTTCGTCACCATTAGTGGGACTGCGTAAACTTCTAAGATTGTATCTCTATACGCGACAACTAAATAGCACGGTAGCTACATAATAATAAATATATAGGTCTATATATATGTACTATGTAATTGCATAGTAATAGGTGACAGGGACCTACTGACGTCAGCAGGGGCTTACAGAATTCCGTGTTCGAGTGGAGACGATTATATAGGTATTACAAAAGGTAGCTTGAAGACCAGGACAGAAGAACAGAAACGTAACTACCGTCTTCTACAGCCAGAAAATTCTGCAATTGCTGAGCATGTTCTAACACAAACAGGCCATACAATACGTTTTTAGGATGCAACAGTACTATCTACAACTGACTTATACGAGTACTACCCCCGAGTTGAACAGTGAGACTATAGAAATCTACCAGCACCCGTAGAATTTCAACAGAAAATGAGAAGGACTAGAAGTTAATAGGATATGGAGTCCAGTCTAAACAAAACCATACAACTAAGAAAATGACATCATCATCCGGAAATCAGGTTGAGGTAGCAGGGAGCCAATCAGGTGCGAGGAAGGCTCCGCTTCTACCCCCACCAGCTTCATATAAATATCAATGAACAACCCCTTGCTCGAAATTCCTGCCCTAAACGCTACTCGACTTTTCCTCCCAAACCATTCTTCCAAATTTACGGACGTATTTCTTGCAGCAGCTAAAGGACTCAACCAACCTGCTGCGAGATGGGAGTGGAGTTTAATTGGAATTGCTGAATGGCCTCGTAAGAGGTACAAGAGGCTGTAGTAAATCCCGCACCACCTGGATGCCACCCTGAATCACACATGTAAATGGCCATGGCAGTGATGAAGGGGGACAAGTAAAGGTACAGGTGGTTTGCAAATTCTCCACTTCTGCTGAAATTAAAAAAAAAAACTTGCCAAAACAGTTACTGCTGAGCCTCCGAGATACAATTTTAGAAGTCTACGAAGTTCCACTGAAAATTTCGGCTTATGATGTCGACGACACGCTTGGAAGTACGCTTTTAGAACGAGCATGGCCTATCATCCCCGATTTTTCTGTTTCATCACATAACTCCGGCCGTCAAAGTCTTTGTAATTATATAGTATGTAGTCTAACAACAACTAACTAGTCATTGGTTCCCAATTTGTCCCACTGAAAATACCTGATGGGTCACGATGGGTCTCACGTACAGGGGTAAAATAACAGGGCTAAAAAAATAAACTTTCGCAAAATATGAAATAAAATGCTGACATTCAAAAACACATTGCGTTTTGAAAGGGTTTAACTGTTTGATAAATGTTACCTTTGCAAATGCATCCTGTCAGCTTGACTTGGCTCTTTAGGCTCATTCATTAGACCCTTTATTTCTTTTATCATTTGCAGTTTGTATGCATTAAGCCAGTCGGCCCTACATGTTGGTATAAGAAAACAAAAATATTTCTCATCAGTTGTTGGTAATTGTTCTAACATTTTTTCCGTACGCTCGGTAGCAAATGTCGGCTCGTAGGTTTGGAAAGGGTTCAAAACTATTGAAGTATTGTATAATTTTCGGTAGATCCTGGTTAACCTGGAACAAAGTACAAAAATTCTTTTTTTTTTTTCTTCTCTACGGGTTCAAATTTCTCATTGGGGGGGGGGGGGTGTGATCACAGTAGGTACACATTTGCGATCAGTCGCAAAAATTCCCTACCAACTTTGGGGGCAAATCATCCCCGAAAACATTACAAAAATAACGGCCTGATTCCCTATTTTTTTCCAAAATACTACTACTACTATACTATAAAAATAAGCCAGTGGTCCACATTTACTATACTCATTAAAAAAATTGAAAACTTACCTAGGTTTTCCACCAGTACATTTAAGCAAGCCATCGACAATGAGTCCCGGTATAAAATGAAGAACGAGATGAGCGAGTAGGAAAATTTGTGGATTATTAACAGACAATAGGAATGGGTACCAGAGAGCATTCGTGCATGTGCTGGTATCGCGCATGCTCTCGTTGTGCTCCATGGATTCTTTTATGGACATATCATGGCAGTGACTATTATAAACAGCTACGGCCTTTGATCTGAAAAAATATTTGTGAATATGAAAAGTTGGACCTATTATTTTATTTTCCATGGTTCACAAGAAACACGCACCCAGGTATTGACTGGAAGTAATACCCTAATAATAAAGAAATTTACATCTCACGTCAAAATCCACAATTTTTTTTAAACAATTCATATGCATATTAATATATGTTTCATATATTTGTAATTCCGATTTAATTTCCTCTGGAATAAATGGTGTAATGTAGTTATAAACTTTAAACATCTCACCTTTTTTCTATCTTTTGCTTTTTAAGCAGATAAGCAGCTATATCCACTACTTTTAATGAAATTCTATGAAAAACTATATTAAATCTACGATCCAGGGATATCAACTAACCCGTCTATCGCAGCTTTATGCCACGAAGATACAATAGTTAAATTAGTCACATAGTCTATGTGGATATATGACGTTCTACTTTCTGCTCTCGTGTGAACTACACGTATAATCCCCTTGAATACTCCGTACGCAATCGCCACAGGACTGTTCAGATTGCATACCCAGCCGGGTTTTGGTTCCTTCCAGGCCGGGTAAACTGTAAAAATAAATAAATAAATAAGACCTACTGTTCCTCTTCGTCAAGATTCCCCAGCCTTTTTTCTGACATGATACCGTTGTATCAGATATTGTCAATAAAAAAATCCCTCTACTTCTGCCAGTTGCGGAACCATAAGTTTGGTGAATATGCCACTATGAGTGATGCCACTTGCCAACTTTAATTTTACAAAGGCTTTCACGGCCAGCGTTACGTGACGAAGCCCGGACGCAGTTGCTGTTGAGCCTCCGAAATACAATCTAAGAAGTCCACGCAGTTTCACTGAAGATGTCGACCGCAGATGCTGACAAAACTTTTAGAAGTACGCTTTCTAAATGACCGCGGCTCCTCATACCCCGGATTCTACTGCTTCGTCCACTTTATTTTTGACACCCTGGATGCATGGGAACAATGACGCAAAGTAAGCTATTCCCCAAAAACACAATGTGATGGTTCGCTGACTTGTTGTTTACTGAATAGGCCAATATGGATGCAGACGTACCAAAAGGCAGTATTTTGGGCCCTTTCTTGTTCCTGGCTAATACAAACCGCCGAAATTGGAGGATTTAGAAAAAACTTGACCTGGAGGGATTCAAACTCACGATCTTTGCCTATCCGAGGCAACGTCTTAAACCGCTGGACCACAAGCCCGACAAGAACAGTGTCTGTTATTTCCTCTACTTATTATATGCTCTTTGACCAGATTCGTATTGCTAGACAGGTTAGCACAGTTACACAATTATCTAACCGAACAGGTCTGTAAGCTAACTTTATTGCTTAAAAGCAGTGCATCATTCAATATATTGCATTATTATATAGTATACTCGTATAATACTGTCATAAAGTTAGGTCACAGATCTGTTCGGTTTGCTAGTTGTGTAGCTGTGCTAACCTGTCAAGCAATACGAATCATGTCAAAGAGCATTTTAATAAGTAGAGGATTTAGCAGACACTGTATTTGTCGGGTTTGTGGTCCAGTGATTTAAGACGGTGCCCCGAGTAGGCATAGATCGTAGGTTCGAATCTATCATGTCCAGATTTTTTTAAATCCTCCCATTTCGCTTATAACGAGGAGGTTTTTTCTCCAACATAAGTTAGTTTAATGCCAGTATTCGTCTGATTGGTTGGCAGCCCTGAATATCATTTTCTAGCTCCTGCGCCTTCCTCTTCAGCTTTTGGTACTTTCGAACTCCAGCGCGTCCTGCCTCAGTTGATCCATGAACTCCTTCTTCGGCCACCCTCTCCTATTGGTTCCATTCCCTGTCCCCTCAATGATGGTATGTACCAGATTTTTGTGTCTTAATAAATGCCCTACCCATTTTGTTCTACTTTTTATATGAGGTGGCAGCTGTTTCAGCGATGTTAGTATTATATACCATATGATGCTGCAATACATCATACAAACAGCTTTGTTGAATATTATATGATCGCGAATTCTGGTTGTAAATATCATTGTACATGCAGATGATGCCACTTTAATCCCAGATGATCTTAAACAGGAAAACTTAGCAAGTGATAGGGTTTCAGCACTACCATAAAAACGGGGGAACGGGAACAAAACTTCGCTGCTGGATTTGAGGCTTAAACACAGTTTTTATGTACGAGGAAGTGTATCCCTTTCTTTGAAGTGCCACATCTATGACAACTCTACTTTGGTCTCAGATCTAACAATGAAAAATTGTGTCCTTATTTATTCAGCCATTTTCATGGTAGCGAAAGCTACTGATTAGTTCTCGAGCAATTGATTATTCCTGAATGTTTCCAAACTTCCGAACAAAACAACAACAACAACAACTTCACAACATTACACTGCCTAAATTCAAAGAAATGTTATTGTTAAGTACAATCGCAATTTGACATGTATTACCTACAGTGGGTCTTGAGATGACAATAGGAAAGTAAACTTCAAAGTCGTGCACTAAGCTTTCTGCGATATGTTTGGTGAAGGTGTACGTATTTGGAAATCCTGCAAGGATTTTTTTCTCCAACAAGTTCATTTCCTTCGGCGACACTGTTTCAGCTGCTTCTATTGCTTTCCGCCAGTCCATTTTCGGATCGAAAACTTTTTCTTCGATATGATGGACAACTTCGGGTTGAAAATATGAATATGCCGTTGATACGTGGTGGAAAACCTGGAAACATAAATAAATAAATAGTAAATAAAATAAAAGTGTATTCACAAGATCTAATATACAGTTTTTGTAATAATAGTTGCGCTCCTTCGTACCGTGAGGCTTTGTAAACTGTGTTTGAGTGTGTCAGCCTGGGTGTTCTTGTAATTGTCTTAAGTGCATAGTTCTGTGCTGTGCGGAGTGGACGTAAGTGAGTGGTTGCAGCCCCACCCCATATTCCTAGACAGTAGCTTAGCTTGGCCTCATACCAGGCCCTATATATTTGTAATAGGGCTTTCTGGGGGAAAATTTTTGCAAGGTTGTATAGTATCATGTTTATTGGACGTAGACTGCTATGCAATTTGTTGATATGCTCCTTCCACAACAGTTGTTCATCTAATTGTACTCCAAGGTAATTCATTACCCGTGTACTACCAATTGTAATGCCGTTATACGTCAAAGCGGGGGGGTGTTCCGTGGTTCCATGAAGAAAATAAGTATGCATAGAAGATATAAACAAAAAGAATTGGCCGTTAGCGAACGGTAAAATATTCACTCATAAACTGTAGTTCAGTTGGAAATTAGGTCTTCTCATAAAATATTTCCAATTCAAAACTTTCGAGTTTTCCCAGATATTGTTTCGCCTACATGCAGTATAAAGGAGGACCTTAAGGACGATATTTGTCGTTTGAGGAAAGGTTCGAATCTCTGGTCCCAGAAAACCCCGTTCTGGGAAAAGTAGGGGACTTTTGATAGGCCCTGTTTAGGCCTCCCTAACGCTAGGGTGTCTAAGCATGGGACATGAAGGTCCCATTATTTAAAAGCGGCAAAGGGCCCCTTCTAAATTTTTATGGAAACAGGTGGGCGCCTAATTATATGCCGCCCCCTAGCTAAACGATCGTCACGCCACTGCTCGCGCGCACATGGGCTCCTTTAATATTCATGGTAATTTTTTTTTTTTTGCTAATAAAATGAACAAAGGCGCCGGAAATGCGGTGTTCACTATGGAGCCACTAGTTTCTCATTTTCACTAGATTACCAAGAGAACCGTGAGTATCTTCAAAAATAATTGATTTAACGCGTTGCCATTAAAAAAATGTTAAAACTTACCTGCAACTTTTTCATTTCCTTCGCCAAAACTAATAAATCTCTTGTAACTCTAACATTAGTCAATATGGCCTTGTTAAGGCTATCGTCAAATCTGACTGAAGCTGCCTCATGGAACACAGCGGTAACTTCATTCAGCAATATCTCAAGGTCTTTATCAGCAATATCAAGTCCCGGAACACTACTGTCAAACGATATGGGTATTACCTTAATCTTCAGGGTGGAATCTGTTTCTATTAATGATTTGAACACCTGCAAAGAGACAAAGATTACCATGATCAACATCAAACCTGACAGAAGTGACCCCATATTCCGCATGGAAAACTTTGTTCAAGAGCATCTGGTAGTCTTTATCAGCAGTCACAAAGTTAGGATTGTCACCACTCGAAAAAATATAAATAAGGAAATTCGCAGTTATGTGCTTATCCCACGGGCTTTATTAGCAATATATAGTCCCGGAATACTACTCTCCAACGATATGGGTAAGTTAAGATAAGAAGTGCCGTAAAACAATTAAGCAATTTCTGCATAGTAATCCACAGTTTATAAACATAATATATCCGGGAGAATAGCTTAACGAAGAGAATGCCAATTTGCCAAATAATGTATAATGTACCGCATACCTAGTTTTATTATTTAATTATTATTCTATAATTAATATTAACATCTTATAATACTAACCTAGCAACTAAGACAGAACCCATCACGGGCCACATGGCCTATAGGGTTCATTTTCTAATATGTATATTTTGTATTGTATTCTTAATTTTGAATATATTGATTGATTGATTGATATTATTGTATATATATGTATATTTCTATTATCGACTTGAAGACCTGCAAAAATAGATTGCAAGGTACAACATCCCCACAGACCACAGTGATAATCTTCTCTCGACACCATCTCATAGTCATTATCATCAGTCGTGAAGGTAGGATTATAAAAAAATGTAAAAAAAAACTTAATTTTGTGGCAATGGGCTCTTCCCTAATTGTTAAATGATTTTGTGTCGCCTGCCTCGAATGACAACTAATACAGCAGGCAATATAAGGCAATGTAACCCTTTGTTAAACAAAATGGCATAATTAAAAGATATGGATGCTTCATACTTCAGGGTTAAATACCCGAAAATATCTTTACAAATTAAAAAATTGAATGAGCTTAAACTTGTTTGCTAAAAATCAGAGCAAGCTTACCTGTGAACTAATAAGTTTTTCAGACGTCAAAAAACTCTGCTATGGTCGAATTAACTCGCAAGTCAAGGAACAACCCAACTTCTGGAGCTCATGAAGATAAAGCTGTCCTGGAACCCCTGAGCAAGCTTATCAGAATAGCCGGTTCCCGTAACAATTCCACCAGAACTTGTCTATTCCATGCCATGGCCAACTAACCTCGAGATTTAAAAGCTCATCCAGACGCTGGGAAGCTTCTTGATTCTGCTTTGGTCGAATCAACACGTAAACCCTGGGACAACCCAACTTCAGGAGCTTATGTAGAAGAGCCTGTCCATAAACTCTGTATAACCACTCATCAGAACAGTCCGTTCAGGTACCCATTCCACCAGAATATGTCAATTCTAAGCTACAGTCAACTCACCTCAAGATTTAAAAGCTCTTCCAAACGTTGAGAAGCCTCTTGATTCTGCTTTGGTCGAATCAAGACGTAAACCCTCGGACAACCCAACTTCAGGAGCTTGTGTAGAAGAGCCTGTCCCAGAAACCCTGTGCACCCGCTCATAAGAACAGATTGTTCTCGCACCCATTTTGAGACAGTTTCTTCGACAACCATCTCCACAAAACACTGCCAATGCACTGCTGCTCATGAAAGTGCATGTGCATAAATAAGATTGCAATTATGATCCAATTATTCGAATGCCCTATGACTTGAATTTGTCCTTCCGGCTTAGTAATAATTTATGTTGGAATTTTTAATTGGGTCAAATGAATGCATATTTCACTATTAATTTCGCAATTGATTATGCTTCTGTTGTAATTGTGGATTCATACATTCATGCATTTGGAATAAATAATGTAGGCATATTGAAAAAATAACAACCACACATGCTGATAGCAGTGATAGTATTGTAAATCACATAGCTATAACCTTGCTGCGATATACCACTGTTCTATTTGGGTTTTGGGGTTACCAACATGCCCAGCAGTCGCGTTTGTGGAAATTTTGAGGACCAATGACAAACTAACCAGGATCTTATTTATTTCATTGCCGCTGACCGTTTCAGCAATTAAAAACCCACGGACCCATTATTGTAAAATATGAGAAATGTTAAATTTCGGTGTGCCCTCGTCCATTCTCGGTCCCCACAAATCTGTTCTATGTGATTTAGAATGGGCCTACTATAATTTGGTATTGGTACTAGTAAAGAATGTACCTACTTACACAATAAACTATAAACCTACATGCCAAATTTCATCAAAATCCACCGAGTAGTTTGCCCGCAAATTGACGAACAGACTGACTGACATTTCGTAAAAAAACACCTAAAAATTTGTAAATCCACTGAAATCCCGGAATCGATAATTTCGACCATCACAAAGCTATTCTTATAATATATATAAATAGGAATGCAACAAACTATTTCAGACAGTCCCTGGGTAACCTCGTTGTCCAGTGCTCTTAATAACCACTTACCATGCCATTACCACCACTTATACTTACTTACTAGCCAACGCGCTGACCAGTATCTCCTTGCTGTGTCCCGGAAGATGTCGTCCGTTTCGTCGGGTTAATAACGACTTAGGCTTCATATTTGGGCCCATAGAGCGACCCCGACTTGACTGTCCTATGCCAGCCCTTCTGATTATAGTGGATTCCGAACCACTTGGGAAACACAGTGAAGTCACACGATTATTAGTACGGAGGTGACCAGGACAAGTCCTACCATGTTTCCCTACCGGCACTGTGCACACGACCAAGTTATCTGCAGCTTTGAACCTGCTCTGGTCCGCTGGATTCAACTTGGTATGGCGGCCGGCTATGTCGTCTGTTTGGTCTTCGCAGTCTTCTACCAGGGCTGGGCACTCGGGGAGACGCTCTGCATTCATCTCCACCATAAATTCAAAAATTGGAGTGGGCCGCAATCTCAGAAACAACCCTGTTTCAGCTTCACATTTTTATAAATTATTTCCACGCGCACATAAAAATCTTCCAAAAACAGCTAAGCAACTCAACAGCATTAAACTTTCCGATCGTACCATAAAAAGGCTAGTTTTTACCCGTATTTTTAGCCGAATGACAGATTCATTTTAGCTCAAGTTGTTCATTTATTCTTTCTACTTATACATATACATGAATATATATATAGAGTATAGATACCATACTACCATATAGTATACTTGCACTTACCATTATTAGGCCTATTTTTTTTCTCTCTTGGTTAGTTGTTAATAATATTTTTCTGTGTTTATAGTGAATTATAAATTAAATCAGTGTACCATTGTTTGTACAAATTAGAAACTGTTAAAGGGTCCATCACGGGTATAGCCTAACGGGCCCCATATGTTCACTAATGTATGATGAAGGAAAATTTTGAAACACATTTACTTTACTTTACCTATCACAAACCTCCACCTAACGGCGCAAATGTCCGCAATGTATGTATATATGTATATATAAAGTAAATAAATAAACAATAAAAATAAACAACCCCCTTCTTCTATGTTAGGTTACGAACTTCTATACCGCCCTTTGTGGAAGATTTATTTAGGATAATTTCCACTTATTCCCGTCTAAGTTATTCTTATGCTATAGGCTTACTGTAGTAGGCTACTTTCTTAGCAGTAAAAATTGCTTGTATCAAATAAAGTATTCACCGATCAAAAACATATTTAAATTTTCATTTCACGTATACAATTTCCCTTTAATTTTACTTTACATATTTATCAATACTCGAAAAGAGACGTCATGAATTCCAATGCAGAGTAATTTCGAATATAACCAACCTTTGCTTCAAATTCGAAAATCTGTCTTTGAAGTTTAATCAATCAAGATGGGGGTTTTTATACTTTTGTTGTGAGAAAGGGAAAATCCTCAATGTCAAGGGGAGAAGACTACTTGTAGGAGTTTCCGATAGATTGCAGCACCGCTTCAATATTGTAGGCTATAGTAATAGCATAATAGTCTGTAATCAGTAGAGAACTGCATGTTTGATGTTCTCTGCTGTGTAAGTAAGAAAGTGTAAGTAAGCTCACAGACCTGTTCGGTCAGATAGTTGTGTAGTTGTGCTAACCTGTCTAGCAACACGAATCATGTCAATTTGAGCATAAGTAGAGGATTTGGCGATTACTGGAGTTGTCGGGGCTTGTGGTCCCGCGGTTAAGACGACGCCCCGGTTAGGCGTAGATCGTGCGTTCGAATCCAGCCAAGCCCAGTTTTTTCCATATCCTCTAATTTCGTTTATAACGAGGAGGTTACCTATTCAACCAAAGTTAATTTAATGTCAGTGTTATATATACCATATAAGACAACAATGTTTTCTCTACTGTGACTTGCTGGAACTTAGAAATAATAAAAATAATGACTTAGCTTAGTCCACAAAATAAAAACAATTATACGACCGGTTTCGGCACTAGGTGGTTCGAAACTCTGCGGTAAACTTATCCTGGGTTCCAACAAGCCTAATTACTACATATACTGAATTGTTTTAAATTTTGTATCAATGAGTCCATATGGTAAACTGTTATTTTTGGAGGAATATATTTTACTTTACTTTAGTATCTTATCCTACCTCGCTAAGAGGCAAGAGCCCTTCCTCCCTCTATGTTGTATTGGAAAGCAAAAAATCGTCACCGATGCCATTATTTTTTCTTTTACGGCGCGCCGGCCTTTTCACCTGTCTTTAAATAAATTCACCGCTATTCAAGGAACCTCCCACCATGGCTTGAAAGGTCACCATAAGGAATACTGCCCGACATCGTCATGCATTGGATAGTTGACAACGACGACGTTTACCAGTTTGTCAAAATTCACACAGAAATAATACCAATCATGTCCGAAAATCAATGTCATGCAAGGTTTAATGGGGCACTATAAAGTCCGTATAAAGTCCATTAAAAATACTACTAGCCCTCCAGAAATAAATTCTACGTAGCAATCTAAACCCTTCTCTTTAAAAAGACAAATTTAAATTTAAAAAATACGACATTTTTAAAATCCTATAATCAAAATGGGGCCTATAGTAAAATACGATACCTTTGAAACCACATAATAAAATACCAAACCAAATAAATTCAGCAAATGACTAGCCTGCCAAATGTGGGTGTTGGCTAGTAAGTGAGTATAGTACATAATGAAATTAAAATTAAAAAAGTATGCGGTTGACATGGGGCGTTTACCAGTTTCCCATTGGTCAAAATATGAGCGGAAACAATGCTAATAGCCTAATTACCGATAAATCAAAGTGCGATTGGCTTGGCAAAATTCAATGGACTACTAATCGACTTCGGCGGCAAGGCGGTAGCGTGCTTGTACTTGTATATCCGCACACCTTGCGGTCGGAGATGTGTCGCAATTCGACACAAGCACCTATTAGGTGACTTAGTGAGGCGATTGAAGAGGATGGATACATACATTTTGATTGCACGCGACTTAACCTTTTAAAGAAAGAAAAAAAAAAGAAAAAAGTAGGCATACGTCCTTAAAAAGCTCTTAAAAAATACTGACACCCCTACGGAAATAAATTGTATTGTATATAGTAAGCCCTTCCCTTTAAAAAGACAAATTAAAATAAAGAAGTGTGTGTGCTGGCTGATATCTTGGATTTCCGGCCTACTATCGTAATTAGTATGAACTTAAACTGGGATTAAAAATGTATACATGATACATTTAGAATGGAAAGTGCTGTTAAACTCTGTTTTGTTTGTATTTTTAAGCCCCAGAATAAGTTGATATTAAATGGCATAGTAGTCCCACGGTAATACTAATACGGTACCCAAATGAAATAAAAATAAATTCTACGGAGCATTGCAGACATTTTCCTTTAAAAACCCCACATAATAAAATCAGAATTTAAAAGTTAGTGAGGATCCTGTGTAGCCCTTAGGTCAAATTACCCCGGGGTCGGTAAAATTCGTTATAACCAAGATACCCCCGAGGGTAGAATTTCTACAATTTCCTCTTTTTTTCCCGTCCTGGAGAAAAAGGCGGTACACAGGTTTTACTATGCATTACTTCATTAATATGCTAATTCATCCTCTTTAACCCTTTCTCTAACGTGTACGAGAAAATAAGGAGAAACTTTCAGAGGAAAAAAAAACATTCTAGACACTTAATGTACCGTAGTAAAAAACGTTACATGTTTATTTCCATTTCTAACCTTTCTCTCCATGATGTCTACTTAATTATGGACGCGTACGAATATATGATGAAATACTGGAATCCGGACTCATGGGTCCTGGTCCGCCTGAAACAGTATTTTCAGAAATAATATGATGGGATCTTCCTCAAACATAAAGGTGGTTCATAAGTCTTGACACATTTCAATAAATATCTTCTTCATTGGTTTCAATCTAACGATTGGTTTGCTGCAAATCTTTCCACCTCCTTCTCCACTCCTCCCTGTCTTGGGCCATTCTCTTTAGCTCCAAGTATAGGTTCCGCATCTCATATTTTTCTTGAGGCCTTCCTTGGTCGCCCTCTTGCATTGGTGCCTTCGATTGTGCCTTCTATTATGGTGCTTAGGAGTCCTTCTTGTCTGATTTTACTCTTCTCACCGAAATGGAGGTAATAAGGGATCGTTGATCGATTTTATCAATAAATATAATAATAATATAATATAATAAATAAAAATCTCAACTGATGTCTCAGCCAAAAATCTTTAATTGATTTTTAAAAAGAACATTTTAAAAAAAATACATATGCTAACCGTGCTGCGTCAAAGTAGCTGACCTCCTGAGTAATGCCTTATGGTCTCAGAGGAAGAGACTAAAAAACCCCAAATCTGTACCTCCTCGTTCTGAAGATGGAAGTGCGTAATGGCAACTGAACAGATAGGAGACCGAGTTTGAGCTGGCATAAGCGAAAACCCCAGTCTTGTCTGTACATTCAATTATGTCCTGGGGTTGGGAACTGGCCCCAGAGGTGGAGGAACTCAATGAAGAGTCAACGGCATAAGGATAAAATAGGCAACGGGAAACAACTAAATAATAATTCCCTAGTATCACGGTATCAATCGCCATGATGATCGCCAATCTTTGATAGAAGGCTAGAGGAAGAAGTTGGCGAAGGAGCGGGAGTGGAAATTCTTCATATAGCTGAATAGCTGATAGAAAGGGGTTTTGTAAACTTTCTTGGTTTTATATTTATATATGTTCAAGTTCTTTTAATTCACCAAACAGCTAGACTCAGGAGTGATTTTTTTTTTTTTTTTTTTTTTTTTTTTTTTAAACCCGTGTGGGTCTGGCGCTTTATATATTTAAAAAAAAAAAAAAAAAAAAAAAAAAAAAAAAAAAGTGAAATAAATGAATGAATAAAATGTAATTTCAACGCATAATATAAGTACATGGAAATAGATTCAGATTCAATAAAGAATAGACCAAGGCCGTATTTATGGGGGGGGGGGATCCAGGGCTTTCTTAAGCTCGGTATAAACTACTATGGTAGCCTCGGGCCTTAGGCTAGCTTGTCCCGTACGAGCCATACCTACCCCCCCCCCTCCGTCGCAAATCAATAGCTACGGCCTAACGGCCTACGGCTTTGGAATAGACCCATTATAAGGTGACCAGCTAGTCAATACTAGAAGGGGCTTCCAACCGCACAATCTTTCTTAGTTAGTGTCTTATAGAAGATATTAGACAGGTATGCTTGGGCTTAATACAAATCCTAGCGCATAGCAAACTGGGGGACTACGAGTGACTGTACTACTTCCGTATTATTGTTTTTCCATTTATATTTTACAGCAGCCTGATCGAGGCGATTATAATACCGGTATTTATTTATTCCCCTGGTATTAAAAATGTAAACAAGATTATTTTATAATGGAAAGTGCTATTCAAAATTTGTTTGTTTACAGTTATAATCCTAGGGTATTTATTTAACCCCGGTATTATAATCGCCTCGATCAGGCTGCAGGAGTGTAATTTTTCAAATCGAGTTGTACCTTTTTAAAGTTGTTTTACCGTACATAATATGTACGGTAATAAATAATAATATATATATAGTAATATTATTATCTTCATTTGTACGCTGAGACTTGCTGTACGTTAATTTAGTGGCAAGACAATAATAAATAACAGATTGTTTATGATGCACACTTAATAGATGTCACCAAGACGAATAGAATGATTTAAAAAAACTTATTTGGTGAAAGAAGCCAAGTTACCCTAGTTTGCACTTCACACTTGCAAGATATAATAATGTAAAACTAGTAGTAACTAAGGTAACTTAATATTTGTTCCGCTAGCCATGTGTGTTTTAGGTGTGAAAAAGTAACGGTAAAATGAAATTAGCTTTGCCAGAAAAATAATTTAAAAAAGTTACATGAATATTACAACAGAGAATTTTAAATATTCCATACGGATACCTTATATTTATTTAAATGCAGTTGGTTTTAACGGGCACTGAGGGGCGGGGGCGGGTAGGGGGGGGGGGGTCGGAAATGATTATATCCAATGTAATATGTAACCACCAACACCCACCCCCGCCTGTTTTATGGCGCTACAGTGCAATAAAAACCACTCTGCTGAACACATTACAAAAGAATGGTTTAATAGCTGCGAAATTGAGGTGGTGCAAGTGTCTGTTTTTTGTTGATTTTTTGCTGCAAGTGACCTTTTGCTACAATTAAAGTTAATTGAACGTGTCTCTTGTTATTCAATCAAGCAATTTTAGAGTTTTTTTAGGCTGCTGAGTCTCCTCTACTGACTGTTGTTTCATCTATAGTCTCTGTAGCTCTCACTGGCGTAGCCAGAAGTCAAAGAATAATGGCCAAATTTTCACTAAAGGTGCCTGAAAGATGTCTGGCCTGAAATGTTTTATTCAGCCAAAGAACGCGAGAATTCTGACGTCAGTGCAAAATACCATCCAAAAATTTCGAGCGGTGTGAAAGGCCTTATTGTCTGGACATGTAAAGTAGTGGTACGGACTCTTGACTTTCACCCGAAAGGTTGTTGGTTCAAGCCCAACTCTAAGCTGTCAAGCAGGCGGACCCGGGCCTTCCTAGTTGAGTGTAAGAGAGGGCTTTATAAAATACAATGTAATAAATGTATATTTCCATTAAAAGTTAAGTTACAATAATTATAATATGTTGCTGGGCTCAGCCCGTGTGCAGCATAAATTTGAAAAAGGCCTAATCTAACATTCAGTAAGTAAGTCAGTAAGTAACCCTAACTTCGCTAGGTTGGCTTAATAATAGAACAAAAAGTCTTTATTTATTTATTTATTCAGGTGGGGCCTCAGCGTCACCTTGAAAAATTCCACTTACGGCGCTGGGCATTGTAATACTCAGTAGACAGTAATAATACAGTAAATATTGAATATTTACCGTACATTTCAATTTTTGCAATTATTAAGAGTGATGAAAATGCGTGTACAAATGGGTAGCTATGTTGCTTAAAGCTGTTCAAACCATTTTCTGCCGCTCTGGGCCAGGGTCTGCCCCAGTCTCTTCCGTAAAGACGCCACTGGGCCTCAGCACGTGTTACAGTACGATAGGTACAAGTAATACTAATTGGATTGCAGACACATTAATTTGTTTTTTTCTTCTGCTACTTTGGAGAAAATTGGCAAGATTCCTCTTTCTTCCCCCTCACCATCTGACCTTTTTCTCTTTTGTTCTCAATGAAAAACACAGTAAAGTGACCTATTTTCAATTCCTTGATACTGAAACCTTTTTTTTCTGGCTGTAGGTGCTTTGAACAGACCTGTTTCGTACAGGAAAGTGCTAAAGCTAACCAATTAGATCACATGGCCTTTAATTTATGTATTGACCTTTATGAGAAAAATGAAGTCATAAAATAAAAGTCAATTCTGTCACAGAGAACAACTGGGATAACAATCATACATATACGAGTACGTCAGTAAAGGACGATTCCAGCAGTAGCAGGTATAAACACTGAAATAGAAAGTATGGCACAAGTTGCACCTGCAGTACAGTATACTATTGTGGGTACAATAGCTGAAAAAACTCGGGTACTCACCAACATAGAAAGACAAGAAGACATTTCAGTCAACAAAGACATCAATTAACTATGAACAGCAGAAAGGCTTACCTGTAATAATAAAAGATAAACGACATTAAGCATTATTTCCTTCGTTGTGTTGAATTAATATCCTACCAGCCAATTTTGACCACAATAGGTTACAGTTAGAGATTTGGTTGTCGCAATTTTGAAATTGACATTTAGAAATTACTCTTGAGTTGTTTTTATTTGTTCTTCTAAGTTTCAGATGCCTAAGGGAGGAAAGGTGCCGCCTTCAACTTCAATGACTGATGAATTGATGAACGGTATAGAACTCCAATTTTCCGAAAGAGGTCCAGTCCGAATTGTTTCGGATAATTGGAGTTCTTCAACGCTTTAACAAACCTTTTCTAACTATCGTACATTTTTGAGGTTATCGTATGATACAATGTCAAAAGCAGCTACTAAATCGAAACTCATGAGGGAGCCATTGTGATGGATAACTTGACTCTCAGACAAATTTGTCATCGGAGGAAATGAATAGTTGGTGCAAAACCACACAGTCTACTTCAGAATATTTCTATGAGCTGGCGAAGGGAAACCTTTACACCTGCGTGCGGTAAACTTAACGCCAAGCTCAGAAATCTTCGGAAGTTCACTCTGTGGATTTGCTAAAATTTCTCAGCGATTCACCGGCATGAAATTTGTCCGTGTGTACTGGACCTACTCGGAGGATGTTCTTCCAATAATTCACCTCCGGGGAAGGAACAATATCATTGCTTATCGATTAGGCTCTCGGAATGTGTGGAAAATTCAAAAGGGATCAACGTGCAAAATTCATTGAAGTATAAATTATAGAGGCTTAAAAAGAACGACCACCCCCACCCCCATATATAGAGCGGTTGGAGAGGCTCTCTTAGGCCGTCCTGAAGGATTTATGGCCCGCAACATAACTCAGCAGGCTCCCTTAAAAAGAATTTTACAACTCTAGATTCCTGTTCAGGGTTAAAGTCTCTCTTCGTGATGAGATACTCCTTTTTATTATCTGATAGTTACGGCTTAAGCCTGTAGAAATGTCTGCATTCAATTCTTATATAATTAGGCTATGCAACTACAGACTACTAGTATGTCTATAATTATGTTTCCTGTGCCACAGGTACGTGAGTACTCTTAGGGCTGTTACCACCAGGCACAAACTTCCAGAAAACTTTCTGCGTCCAAACCTTCAAAGGCTAAACTTACCAATCTGCTACAGAATTGAAATGAACTCAAGTAAAAATATTCAAAGTGAAATTATGTTTGCTGTCGATATGACCAAGTTAGGGGTGAGCTGCGATAAATAACAAAAAACCACCAGATATGATGGCTAGCTGCGAGTTCAGGTGTAACGAATGAGCGGTCCTCGACCAAGCAGCGGCATAACCGGTGTGTGGTGGCAAGTCAGTGGCTTGTCTATAAAAAGCCACTGTAGCCCGAGGATGACTATGTGAATAGAATAGTTGCCGCCACTTAATAACCAGCTACTAAAACGGCACTCGTTTGTCCTGGGGTTGGGGGTTGCAGAAGGCAACACGAAACCAATGCATCACAATCCTCTATTACAGTCATCATGACTAAGTTCATTCGATACATACTTGTCTTCCTTTTTGAGAGTCCAAAGTACGATTTCTAAGCGTTTACCCTTGTTGCATCCATATCCACTAGGAGGGCACGCTGGATCGGACACCTACTTCGGCATGATAACTTATAGTCAGCTGCCTCATTGAAGGGACAATAGAAGGCGTAAATCGACGGGGACGGCCACGAAACGAATATCTCCAACAAGTTAAAAATGATTTGGGGATAACGTCCCATGTGGAACTGAAGAGGGCATGTCAAAAATCGCGGAGACTGGAGACATCGCTGCAATATGTTGCTGCCAACCAGCCATCATCCGGCTGTAACTTGAAGAGAGACAATCGTCATTATGATCGTAAATCTTCGATAGAAGAAGAAGGACCAACCTCAGGCCAAAAGTTAGATAGGTACTCGTGATTTTTTTTTTTTTTTTATTGTCAAGGCACGATACTGCATGATGGTTTACGGCGGTGGCAATGGCGGCTATGAGCTTCTTTGGAGATTTTCCTTCATATTTGGGCATCCTACAGTAACAGTTCCATCTATTCGTTGACTGAACTGAATCCTGGCTGCTGTTATAATGGATGGCAGTGATGGTAGCTTTTAATTAAAATTCGCGGATTCACGTTATCTGCAGTATACAAGTATTCTTATACAGCAGCACGAGTATAGACGAATATTCTACGTACCAGTATTATAACAAGAAAACCCGCCGGGTAGAAAACGAAATCCAAACCACAAGAAACAACAGAAAGTTTATATGCAAAGCACATTAGTTTGGTTCAAAACAGACGGCTTCAGGGCTCCTTCACATTTTACACTACATTTCTACCCTTTTATTTGTACGAATGCATGAATTTTAAGAGCTAATTTTAACTTTTGAGCTGAGTCTACTTTTAAACCTCCATAAGGGATGAGCTGTTCACAGGTTTCTGATTTTTTTTTTTTTTTTGCTAATAGTGCCTCTAGCGTACCGTACTTTACAATGTCTAATACTCGCTGCTTAACATTTACCTGTTTCACACAACGTCACATTTTTCCGGAAACATCAACCTAGCGGATAATAATATAAAGCGAGCCAATCAGGGACCGGAATGCACCGCTCCCCCCTCCCCTACTCTCAGTATAAACATTAGTGCAGGTAGGGGCTAAGCTGAACACGATTTTGTGTCTTTTTTCGCTACTGGTGCCCTTAACGCAGTTTTCAATGTCTAATACTTGCTCCTTTACATATTTATCTGTTTCACGCAACGTCACATTTTTCCGGAAACATGGCTAAATCAACCTAGCCACCGCCTTCCCCCTCCTCTTGGTATAAACGTTAGTGTAGACAGATCCCCTGCCCAAACCAACGCTTTTAGAAGTCCACGTTGACCACAGATGTTGACGAATCGTTTCAAATCACGCTTTCAGATCGACCACGACACGTCAGCCCGGATTCTAATGCTTCATCATCAATCTAGGGGAATTGAGAACGTACAGTAGGTACGCTTTACAAAGCTTTCTCTTTAACCGAGGTTGAGTTAGCTAAGATCTTGGATTGTGGTAGTGGGATCAACCTAAGAAGGCCCTGTCGGGGGCAAACGTTAAAACGTAAAAATGCTGCAATTTATGATCATTCATTTCTATTGTACGTTGTTTTCGTAACCCTGTGTACTGGTTCCTCCCTACCTGGCTATCTCAGATGCATCTCTACTACAATCCACGATGCTAATACTCTATACTCTATGTCTATAGAAAGACTCAGAAACACCTGCTTTACATGCTCTTGAAAGCATGGGCAGAAAATATTAATAAAGACTCGAACCAACAAGCTTTCGGATGAGTGCCTGTCAGACCACTACTAGTACTAACCGACTACGATAGTTTATTGGCACTTGGAACATCTTTGTTTATTCGAAAACATTCGCAAGCGGAACACCGAATTTATTCGATTTGTAAGTGTTCCAAGTGCCATCCTATCGCGGTCGGATAGTACAGGATAAACTACAGTAACTGACATTATTTCTCAGCTAACTATTCGAGCACTTTTTTACTACGTTCCGTTCCATTCTGTTCTGATTGAGATAGCCCTATGCGTGTCACAATGTAAAGAAACACGGAGGTTCATAAGCTAACCATTCTGGACTTTCACAGTATCAACCTCTAAACAGTAGCGTGGCTAACTTTACACAATATCAAATTATGATAATCGAAGGATACCCATTAAAATTGAGTCGCCCTTTTAACTAGCAAAGGCAATGTATATTCTGTGATATATTATGTTGTTTACATACAGTAGTTTGTAGTGAGTTTATAAACTATCACCAGCCATTGTCACATAGTTGGCAAACTCTCACTGAGAAGGTGTTTGTACATCTGTAAAGTTAGAGAAGCGTCGCACGTGCTTCTGTTTCTTGGATATGTACTTTGTATAACTTATTGTAGCGTCAAGAGCAGTCGTTAGATACAGCAAAATAAGTGGGAACTAGTGTAGCTCAGTCAGTTTAATGTGCCTAGATTTGGCGCCTGAATGCAGAATGTTCGAAACCTGTATAGTAAAGGCATCATCATGTGCTCCTGATTCTTGGATGTGTATTTTGTTTAACTTATGATGTGGTATGGTGACAAAAGCAGTCATTTGATCGCAAAACATATTGGAATTATACTTTGTATATTATTTTATTTATTGTATATAACTAATACATTGTATAACTTATAATTGTAGCATCAAGAGCAGTCGTTAGATATAGCAAAATAAGTGGGAACTAGTGCAGTTCAGTCAATAATATGCCAATATTTTCGCCTGATTCCAGAGGGTTCGAACCCTGTAAAAGTGTAAAGTAAAGGCCCCATATTAGGTTAGGTTGTCAAGACATGTAGAGTAGTGGTACAGACTCCGATTTTCACCCGAAAGGTTGTTGGTTCGAGTCCCAAACTTGATACATTTTCATGGCCATGCTTCGGAGGGCATGTACAGCAGGCGGTCCCGTGTCTTCCTAGTTGAGTGTAAGAGAGGGCTTCACAGCCCTAACTCCGCTAGGTTGACTTAGTAATAGAACAAACAGTGAATATTAATTTATTTATTCATATTTACTTCTGTGTAACATTCAAGATAATGGAGAAAACACGTTTTGAGGTCCCAGGAACCCAAAAAAGTGGTTTTTACGAAATGTCTGTCTGTCTGTTCATCGATTTCCGGGCAAACTACTCGGTGGGTTTGTGTGAAATTGGACATGTAGGTTCACAAAAATCATACCTCGGGACCATTTTTTTTATTTTGGGCTAACTCAATTTGGGGGGTTTTATTCTCAAAAAAACTCCAAAAAAACGTCTAAAAAAATTATTTCTCAAAAACGGCTCCAACAATTTCTTTTAAATTCACATATATTCTAGTCGTTATTAATGTTGATAAAATGCGGGGGTCGCTTACTCCTTGATAGTTTGCTTCTGGGGGTTAAAAAATAAAAATAACTTAATTTTAATGAAAAATGACTAAAAAATAATTTTTCTGCGAAACCTTTCTATCGATGATTTTTACCTTCAGGCATGTTTTAGGTGTTAAATTGAGTAACGAAACCGGACAGTTTGCTTTCCCAAAAAACTATTTGGTTTTGTGCAAAAAAAATTTTGTTGAAAAAATGAAAGCAAATTCACGCTGAAATGCATTGCGTGCCCTGCCATTATTGCTGTGTAGTTATGTGTTAGTCTGTCCTATCTAGAATTTACGTCACCTCCAGTGACGTCAGGTGAACGACCCCCCCCCCCCCGTGATATCCGAAATTTAACCATAGGAAAATTATTTACCATGAAATTAATCATTTTCTCTCCCTACTAATTCATAAATTGGAAAGCTTGTTCGAGTAAACTCGGACCGGTTCTCATTATTATTAGTATTATAGTATATTTATAAATATACTTCTTCGATGCAGGGGAGTACCGGCCGAAGAAGAAGAAAAACAATTTATATACAATATATTGTATAGCAGGGACTATGAAATAGTTTAGAAACTCAAATTGTTGTGTTGTGCGGATATTCAGTTAAAATAATTGCAAGGCATGATAAATTCGGATTGAAAAAGAAAGAAGAAAGAAAAGGAGACTACAGTTAGTCTTTCAGGAGTAGATATCGTGCTCGAATATTATTGTAAAAGAAAATAAAGAATCACAAAAAAGCGCAAGCATTGACAGAATAAATTCTTTAAACAATAGAGAACATTCAGTTGGAATTGTCTGTTCCAATGTCCGACGTAGAAACTCACTAAGGGACATAGTACTTTATATAAAAGTAAAATAAGCTTCTTACTTGTATTTTATGACGGGATTGTCTGACCCTTGGCATTTAAGTAGGTTGTCATTTGTCAGCAAGGTTTTTCGAGAGTTCTCTGCTGTGTTTTTAAGCTATTATTTACCGAACTGCCATGTCACAGTACAATAATACAATACTGAAAATTATATTGAACAAATTTGAACAATACTCTATCATACAAGTGTAAATTAGGGTATCATTGGTTTTTATTAAAACGTGAATTCATCATCGTTGGATTCGTCTTTATGAGATATACAGTAATAATAATAAGAAGAATAATTCGTGTATTTTTTTCTAATTGGTTTCACATATGGTAAGTAGAAGAATGTTGAAGTGTCCCCTCATGCCAGCAGCGAGCGAGGGTAGCCTCAATACCTATACCGAAAATTACTTCTTTTACTAGCTACGGACTACGAACTAATTTATACTATCCAGGCGCAGATCTACGGGGGGGGGGCTATTAGGGGCTATAGTCCCCCATTAGGTTCCTCAAAATGCGTAAAACCCCACTATTTCAGTCTTATTTTTCACAAATTTTCTCCCGGGGGCGACCCTCGGGCCCCCCTTGTGCTCGATTGTATTAATTACCTACAATATAGAACCCTTATTGCTCAGAAAAAGCGTAAAACCCCAATATTTCAACCCTATTAAAAAAAATCTTATTTAATCTTAGCTCCCTCCTTGGTCTCTTTCTAGATCCGCGCCTCATACTATCCTAACTATACCTAAAAATAATTTAAACTGTACTTATATATATATGAAATGAAATGAAATGAAATGAAATGAAATGAAAATACGACTTTATTGTAAACAAAACAAAAGGCGAACAATAAGACTATAAAGTCTTGTTTTCATGCTAACCTTAAAAACCAGAAAAAAAAACATTGTGAACTATTATAACTTAATTAAAATTAAATAGAGAAGAAGGAAACAGAGGAGTAGTAAAAAAGAAGGATAAAAGATACAGGGGGGGGGGGGAAATCTATTGTCGTCACCATTACAGGACCGGAGAGAGTCTAAGCGTTATCCAAGATATACTGTTTAATTATTTTCTCAAAGCTACTGAGTGAATTAGCTGCCCTGATCTCCAATGGTAGGCGGTTCCAGTGACGAATCGAGTATAATACCGTAGATAATATGTATATATAATAAAATAAAAATATATTATAAAACTGGCACCACAAGCTAGCTACTATTGTACTATACATTCTAAATCTGTAGAGCTGAATAGTCTAGAAAAATGCTAAAGCAATTTGTCCATAATCTTATACATTAGATCGATTTGGTGAACTTCATGAAAAGAAACTAAATATTTAGTAAAATAAACTTTAGAAAGGAGGAGAAAAGGCAAAGCTGACTGTAGAAGAGATGACTTGCGAAAATGGAAAAAGCATCGTCTGCCTACGAGTAGTAGTAGGAGTATGGAGAAGTAAACTAAATTAGCGTAGACACGTAGACAATGGTGCAAAAACAACGGACGTGGTGCAAAAACTAAGCTGGTGGGGACATGTGCAGAGGAGAGAGGCATCAGCGCTAATACGCAGAGATGGTGAGATGATGGTACCTGGACGCCGAGCACGTGGACGCCCAAGCTCACCCAGGAGAGGAAAATTATAAGCGACCTGCAAAAGAAACCGGGCTCACAAGGGAGGACGGGCAAGACAGAACCGTCTGGAAACGCCGCAGCTCTGCCGCCGACCCTCCATGAGGAAATGGCGCGGAAAAAGTAAAAGGTAAGTAAGTGATAGAGAAATTAATGGCTTTACCAACCCTAAAATTACTTAAGTCAAGATTGATATGCAGAACCGGTAGATGTATACCGCTCAGAGACCTGGAACTTTACCGAAAAAAAGTGAAGCTACGCCAACAAACTGCAAGTATTGGAAAGGCAGATAATAAGGAGAAATTATGAACCCCTGTACGAAAACAGAGCGTGGCCTATCTTCGTTAGAAGAGACACTACAAGAAGAAAAAGAAGACGCTAAAAAACAAGCAAACCACAGTCAAAAGGGATAAGGGACGAACGGAAGTGAAAACAACTTTGAGATGTTGTGGGCAGCAATAACATAACCGGCAGCCGCATTTTTCTCTGCCCATTGGCGGAGCGTGGGATAATTGCGAGTGTGTTGCTTGCAAATATTTAGGTAAGTTTACAAAAATGAAAACACGCATCATTTTATAATTATAGCATGTCTTATCTTCTTATAAATTTGAAAGCAAAAAAGAAAACAATTGAATTCTAACGTGACAAGATTCTTAATTTTCTTAGACTGCGTTGATAACATCATGCTCATACAATCTTATTTGCTCGCGGCTTCTTATAGACGTTGACGAAGCTCTTAATACTATACAATCTAATGTTTTGTTGAGTGTAATGCGGCATTGCACGCCTTACATGCACGCCCCACCACTGCCTCTACCGGTGATGGCAAGGCACCCGTTAAGGTTATAAGGCTTGTGTCCATTAGATCCATTTTTCCTTTCACATCGGGCCTCGACCTCCAGGTTGGCTAGTGCCGAGAGCTATAAGTCTTCAGACAAAATATGATCTATTGGAAGTATGGACGTTGGACGAAGATCTATGGGCTGGCTCGTACAAACAGAAATCAATCTTCCGTCCAATTTGCGAAAATCTTATCAGCTTGTCTGCGAGGTTTTCGCAATATTTCAAATCTTTCCCCCGAAATTATTCACTCTAACTTGTCACTGAGTTCTCCCCTTTCTTAAAGCATTTTATCTTGAAGTCCTGAGATCTCTTTCATAAATGAAGAAGATAGCCTCGTCGGAAAGTTAAGGGAAAGATCTCGCTATAAGTTATATCCGGATAAGGGAGTTGTGAAACAACTGGACAGAGATTTACAGTATGTCTGTTACCATCTAGACAAACACGATGCCCCGGAAAGGAATAGATCGTGGGTTCGAGTCCCGTTCTGTGCAAATTTTTTTTGATACTCTTTCCGGATTTAATATTCATAGGAGCTCATTGTGAATAAAAGTATCTTCGTAAACTTTTACGTCATATAAATTCGTATGCATGGACGGATACAGGGGTAGCTGCCCCCCCCCCCTAAAAAAAAGAAAAATTAGGAAACCCATTGTAAGATATTTATTACGCTCTAATTAATTGATATTACATATCTTTGTTAAATTTTGAACCTCTACTACCCCTTCCCCACAAAAATGGGCTGGAGCCGTCCCTGATGGTATGGTTGACGTGAAACTTTACTGAGTTATTATTATTCACAATGAGTGACACTAAGTTTTACAAAGTTAAATTTTCTTCTTTTAAGGTCTCTTCTATTGAAGAATCATTATAGCGATTCGGTCCTTGCTGCTCTAAAAAGGGAAGTCATGCCCTGGCCTAACCACTGCCCCAGGCTTTTTACCCAGGGTGTTCTTATTCTGCTGGGAGCCCTCTGTTCTCCTATCTCCCCTTGGATTATTACATGCAGAAGGTGATACTTTTCGTCCCTCGTCACATGACCTAAGTATTATAGTTTCCGGTTCTTAACCGTCAGCAGCAACTAGCCTACTGTATCCATTCACCTCAGGACCAGAGCATTAGGGGCACGATGTTTCCAGGATATGCGCAACATTCGTCTGTATACACACATTTCAAATGCACTGATTATGCTCTCCATAGCTTATGTCAATGTTAATAAGGAGACTATTATGTGTATACCAGGGGAGGTTACCCAAGTCAATTTAAGTCTAAAAATACTCGTTATGTGTATAAGGTGAGAAATCAAAGAACATTCTCTTTGCAAAGGACTGAGATGCTTAAAAAAAAATGCGCAGTATAATATACAAAACTATAGATCAAAAACATTGCCAGCGTTAAACCCACGATTTCACTGATATTTTACAGAATAGTATTGCCCTGTCTCACAAACACACAACGATACAAAAATAAAAAAGGCTCATAAATGTGAGAGCAATGAGCCAATGAGCGATGCAATACGGCTCGCTGAGTTTGAAAATCAGCAGTAACACTACCGTACAGTTGCAGCCGGGTAGCAATTAATTTCACGGGTCAGCAAAATTCATGGGATTCGGAAAACCAAAGCACAAAATGACCATATGGTATGTGGCTAGGTGAAACCGCAATATGGCTCATAAAAATGTACGCAGCGTGTGCCATATGGGGTTTTTGCACGTTACAAAAAATGGAGGTGTCAGTTCACATTTTTTTGAATGAATTTTTATAATTTATAAATTCATACGATGCTTTAATTAAAATTAATGGATATTCATGTTTGAATAGGTCCATAGACTATGAACACTGTATAAATATATATAATTGCTGAAATGTCATTTATTTTAGTTTGTTATAAATCAATTAAAATGATGTAAAACTCAGACATATAGGACACCCCTGAAACACCACAAAATCAGTCAGTTTTTTTTTTTCTGAATTTAGTATGCAAGACATGAAAAATTTAGTATATTTATGTTATATAGGACTATTTAATTTTCATCCATATTATCATAAGGTTTATTCTTTTAATTTTTGGTGTTTCTATTTTTATATAATGTTATAATATTTAATAATTAATACAATAATATTTAATATATTACATTGCGTAAAATTTTAGTTCCCAGTAATTTTCATTGAGAGGACGTGGAACGTAGATATTGGTCACCCTTGGATTAATCGGTTGTTATTTTTAATTTCATTTACAATATAAGTTACAAAGATTGGGTCTATGGAAGTTGTAGAAGACCATTTCATTCACAATATCATATATTATTTTTAATTTTTGGTGTTGAAATTATTAAATATAAATAACTTATAACGGAGGACTAAAATCATTGTAAAGTTCATCGAGAAATGCAGTATAAGAACTAAAAATATGCTATGATATTGTTTTTGAAGTAGCCTTCCTCAGCTTGGATAGACGAAATATCTCCTTCTGCATGTGATAATCCAAGGGAAGATAGAAGAGAAGGACAGAGGGGTCCCAGCAGAACAATAACAATCGTTCTGGTTGAAAAACCTGAGGCAGTGGCAAGAGTACAACTTCCCTTTACAGAGTCCAAGGTCCAAATTGCCATGATGATCGCCGATTTTTGATTGAAAGCATTAAAATAAGAAGAATATGTTATAGCCATAGTCTTGTCTTCCAGAAATATGATGATTTGACTAATTCCTTAATAAATTGTGTACTAAATTTAAATTAAAATAAATAAAAATAATTGCTATTTTCCATACTCAATAGCCTCATAAGTTCATAAAATATTGTAACATACAGTAGTAAAAAGAATTAACCACTAGCAGGCAATAAAGGTATAAACATCAAATAAGATAGTTTCACATTTAAACTTCATTCGCCACCCGTGGAGTTTTCGTTTTTATTTTCAACCCTTTAAATTTATTCTGTACACTGGGAGTAAGGCAAGACACATATTTTTCTAGAGAACGGACCCCCCGGGACCATTTATGTTACCATGTTGGGTTAAATTACAGGAAAAGTTGGAGACATTAGAATATATAGCGCCAGCGAGCAGCGTTCATTATAGCTGTGGGAATGTGTGAAAGCTTTGGTATAAAAAAGTCAGCGAAACTGCTTGAATTTCATATGGCACATGAGTGAGTGAAAGTGGTATTTTTACGGGGGAGTGGGGGGGGGGGATTCTAGTGAAATAACTGTAGAGTTTATATGATGATGAAAATTGCTGCTTTCTCATACATGGTACAAGCCATTAAGTGACAATCAAGGGAAATGCTTAGGCGCCCATTCCACCGACCGGCTAAGGCTATTTATAAAAACAGTGACGTGGTAGCAGACATTCAAGACTTAGGCGAGGTTTCCACCGACCTCGCATTGCAGAATTGACGGAAATGTTTATTTTTCTCTATGCCATAGTTAAGATATAAAATTGATCAATGATCATACAGTAAAATCACAAACAAACAAACTAAAATTAAGAAATGGCGTCATGGGATATGTTAAGTACAAACATTTTAATAGATTTCTATAAAAAGAGAAATTCTAATTTCCGTCAATGTCATTTGCATTCTGCAATGCGAGGTCGGTGGAAACGCCACCTTAAGTCTTGGATGTCTGCTACCACGTCACCGTTTTTGTAAATAGCCCTAGCCGGTCGATGGGATGGGCGCCTTAAGAGTGTACATCCCGTAGGAAATTGGCAGCCCGAAATTTACTACTTTTTATTTTTCACTTAATTAACTAAGTGTGTCATTAAATATTTGGCTCATTGAAGTTGTAGAAGACTACCCCATGCATCATATAATAGGGTATTTTTAATTTTCGAAATTGTAGTTTTTTCATAAACATGATAATAATTTATATACATTTATGTATATTATTATTATATATTTATATTTACTTGAAATACATACCATGAAAAAACTACATTTTCGAAAATTAAATATACTTTATTATATGATGCATGAGGTAGTCTTCTACAACTTCAACGAGCCAAATATTTAATAACATACTTAGTTAATTAAATAAAAAATAACAAGTATTGAATTTCGGGCTGCCAATTTCCCACGGGATGTACACTCTTAAGGGTGAAAACGTGTTTCTCTTATTTTTGCTGTAGTATTTAAACATATTATGTTGTCGGCAGAAAAACCTGTTTAGCCCAGGGTAGATAATTTTTTTAAGACATTAAATTATAGTAGATTGAAACCCATTGGAAATGGAAGATAATATGACAGACATTAAAGAAAAATAAATTACGGGCGATCTGAGTTCGGGAGGCAGGTAGGGGTGGTTTTTAAGGGTGAAATACGGCATATCTTCATTTTCGACAAAACTACAAGTCCTACGGAAAATCATCAAATAACAAAAAGGTAGATAATAAGAAGATGTACAACTAAGTTATTCCACTTTTTTCAAATAACCTCAAATTTTATGAGAAAAATGCCAAAAACCAGGGTTTTGTTTTTTTATTTTTAACTTTAACAAAAAAAAAACATTTTTCGTGAAAATTGGGGAAAAGTTACTTTTGTATGTTCTAAATACACTGTAATTTTTTTGATTTAAAATATTAACTTTTTCCAACTAATTTTGACTATATATGGAAAAAGCACCTTAATTTTCAATCGAAAAATCTCACATCAAAATGTCGATTATTTTTAAAATTTAGGTGATGTTTTTGTTCGTTGAAATCTCTACTTTCGGATGGTACAAAGAACAATATACACTACAGTGCAACATTTTCTTAAAAAATGCAAAAAATCAAATCAAAAAATGATGTCTTCAATATTTGAAATATAGTCAATGTAGTCATCCAAAATTACAACAACTCGCATCTAATATGACACAGATATAAATATAGGGCTTAGATAAACTAAATTGACCGGACTATGTTATAAATATTAGAGACATCATTTTTCGATTTGGTTTTTTGCATTTTTTAAGAAAATTTTGCACAGTAGTTTATATTGATCTTTACACCATCGGAAAGTAGAGATTTCAACGAACAAAAAACTAACCTAATTTTAAAGAATAATGATATTTTGACGCGAGATTTTTCGATTGAAAATTAGGGTGCTTTTTCCATATATAGTCAAAATTAGTTGGAAATAGTTAATATTTTAAATCAAAAAAAATTACAGTGTATTTAGAACATACAAAAGTAACTTTTCCCCAATTTTCACGAAAAATGTTTTTTTTTTTTTTTTTTAAAGTTAAAAATAAAAACCAAAACCCTGGTTTTTGGCATTTTTCTCATAAAATTTGAGGTTATTTGAAAAAAGTGTAATCACTAAAGTTGTACATCTTATTATCTACCTTTTTGTTATTTGATGATTTTCCATAGGACTTGTAGTTTTGTCGGAAATGAAGATATGCCGTATTTCACCGTTAAAAACCACCCCTACCTGCCTCCCGAACTCAGGTCGCCCGTAATTTATTTTTCTTTAATGTCTGTCAATTTATTATCTTCCATTTCCAATGGGTTTCATTCTACTATAATTTAATGTTTTTTTCCCCCATTTTTCAGGGGATCTACACTGGGCTAGTTGGCCACAGTTTTGCAACACCTTCGATCTGACATAATGGAGTTTTAAGTATATTGAGGTAACCTCACCTCCGATAGTCAGATGGAACTGAAATTTATTTTGGCTACTGTCTTGCTCTATAGTTATTAGTTTATATTTTAATTTCTGTTTGTTTTCCAGTTTAATTTGTAATAGCCTGTTGTACGACAATGTCATTGCATTGTTCATTATGTGTTAATTTGTAAGAGTGGGCCAAAATGCCCAAAACTCATTCAAATGGAAAATAAATAGCCCAGTCAACGAAGAGGTATAGAGGGAGTTGGAGGGAACTCAATTTTTGACTTCGTAACTTTGTTAAGACTAGTTAAGAGGTGAACATATCAAAAGTCCTCACTCGTAGCCCTTGAGCCGGGGGGCTGGGGGCTTTGAAGGTACCGTTTTTTGGTTTTTCGCTTATATCTCGGAAACTATGCGCCCCCTGATATTTTTGCTCTATACCAAATTAATGCTGATTACATTTGCTACAATTTATAAGAAGTAACGTTTTTCGATATCTTGCATAGTTATCGAGATATCTGCTCGGGAAAATCAGTAATTTTGGAAAAATCCATTTTTTCCTCACTTTTTTTGAACTTTTTGACAGGATAACTCTTCAACGTTGCAACCAAATAATTAATGCAGGCCATAGGGCTGTAGAACATTAAATTTCCTTCAATAAAAAATATTACTTTACTGTTTGATATACTTTCCTTCCAAAGTATTGGCCAAAATATACACCATTACCGGTATGTACACATAATGAGTATTGGACGGACGTCTAAGAAGCTCCCAACAACGTGATTCGTTGCTATGAACATATTGTTTGTGCATGTGGCAAAAGGGCAAAAAGAAAAAAAGAAAAAACATCAAATGAAATTTTATTGGTACCTATCGAAAAGTCAAAAAAATACAATAGTGTGCCATTTCAGTCAATTTCTTTGCTCTCATGGGGTGGGAAGAGTCTCTACGTCTTTGGGGCAACGACCCCCTCTCACCCCCCCCCCCCTGTATCCGTCCATGCCCCTTGCCCTGTAGGAGTCCACACGAGAGGAACCCTATTCTGTAAGTTCCCCTGGCCAATTTTACACAGTGGGGAGTATTTTAGGCTCTAGGGTGTTTGCTATTCAGTACTACAGGTTTGGGGCTCTGGCAGTCTTTTTTGCATTGGGAGAAAATTTTTAGGACAGCGACCGGTGTAGCTCCAAGCCCATTGCGGACAGGGACCAGGCAGTTCTTGTTTATCTTCCACCAATACGTCTGAAGAGGCAGTTTATTATTTCCTAGTCACAGTTGAACTTTTAGAAAAGTTCGGAGGGTATGTTGCTTTGCTGCCCCTTGGTGGACGGAAGGTATGGCATGTCATCCTTGATGGTGGCCACCGATTTATGGAATGTCTTTCTTGTATCGGTAAGCTTTCAGGGAGACCTCTCTCGCTGGAGCCCCATACCACCTCAAGATGCAGGTTTCAACTGCCTTTTATACCTGGGCGATGGTGGAGGAAGGGCCTGAAAAGACCGCTGCTGCTTTCTGGACCCCTTGAAAATTTTTTCAAGATGCAGATGTTGTCTCGCATCCACTAAAGGAGTGCAAGAATAACACGTTCTTCAAACCTTGCTGCTGAAGCTCTTGGAATGAGAAGTAGGAAATACTTTTCTTCCCGCGTCCAAGCTTGATGAGACAAATGTTCTCAAATGCGCATCAGCTCAAGCCATCAACAGGAATATGCGATCGACATCTGAACGCACAATGCCGACAGGACAATGTTTCCAAAATGACTTCCACACACCGAGGGAGGAGTAAAGCAGCATTCCCTCCGAACTTTTCTATAAGTTTAGCCGTGGCTGGGAAATAGCCTGGCTCATAAGACGTATAGGTGGAAGACAAGAACTGCCGGGGCCCAGTCCGTATTGAGCTAACAGCTGCATCGGAAGATATCGCAAAAAATATATTAAGCCGGTGCAAAACAGACTGTGCCAGCGCAAAGTGCGTGGCTGCAAAAAAGCAAGCCTCAAACTACTCCCCAGTATGTAAAAATTGCCAGTGGACCTACCAGAATGGGGTTCCTCTCGTGGACTCAAATGTAGAGAAGAGGAGGATCCACATGCCGATTTCCTACTGAACAAGGGGCATGGACGGATACGGGGGGAGAGGGGGGGGGGTGACAGGGGTTGCTGCCCCCTTCCCAAAATTTTGTAGATACATTGGAAGTTAATTTATTACCCTCTAATTTAATCGATACTACAATACATGAATGTTTTTCTGTTTCACCCACAACTAGCCCCCCCCCCCTCCCACAAATTGGAAAATGGGATGGATCCGTCCCTGACCAGGGGTCCCATGAAGAAGACTCTGGAGAAAGAGACACCGAAATGAAAGACGAAGAGACCCTTCCCACCCCATGAGAGCAAAGAAATTGACTGAAATGGCATTTTGACTTTTCAATAGGTACCAATAAAATTGCATTTGGTTTTTTTCTTATTTTCTTTTTGCCCTTTGGCCACATGCACAAACAATATGTTCATAGCAACGGATGTATGTTGATGGGAACTTGGGAGCTATTTAGACGTCCGTCCAATTCTCATTATGTGTACATACCGGTATTGTAATGGTGTATATTTTGGCCAATGCGTTTGACGCCTCTCAACACTAGAATTGGTTTAACTTTGGAAGGAAAGTATATCAAACCGTAAAGTAACATATTTTATTGAAGGAAATGTAATGTTCTACAGCCCTATGGCCTGCATTAATTATTTGGTTGCATCGTTGAAGAGTTATTATGTCAAAAAGTTCAAAAAAGTAAGGAAAAAATGGATTTTTCCAAAATTACTGATTTTCCCGAGCAGATATCTCGATAACTATGCAAGATATCGAAAAACTTTACTTCAATTAAATTATAGCCAATTTAATCAGCATTAATTTGGTATAGAACAAAAATATCGCTGGGGCGCATAGTTTCCGAGATATAAGCGAAAAACCAAAAAACGGTACCTTCAAAGGCCCCCCTCCCCCTCCCCGGCTCAAGGGCTACGAGTGAGGACTTTTGATATGTTCACCTCCTAACTAGTCTGAACAAAGTTACGAAGTCAAAAATTGTGTTCCAGCCAACTCCCTCTACACCCTTTTTTTGAGCGTTCATTGACTGGACTAAAATACAATTTTCATTCATTCAAATAATATTAATTAATTAATTGTTAATTTTGGATGAATGGTACGTATCATCCCCTAACTTTGTGCTGTGTAACTAGTGTAGGGATATTAGTTAAATGGGGGGGGGGCGGAAGCACCGAAGATGGGGTAACACATCCTCAAGGCTTCTATTCTTGTTCAACCCCCGAACACTCCCCACTCCTCTTTTGTACACACTGACAGCTCATCCTGTCTACTTTTAGTTTTTCGTACTTTATAGGGCTTCTAACTTCAATAGTTATGTATCGTACACCGTTGACATTTTTAACCTAGCCCTAATTGAAGTGCGTAGAGGCCAAGGGGTCCAAGTGACTCATATAAGCAATCGAGATAATAAATAAATAATAATAAGTTTGTAACCCAATTAAAAAATATGTGTGGGTATAACCCTTCGCCATTAATTTTAGCATGGTCAAAATGACAGATACAGCTTTACGCGTGCGGGGCTCCTTGAACCATACATCTTACGATCCAGAGGAAAAAAACCTCAAAGGTGCATAGGAGCTAACTTTTGGTTCATAGGAGCTGCAGCTCCCATGGACATTTAGGCACGCCCCACCTTTTGATGCATAGGAGCCGCGCAAGTTCATAGGAGCTGCCCTGCGGTGCAAAGGAGCTGCCCTGTGATGCATAGGAGCCGCAGCTCCTATGGACAGCCACTTTTTTGGTTCATAGGAGCTGAAGTTATTGAAACAGGCACCTTTTATTATTTTGCTGCAATTATGAAAGCCTTTTGCTGTAGTTTACAGCAGTTCCCGCTTTTTTTTAAATGATGAATGCACTGTACTTTAGCATCAATTGATTTGCAGATATGATCCGTCTCATTGTATTTTACTACTAAATCAATTTATAGATTTTTTCTCAAGACCCTTAATTTTCAAACATGCAGCAACGGATCCACCAGGGTCCACTCATCCCTGAAATGGGTACCGTTCCCTTATCAGTAGGGAAAAACGCTGATGTCGGGCATGTTGCGGACCGTAATAGACCTAGTAGTGCGTGGATCATGGGGTCTAGACTTGCCACGGCGTTTTTAAGTATTTTTATTCTCTTCACGGCCCGGTCGCATTTAACTGAACCGCTTCTACCAATAATGTGCTAAATTGAATATTTTACATGCTGAATCAACACTTAATACTCTTACTAATTACTAGGTACGTAAAACTCTTCATTGGTTGTCATGGCAAATGAGGAACTCATAGCTACTGTACGACCCCAGCCATGACAGGCTTACTGGGTTGCAGCCCCTCACATGAAATGAAAAATTAAACATTAACTAAAAATAGTAGCCTACCGGTACTAAAACAATCAAATAATTGACAAAAAGTAAGAAATTGCAGCTCGCTTGATTACACACTCTATAATATTGTGTCATTAAATATACGCATAAGAGAAATTGAAACGTGATGTGCTTACTACAAAATTCAGATGGTATATTATAAAATATTGAAAAAAGCAATGAACAATCAAACATTTTCAACAATACTTCATAGTACTGTTATTGGTCGGAAAAGTGGCCAAGAGCAGAGAAAAAGTGCAAAAAGAAAATTTATGGTTTTCTCTAACTTCGCCCCAAATTACACAATTCGAAATCTTTCTACAAATTTATGTTCAGGGAGCAGTTATTGGTCAGAAAAGTGGCCAAGGGCCGAAAAATTGTCCAAATTAAAAAATTTTGGTTTTCTCTAACTTCGCCCCTAATTACACAATTCGAATTTTTTTTTTCAATTACTGCTTCAGGGAGCAATGTTTGGTCGGAGAAGAGGCCAAGGGCCACGAAATTGCCCAAAACTAAATTTTTTTGATTTCTCTAACTTCACCCCTAATTACGCAATTCGAAAACTTTCTTCAATATATGCTTCAGGGAGCAGTGTTTGGTCGGAAAAGAGGCCAAGGGCCACGAAATTGCCCAAAACTAAATTTTTTTGATTTCTCTAACTTCACCCCTAATTATGCAATTCGAAAACTTTCTTCAATATATGCTTCAGGGAGCAGTGTTTGGTCGGAAAAGAGGCCAAGGGCCACAAATTGCCCAAAACTAAATTTTTTTGATTTCCTTAACTTCACCCCTAATTACGCAATTCGAAAACTTTCTTCAATATATGCTTCAGGGAGCAGTGTTTGGTCGGAAAAGTGGCCAAGGGCCGAGAAATTGCCCAAAACTAAAATTTTTGGTTTTCTCTAACTTCACCCCTAATTACATGATTAGAAAAATGTCTTCAATATATGCTCCAGAGAGCAGTGTTTGGTCGGAAAAGTGGCCAAGGGCCGAGAAATTGCCAAAAACTAAAATTTTTGGTTTTCTCTAACTTCACCTCTAATTACACTATTCGAAAAATGTCTTCAATTTATGCTTCAGAGTGCTGTTATTGGTCGGAAAAGTGCCCAAAGAGAAAGAAAATGCCGAAAATATAGATATGCTTGGTTTTCAGTTCCCCCTATATCTCGCTCCTAGTTACAGTATGTACTACGGCAAACCTGAAATCGATGGTAGGTGCCTGTGTAAAGTAGGTTTATCATTGCCAACGTAATTTCGGACAGTGTTACCATGCATGATTCGTTCCATTGCGTATGTACTCGTATGTATAGATATGACACAGTTGCATAACCTGATTTATGAATAAATCAAATTTAAATGACTTCATTTGCATTTTAATGCTTTTCGCATAGAGCCCTAGGTTGGATCAATCCGTAAAATAATAGCTACGTCTCTAAAGGGAAGGAGTACATATAATTATTTTTTTGTAAATATGTGCTTACAGATTGGAATATCGACAGATAATACACAGTAGCTATAGGCCTATATACTGTATATGTAAATGACCCCGGTTTTTTATTCACCATGTGTTCCGAAACTATTGACCAAATCGGAACAAAGAAATCTCAACTGATGTAAAATATGTAATGTATCATGTGGTACCTGCATGTTATTTGTTATGAACAGTAGTTGCAAGATATCGAGAACTGCAAATTCGAAAACTTTCTTCAATATATGCTTCAGGGAGCAGTGTTTGGTCGGAAAAGTGGCAAAAGGCCCGGAAATCACCCTAAAGGAAAATTTTTGGTATTCTTTAACTTCGCCCCTAATTATACAAATCGAAAACTTTCTTCAATATATGCTTCAGGGGGCAGTGTATGGTCGGAAAAGGGGCCAAGGTCCGATAAATTGACCAAAACAAATTTTTTTGGATTTCTCTAACTCCGACCCTAATTACACAAATCGAAAACTTTCTTCAATTTATTCTTCAGAGAGCAGTGCATGGTCGGAAAAGGGGCCAAGGTCCGATAAACTGACCAAAATAAATTTTTTGGATTTCTCTAACTCCGACCCTAATTACACAAATCGAAAACTTTCTTCAATATATGCTTCAGGAAGCAGTGTTTGTTCGGAAAAGTGACCAAGATTAGAGAAATTGCCCAAAACTAAAAGTTTTGGTTTTCTCTATCTTCGCCCCTAATCACACAATTCGAAAAATTCCTTCAATTTATGCTTAACAGAGCAATTTTTGTACGGAAAAGTGACCAAGATTAGAGAAATTGCCCAAAACTAAAATTTTTGGATTTCTCTAACTTCGACCCTAATTACACAAATCGAAAACTTTCTTCAATTTATTCTTCACAGAGCAGTTATTGGTCGGAAAAGTGACTATGAGACAAGAAATTGCCCACAAGGATGCTTTTAGTTTTCTTTTCCCCCTAATCGCCTCGTTTCAAGTAATTTATGTTTTGTACTAGGGTGAACCCCAATTCCATAGTATCCAAAGTATGCTAAACAGTACTAATGTATTTTCTGACACCGTTTCCATCATTCATTCTAATGCGTATGTAATGTTATGACATAGTTGCATAACTTTAATCATGAAACAGAAAAAATTGATATTTTCTGTAAAATTTGATTTTGTCACATAAAATGGGCTTTGAGGATGCCCGAGTTGCGCTTCACGCATGCCCATTTTCAGCGGGAACCACACATTCTTGGTACGATACATTGTATCATTATTCCTATTAATCTAATCTCACTTTCAAATGATGGAGTGGGGGCGCAAGCCTTTTTATTGACTTTTTTGTTCTATTAGTAAGCCAACCTAGCGGACATAACAGCAAAGGCTGTCACGGACGGAGTCGAATGAAAAACCAGTAGAAGCCGGGTTGATGGGCCGTGGTCGAAATGAAAGCGAACTTCCACTGGTTCTTCATTCAAACTAGCGGAGTTAGGGCTATACAGGCGGATACAGCCCTCTCTTACACTCAACTAGGAAGACTCGGGACCACCTGCTTTACATGCCCTCCGAAGCATGGCCAGAACATGTAGCAAGGGTGGGACTCAAACCAACAACCTTTCGGGTGGAGTCTGTACCACTACCCTATGCATGCCCTGACTTCGCATCAGCTTCACATGCCAATTACAATTGATTACAATTTTTTGAAATAATAGGCCCGACAAGGTGGGTTTACGTATTGTGATAGCATTTATTTTTACCTACGTGTACATGGCTACATGCCACCTGGGGATTTCTTGTGTGAAAAATAGGACAGACATTGTGAGGGTTTTAAAACGCATTTTGATAGCAATAACGTTTTGAATTTACAGAGTTGGGCGAGCTATGACTAATTATTTACCTACGTAACAATGTTAAATTCAATAATATTGGCAAAGGAAATACAGGCAAAACTGTTATTGTAACAAATAGGCCTAATAGTGAAGTGTGAACTAAAACCATGATGAGTAGGCCTACTGTCCTTATCAGTTCCAAAATATGCTTTGGTAGCCATTCAGCTGCCTGCCTTGTAGGTGGGCACGCAGCTCCTATGAACCATGCCTAACTGCTGCTGATGAAAATATGATCATGATTCTGAATTCATCAGCAATTATATTGCCAACTAGAAACAATTGCTTATATAACTTAGCCCACGAAGGTATTTAAATTGAAAAAAATGCACTTACGAAATACATGGTCTATAGGTCTATAAAATAAGCGAAAATTGAAATAAAAAAAGAAATAATTACTTTTATTCTATTGCAGTATTATGTCAACCTACAAACATAATAGTCTCCTTAGTAACTTTGTAAAACATGCTGTCACTCATTGTTAAAATTAACTTTGTATAGTTTTACGAATTAAATAAAAATTCATAACCGGTTTCGGCTCACGCCATCGTCAAGTGCGATTGAAAACAGATAAAACAAAAGGTATGCAAGCTAAAACAAAATAAAACTCATTGTCAGGATAACACACAGCATCGATGGCGTGAGCCGAAACCGGTTGTGAATTTTTAATTTAATTTCATTCGTAAAACTGTACAAAGTTAATTTTAACAATGAATGTCAACCTAGTGGAGTTATAGAACTATAAAACCTTCTCTCACACTCAACTAGGAAAGCCCGGGCCTGCCTGCTTTACAAGCCCTCCGAAGCATAGCCAAAAAATGTATCATGTGTGGGACTCGAACTAACAACCTTGCGGCTGAAAGTCCGAGTCCGCACCACTAATCTACATGTCCTGACAAAATCCTCCCTGACAAAAATGGCCCTGAAATATTGAGATAAGAATTAGGCTCACATCAACAATAACCGTTAGATGTTATATGCTTGGATGTCAATCGGCATAGGTAAAGGAAGAAATTTGAAGCCTGAAAAATATAAATAAAAAAATAAGGGTGTACATTTGAACGAAACCATGATGTTTAGGGGCCGCTGTTCAGTGGCGTAGCCAGAATTTTTTTTTGGGGGGGTCCAATTTTCATGGCACGTCAATACATAAAGTTTGCCCGCTTGCGATAGGTTTTCGAATGGGGTGGTGTCCCCCCCCCCCCCCCCCCGTATTTTCGTAAAACAGTAGAAAAGAGGAAAGCCGTTCTCATGGGCTTACACATCTCCTAATTAGAGGCATGATCTTAATTTCCCCACCCACGGGTCGGGAGGGTGAAGGGGGGCCCGGAGGTCTCCCCCGGAACGATTTTTGAAGAAAAAAATAGGCCTGAAATTGTGGAGTTTTCACATTTTGGTGTATATACGTCTTATTCTAATAATGTTTAGGTTTTGCAGCCGAAGAATAGTAGACCAACTACGAGAAAGGGGGCAGGGGCGTCTCCCCCGGGGAATTATTTTGAAAAAGAATAGGCTCAAAATAGTGGAATTTACGCACTTATGCAACTTGATAGCAGTTATGTGTATATATTTTACATGTGAAGAATATTACAGCTTACAAGGGGGGCCCGAGGCCCGAGGTCTACCCCGGGGAATGTTTTTTAAAAGATAGGCCTGAAATAGTTTGTCGGCAAAAAGTTTTTGATTTTGCAGACGATAACTTTATTAACAAATTGGAAACAGGGAAATTTTTTTAAAAGAAATATCTGAAAATTTTTCTGTTTAAGTAAATTTTGGATGGGGGGAGGGGGAGGACCCGCTGTCGGTGTTGAATCGCTGACCTGCTTGAACCAGAAATTGAAAAAAAATGTTCGAATAATGTAATTAAAGCCAAAGGTATCTCGTTCTTGGCAACTATTCCGACCGGTAACAGCGATATCGATTCTGATATTTAATTATTTAATTTGTCCAATTGTGCATTTTAGGGGTGAAATTAGTGAACACCAAAAATATCTTGAAATTTGGCAATTGTTACGCTCTTGGCATCTTTTTCCGTCCAATAACAGTATTTTGAACCAGAAATTTAAGAAAATGTTCGAATAGTGTAATTTGGAGCGAAGTTAGTGAAAACCAAAAAATCATAATTTTGGGTAATCTCTTTGCTCTTGGCCACTTTTCCGACCAATAGCTAGCTGCATTCTGATGGTATAGTCTTGAATGCGTGCAATTATTTGATTATACCCATGTACACCATTTCTATTTTTTTAAAAACAGCTCTAAAATGGAATTTGCTCTATTGTGGCCAGCAATACAGCCAATTTGCTATTAGCAATTGAAGCACACTGTCTGGTTCACAGGAGCCAGGCCGGCCACAGCGGTGCATAGGAGCTAACCTCTGGATGTACTGACGCACTCTAAGATGACAAAATTCATTAAAATCTAGTAAGAAATGGTTCATAAATGGTTCATAAATGGTTCATTAAAATAGTGCTTAGCTTATCTAGGAGCCGCGGCTGCCATGCAACTTCTGAAATATTGTAAGAAGGTATAGGGAAACCAATGCTTAGCGCGGTGCAAGGGAGCTAGGTAGACGAACCAAAGTTCCAGTTGGTTTCTCGTATGAAGAGCAGCTAAAGTAAGAGCATGGTCCACTTAACTCCAAAATGCAAAACGCTTCTAGGCGCGTCAATTGACTTTCAGTGCAGTTCAGGTCAAGTTATGTTGCTTATCATACGAATTCTTAACCTCAATCATTCCCTAAATTTAACGTTAAATTTAAAGTTCCTAGAAAGCCATAATATATAAATATAATTAATAGAAGATGCCTACTCTCCCCAGTCTCCTTAGTAACACTTAATGACGTCAGATCCAACCTAAACTTCATCCACCTGGCTATCATAACATAATATAACATATTCAACCAAGGGCGGGTCCCACCACCTTTTGAAATGGCTTAGTGAGGAATACTTTACGGCACCACCATGCATTGGAAGAAATCATTTTGGGCCTATTATTATTATTATATTTGTCTCTTTTTTACGGACGTAGGCCTACTTGTATAGGCGCATTGAATCTTGCCTTGCCAACGACCTCATAGGTTTTCGGACATGATTGGTAATTTTCGAATGAATTTCAATGCGGAGCACAAGTGCCGATTGGCAAGCTCAGACATGCTTACCATTTACTTTGTGACAGGCGTTAGCTTGATTGAACCATGTCCGTAAAGAAGGGTAAAACAGTTCCCACGGTTTCCAGCAACTAAAAGGCCTGGCTACAAACTTGAGTAAACCACCAAGGGCTCCCCTGACCCTAGCAGTCCAGTCGTAGTTTCAGTGACTACCAAACGGGTGAGCTGAGCTCCGATTTTCAAATGCGATCCGCAAATCGTCAAGTTGTGCTAGTATATACGAGGCGTGACGCTGGAAGGCACGGCTCAACGAAGCGTGGGGGAGGGCGGGAGGCTAGTCATTATAAAATTAAAGAAAGCAATAGAAAGTGTCATTGTGATAAAAATCTATGCTTTTTTCACGCCAAAAAAATGGGCCCGAATTTAATTAAAGAGACATAATTATTTGTAATAACATCTGAAAGCAAGAACAGAGAGCAAACAATACAAGACCACTCCCAAGTCCCATTTATATTATAACAACGAATGGAAGGCGTGGCCAATCAGCACATCTGGAAGTTATCAAATGTAGACAATAAAAAGGATCTCCAGCGCCCCCCCCCTGTGGAAAGGGAAACTTTGGCTGGAAATTGGAGAATGAGTCATTAGGGGGAGGGAAGTTGTTGAGAGTTTCTCCCAAGCCAAGAAAAACAACTCACTCTGCTCGACAATGAAGAGGTTTCTCATTACCACACCAGCGTTATTTTTACAGCTCAGAGACGAAACATTTCACCGCAACACAAACACTTTCTGCCACTTTTGTTTTTGGGGGTTGCTCCTTATTGCCCCCAGTCGTATTTGAAATAAAACATGCTACCGAAACCAAAGGCATGCCCCATGATTGTTTATTGGAAATGGAAGTAGATTCAGGGTATTCGCTTTATTATGTTCTTCAATTCCTTTCGAAAAATTCCTTCCTGTCTGGCCAAC
The DNA here is from genome assembly GCA_963971405.1 of Psococerastis gibbosa. NCBI lineage: Eukaryota > Metazoa > Arthropoda > Insecta > Psocodea > Psocidae > Psococerastis > Psococerastis gibbosa. Next base: position 16,477,097 of record OZ020485.1, read on the forward strand.
ATACAATCTATTTGTACTTCCAGATATGTTGTTCGTGAGTTTCTTCCAAGCCAAGAAAAACAACTCACTCTGCGCGACAATGACCACACCAGTCACCAGCGTTTTTTCTACAGCTCAGAGACGAAACATTTCACCACTACACAATCACTTTCTGCCACTTTTGTTTTTGGGGGTTGCTCCCTATTGCCCCCAGTCCTATTTGAAATAAAACATGCTACCGAAACCAACGGCATGCCATGATTGTTTATTGGAAATGGAAGTAGATTCAGGGTATTTGCTTTATTATGTTCTTCAATTCCTTTCGAAAAATTCCTTCCTGTCTGGCCAACATACAATCTATTTGTACTTCCAGATATGTTGTTCGTCAGTTTCATCCAAGCCAAGAAAAACAACTCACTCTGCGCGACAATGACCACACCAGTCACCAGCGTTTTTTTCTACAGCTCAGAGACGAAACATTTCACCACAACACAATCACTTTCTGCCACTTTTGTTTTTGGGGGTTGCTCCCTTTTGCCCCCAGTCCTATTTGAAATAAAACAAACCAAAGGCATGTCATGATTGTTTGTTGGAAGAGGAAGAAGATTCAGTGTGCTCGCTTTATTATGTTCATCAATTCCTTTCGGAAAATTCCTTCCTGTTAGGCCAACATAAAATCTAATCCCAAATATGTTTTTGTGAGTTTCTTCCAAGCCATGAAAAAAACTCAGTTTGCTCGACACTGAAAAGGTTTCTCCTTATCACGCAAACGTTTTTTTTTTTTACAGTTCAGAGACGAAACATTTCACCGGAACACTAACACTTTCTGCCACTTTTGTTTTTGGGGGTTGCTCCCTTTGCCCCTAGCATTTTATTTGTTATAAACAAGTTATAGAAACGATGAGTAGGCATGTGCTTAGGTTCCTCACTCAACTATGTTCTTTAATTAATTCCTGAAAATGTCTTCCAGTCGGACCAGGCCAAGACACAATCTACTCCTTGACATGTTGTTGAGAATTTCTCAAAATTGTGAACACATCTTCAGGATTGTAAAGAAACTGTCCAAACGAGGAGGCCTACACTCTTACTAGCCCTTAACGAAGTCGGTCTCACTCCTGTTATAGTATGTCGATGATAAGCATATCTTAGCTTGCTCATTGTCACTAACGGCTGGTGCAAGATCGATGCTGACTACGAAGTAGTATATCATTTTTAAACGGTTATTCACACAGGAAAATACCAATGAAGTCAGAACACCAATGAGGTTTTTGGCAGAGCAGGGTGCAAGTGGCTGCTATAAGTAGCCCTAACATTCTTCAAATCCTTTGAAAATAAAAGAATAGATTCGAGTTATTTTACGCCCCTTCCCACTTAACTGGACCCTTAGCGGTCACAAAGGGAAGAGATGGTGTTGATAGGTCATCAATCCCTAAAAAGTGCCTGGAGAGAGAACGGGAAGTACAATTGAAATAAAGCCAGGCCTACCAAATTGAAACATCTATTCGGAGGAAATAGTGTGGTGAGGGGCGACCTATTGTATTTTAGTTGGCAGGCTCGCCGTACTCCCAAAGGCCTCCCTCAACCGCAACCTCTACAGTCCTTCTAATTGTACGAAGTCGTTGGTTAGCTAGTTAGCTGACCTACGTCAGTTTAAGCCCAGATTAGGGGCATATTAGGTTACTGTTATTTGGGTGGCGGTGTCTGGGGATAGCTTTCGCTGAATACTTTTGGTTCGCTCTCACAATTTAAAAGAACCGGTCCGAGTTTACTCGAACATGCTTTCCAATTTATCAATTAGTAGAAAGAAAAAATGATTATGGTAAATAACTTTCCTATGGTTAAATTTCGGATATGATATACATCACGGGGGGGGGGGGGGGGGGGGGTCATAAACCTTACGTCACTGCGTCACTGGAGGTGACGTAAATTCTAGGTATGACAGAACAACACATTACCACACAGCAATAATGGCTGGGCCAATTATTGCAACGCAATGCATTTGACCGTGAATTTGCTTTCATTTTTTCAAGAAAATTTTTTTTGCACAAAAACAAATAATTCTTTGGGAAAGCAAACTGACCGGTTTCGTTACTCAATTTAACACCTAAAACATGCCTGAAGGTAGAAATAATCGATAGAAAGGTTTCGCAGAAAAATTAGTTTTTAATCATTTTTCATTAAAACTAAGTCATTTTTATATTTTAACCCCCAGAAGTAAACTATCAAGGGGTAAACGACCCCCCGCATCTTATCAACATTAATAACGACTAGAACATATGTGAATTTAAAAAAAATCGTTGGAGCCGTTTTTGAGAAATATTTTTTTTAGACGTTTTTTTGAATTGTTTTGAGAATATAACCCCCACAAATTGAGTAAGCCCCAAATAAAAAAAATTGATCCGAGGTATGATTTTTGTAAACCTACATGCCGAATTTCACCCAAATCCACCGAGTAGTTTGCCCGGGAATCGATGAACAGACAGACAGACAGACATACATACATACATACACCTTACAGCACCACACTAAACAATACACATTTATAATAGGTCTACCTACTGTACTACACGTAAACAGACAGACATACATACAGACAGACAGAGCGACAGACAGACATTTCGTAAAAACTTTTTTGGGTTCCTGGGACCTCAAAACATGTAAATCCGTTGAAATCTCGGAATCGAAAATTTCGACCATCACAAAGCTTTCCTTATACTACTACGTATAAATGGGAAAGCAATAAATAATCAACTACCAGACACCCACTCATAATATCTGTAGTCTATTCTATTTATACGAATTCTAACTTCAAGGCAATACTGTATAGTGTAATTATATTGATAGTAGATTCTCAAGAGACAATTGGAGGGGGAGAAGCCTTATAAGTGTAAAAATCAAATATCTTATAAATATTAACCTTATAGTTGTCAGAAATATCAGGACAAACAGAAATTTTTTTCTAAACATTTTGATACATTATATATACCTCGCTCTAACATAGATTGGCCACAATTATTATTTTGATTTGTACAAAAATCGATTAGTATGGTAGTCAAAAAGAACGAGGTCACGAATTGGTGTTAATGAAGGCCACATGTCATATATCGAAATGTAGAGGGACATTTCTTCTAATTTAACGGATATTTTTGACAGCTCTACGATCAATATTTCCTATGAAATCGAAATTGTACAAAAAGGGGGGAGTGCCCGCACTTTTGCCATTAATGAGTTCTCAAACCTTAACATGGAAAATGTTCGTCTTCATTTTCGTATAAAGCTTGTAGAATTGTCATATATTACAATATCATTATAATAAGATTATGTTTAGATTTTTTTTTTTAAATATATCCTAAAAAAGGATCAATTTATTGGAAATACAATCAAAACCGTCCAAAAACAAATACGTTTGTCTGAACACATGTTCATCGCACAAAATTTGCCCATCAAGGGAAATTACAAAATTAAAATTTATTATTATTACTATTAATACAACTTTATAACTGCAATATATAACGATATTCAGTATATAACTATTATAGATCAAGGAAGCGACTTGATTTTTTTTTGGCATGACAATGACATCAGCTAGGAGCCATTCACCCAAAAAAGTATTTAGAAGTTCACATCTGTTAAGCGCCGTCACAGCTGTGGGGCATAAATGAAAATAAAAATATCATATATGACGCACAGACGGCGTAGACAAAACAAACAATCAATGACGCGTTAAGAGGGGTCACACAAGAACCCAATGATGTTGACGTCATTAGCTATGGGAACTCAGAACAGTACTCACAAAGGGAGTGCTATCAGTCAAATACTGTACAAAGATACAGGTAGTTAAAAGATGATTGCTTACCTATTGGAACGTAGTATAAGAAAAGCTTTGTGATGGTCGAAATGGAGGTCTGATGGAGGAAAACAATTGAAAAGCTTAGGCTAAGTACCTGGGAGACATGGTTTGACCAAAAATCAACTGACAGACACATAATATTTTTAAAAAAAAAACTTTTTTGCGGCCCCAAAACATGTAATTCCGTTGTAATCTCGAAATCGGAAATTACAACAATCACAAAGCTTCCCATATACTTACGGATAAATATGATAGAAAAAAGATCATGTCATGGGCAGCCCCTGTACAGTATTCATTTTACAGACCAAGTGCGGTGATTCGAGAACCGTAAGGTGTAATGACATGTAGAGTAGTGGTACGGACTCTGACTTTCACCTCAAAGGTTGTTGGTTCGAATCCTACGCTTCCTACATTTTCTGGCCATGCTTTGGAGGGCATGTAAAGCAGCCGTTCCCGAGTCTTCCTAGTTGAGTGTAAGAGAGGACTTTATAGCCTTTATAGGTTGTCTTATTAATAGAACGAAAAGTCAATATTTATTTAATTATTCATTTATTAATTTAAGATGTGGTTACTATCTTGCTTATTGGTTATTCGCGATGTGGTCTTTTAATAATACTCACCTTCGATGCCCTGAAGGCAACCGCAATAGCACAGAACACATCTTCAAGCAATAGGATTTCTATAGAAATCTACCTAATATAGGTATCATGTATCCATAAGTCAACACTACAATATGCATGTAAACCTGAAAGCATACCGGTAGGATCACATACGACATTATTAAGTAAATCCGCCCAAGCAGGAGATTTCACCGAGAAAATAACAGAGAAGAAATGATTTCTGAGAAAGGGAAGTGAGGGAGCCGAGTGCTGAATTTCGTTTAACGTCTGAATGCGTCCTAGTGTTAAGGGCTACAGTTGTGTCAACGTTGGGCCCACTAACGCTAGTTTTTCTGAATTTCTGAAGAGGAAAAAGGAAGCGCACGAGAAGATTTTCTTTTGGAAAATTCAGGTAGTGCTTTTTCGCTCTTTGATAGCCTGGAATGAACGTCTGGAAGTTGGTACAAGAAAATTGCTGTGTAGTAAGGTAGTACTCGTGTTTTTATTTGTAAATAAGAGCTGTCAAAAGTATCAGTTTTTGAGCAGTAAACAGGAGGTTCCTTGTATTGTACTATCGTGTTGGTACTTTATTCACTTTAATTTTACATAAGGTACAAAGATATACAGTGCATCAGAAAAGTAACATGAAGTCATACCTTATGCAAAACAGCGTTACATTCACACACACAAGCATTCAAAATCACAGATTTTGTACAATAGGCTGGATGCTTCGCAGTGTTAAGTGCTACAGTTGCGTCAACGTTGAGTCCACTAACGTTGGTTTTCTTGATTTTTTGAGGAGGAAAAGGAAGCTCCGGGAATATCGTATTCGTGTATTTATTGAATTCATTAACATTTCTCTTTAATTCATAGTTATTAGGGAGCTTGAGAGGGCGACCAATGTTCGACTTCCGGAAAATTTCTTCACGACTTATCATTCATTTCATGACTCACTGAGCCTATATCGACCACCCATTCAAGAGGTTATATATAATATACGTATGTACTGTATGTATGTATTTCGATTTTAGGAAACACTTCAGTAGATATTATCCAATATTGTTGAAGGTTGGCACAAAAATTGATCACACAAATGTCTTGATCCAGATAGTTAACCAACTAGATCCGTTATTTTTTTATAGATGGCGGCCGATTAAAACCTTACATAATTCATTTCTCAGTTAACATTGGTTGCAGAGGAATGACATAAAATCTCAATGAAAGCCCATGTTATTATCTACGATAATAGTCATTAACTTCTTTTTATGACAAATCAACGATTTGAAGATGGCATCTAGTCAAAGTGAAAAATAATTTGATATGTAAAAGTTCATATTCGTCATTGTGATTCGAAATTTGGAACCCAAGAGTGTTTGTGTTGACATTTTGGTTGGGAAAAGAATGAAGTATCTTAAATTTTTAATTCCATACATAGCGAAGCATAGAGAAAAAGAGGGATTATGCGCTTGTATGGAATCTCCCTATACCTGATCGGCCAGAGCCGAAAGGGATTTTTTAATTATTTAATTGTAAAAAATACTGCGTAAAGAAATACGACGTCTTCCGAAGTCATTGTGGACCATAGTAGGCTATAGTCCTCGGGTCACAGGTAGAAGACCGCTGAGTCAGAGGAAAGAAATTTGAATATACCATACATAAAGCAGATGGTTGTTTACGGGGAGGTTAAGAGCTATAAATAAGGTGGTGTTGAAGGGGAAGCGGCGAAGTTGGTGATATAAATTATTTGAGAACAGAACCCCGAGTGACGTGGTTACCCCTTTATAGTGCTCCAACCCCCCCCCCCCCCCGCCCTGCACCTGAAAAGGGGTGAAATGTACCTGCAATTAATCTACCCATTCATGCATACCTTCCCCAGAAGCCAAAAAGGTCCGTGGCAGCGGCAATCTCCTTTAAGTTCTGTTCCCATCTTGACATCAGTTAAACAGCCCCTATCAGATGAATACCGTGCGGCACCGCCATGCATTTGTAGATAGCATTTCCCGCCCAGCAGCCTGATCGAGGCGATTATAGTACCGGTATTTATTTAATCCCCTGGTATTAAAAATGTAAACAAGATAATTTATAATGGAAAGTGCTATTCAAAATTTGTTTGTTTACAGTTATAATCCTATGGTATTTATTTAACCCCGGTATTATAATCGCCTCGATCAGGCTGCAGGTAGGGTTGCCAACCGAACTCTATTTCTGAGTATTGTACTCTTTTTAATTCATGTGTACTCTCAAAGTCATTTAGAGTACGCAAAAATACTCTTTTTCTGAATCATGTAAGAAGCAAAATATTTTTTTTATGATGTTTAAATTTAATTAGAAATGAGCTATTTATTTACATAAATTTAGATTTGAAGTGTGAAGAAGCTTTTAGTAGCTTTCAAAAAAAAAAAAAAAAAAAAAAATCTGCGAAAATCTCAAAAAAAATATTGTTTTAAATAGTAGTTAGCTCTTAATTCGAACCCCCTGCTGATTTACAAAACAATGTTAAAGTGTATACTTTTTTTTAATACTGTACTCTTTATTTTCCTTCTCAAAAGTCAGATGTACTTAATTATGAGAATAAAAAGTTGGCAACTCTAAGCGTTACCGTCCAGTAGGTATTCCTTCCGGATGCTTTCCAAGTGTTGGTGGGACGGGCATAAGTGACTGGGCATCCCAGAATGAAAAGCAAATGCACATGAAAATGGTAATTTACTTGTTTGGTTCTCCTAAAGCAAATCCAGCACTAATATTCATCAGACTTAACACCAGAAAAAAATTTGTGCAAAGCCATGATTTTCAGAAGCTGAAAAAATTGGGGCTGTAGGTTTTGAAAATAACCTGGGGATGGGATCAATATTCTTATCCTTGGCTAGGAAGCAATCCATCAGGGCTGTCACGTCGCCTCAGTCTACCCCTTTTTTATCGCTCAGCTGTCCTACAAATTATTTTTCACTTGTCAGACGACTTACCTTCTTCTGACAATGAGGGCTTATGCGCTACCGTATGGTAATAAAAGGGACCGGGAGACCAAGCATACGGCAGCGCTGGTTGTAGAGAGTAGTATCAGGGTGAGTTTGCATAATTTGGCACTATAAAGCCCTTTCGGAGCATACCGCTTTAGGGTTGGAATGGGCATTTACGAAAAGGACAAAAAACGTTGGAGGCCTTTGATATGTGGTGTTATAGAAGAATGCCAAAAAAGAAGATGTCAGGGGAACAACCGGAAAGGTGATCAAAATTGATTTTCGTCATAAATCGAGTTTTAAATTTTTTTAAAGTAGGTACCCGTTTCTTCCCCTGTGTACTGTTTTTTCCCACGCCATTTGTGCAGGACCTTACTTGTTTTTCGTTGATTTTGTTATGTCATATAAAACTACGTTAAAAACTGAACAGAATGCCACCATTATCTCAATTTCGACCAAAAGTGCACCTTTCCGGTTTTTCTCTTGACGTCTTCAAATATCATGCAGGGATCACATAGCAAATGAAGTGGTGGTCCAAACGGTAGACAAAAGAAGGCAAAAAATAACTACTATCAATAACCATAAGAAGTGCAATGTGGATGGGGGACACCTAATCACACATGAAGGAGAATGACTCCTTCGGCGCTTATTCCACCGACGTCAATGGTTCACTATTGACGTGATTGACGTGGTAGCAGACATTAAAGACAGTGTAAAAATATCTGCTACCACGTCAATATTAGTGAATTGTGAGGAACTTTTATCATACTTTATAGTAGCCAGTATCAGATTTTAAAAATTATTTCGCTCCATCGTCCAGAAAAAAAAAATTGGCGCACTTGAGCGAAAAAACCGGACAAAGCGTTGTCCGGTAAAACATTTATTTTTTTACCGGACAGAGGTACGAAAAACCGGACTGCCGGTGAAAAACCGGACACCTGGCAACCCTATGCACGTATGCAGAAGACCTCAAGGCTCAAGCAAGAAATGTGATGCGGAACCTACCTATAGCCCTATTATGGCGATTTGGGATTTTAATATAATACCAGTGGTTTATTTACACCACATTAATTAGGTGTCACTTGACGGTGTTAAATTATGCGCAGGAAATTCAAATTAATAAATTATCGAAATACAATTAAATGGTTTCATTGTTTAATAATTGAAGGAAATAATAATAAACATTAAGATGTGGAGGTAGAATTTTAATAATTTGATTTTGATATTGTATAGCTTCCAAGAAGTCTCAAAAGACTTCAACTTCATTCATTCATTTCACTCCATACGCAGCTGAAGTTCCTATTAGGTAATTGAACTTGTCTGTAAAAGCTCCTTCCCAGAAATAACGCAACGTAGGCCTATATATTATATAGAATGATAACGCTATATCTCCCAATTCTTAGAATTTCAAAAAGGGTTTTAATCCAACTACTATAAATACTATAATTTATTGTAGATCAGTAGTAGTAGATGGCTTTCAATAAGAGATCCGGCATTTCTGTTCACATCTGTTATTCGAATGAGACCTGTATAATATGACTTCATAATGCACTGAATGAAAATTTGTGTACGGGCGGGCCAATCAAATTTGCGTGAATAGGTTAACATACAGTAGGTTAAATTCAGAAACATTTTTTCGTAAAATCATCAGTTATTTGCAGTTGCTGGTTGCAGTAATTTCAATAAATTTTGGAGTGTAAAATTTTGATTGCAACCTTTTTTACTCAAGTACTAAATAATAACTTTTTGTTCCATTACTAAGCCAGCCTATATAGCTCTAAAGCCCTCTCTTACAATCAACTAGGAAGGCCTTTCGAAGCATGACCAGAAAATGTAGCCAGTGTGGGACTCGAACCAATTACATTTCAGGTGAAAGTCAGAGTCCGTATCACTACTCATCATGTCTTGACTTAGTTTTCGTGTCAAAAAATGTAACTCTCGCTTAGCTGAAAATTCTGTTTAAGCTTTAGGACTGGAAAAGAAAAACCGAGGAGACGCCTACCAGCACGACTGGTTACAACATGCAACTCCATAAAATATAGGCCTAAGTAAGCTGAACGTTGCAAACCCCATTTACAAAATGGTTAAAATCCTTTGATCCCCATAGACGCTGGGAGAAGTGACCTTTGCTCATATCTACCATTTCGGGAAATTCCAGTTAAGCCCCCTAAGATTTTCAAAAGATTGCAGATCGCAGCCAGCTCCGAGCACACGGTGTTTCCATAGTGTTTAAGCAGAGAATTAGACATCACACTGCTTGTTTTTTATTGTTATTTTTATTTAAAATTGTTATTGATTTATTTAATAATGATAATAATGAACCTTAGTTCTTAGTTTCTTATAGTGGCCCATTGGTCCCTTGTCCAGTGCCAATGAAGTCAAGACATGTAGCATAGTGGTACGGACTCTGACTTTCACCCGAAAGGTTGTTGGTTCGAGTCCCACACTAGCTACATTTTCTGGCCATGCTTCGGAGGGCATGTAAAGCAGGCGGTCCCGGTCCCTAGTCGAGTGTTTAAGAGAGGGCTTTATAGCCCTAACTCCGCTAGGTTGGCTTAGTAATAGAAACCATAAAAAGTCCTCATTTATTTGTATATTTATTGATTTAATGAACGAATCCATATGGATTTCGGACATTATTGCTGACCTATTTACAGTGGTAGGCTATAAGGAAAGCTTTGTGATGATCGAAATTTTCGATTTCGGGTTTTCATTGGATTTACACGTTTTGAGGTCCCAGGAACACCAAAAAATTGGTTTTTACGAAATGTCTGTCTGCCTGACTGTCTGTCTATTTGTTCGTTGATTTGCGGGCAAACCTCCCGGTGGATTTTGATGAATTTCGGCAGGTAGGTTCACAAAAATTATTTTTTTATTTTGGGCTAACTCAATGTTGGGGGGTTTTACCCTCGAAAAAAAAAATGTTTTCTAAAAAATTATATTATTTAAACGATTTTATTTATATTCACATATATACTGTAGTTGTTACTAGTGTAAACAAAATACAATAGGCCACTTACCCCTTGATAGATTCCTTCTGGGGGCAATAAAATAGAAAATAAGTTATCATCGGGACGTTCCTATCGACGTTTTCTCAATTCAGGTATGTTTTAGGTGATAAATAGAGCAACAAAACCGAAGCATTTGCTTTCCCAAACAAAGTGTAGGTTTTTAATCAAAAAATATTTTTTGAAACAATTATGAGTAATTCATGCCCCAATGCATTACATTCCCTACCATTATTACTATGTTTTAATATATATTGGTATGTCCGTTCTAGACAATGCAGTCGCCCCATCGAATAATTCAGTGCTTTGGGATAGGGAAAGTTGAGGCAATTTAACCCTAGGGCAATGGTTTGTCATGGACCTCGCCTACTTAGATTATCTTTCTCAGTACCTATAATAATTCATAAATAGAAAAGCATGTACGCGTTCACTCGTTCCGGTTCCCGGTTCGTACATTGTTCCCGTATGAATTGTTGACCATTGGCCAACTGGTATACGTTCACAAGGTCAACCTACACCGGCTGCAAGCGATAATATACAAGATGAGAAGAGCTTAACATGCAATGTAACAGACGAAAGCTCATTACTTAACCAAGTACAAGCCTTGCTATACCCAATCGTTACATTACACAATAGTTAAGTCCTCGATAAACCTATAGTACACAAAACTTTCCAAAGTAGCCCCTCAACTTTGCTTTTAACACAGAGGGCTAATAAGTAACGAGCAGACCAGCAAAGGGTAGGAATAATTGTGTTTCCCCAACCTCCACTCACCCCCCCCCCCCGCCCTCCCCTTGCCCACTGCAGCTCTGCCTTTCGCCCCCAAAATGTCCCTAATTGTCTTCTTTATTAAGAAGGATTACTCGCTCTCTCTGCTCAAAAATATTCTCATTTTGAAATTCTTGAGAATATAACGAAGAAGCGCTTTTTGCTGAATGGAAGTCGTTCTTCAGGGAGCCCTTTATTCAGCAATGTAACGAAACGAGCGGTGGAGGGGGGGGGGGGAGAGGCGGGCCCCTTGTCTTTGCCAAGATTTCCCGCGTTTAAGGAGCCTTTTTTAATAATAATAATAATACGATGTCTTTGGCCTTTCACTGATGCGGAGTTGCCTTTTATTTAACGTCGTTTCATAACTTGTTATTAATAAATTCAATGACGGGTTTATTAAACGCGGGTCATAAATTAGCAATTAGTTGACTGTTTATATAAGGTCTTAACAAGAGATTAATTAAACATTGCATCAATAATTTAATTTAAATGAAATATTTGGTTCCTCTAATTATACTCCTTAAACAGCTTAGAAATGAATTTGTTTTTTTTCACTGGTTCTGTTACCGGGCTCTGTTACATAAACAACTTGACGTAGTGGGTTATTTATACTGCATATCCAAAAATTTCTAAGACTGATCTGAAGGCTACTAATGGGGTCGAAGGTGGCGGATAGCGAATGGGTGGTGGCTAGCCGCCAAGTGGCGTATCCGTAGAAATGATGAGCTTTACGCAACATACCAAGAACCTACGATAGTAGCCGAAATCAAGAGAGCCCGCATCAGGTGGCTATAGGGTACGTGAAACGAATGCCAGACAATAGGGCTACAAGAGCAGCCTTACACAAGGTGCCCCTAGGAACACGACGAGTGGTGCGACAACGAACCACGGCCAGTTGGTGTTAGTGAAGGCCACACGTCATTTGCATCGAAATGTAGAGGAGCATTTCCCTTAATTTAACTGATATTTGGTTTTGATCGATATTTCCTGTGCAAAGTTTGTACAAAAAACGCGTAGTGGGGGTACTCCGATTTGACCTTTAGAGGCATTCGCATGGGGAAAATTTAAATTTGCCTTTCATGAGAAAAGAAAGTGGGAGCTTCATTTTTTTCATAAGAAAGACTGAACATCGATCCGCTGAAATACAATAAATGCAATTTTAAATGCTTTTTGCAAAGTTTTCATTAAATTAGCATCATGACTTGGTAATTGAAATGCATCTGTTCCTCCACTTCCAGCAACTTTGTGGCCATCGGGTTCAGTTTTGAAGGAAGCTCATTATTAAGTCAAGATACCCGAACTCTGTTTCATTTCTTTTTTAATTAAAGCACAACTTTTATTACCTGCGTTACCTCATCATTAAAAAACCCCTTCGTATTCTTATAGCAATAATAATTATTATTATTAGTGTCTGGAACCTACCGTAACATTAAATATGTACGAAGTACTTAATTCATACAATATCAATTAATGTTAATTACAATACTCATTCAGTAAATAAAGAAATGGTTTGCAACTTGAATACCAGCACTATTTGAAATTGTTACCAATTCTTATTTTTAATTTTTTAATATTTCTCCTACGTACAGTATATTATTGCGCTATGGCTAAGGCCGATGGATGGTTTTATACAGATTTATACTCATTTCGGCCATGTTATCTTTCTTTAGAAACTCAAGAATTTATTTATAGCCTACATTTTTATACCTAGCTTTCAAAACAAAAAACAACATAAAAGTCTTACTACTGTAGTATTGCAAATTTTCAAATTATGTGTGAATAATTAGTTAATATTGCAATAATTCGCTCTCATGCGTCTATTCAGTAATGTAAAGATGTAAAAATAGTCTATTATAAATTTTCTTAATTTTTTCTTTAAAAAAAAAATCGTCATTTTCGCAGGCGGCAATGCCATTATGAACTATGAATATTATGAAACTTACAAATATTGTTGCATTATACGGACATTATGAAATATGTCCAAAATTATGTATTTCCCCAAAAAATCAGACAATGAATTGAAGTTAAGTTATAAATTCTTGTACAATAAAATACAATACAATATATATTTCCTTTAAATTATACAATACATGTAAAGTATAAGAAAAAATCGTATGTAAAATCGTTTGTAGGGAACAAAAATAGGCTGGTGAGTTTAGGGGAAGACCAGCAGTATTTCAGCACTGAAAACACGGCTGCAGTTTGATTTTCATTTGCCCACCAAGTCCAAGGGCGGATCCAGCGGAAAATTTAGGGGGGGTTGTATGTAAGTTTGAAAGGTAATTTTTTTTGCTGAAAATTTGAGTTTTATTCAATTTTTTTAATTTTTCCCCTGACCCCCCCCCCCCCCTGTGGATCCGCCATTGCCTCCAACCCATTTGCTCCAAAGTATCGCGACAGATCTGCTGCCTTTTTGTCACCGTAGAATCTGCCTTTGCGCTTTAAACCATTTGCTTCAATAAATATTGACAGATCTGCTGAAGAACAGTTGCCGTAGAATCTGCTTTGCCCAGCGACTACCAAACATCTGCTGCAATACTGTCCCCGTAGAATCTAACTTTGCGCATCAACCCATTTCCTTCAATGTATCTCGACGCATCTGGTGCAACACTGTCCCCGTAGAATCTAACTTTCCACATCAACCCATTTGCTTCTATGTATCTCGACGCATCTGGTGCAACACTGTCCCCGTAGAATCTAACTTTCCACATCAACCCATTTCCTTCAATGTATCCCGACGCATCTGCTGCAGTACTGTTGCCATTGAACCTGCCTGTGTATATAATGTAATTAAAACGTTACAAACTTACAATGTAATGGAATGGTCAAACGGTGTTATAAACATGTTCGTATCAAAATGTAAACAAAAAATTTTCTAATGTATGCAACCTCACGAGAAGTAAAACTTTTTTACACTCTTTTTACTTCTTTGCTTTCTTTAACAACAATCCTGCCAAGCAGAAACGATTTAGCGCAGTCATACGAAAAGGAAAATTTCCCCGTTTTGCACTGTTGAAAAGTTGAGCCTTCCTCGAAAGATAAATTGAAAAATAGCTGATATATTCAAAAATGAGCAGCAGGAAAACTCCTCTCTTGACCCACTTCCTCGACGCAAATTATATATAATCTGCAGTTAACTTCAGGCTCTACACTCGGGGCCCTTTTTTTATTTTTTTGGAATTTTTCCCGTGAGACTTTTTGAGGTTATGTTACGAAAGCACTTTTTGCCAAATTAAGCGTAAAGCTCTTCCCTTTTCGTACGTTTATGTCGGAGGAACAGTTGTGTCGTCTTTTAATTCGGCTGTTATAGTAGTTATGTTTAGAAGTTGAACATATTATTTATTGTAGCTATAATTTTATTACATTTCATACCAGAATTGCATTTGTACTATTGACTGAAACCCCTCTCAAAAAGGTTTTTAAGAATTTTCTGTGCGTTTCTGAGTTTTTCTCCCCTCTAGAACCGCCACTGACTTGCACTAGGTTTCTAAATAAAATAAACACAATTTCTATTTACCTTTTGGAGGACACAACGAGATTCCAGTCTGTGGGTGAAGCAGGCTTTTAAAAGTTTTATTTACCTCCACTTCTTATGTCAGTTGTTTCCAAAGAGGGCCTGTTGTTTGTCTACCCTTTTTTTGAAGCCTTCCGGCTTTCACCTGGCTTTCTTTAATTGTACTGTCACGCAGTTAGTACACAAATAGTGCGGTAAAGGCTCGGATTTTCACCAGAACAGGTAATGGTTCAGCAGGCTGATCATGGCGATTATAATACCGGGGATAATGTAATACCCTCGTATTAAAAATGTAAGCAAGATAATTTTATAATGGAAAGTGCCATTCAAAATTTGTTTGTTAACAGTTTAATCCCAGGAGTAAGTTAATACCAATTGCCTTGATCACCCTGCAGGTGTTCAAATCAGATCAGGCTGGTCAAGGAACTAAATATACTGTACATATTGTATTTGATTTCTGCCTCGCACTTGTCTATTGATTAAGACTTTATGGGACTCTTAAGGCTCAATCTGAGTGTCTATTTCATATACCATCAACTTCCCCCTTAGCGTAGCAAATCAACAACTGTCTCACAATCCTGTCAACTCCAATTACATCATGTTAAATGTATACATATTCTGGCAGATTTTTTGCAGTCTTTATCGTGGTTGGGGCCATCTTACATATACAGTAGCAGCAGCAGGATGCAGTGTTCAGATTGTTCACTTTAACAAGTCACTGCAAGTCAGATACTCCAACAGGAAGCATTGCGTTACGTAGATAGACAAGCTATACCGATGGCTCTCGCAAAGATAACAGTAGGGTCTTAACAGCTGACTATTCAGCGATTTGCTCGAGTTTAGTGCTAATCAAAACCTCTAAAACAACAGATAGTAATATTTAAAATAGGACTTGTGATGACTCAGGCTGGGGAATCCCCTCCTTCCAAAATAAACATCTTGGGCCGCTGCACGTGGCGCTTTGAATACGCGTCCTCTTTAATTGAACTTTGACTCAGTGGCTAGAGAGGTTGGTTAGTTATGAGTCTGAATGTCTATGGTTCGAACATCGACACACCACCATTATTGTGAATGTAATGTTATTGGACGAATGTTGTCTATGGTCTAATTAAATTACTATACATGCATATTATAATATTTATTATTGTTTTATCCAGGTTTTGGGGGTTAATCGTTCACGTGTCAGCTCTGCGGCTAGCTAATTGTTCAATTTTAGCAATCTTAAGTATAAAATAGTAAAACAACCTATTTTGGAGAGATCCAGGGGTGGGCAATGCCAACGGCTAGCTGCCTCTAAAGTACTACGATAGAACAAAGAATGAATGAGTGCCTGATATATTTTATTATTATATCCTCTCGTTTTCTTTTGTTTTTTTTTTTTGCAGGAAAAAAATGTAATGTACAAATACTAATTTGTTAACTATTATAGGTTAGCTCGTAGAGTGACCCTTCGGGACTAAAGCTCACCTAATGTAAAGACGTTTTTCATTTGATATCATTTCAAAGAAATCATCTGATTCAACCTTCAAGTTTCATTCATTAACAGCAATTAACACCGTGTCTGGAGGCGTACCAGTATTACGCCATTGGAAAATGATAACTCACCCGGGAATTATTGTAACAATTTAAATACCGAATTAAAAAAATAAAATAGTAAAAGCAGAACTGAGCCTGTTCTGCAGCAACCTTGGTAGTGTTCACATGGGAATAAACTGTTTGTTCTATTACTAAGCCAACCTAGCAGAGTTAGAGCTATAAAGCCCTCTCTTAGACTCAACTGTGAAGGCCCGGGACCGCCTACTTTACGTGCCCTCCGAAGAATGGTCAGAAAATTTAGCAAGTGTAGGACTCGAACTCGAACTATCGGGTGAAAGTTGGAGTCCGCGCAACTACTGTACATGTCCTGGCCTTGGCACATTTCACTATTCTCAATCGAAGGTTTCATTCATCAGGTTGCATTCAACAGCAATAAACACTGATTTAAAAACGCCTGACATGATGTCAAAACCAAATACACCAAGTCAAACTCAAAACTGGAGTAAAGGGAACGGCGCCTTACTGCCTTAGACTTTATCGACGTATAACTGAAGGAATTTCAAATTTAGAGATGGAATATTACGTAGACGGCGCGAAAGGGAAATTTCCCCAAGGTGCAAACGCTTGGCACTGGTTCAAAATTGTCAGCAGTGTTAATCAAGTCATCTTCATGCAAACATTTTCTGCTGCAAGTAAGTAAATTATATACATCGCCTTATACAGCGTTCGTCATACACATGGTAAAATGAATATAAATGTGCCACGCTTATAGCAATTCTAATTGAATAATTTGTAAGTAATAGACAACTTTCCTTTAGAATTAACTGCTGTATTTGGGTTGGGTTTCCAAGTAGAGCGTCCATGATTAACTTATGGAGAATCCTCGCTCTGATTGTTGATTTACTAGCTTCTGCAGATGGCTCCTTGCTTCGCGTCAAAAATAAAAAAAATAAAAATAAATATTGACTTAAGAAATTGGGGCTATAAAGCCCTTTCTTATACTCAACTAGGAAGATCCGGGGCCGCCTGCTTTACATGCGCTTCGAAGCATGGCCAGAAAATGTAGCAAGTATGGGACTCGAGCCATCAACCTTTCGGGTGATGTCGAAGTCTATACCGTTACTATACAAAATTTTTGAATTTAATAATAATAAGTCTTTAAAAAAAAAAATTAGATACAGCGAGATTAGGGTCTATGGCCGTCTCTTTTAACTAACTGTACATATCAACGACATAATTTACAGCAGAAGTAACGGATGGACAAGGCGATGCCCACGGGGTAGATGGGTTTGATTGATAATCTGTGCTGTAATTTATAAAAAATAATTAAAAAATTTCCCTGTCCAAATTTGGAAACTTATATGCAATTGAACAAACGGTTAAGGACAACCTTTGGAGAAAAAGAGCAGAAAATTACATTTTCCATACTGTCCCGTTTTTAACGAGCTATACTAAAAACTATAAACACCGAGAACAAGGACAGGGATTCCAATTAATTAAGAGGCAATTGAAGGGAGAGAAGCCTTATAAGTGTAAATATCACATTTCTTAAGAAATATCACTCGTAGAGCTGTCAAAAATATCAGGACAAACAAGAAAGTTTTCTGAAGTTTTCACGGGCTGGCCACAATAAATTATTGAACTTGATTTGTACAAAAAACTAAACTCCCGAGGAATGATTTCATGAACTGTGTCCAATTGGTGTTAGTGAAGGCCACAAGTCATGTATCGAAATGTAGAGGAGCATTTCTGCTAATTAAATGGCTATTTGTGGCGGCTCTATGATCGATATTTTATATGAGCATCAACTTTTAGCAATAAAACGCGTAGTGGGCTACTCCAATTTGCTTTTAATGTGCGACATAATTACGGTGGAAATATTAACAAGTTTCGATAAAAAGTCCTTTTTAAAAAATACGCCTGCCCTTTTTAAAGTTGGTAAAGATTGAATTTTCTTTAAAACAATATTAGAAAACTAGTACTGAGAAGGTTCATTACGTGAGCGTCTACCCACAGTTTAACTTTTATAAACTCAGCCCATTATGGCTTTATTTTGAAACTTTACGCCTTAAAAACTTCACAAAGATGATGTAGAGCATCTCCGGCTATTTATTCTGCTTTAAATGGTTCCGGCGTAAAACAGTTGCAAAGTTAGCATTCGAAATTGTTACTAAGTCAAGTTTTATTTTCCGACGTTGAGTACCGCGCCGTGAGCTAGTGGCAGAACTGACGATGGAAAAGATTAGGATTAGGCAAATCTCTTAAGTAAGGCTACCATAACATTTCAATTTGGAAATTAAAACTACTGTATTCTACTAAGGGGACACATTTTCCCCAATAACCTAAATCATAGAAGTCTACGCAGTGCCACTGAAGATGTCGACCGCAGATGCTGACGAAACGCTTCAAAATACGCTGTTTAGATCGACCACGGCCTACCATACCGGATTCTAGTGGTTCATCATGAAACTCCAGTCTTCAAGGTATTTGTAATTACAAATGGCCTAGTATAGTACGTACGCTGTTGGTATTGGCGGTTGGGACTTGGGCTCCAGTAGCCCAACCTGCTGCCATCGAGATTCGCAGAAGCAATATAACTCGATTAGTACGACTGGGGGACAAATGGGTCCAAAATGTGGCCTGGGTCCCTGACTCAAGACCATATAACTACATCCGGAATTTTCACAAAATAAACTTAGGGCCATCAAACCTCTTGTAGGGAAAGCGTCGGCTGACATAAGCCTTAGCCGCATGGAGGAAGTATTAATAACACGACTGCTTATTGGGCATACGAGGCTGACCCATGGGCACTTGATGACGGGTTCCCCACCCCCCATGTGTCCGACCTGTCAGCTACTACTTGATGTACAACAGCTGCTCCCTGTCTGTCCTACGTATGCTTGCTACCGCACCTTTCCTAGTAACTCCTCTATGAGCGATTTTCTTACTGATGCAGCTACTTTACGCCAACGCCCGTTTCTGTTCCAGTCCACTATCTATAAAAATCTGTGAAAACCCTTAATCCATTTAAAAAAAAATCGAACAAATAGACAAGGGCAAACTGTTGTAGACGGTACCTGGGCAACTCGTTGCCCAGCGCGCTTATAGCAGTTTGCCGAAAAAAAAAAATATAGTGCACACTACACCAACCCCATTAAAAACTACAGCATTGCAACACATAAACATACAACGCGTATGTCCCAAAGGGCGTTGCGTTATGATTATTAAAAAATATATATATATAACTACATACATAGGTCAAAATATTGCATCTACGATAAATTTCCGTCCTTTGTGCAACAGCAGCGTTCGAATCGCTTCTTCAGTGACTAAGAAATATTATAATTATCTTCTTCTTTAGTTGCAATCTAACGATTGGTTTGCAGCAAATCTTTCCACCTCCTTCTCCACTCCTCCCTGTCTTGGGCCGTTCTCTTTAGTTCCAGGTAGGTTCCGCATCTCATATCTTTCTTGAGGTCTTCTGCGTACGCCTTCCTTGGTCGCCCTCTTGCAATGATGCCTTCGATTGTGCCATCTATTATTGTGCTTAGGAGTTCTTCTTGTCTAATCAGGTGACCCATCCATTTTGCTCTTCTCACCGAAATGGAGATAATTAGGGATCTTTTATCGTTTATCCTTTGAAGTACCTCTTCGTTCGTTATGTTATATCCAAGATGTTATATCCAAGATATTTTCAACCTTCTCCTATAGCACCACATTTCGAAAGCCTCCAGCTTCTTTTTGCTTCTTTCGTGTATGTGTATGCACCATGTCTCACAGCCATAATAATTAATTATTTAATTTTCCACTAAGTGAAAAGGAAAATTGAAGCAAATGCTTTAAATCACACCTTAAACACCATTAGCACAATAGTTACGTAATAAAAACTTAATCACGCTCAAAGCTATCTCATGACAAGTCTAAAGTATTCGGATCCCCGCAATCCTAAACCTAAGCCGAACGACGCAAGAACTAAGTTTTCCGCTTCAACTAAAGGGAATTTCGCTCCCGAAATTAATTAACGTTTAAGGTACACTACGGGGCTTTGGCCTAACAAAAACCTTAATGACTTCCCCCGTCTTGCAGCTGAGAATGTAGGTTAGGTACCACACCAGCGGGGGGAGGGGGAGGGGGACAAGCGGGAGGATACCCCTATTCTATGCACTAATGATGGTAATCTTCTACTGGTTAGGCGCCGTATGTTGTTCTATTTTCAATTTTCATTATCAGTAATGCTAATCAAAAACCGGTGTGAGTGAATCCATTAGTGATGTGTAACTCCGCACATTTTGTGGGCTTAAGTTCGGATGTATACCGGCAGTGGATTGAATCCAAAGGACTAAATCCAGCGGTCTCATCCACCGGCTCACATCAGACCCCTAATGCTGAGGTCTTGAGGCGAATGGATACAGAAGCTGCTTATGGTTAAAAAACGGAAACTAACATGCTTCGGCCAGGTGATGAGTAACGAAAAGTATGGCCTTGTGTATGTTATAATCCAAAGAAGCAAAAATATATAAATATTATATAATTAAAATATTATTGGCATTTAATGTACAGTAAACATCTCAAAAATAAATAAACACAAGCATATTGAACGGGGGAGTTCACAGGGTTCCCTAGTAACATATAAAAAGTGCAATGTATTTCTTTCAATATGAATGAATAAACCTGAAAAAGAAAAGCTTACAAAATCATTAAAAAACATTGAATTATCGAGAGGCAGAAAAAAGCCGGAGGAGACCTCCCGCCAATATAATTTGTGGAGAATTGAAAAGTTACAAAAGAAACGACAAGGAAAAAAACGAAGAAAAAAACGCAAGTTAGTATTAAAGAGAAGAAAACCCAATTAAAGTGCACTTAGCAAGTCAAATATTACCGGGAAAAGCTAATTACAAAACGTGCCCCCAATTACATAGTAGCGCTTAAGTCGGAAAACTTAAGCCTCAGAGTTTCCCGGAAGCATGGCGTGCCTGGGCATAATGAACCTCCGGAAAATCCTATAGTAGTCGGTCATTCAGAGAAATTCATTGACACGGAACACGTATTGCTCAGTAAGCGCCACGGCTGATACACGCTTGTTAGGGTTCGTGTCAACGAGAACGTAAGCGTACGAGCCAAGTTAGCGCCCGGTGAAACTTGTAACATTTAATTTGATCCCGTATTTTCCTGAGGCATTGTAAGGTAGTAAGCAAATGTTGATCCTTCTCTTTGCTTAAGTAGGAAATGGAAATGCCCCTGTGAATTAATTAAGTGTCTGGACATCTAGAAGGTCATTAAAAATAATCATTAACATGAAACACGTATTGCTTAGTAAGAAAATTGTTGATAAAGGCGGGATAGACAGACACCGTGTCAACGAGTGAGGCAGCGGAAAAGTCAAGTTCTCATATTTCACGTTCAAGTTCCATTATCGTTCACACGTAGGTACATGTTCATATATTTCAAAAGAAAATTTAGGCCACTTTTGAATGGTCCTGTTACTTTTTAAATCTGTTGTGCTGACAATTGTCCTAAATGGCATAATAATGATTCACTTTGAACAGCTAGGTGCAAAGGTGACACACGTGTGCACCAGTGTACCTATGGCCTACTGTCATCAATGTGCGTCATTATTAGCCAATCAGCTACATGACTTTTAGACTACCGATGGGTAGGCTCCCTGAAGTGATAAAAGGCATGTAACGGCGATTTAGAGGACAATTGGCAAAGAATTCGAAGACAAGCAGCTGCCACAATGCTATTAGGGTAAGTGTTTCATAATATATTAATTATTTAATCATTTAAGTGGCTTTTATAAACAGCCTCCTATATGGTAAAGTAAACCATAACAAATCCATATATCCACTCTTATATGGCATCAGAAATTTCATTCAGAGATTTTGATTGAATTGGAAGCTGCTGAGATGAAGTTCATCAAAACAGCCAGTCAGAGGACAAGAAAACATAGAGTTAGATTAGAAATGAAGTGATGAGAAGAGAAGAGAGTGGAATACCCATTAGTGGAGAAGATAACAAGAAGGAGACTGCAATGGTTCGGACGTGTGAAGCGCCGACGATGAAACAGAGGGAACACTAAATCAGAAGAAGATGAAGTACGACTACCAGATTGAGGACGAACTCTGGAAAGGGGGACTGGTACCAGAGGAAGTGTTGAACGATCAGAAGTGCAGAGGCAGGAGAGATTGAGGAGGCCCATATACCACACCGGGGCAATTGGACCTGATTATTATTGACGATGCTGATTCCTGTGATGGGCGGGAAACTAAAAGGCTTGTTTCATCAACTGTGTGGGCCATTACTGACTTGCTTGACTTATGGTGGCTCCATCGGCCCGTGAGGACCTCTCGCCTGTCGCACCAAGCCCCTCCAAAGCGCGCGATTCTCCGCCAACTCCCTCCATGCGTTGAAATGGATACTGCAGGCTCTCAAATCCTCGGAGAGATCCCTTCCTAAGTCACCCCTGTGGTCGGTTGCCTGCTGGTTGGGCTTGCCACACCCTAGCCGCGGCCCTGGTCGAGGGCATCCTTGAAAGGTGACCGGTCTATTGGAGTCTTCGTGCTCTTAGTTTCTCGGTGACGCTCGGCGAGTTAAAGAGAGTTCGAAGCACTGCCATTATTACTGTGTTGTATTATATCGGTCTGCCCATTCTAGACTATGCAATTGTTCCCATCGATAAACTCAGTGCTTTGGGGGTTAGGGAAAATCGAGGCAACCGAAATTTAACCATGTGACAATTATTTACCATGGAACTAAATGAAAACATGGCTTTGTAGTCTCATAAATACCCTTTTGGTATTAAAATAAAGTCGTTTCAATTAAATTCAAATACTCCTATTGTCTATCTCGGGATCTATTGATAAATGGTAAAGCATGTAAAGGCTCACCCACTTCACTCGTACCAGATTACATGTGGTCTTATTCAATTGGCATGCCTCTTTGACAGCGAACTGTGTAATTTCTCAAACCTGAACAATTATTGTGTAGCAGCGTCTTTCCGGCAATGTCGCTAATAACCCCACCCCCTCCCACCCGCGTACGTAAGTTCTTTGATGAAAGGCATTCAGAATCAAAGACTGTTTGTATGATCTGCTCGTTATTTCTCTAGCTCTGAGACTCCTATTGTACTGTGCAGCATGAACGTATTTATGTTCAAATATTGCGATGTGCTAGGAGGCGCAAACGTATAATGATTAATTATACACAGCATGTACAAGTTTTCTTATGAATATTTGCAGAAATAAACAACACTGGAGGTTATTCTAGTGCTGTGCAGTTCACCAAATTCTAATGAATCCTTTCATGTCAGTTCAGTTCTCAAATGAACCCAGTAATTAATTTAGTTAACAGTTTAGTACTCTTTTTGAACGGGTGACCTGTTGGAGGACTGTTGAACTCAAACAGTTCATTTGGAAAAGGTAACCTAAAGACCTACCGAATATGAATCGACGGGACAGAACTGTGGATTCTGTTGCACTAGCCGATCATGTCTGAACGGCAGGAGTAAGAATGGATGATAAAATTAAATAAATTATGAAAAAAATTAACACGGCACTACGGTAATCTGGACCGCTGATAACCTTTTCACCCGTATTTCACTGAATCTATTCGCTAAGCCTTCTCTAAGAGAAAACTTTGCGACTGAAATCGATTTCATTGGTTCACGACATCATCAGCTATACAAGGTTTAATGGTAAACAAGAAACAACAGAAATAATCAAAAATCAAAAAAATCAGAAATATTTAACCATTCATGTTTTTATTTGTATTATCAAACTACCGAAAATTTCAATTTTCAGTGACCCGTATTTTCAATGGAACTGAAACAAAAGGGTAATAAAAGGTTTTAATTAAATGTAGCCAGTCATGAACATGAAATGAACATAATACCATGTTTATGATCCCCCCCCCCCCCTACCCAGTCTCCGTGCATTGTAAATTACGATACATTGATTTGATTCCACCGAGAATCGACGAAATCCCAATTTTATTTCCGTAATTTATGTGCGCACGTAAATTTGAATTATTTTAATGTTTCTGCTTATGATGATGACATCGGATTATTGCTTTTTTATGTCAAATTAAATTTTTTTTAGCCGTTTGTCAGCAATAAAACTAGTTGCTGAATCAGTTCACATAAAAGGCCTGCACGTCAACACGAAAAGACAGCCATAGCTTATGAAAGCATAGTGTTTATTTTTCTTGCATTCTGTACCATGTCTCCGCTGCTGATGGAGTAAAAAATTCGCAATGTCTTGTATAGAAACAGGTGCCGCAGCGTGAATAGGCCGAGAGTCCCAAAGAGAGGGAATGATAGCCAAGTCCTGGGTTTTCTGCTGTTTTCAGGCTTGTCAACAAATTCGGGCACGAATGACAACAGTTCAACCACCATTTTATTCAATATAACTGGAACTTGTTGTTAAGTTCAATGTAAAAGCAAACGAGCTTTCTGAAGCTATGCCAGGTACTTTTTCCCTGTAATAGGCCATTAAATTTGCCTGTCAATTTTTTGTCAAAAAATTTTCCCTTTTCTGTAGCCTACATGACAATATTTTTTAAATGAGTTTTACTTTTCCTCTCTCGATCCTGCCATGCTTCAAATAATTTCCATCTTTCTGCTTCTGATGAAAATTTTTGTGGATACTCTGAGGTTTCTCAATGGTTTGTATGCTAGCTTATTACTACAGTAGAACTCAAATTATTATCGGCATTGACGACCTCCCCCCCCCCCCCCTCTCTCTAAACACTTTCCTTCTTCTTTATTGTGGAAATTCTGAGTTTTCTCAATTGTTTGTAAGCTAATTTAGTAATATAGTAGAACTCCAATTATTATTATCCGCATTGACAACCCTCCTCCCCCTAAACACTCTCATTCAAGTTCTTCTGCTTCCTTATTGTGGAAATCCTGTATTTTTTCAATGGTTTGTATTCTAGTTTAGTAATACAGTAGAACTCCAATTATTATCGGCATTGACGACCCCCCGCCCTGAACCACTTCCCTCTTCTTCTTCTTTTTATTCAACTTCTTCTCAGTGCCACATTCACAGTTGTGGGCAAATTATTTATGGGAGGCTTATGCTGGTTTTGACTTAAGTTATTGAACCACATTTACTAATATACATAAAATGAAAACTTACAAATTTTCTTTCCTAGCCTTTCTTGCGGCTAACCCTTCTATTACGTAAGAGAAGTTAATTAGTCTCAAAATGTCTCTAGTCTCGAGATAAATCGCCAGATCTTTTACGCGCTTTTGGCTGCAATTTCATTGCATTTCATAATATATTTCTTGTAAATATGTCAATGTTTGTTTTCAAGACGTTAGCGTCCGCCCGGGGCGAGGTCAGGAAATCGGCCCGGGCGGCCCCCTCCCCCTCACGCTGCGCACACGGCATTAAGGGGGAAGAAGGAGAAGTCAATATTTATGGGGGCCATAGGCGGATAGGGGCACCACCCCCCTTAAAAAAAATAGTAAATCTATTGCAGTTAATTTATTCGATACTACATGTGTTTCTTCTATTTTGACCCCCCAACTACCCCCCAAAAAATGGGCTGGATCCGTTTCTGGTGGGGGCCTGTGTGCAAGTGCACATAATGCCCATAGGTAAATTCAATACGGCTTCCTCTGCTTTTTGAGTCTCAATCCGTCAATCAGTTTGAAGCAAATCTTTCTAATTTTCTCAATTCATCTCTGCCCTGGACCGTTAGCGTTTTCCTGAGTTACAAGTAGATTCCGCGCCTTATTTGAGGCATGCTGCGTTCGCATTCCTTGGAAATTTTATTGGAACGCTTCGCGGGCCAAAATCCCACTTATTGTCTTCAAACCCACCATCCCTTTCTCTTGCAGATGTAACAAATGTATAATCCAACCATTTTTTAATTTGACATTTTCCATTTTCCAAACTCAAGGTTGCAGGTGTGCCAAAAGTTAAAATATATTTTCCCGGAGACGATGACGACTTTTTCCGCCGATTGATTATCCAGCGGAGAAATTTCCCGAATAAGAAAAATCACATGGTTGGCGAGATTGGAGAAAGTATTTGATTAATGTGGTGGTTTAACTTGGGCCATCCTTCTTTCTCAAATTGGATAAGCCTGGAATCATTTTGGAAATCTCACAGGTAGGGAGCCTTTTAAATGGATTGATAGCACGTCGAAAAATTTTCCTAACTTCGAAAGTCTTGGGTTTGATTGTACTATATACCTAAGGAAACAAATTTCATGCCATACGGGTGTTAGTGCTTATTTTATTTTACTTGACATTACTTGTTTCTTCTGTAAAATATTCCTTTTTTCGTCTTTTCTCAAATTAAAAAAAGTTCAATTAGTTTGGAAATCTCACAGTTAGGGAACTTTTTAACTTGATTGATGGCAATTCGAAACATTTTTCTAACTTCAAAAGTATATCTTGGGTTCGATTAAAGATACTGAAACGAATTTGATGCCATATTATTATTGCTTATTCCATTTAATTTTATAAAAACGTTACCGCTGTTTTTTTATTGGGCGTTAAAAGGTTTAAAAGTTGGATAAATAAACAGTTTACTGAAGATACTTAGTACGCTGGGTTCCGCCATACGTCACAGCAGAAAAATCACAAGTTAATTTCAATGAGACATTGCCTACTGTGCAAATATAACGCGATTAACAGTCATCTAACAAGTGATATGACTGTAGTTCGCGTAACTTTTGCACTGTATGCCTGAATCAACCTTTTCTACAGTGATGCACGGCTCAACTTAACTATAGTAAAATGTTCATTTATCAACTTTTCAGCCTTTTTCTCAAATCAGATAAGCCTAGAAATAGTTTCGAAATGTCACAGGCAGAGAAGAACCTTTTAAATCGAAAAACATAGGAAGTTTAAATCTTGGGTTCGATTAAAAATAAAGAAACTAATTTCATGCCACGGGCTGTTATTTCTATTTTAGCCAGTTGGTGACGCCCTTATTATGAGGGGTGCAGTAAAGACAATACTGCAGGCTCCGCACTCAAAATAGCTGAAATAATCCATTCTTGATTTCTCATCAACAGAAAACAAAAGAGCTGAACCACAGAGACTAAAACAATGAATACTTCTCCCTGCTGTCTGAATATCGCTAGCAAATATTGGTTAGTTATGGATGAATACCTGTCAAAAGCATTCTTTGCATTTCTGTTTTCAAAGTTTCCAGCGAGGGTTTCCGAGATTCGCCTCAAACACAGTACTTCCAGAACTTTCCCTCAAAAATTTGTCAAGTCTCTTTGACGAGTTCCCCGATCTTTGGAAACTAACGCCAGAAATTTTCCATTGGTCTAATTGGCTTGAATTTCGTCTATTATGACATTAGGGTGATAGCGTCAAAGGAAGGATTAAGTGGAAGCTGTTTGTATAATTAAAAACCCAATTTTTCATTAAAAGTATTTATTGGAGCTAAAATAACAGTTTTTTTGTTGGGTTGAGTGAAATACCTCGATGTTATAGTTATTGATTATATATATATATATATATATATATATATATATATATATATATGATTATATATGATTGATTATTCAGCTGTATATAGGCTACATCATGAAATTAAATTTCTTCTATTGGCAGAATAATTTCCTTAAATTTGTTAATTTATTTTATTTTATTTATATTTATTTTAGTACGCATGTTATAAAAATTTCCTCCATCACAGTCATGTTATAGAGCAGGGGTTCCCAACCTTATTTGTCCGTGAACCACCATGGCCGTGACAGCAAAATCGTTAAATTCTAGGAGTAAGATCAAGCAGTTTGTGATTACAATTATATGCTAACATTTAAATAAATGTTTAGGACTGGTATCGTACGGATTTTATAGTTAAGTGCCAAGACTTACTGTATTTTACTTCAAATTTCCAATATCTCAGCTGTTTTTTTTATTTATTTCTTACTTTGGTATGTGGACCACTGGTGGTCCATGGACTACAGTTTGGTAACCCCTGATCTATAGCGCTTACAGTGTGAGCCCCCGACAAGTTTATTAACTGAGGGCCCACAGGAGTTTTGTATTACTATACTATAGTACATTAGTACATATAGTACATTTATAAAATATATATTCCTTCGAAGAATTATTATCATTTTATCATACTTACTTACTTACTAGCCAACGCCCACCCTTGGCATCTGAGCCATTTGGTGACGCGCTGACCAGTATAGACGAGCTATCCCCGCGAAGTCGTCCTCATCATCCTCTATTGCGTCGTCAGTTAGGGCTGGGCAGTTAGGAAGGTGCGCAGCAGTCATTGGGGCGTAGTCGCACATAGGGCACGCATCGGACTCTGTGACACGTGTCTCCTGGGTAACGCTAAATGAGCAACAGCGATTCGCCGCACCACGCGCCTGATCATCATTTTATCATAATATGCCAGATACATTGGCTTATATACGAACAACTCTTAGTTAATTAAACCTGCATGTCATCATTTCACCGTAAGAGAGAAAACTTATCTTATTTAATCTGACTCTATATATAATTCAATTGTTTTAACAGAAAATATTATTACACACTTAGTTGAATAAATTAATACTACGCACTTAATTACAATAAACTTTGGAAACCTATATCATACCTAGATCTGATTTCCCAATTAGTGTTGCTCTAAAATGTATTGTTCACCCCTCCCTCAAAAAATTCCGCTTCACACTGGAAAAATAAAATTTCCAATTTCCTCCAATATGCATAAATTTAAAGACAATATTAAATGTTA
Organism: Psococerastis gibbosa; assembly: GCA_963971405.1. Lineage (NCBI taxonomy): Eukaryota > Metazoa > Arthropoda > Insecta > Psocodea > Psocidae > Psococerastis > Psococerastis gibbosa. The sequence continues at coordinate 16,506,030 of OZ020485.1, forward strand.
AATTTGTCATATTTTCCGTGCCAACACTAGGTTATTTTAAACGATAAATGATGAAAGTAGAAGAGTGCGAAATGTCATTTGCTGGGATTAGAATTTATTGCCGACTTGGGGCAGGGGGTAACTATATATTTATCCCTTGTGTGTGCCAAAACCATTCCACTCAATGTTCAAGATTGCGCTCAAATAATATTTTAAGTCTTTTCGTGGAGATTGGGAATTGTCAACGCGTTCGGTAGCCTACGAGCCAAGTTCCCTTATTAGGCTATTATAATTAATAATGAGCGATTTTATAATTACTAAGACTTTTTTGGCCGGCTGAAGCAGTGGAATCCGGGATGACAGGCCGTGATCAGAGTACTTCACGTTCTACTTTGGAAGTAAGCTTTCAGATCGACCACGGCCTATCATCCTACATTTTACTGCTTCATCTAAGAGCGATTTGGCCAATATAGCCATTTTTGTACAAATTTTTTTTTCTTATCTACTTAATTTTAAGCATTTATCAATAGCATAATATTTTTGTTTTTTAGAGTTAGCATGAAAAAAAGACTTTATAGTCTTATTGTTCGCCTTTCGGTATTTCAAGAAAGTCGTTTCAATCAATTCAATTCATTTCAATTAGCTCTCTCACCATATTATTTTCCAAAAATATAATAGTAGGTATAACATAACTTGGAAATATTCCCCTTAAGACTGGATTATATAGTCTAAGTAGTAGTAGTGTTCGTCGGGTTAATAACGACTTATATAGGCCTCATATTAGAGCGACCCCGACTTGACTGTCCTACGCCAGCCCATAGGACAGTGGACCTCCTGATTATAGTGGATTCCGAACCACTTGGGAAACACAGTCAAGTCACACGATTAGTTCGGAGGTGACCAGGACCAGTCCTACCATGTTTCCCTACCGGCACTGTGCACACGACCAAGTTATCTGCAGCTTTGAACCTAGTCTGGTCCGCTGGATTCAACTTGGTATGGCGGCCGGCAAAGGATTATATAGAAACTAATCAAACCTGGAGTTATACATAGTAGAGATAGAACATTCGGTACTACCAAGGATTTTTTTTTTTTTAATTTCTTCATCGACCCATTACAGTTTAGCCAATTAACAGGTCTTCTTTCGACCAATAAAACACGCCTTGCAGTGTTGATGTGTTATTGTTGGGAAGTATTTCAATGTTTAGAACATGCTAGCTGGAAGGTCATCCGCAGCTCAGTCAATCAACAATTCCATTGTAATTTCTTCGCGTAAGCGGGCGGTTCCCGCCTAAACTTAATACAGTCGAAATCAGGTTACTCAGATAGCGAGTCAAGTGCGCAGCCAGCCATGTCTGTTAAATTGTTCATTTATTTTTCATCAGCCGCTATTTTCTTTTTATTTTAAGTTGTAGCCCTACAATGTAGAAACGCTTCCTTAGCCATTCACCCTAAGTTCAATCGCTGTCGACAATACTTAGCTTTTGGTTCATTATGTCATTTATTCTATTTTATTATCTTTGGTTTTGAAGTACCCAACCCGTGCACTAATTGGCACCAGAAATTCAATTTTGAACAATTCAAATTCAAATGTCCCTTCGCTCCTAAATAGATCTCTAGTCAAACTGAAATATTGTTTCTGATGTAGAGTGGCAGTTGAATGAATGAGTTTGGTGGCAGATGGCCCTACATTGGAAACATATTCGTGGAATAAGTAATATCCACAGCTAAAATTACATAAATCTTGGCGCCAGTCCAACCGTGAAGGCCCATAATATGGATTTATCACAATGTGACATTGTACAATATATTTATAACAGGGGCCTATCCAGGTTTTTCGGAAGTGGGGGGTGAAAAGATTGTTACGTAGTGTTTTCTAAGCTGCTGGCTCCCTCTTTTTTTCTTTCCAGCACTTTCCAGTCCCGTAATGAGATTCTATTCCGTTCAGAACAAGTCCTGAAAAATAGCACCGTTCAAAAAAGTATCCACTGTACAGTTTAGTGTGAAGAAATGTGCAGGTAACGAACACGTACGGTATACAATATATAAGTATATAGAGTAGACCAGCAGTTACTACCACTCAATAAAAGAATTCTAGAATTCTAGAATTTCACCCCGAAAACAAAAGTTAAAACACCTCTTCTGTGAAGTTTATATTTTTTATCAGGCCTACAACTCTCAACCCTCCAAAAAAAATCCTCTCACAGAAAATAAAAATAAAAACATAATTCAGTGAGGAAGATATCGCGTTGATGGAGGGGATTTTCAGCGAGACGAAGATGGAGACGCCAGGGCGGATTATACGTAATGTTATTCATGAAGTCCAGCACAACACCTCCTTCATTTCGCCAACGGGTTCTTGGTCTGCCGCTGTATCCCAATGCTGCATCTGTTTCCCTATTACCCGTTCCCTAAGGTAATTTTCATCGTATATATGGCGATGCAAGAGGGTTGTGAGATGACAAATTAATTTTCTCACAGAATTATAATGAATGTTGTTTTACTGACCTTTTCTACTTTGCGATAATTATGTTGATTTATTCATTATTTTTATTTTCTTATTTATTAGTTATCAAGATACAATAACTTATACATATATTTTAAATGATTTTATTTTATTTAGTTACAACCTACAGTATATAATATGATATGAGATTATTAACTGAAATGAGTGATACGTAAAAGGAAATATTTTGCTGAAACAGGGTACCTCCCCTTCACCGGTTGGGCAAAAGGAGTATACTACCGTGAACAATAAGGAATTCAATGGCATAGTGGTAGCTTGCTCGTACTTGTGCGATTCTCTACACATCGTGCGATCGGTGACCTGTCGTAACTCAACACAGGTATTACCTACAGAGGTGACTAACGAGGGTTATTCGGATACATTTATTGAATTGTTTGTATGCTAATAATCTTTTTATTAAAAAAATAAAAAAATAGAAGGAGGATTCTTTTACCCGTCTTCAGACACAAACCCTTCACGGTTTACCGCACCATAGCGTTGACATGGTTTCTCACCCCCTGTCTGCTTGAAAAATCATAGGGGCTGTCATTTCTTCCGAGGTCACAATCTCAATGATTGATTGGCAGCAACTCCCTCTATATTATCATCGACGTCTCTCTGGTCTCTGCCCAATGCTTTCCTCATCAGTTCCAACTCTTGCGTCCTCCTTCAGTTGATCCAGAGATTCCTGCCTCGGGCGCCCTCTTCTATAGGTTCCCTCCACTATGCCCTCAATGATGGTGTGCACCAGATTCGCGTATCTTAAGAAGTGCCCTACATATATGACGCAGCAGCTGCATCTCTTCCTTTTAGCCTTAGCACGCTTTCACGTGTCACGTGGCATCTGCCATGTGTCGAAAGCATCGTTTTTGTAACACGAAGTTTGGCGCCCATTCCATTGACCGGCTAGGGCTATTTCCAAAAATAGTGACGTGGTAGCAGACATTCAAGACTTAGGTTGCGTTTCCACCGATCTCGCATTGCAGAATGCAAATGACATTGACGGAAATTAGAATTTTTCTTTTTATAGAAATCTATTAAAATGTTTGTACTTAACATATCCCATGACGCCATTTTTTAATTTTAATTTGTTTGTGATTTTACTGTATGATCATTGATCAATTTTAACTATGGCATAGAGGAAAATAAACATTTCCGTCAATTCTGCAATGCGAGGTCAGTGGAAACGCCACCTAAGTCTTGAATGTCTGCTACCACGTCACCGTTTTTGGAAATAGCCCTAGCCGGTCAATGGAATGGGCACCTTTCAAACGCTTCGAGCCTTTTCAGTTCCTTATCCGATTTACGTACAGTAAATTGTTGTCGGAAAGAGGAGCAATTTCTAAGTCTCACCTCTAGCTGAAAAAATCCACCACACGGCAGTGTCCGACAGATATTTTCCCTAGTATGGCACATCTCGGGCCTCTCAAACGAATGAAACATTGGTTATAAACGAAAACTTGTTTTTCCGAAGGGTCATCTATTGTTAATGTAATTTCGCGATGCAGTACCCTGTAACCGAATTAGACTAAACACACTGTAACTGTAGCTGCGGTGTAAACTTTAGTTTCAAATGGATATATATACATATCCCTGTTAATGACCACTAGTTAGTTTATATGACTTGTTCATCTCTATATATGTGCAAGTTAACCTTTTCTGAATAAAACATGGAATAGCTACGGAAGGAAACATCAAGGCGATAACATTTCACATTTACATGAAATTGCAATAATTAGGTAATCGTCACTTCGTGCGGTATTTCTTCATTTACTCTATTTACTTATTCAGAGGTCATTTTAAGCTATACGAATGTTACATGTGGAGAACTGAATGGAATACACTGTTTTCCCCATACTTAATGAAATTATGTAGGATAAATAAATAAGGACTTTTTTTGTTCTATTACTAACCCAACCTAGCGGAGTTAGGGCTATAAAGCCCTCTCTTACTCTCAACTAGGAAAGCCCGGGACCACCTGCTTTACATGCCCTCCGAAGCATGGCCAGAAAATGTAGGAAGTGTAGGACTCGAACCAACAACCTTTCGGGTGAAACTACTCTGCTTGTCCTCTAGGATGAACCACTCCTTCTTCTTCTCGCTCTACAGCCCGACAACACTCCTCCAGTCATCTCCGTTTTGTACAACGCTCCACAATCTACGGACTCTCAACTCGCGAAAGTCAGTTTCCAACTCATCCTTCCAGCGTTTTCCAGGAAAAGATGTACCACTCTGACCCCAAAACCTACGCTGCAAGCGATAATGGGCAAGCTGAGAGATGCTGAACATTCACAAAATCTAACAGGCGTATGCGTGACTTAGCCAGGTTCGGGTACGATTATCTGTCCGCCTTATCCAGATTTGACTTGACTCTCTGTATGATGCACATCCATAAATTATACAAAGTACCAGGAGCCCGAGCGTTGCGCTCATTCGATGTAGATCGCTGACTATACCTATGGTATAGGTATGACTCGATTGGTTTATAAATCACAAATTTGGTAACTTAATTCTTGAACTCCCCTAGTGGTCTTCCGTAGACGTACACTGATTAGTCATTAGTGATTTTACAACCTCGGTTTTAAAACATGAAATTGCAACCATTTTCTTTTTGCTCATGTATGATTGCATATATGATACATGATATATGATGTATGATCACATATTTTCGATAACACCTAGAACCTGTTACCTGGCCTCGTAGCAGTAAAAAAAAAAACCTTTCCTCCGCCCCTCCTATACCCCCTCCTTTTTTACCTTCTTTCCCCCCTTCTTATATTCCATATACGATAATTTAAGTTATATTTTACTATTTTTACTGTTATAAAGTTATGGTTAACATGAAAAAAAAACTTTATAGTCTTATTGTACGCCATTTGTATTGCAACAAAGTCGTTTATTCATTCATTTATCATTCATTCATTCATTCATTCATTGCAAGTATTTCTTTTTATTTTAAAATGGTTGCATTATTATAAGTAAACAACAACAACAAAAAGTAATTTTAAAGACTGGCATTTGGGGATTTACTTTCACTTCAAACGTCATGTAGGCCTACACTGTTTTTTTCTTTCAATGAATCCACTTTTTCAGGAATCAGAGTAGGAAATACTGATCTCTTAAGGCGCATAGTCCACCGACCTCGATAGTGATAGTGATACTAATATTGACGTGGTAGCAGACATTCATAGACTGTCTTTAATGTCTGCTACCACGTCAATATCAGTATCACTATCGAGGTCGGTGGACTTTGCACCATATTCACAATTAGTCTTATTCTTACTCTTTGCCTATTTGATGCACGTTGATCCTCTTAATCACATAACGACGGATAAAGAGTAGGATAAAAAGAAAACCAAGTAAAATCTGGAGAAAACAGACTGATAATGCAGACGGTTTCAACACAATGCGCCCGAAAGTCATAGATCGCAGATTCGTGTCCCACTTTGTGTACATATTTCTCGACCCACTTTACCTGACATAATGCTCAGCCTCAGAGTAAGTATCTTTTTATTATTCTAAGTAGCCTAACCTTTATTAACCTAACTCAATCAGTAACTCAAGTGAATTTAATGTTAAAAATTAATCCACGACGATTTAACATTTCCTCGTTCAAAGACCGATACCAATAACTTTATACGACCAATTATTTCATTGAGTTGTAATCCGGTACTAACAAACTGTACGAGATTCTAAAAGAACCCGAACTGTTTACAAAATGAATATTTGATTTGATAGTGTGAAAGCTGAAGGAGGAAAGCTTGCGCAACATCACTTGCGTTAAAAATTCAGTTCTCTAAGGAAATGGCGTAATCCAGGGCAAACCCATAAATTCTTTGTTGTACAACACATAGTCCCAAGGTGTCTAAATTCAAAACAAGGCTCCACGGAGGAACCTCCTCCTATAGGTTTTACAATAAATGTAGACATATTTTCTTTTTTAAATGGGATGTAAGAAAGTAATGGACGCCCCCGCCCATATGTATTTTGACTAAATCACATAGAAGAAAAGTTCGTCTGCGTTTTGGCTTGTAGAATTTGGATTCTTCTGCAGATCCATTCCCATATCATTTTTTATTAATCGTCATAATCGTTCACACTTGTATTGTATTGTATGGTAGGTATTTATTTTACGTATATAGGTGCTATCCGTTGGACAAATCGATAAGTCGCCTTTATTTCTCCTTTTCAATTTGACTGCTTGTTTCTCGGGTACTGTATTATGTTGTAAGTGATATCGTTTTTCGACTCTGTCTGTTGGCAACACATTATAAGCGTATTTATTGATTTAATTCAATCACATGGAAACTATTTAATGATTGTATCCGATTGGTCTCATCAGTCGCCTTACTAAGTAACCTAATAATTGTGTCGAGTAACGACACGTTTCCGATCGCACAGTGTTTAGGGGCATGCACAATTGCAGGCACGCAACCGCTTTGCCACTGAATCCGATATTGTTTTCAGACCTACCTTATAACTGTCAAAACTATTGTAGTATTGGAATTTCTTACCTGAAACAAATAAAAGAATAAATAAATAAATATTGACATTTTGTTCTATTACTAAGCCAACCTAGTGGAGTTAGGGCTATAAAGCCCTCTCTTACACTCAACTAGAAAAGCCCGGGACCACCTGTTTCACGTGCCCACGGGCCAGAAAATGTAGCAAATGTGGGACACGAACCAACAACCTTTGGGTGAAAGTCGGAGTCTGCATGAACCACTACTTTACATGTCCTGAAAATGCATACAGGTACAACATTTCAATAAACTGTATATTAATAGACAAGTAGTAGTAGTGTTCGCCGGGTTAATTATAACGACTTAGGCCTCATATTTGGGCCCATAGAGCGGCCCCGACTTGACTGTCCTACGCCAGCTCGATTTCCTTTTAGAAGTCCACAATGGCCCCAAAGCTTAATGCCCCGTTGTGCTGCCTGGACTTCAGCGTGGAAAATTCAAAATTCTTCAGTCTTGCTCGCCAAATCGCCGGAGATGCCGCTAAAATATGCATGTCTCTTCTTCTTCCTCGCAGTACCGACACATCGTTGATTCCACGGGTACCCCCATCTTAGATAGATGGTTCCCGAAGGACCGTGTCCTGTTAGTAAAGCCGAGATGATCCGTGTGCTGCTTCTCCCCCGGGAGATGAATTTTATAGCACTTTTCTTGCTGGGGTCCGCTATACATAACTTGGAGTGGGCTAGGCCAGCCGACTCTCGCCATTCCTTTACGAATCCTGCTTTTAGCTCCTCGTTAAACACAGTCTTAAAGTTTGCCCATGCTATTGGAAGGGAGGGTTCCGGTCCGAGTAGGTTGTTTCTAGATCCTTAATAGACTAAGTCCGTTTGATGGCTTCATGGACATGGCAAAATCAAACCACATGAGAATTTTTCTCTGAATAATCCAAATTATGGCTACATTCAGAAGCCCGTATTCTCTAACATGATGCTTTACAGGGGCTATGTAATCCTGTCTCACTGCAGCAATGGAGATAGTACTGGACTTCCCACCCCTCCATGTTTCAGTGGAAACTTCAGCAGAAATGGCATTACTAGGAGTGGAAGGGCAATTAAGAAAGACTCAGCCTCTCTGACTACGTCTGACCACTGCCTGGATATGCCAAGCGATAGAATCCATCCAAAATACTGTTTTAGGAGGGAATTCGAAACTATATTAGGGACAATGAAAGAATGCTGCGAATCAGCAGGAATTCTCAATAGTCACACAATCAAGTGGTATACTGATGGCTCTAGGCTAGGAAGTACCAAACCAAGAACAGGCCTTGGCGTCTTTGGTCCTGGGGTTAAATATCTGGAGTCTCTTAGGGAGACAACTATAGTCTTGCAGATTCTGCAATGAAGGTGCGGAGGACCTGCGATGCGATGCGATGCAATCGCACGAAGAAGAGCAGCATGCTCGGAAAGCTTGCAGTTACATGTAAAAGACCTACCACTTCTGAATCCCCTCAAGATCCTGGCTCTCGTGAGGGAGATAGGCCTCGAGAAAGTGATGTAGAAGTGATGTAGATACTTGTTGTAGGGGGCACAATAGGACAATAGGCTTAGGTGCACACAGGTAACACCTGTACCCCAATTTAAAAAAAAAAAATAAAATAAAATAAAAAAAAAGTCCGTTTGATTGTTCCCAGCAACTGAAGCAATCGCCCAAATTGTGGCTGTTGACACATCCGACAGCCGTATTTCCCTCCTATAGGTAGTTTATTAACTAAAGAGTAAAGAGTACTATGATATTATATTCTCCAATATCAATGATGGGTAGTTCAAAAAAAAAAAAACTGACAATACAATATTTCTTGAAGCGATGCATGTAACAGTTCAATGCTCAAATATAAGTACTATACTTTAAACATAAAAAATCACATATTTAAAAAAGAGCCTGAATATTGTCATGGTAGCTCGCAATCACAAAGACGTGGAATGTATAAAAAACAAAAGAAAGTGACGGAAGTATGAGCGAAAAAATGTAATATCCCCTTTCAAAGGAAACAATCGATTTCAATAGAGAATCGAGACTTGCTCTTTTATTTTAACAGGGAACGCCTTGAGCTTCACAATGCGTATTGTAGACGGTGGTATTTTTTGCTTTCCAATTTTTTTAATGAGAAACGTTCCTGCTTAATGAACCTGGCAATAGCAAGTCGCACAATCGCCACTACACTAAAATATCGATCATACAATAAATCCATACATGAGTACCTAGTAGAAGAAATGCATTACTTTGTATACATTCATTAGAGTATGTAGCCAGCACACAAGCTGTTTGGCACCAATTTTTGAAAACGTGAAGAAATTATAAGTTCAATAAACTGTCACCAAACGGAGCTAGTGTCGGCTATTTATACAATGTGTGTAGATAATGTAATCTACTATATGCTGATACATGTAGAGGACCCTATTTTCTTCTGCTTCTCAATTATGGCTCTATGATCTACATTTTATGAGAGATCTAACGGCAATAACAAGATGGACCCATCAGATCAGAGCCTTTTCAAAACTACAGCAAACTTGGTAGTGAGAGCAGCGTTGGCAGGGGAACATAGTGGGACATGATAACGTGCTGAGACTATACCAGTCAGTCTAAGTGCGTGTCGAGTCTTGGTCATATCCAAATCAATCGTGTGACTTTACTATGTTCCCCAAGTGGCTCGGAAACCATACCATTATCATGAGGTCCAACCTGTTAGTCAACTCCCCTTCTCCCTGAGGTGAAGGAGTCTGCCCTTAGGGTGCTTCAAGTTAATAAACAGACTCACTCCCCCCACCAGGCTGACAGGGTTGCTCAAAGCAGAAATGCTGAAAGCAGGCGTTGGAGAACAAAAGATAACATTTTATGAGAAATTAGACGTGTCCGACTGTATCTTAAGAGACGCCTCCATGGGATTAAACCTTGTAGGTATTTATAACTAATTCTACAAAAAAAAATCGTCAGTAGAGATTTACGCAATTTTATGAATGTTTCCGATTGACTACTTGAGTCGCCTCTGTAGGTGAAGACCCTCTTGAGTTATGACACGCCTCCAATCACATGGTGTATTGAGATGCGCACAAGTACAAGCATGCCACCACCTTGCCATCGAAGCAGAATACAGTCTGGATACTTACAGATTTCTCTACTGTAAGAAAGTTTACCAAAGACTTAGAACTAGATAGAAGTAGAATCTGAAACTGGAAGGGTCGGCAAACAATAGAGCTCAGCAGTTGCTGATCTTTACTTTTACTTCCACGCGGTCAGCACTCTAAAACTTTGCCATTTAATTTTCATGACCCATTTTATATTCATTCCCCAACAATCGGCGGGATATCAGTGGTAAATAAGAGATCTAGTTCAACCAATCTTGTTTAAAGATGTAATAAAAGATTAATCCTATTTGTTACGGCCATAAATAGCGTAACATAGGAAAATAGAAATATAGAAGTAAGATTGTAATATATGGGAGTGACCCTAGGAACGACCCTAGGTAGAAGCTAGAGTGAGCCACCAGCCAGCCAGGGTCTAAATGTATAGCTTATAGTATAGTGTAGTTTTATATATTGTGTTTTTGTGTATTGTGTTTTACTATTTTGTACCCTGTCTTGAATGGTTATTATATCGTGATTCGTAGAAGTATTAACACGCTCTGTATTTTCATTGATCGAGGTAGCCTTCCCATTAGGCCAGGCTGCCACAGCCTCTTCACACTAATCACTAACACCAATTGATTAGTAATACTGATCTTGATTACTAATCTTGATTACTGACTTTTTTAAATAATGGACATTCAGGGTCTCACATCAAAGGAGTTCCAAAACTGTTCAATTGGTGTCAGTACGACCACATGCTATGTATCAAACTGTAGAGAAACAGTTTTTCAATATCTTCTTCTTCTGGCTCCAGAACCCTTGATGGGATTTGGCCTGCTCAACTCAAGTCATCTCGTGTCTCAAGTCATCTCAAGTCATCTCGGTTTTGGAAAATGCTCCACCAACTACGAGCTCCCAACCAAAAGCGGATCCAGTGGAAAGTTTAGGGGGGGGGGGGTCACAAGTTTCGTCTGTTCGTTCCTGAATATGAAATTGAGTTTTAAGGGGTTTTTAATATATTGAGGTGGACCCCCCCCCCCTCCCCCTTCGAGGGATCTGAAATTTAACCATAGGGAAATTATTTACTATGAAATTACACATTATTTCTATCTACTAATTTACTAGTATAAATTGAAAAGCATGTTCGAGTAAACTCAGACCGGTTCTTTGAAAAGAAACTAACCGTCAGGGCGACTGATTGTCGTATCCAAATACGTGAGGGTGAGCATGAAAACAAGGATTTACAGTCCTATTGGTGGCCTTTTGTTTTGTTTTTTTCAATAAAGTCGTTCTTAACTTCAATTTCAACAAGTCTAAAGACACAATTTATAGGTATTCACAATCGACTACATAATAGTTATGGGTTTCTTGAATAGCCTCTCTTTTTAAGCAAGAAACGGTTTTTAGTTGAGTTTGAATAAACCAAAATTGGGGGAGTTGAGAAAAGCATTAGCCCATGCGATTGAGAAGGGTCGAACACGCTGGCAAATGAATCACTCAACCCCCTCCACCAGCAATAAATATTCTTCAGCTATCGAGCCGGGGCTCCAGCTGAAAGACATGGGCCACGTGATTTTAAAAGTTAAGGGTGTAAAATCAACAAGGGGTTGAAATATTTGGAAGTTATCAAGTGTCAAGGATTGAGAATTGGCGTGGACTTTAATATAAGTGGAAGCGCTCAATCTTGGGCGGGAAAATATTGTAGCCTGTAAGAAAAAGTGATAAGTTGGTAGAGAACTAAACCAAACCTAACCTAACCCAACAGGTGGCCCTGTGGCTCCAGCACATGCCATGCCAAAAGAGCCCGCAAAATATCATTATCACTTTAGGATAAAAAAATAAATGAATTTGATGCAGTAACAGATTTTCTCTTTTTGCATCTTCTTGAGCGCTTTAGGGAATGTTAACCTTTGCGTCTGGCTTTATCTGTCAACTAACGCAGGTCCTTTCTGGCACCTTCACTGGACCTAGATCTGGGCCAATGGTTTTGCCCTTACTCTATAAGCTGTTTCTATAAAGAAATCATGACTTGTATATAACATTGACCTGCTCAGAAACTGTTGTTGTTGTTTCTAACGCCTGCTTTCAGCGTTTCTGCTTTAAGCAACCCTGTCAGCCTGGCGGGGGGAGTGAGTCTGTTAACTTGAGGCACCCTAAGGGCAGACTCTTTCACCTCGGGGAAAGGGGAGTTGACTAACAGGGTGGACCTCCTGATTATAGTGGATTCCGAACCACTTGGGGAACATGGTAAAGTCACACGATTAAATCGGAGGTGACCAGGACTCGACTTATACTGCCTGAGCGAGTTATCATGTCCCACCAGGTTCCCCTGCCAACGCTGTGCACACTACCAAGTTGCCGCAGTTTGAAACATGCTCTGCTCTAATGGAATCAACATGGTAAGGCCGTTGGCTGCTCAGAAACTAGTCAAGCAATTCTGTAAATCTGAGTTCGTTCGTCAGAAACACTATACCCAGCACCCATTGCATGGACAGGCAGCTGGACGCAACCGCCTGACGTCCGAAAACAGCCTTTACACTTTACGGGTACACAGCCAGCCGCAACCACATCAATAGATGGAACAACCTAACTCTTCACAAAGACAACGTCAATATCAAGGAAAATATCGATCCTGAGGTCTACCATGGCGTTTTACCTGGGGATTAAAATGTAAATAAGACAATTTTAGAATGCAAAGCGCCAACAGGCATACCAAGTTGAATGCACAAGAACAGGGTCTGTCCAAAACTGCAGCAAACTTGGTAGCGGTGGGACATGAAAACGCGCTGAGACTGCCAGTCAGTCTAAGTGCGTACCGAGTCCGCATTAGGACACGTTAAGTAAGTACTCTGTGAACAGCGTCACTTCTGCTGCTGTCATGTCCCAAACTATGGAGACGGAGACTTAACTGTTTCGGCCAAGCCATTCTTGAAGAATTGATGGAAGAGGATACCGTATCGACGGGGAAGATGGGCGAGATGATGGCGGAAACCGGGGTCTTCTCGCGAAAAACGCAGCGTGAACAAAGTGATCAACGCCTTTGGTTCAGAAAGAAACATTGGCCAGGAGGAGATTGTCCCCATCTTCACCATCAAGTACTCTGGATATTCATTGCCCCTTCTTACTGTACTGCATAATGTGACGTAGCAAGTATTTAAATTTAAAAATCTTCCAAATTAGCCATTTCTCCAGGAGCTAAATGAGTATAATGTCTGCAGTGGGAGCAGAATGTTTCTCAGCTAATGACGCTCCAGCGCTGGAGGGCGCTGGAGCGTCATTTCTGGGGCGACAGCACGCACCTGGCGTATTCATTTTCGCTCTTAGTCTATTTTAATTTGTATAAATATTCCCTTACATCTTACATCCCGGCCTAACAATCCATTCATTCTTGAGGCTTCTTGGAAGCTGTTGAATCACTGTTGACAATGTCGGTAAAGATCGATAAACCGGATTATAACGAAGAGGTTGCCCCTTCAAATTAAGTTAGTTTCATTTCAGTATTATATATAATAATTGCTACAATATTATGTACTATAATTACGTAGGCTAGTTAAAATTTTGTTGCTATCTAAATGTAAGATTAAAGTTTTATATCGTATTTGTGCATTGCATTGTTCGTTCACTGATCAATACAATGGATTCTGATTCTGATCCTTATTCTTTACGAATTCGTAGCTCCGTAAAATTGGTTATATGTTCGTAGGTCTTTGTACGGTACGCAAAAGCTAACCATTGGACATGTTTACTCTTTAAGCTATTTGTGCTTCCTTGAGACTCAAAAACAAAACGTCCTACCCAAACATTTCCGTCGCTTGCAGAAGTCCACAAATTAATCGTTGGCTATACAACGCAATTTGAAAATGGCAGCCAGCCAATTCAATAGGCCCGAAAATGTCTCCTTACAAATCCCTTACCGGAAAAGCCTCGCATACGATGCGGACTAATTTTCTCGCGGACCAAACCGGAAGTTGTACATGAAACACAATGAAAACTCCCTCCAACTTTCAAACTCATTGTTGGAGAGGTAACTTGGCTAACTTTAATTTCTGAATGTATGCATGCCCATAACATCCTATTTACATCCAGTTCCGAATTCACTCATTCCATTTCCATCCTATCTCCATTTTAAGAGAAGATTTCAAATTGTAAGCGACCTGCATGAAACCGGGCTCACAAGGGAGGACGCGCAAGACAGAAAAGTCTGGAAACGCCGCAGCTCTGCCGCCGACCCTCCATGAGGAAATCGCGCGGAAAAAGTAAGTAAGTATTTTACCTACCTATTGAGACGGTGTCCAATGTTCGACTTCCGGAAAATTTCATCATGACTTATCATTTCATGAACTCCTGAGCCTAAAATCACCCTCCGTTCCAAACTATACACAGTATATGTTTATGAGTATGTGTATCGATTTCAGGAAATGTTGCAACTTCCGTAGATATTATCCAATTTCGATTAAACTTGGCAAAAAACACAACATATAAATGTCATGATATATTTTGTTAACCCGCTGGATCCGCCATTTTGTTTCAAGATGGCAGCCGATCACAACTTTAAAAAATTGATATCTCCTCCTTTAATATTGGTCGTAGAGGAGTAAAAGAAATGGGTCTAAAAGCTCGTGCTATTATCTACAATAATATTAATTAAAACTTTTTACGATAAAATCAACGATTTCAAGGCGTCCTATCAAAGTGAAAATAATGTGATACCGTACTTAAACAAAAGTACAATACAAAGTCGTCTACATTGTGGTTCGACATTTAGAACACAGGAGCGCATTTTTTTTTTGCTTAGAATTTATTTTTATTTTCTATTATTACGTACATAGCGTAACATAGTGGAAAAGCGGGGTTTGAGCTAGTGCAAAATATGTTCAACAATACGATATCATTTATAAGGGAAGAAGAAAGCACCGCCCCGTGAAGCGGGGTCTGCGCTTGGATGAAATGTCCCTAGTCCCTACACCTAGCTGTATAGACACTGCAAATGTTTCTTCCTCCTTTGGTTTCTCTAAGTCTTCTTTAACCTTTTCTGCTTTTTGCTTTCCAATTTATACGTAGTATAAAGAAAGCTTTGTGACGGTCGAAATTTTCGATTCCGAGATTTCAACGGATTTACACGTTTTGAGGTCCAAGGAACCCAAAAAAGTGTTTTTTACGAAATGTCTGTCTGTCTGTGGGTCGATTTCCGGGCAAACTACTCGGTCGATCTTGATGAAATTCGGCATATAGGTTCACAAAAATCATACCTCGGAACAATTGTTTTTATTTGGGGCTAACTTAATTTAGGGGGGTTTTATTCTCAAAAAACTCCAAAAAAACCTCTAATAACATTATTTCTCAAAAACGGCTCCAACGATTTCTTTTAAATTCACGGATATTGTAGTCGTTATTAATATTAACGAAATGCGTGGGGTCGCTTGCCCCTTGATAGGTTGCTTCTGGGGGTAAAAATATAAAAATAACTAAATTTTAATGAAAAATGACTAAAAAATAATTTTTCTGCGAAACCTTTCTATCGATGATTTCTACCTTCAGGCATGGTTTAGGTGTTAAATTGAGTAACGAAACCGAACAGGTTGCTTTCCCAGATAAGTATTTGGTTTTGTAAAAAAAAATGTTTTTTTGAAAAAAATGATAGAAAATTCACGTTCAAATGCATATTGCGTGCCTTGCCAGTATTGCTGTGTGGTAATGTGTTGGTCTGAACTATCTAGAATTTACCTCACCTCCAGTGACGTCAGGTGGACAACCCCCCCCCCCCCCCCAGAGATATTGGAAATTTAACCATAGGAAAATTATTTACCACGAAATTACTCATTTTCTCTATCTACTAATTTTGATAAATTGGAAAGCATGTTCGAGTAAACTCGGACCGGTTCTTTTATTGACTTTGCCACTTTAGCACTTAAGGCAAGAAATTAAATTACGTCTCAGTATGAACATTAGATTCTTATTTACATCCAGTTCCGAGACGACGCTATGGTAACCAGCTAAAGGAAGATGTGCAGGAAGTTGGCCTTCGGGCCGATGAGTGGCGTGGTCTGGCGAAGGACAGGATCCGTTGGCGTGGTGTTGTGAATGGTGCAGAAGTCCCCCAGGGCTGACAGCGCCAACTTAAGTCAAGTCCGAATTCATTCATTCCATCGTATCTTCCTCATTTTGTTGCTATTTTTTTGTTTTCTGCGTCTACTCAGTATTCAGCTTTTATCATTGCCGTCCCCACCAGCGCTTCACCTAAGAAATTAGGAGATTTTTTGACAGCTCTACGATTGCCATTTCTCGGTGTTTATAACGTTTTTTTAGTAACTTATCTGCCTTGTCTCCCTCTGATTGTTTATTAAGACACGAACGAGGCCTCACCATAATTATTATAATGTAGAGGTTACACAAAGTCCGTGGATTCGAGGTCCCCACTGTCCAGATATTGCTTGGCTCCCAATTATCTGACATAATTATATATATATGGGATTGTTGCACTCGTGATTTGCCGATGTAGCCATAGGGCTAGCAGATTTGTTATCGATTTCTTGTCGATTTCGCAAGCTGGCGTGAATCTGAGCGCACGACAGTGCACGGTTTTTCCCTAGAACGCCAGATCATAGAAATCATCTGAAGTAGACTCTCGGATTCACCAAGCCCTATCCCTGCGATGGAAAAGAAGTCAAAGCGCGTCCAAGAGAATCGTCCGTGTGCACCGGGCCTAATGCCCCTTCATTTTCAAAACGACAAAACCTCAAAACTCCACAATTTTCACACTCGACTAAAGACAAACATTACCCCTCATTTTTGATAATAATAATTTGTCTCTCTCATATAATAAGCAAAAGTTTAAAATTATTCTATGGAATTGGGGCAGTCAGCAGAAAGTTTCATTGAATTGTTTTGCATTGTTGCTGACAAAAGAGCGGCGACCCTTGTTAGCGACTCGTTAGCAGTTTGAGCAACCGGAAGTAGCAGCCGAGCAGTAAAATGGCCGCTCACTGCTGACCACAATACAGCTACAGATGCTACACCATCTCACCGCCTTCGAAATTGTCGGTCCTGAAGTTGCTGCTCAAACTGGGACAGGATATGGTGATGGCTCAGTTATTCACATTGGCTTAATTAACCTTTGCAGCCGACGGTGAGATTTGGCGAGGATCCTGAAAGAAAGGAAATACTAAAAAAACTGAACTGGCGGATTTACAAGCAAGTAGTAAGACCGTGTAACACTTACGGCCACTGACTAAGGATGAAGAGCAAATGTTACGCCCTAGGGTATACGCTAACGGACAGGAGGAGGATGCATGTAGCCTCTATCACCCAAAAAGCCAGGGAACGGAGGTGAGAATGGTGGGGCCACACGAAGAGGATAGAAGCCGTTGCAACGTGTGAGTGACTATTCCGTTGAGGGCGCCAGCCACAAAGGCAACCAAGAATGTCCTTAGAGACAAAAGTAAGGAAAGATTCGAAAGGACTGAGGACCCATGGTCTGTCACCAGAAGATACACAAGACTGGAACACCAGCAAAACGAAGTCGTTTAATACCCTTACCAGTATCCTACCTTCTATACAGTACATCCACACATTGAAAATTCCTCTTTTACAAAACTCACAAACTAATTCCATTATCCCTCCTCCTTATGCGCGATGTTAAGAGGACAGATTAAAAATTATATCCCCATTTCCGTATGCAAAGGATATACTAGAGGGTTAATTAAAAATATGAACTTTCTGAATATGATTTGTCATGGAAATTCAGTTTCCCGCTAAGAGGTTAAAAAGTTTTTCAAATTAGATGTTATGCGAAATTGTCACCAGCAGAACGTTGAGAGATAACTTTTTATCTTGCACATCTACAACTTTTGCTTTTTGAAATTTTCGACATTTTACTTTCATGTTTTTGTTGATTTTCCTAGCTTGACGTTGTCTTTTGTTGGGACAAATTTAGAGTCGCAAACGCTCCAGGAATCAGATTTACAATTTGTATAGAATATGAGAATTTTCGAATCGTTTGCGTTTATATTTCTAAGTATAATTTTGAATGCTGGGACACATCCATCAAGGGTTAGTAGTAGTAGTAGTAGTATTTAAATTTAAATTGACTAGTAGGGGTCCATTGAACATTACCCTGCCAACGACCTCATTGATTTTTCGAATTAGTCCGAACGACTGCGCCATGTTATGAAAAATCCATCTTTGGTTAGAAGTGCAAAACGCCCTGTGAAAAACAGAATACATAGTAGCTATAACATTAGGTTTCTTAATAAACTACTCCGTAATGCAGATCAATATTGCGCTCATCACCGTCAATGTTGTACTGTCGTAAATTTTTTTCTGAAATATGTATTTGAATTTGTGTTTTTTAAATGATTTCTGGTCAATACACAGTCATTATTATTGTATGCTCGTAGTAGTAATTAATTTTTTTTCTTATCACGGTACTCTTGTTATGTTCCTCGATGCCAATATTCCAGAAAATTCGTTGCGCATAGTATTCTGTTTGTCAGTTGAACGCCTATTGTTTCATAACTTAACGAATTAATCCCCTCTATTAAACACTCGAATATTGAATATTAGATCCAATAAATATCTAAGAAAAAATGAGTAAAACCTAAATGCAGATTCAAATCGCATACTTCAATATAAACATTCCAAATACCGTACTTCTTCGATCGAATTAACATTAGATCAGGGCCTCAGACTAATTGATTACACACTCTAATATTTATTAGATCCAATATTTATTTAATGGAAGAAAGGTTTGGAATGTTTATGTTGAAGAACATCATTGAGGGTATGGTTGAAGGCACCAACTCAAGAGGACGACAGAGGAAGGCGTACCTAGAGGATGTCATGAAGGACCTAGGGTGCGATAACTATAAAGGGCTGAAAAGGACCGCACAAAACAGACAAGAGTGGAGGAGAAGAATACAACATTCGCAGTAAACCAATCTATAGAAGAAGACGATTTGGAATTTAGGTATTATATTTTCTAAATTTTCTTACACCCATATTTATTGGATCGTATATTTGAACAATGTTTGAGTGCGCAATAGGGGGATCAGCGAGATAATTTTTTAGTCTATATCGATTCTTGATCATTGACTAGTGACGGCTTATGGGGAAAGAATTTGGTGAGACATAGAAGAAAAAAGAACAATATTTCCAATATAACACTTGTCTTGACACCTGCGAATTTCAGCCCAACCCGACTATAACACGATAACAAAATCTAATAAACTATGAGTACCCCAATGGAACTCATAACCGCCATATCAAACGTCACTGATCACAATTCCTCTCCGCATTTTAATAGAAAAAAATGGCCGTCTATCATGGGAGGCAATAAGAAAAAAGAAAAAGGAAGCAACTTTGGTCGGAAGGAAGTTAGATATAGGGGGTTGGGGGGTTGCACTGGAGACGATGGGTGGTGATTCATATGACCTATTAGGCGCTCAGAAACAGGCTCATGTTGCAGAAAAATAGATCGATGATATTTCTCCGGAGATGTTAAGAAGTGAGCTTGGCAAACGGCCAGAGCTGGGGAAGGGGATTGGGAAGTATGAAATAGACACATGCAAAGAACGTCGTTTATACGGCGGGGCGAGGAAAGGGGTTTTTTGGAAATAACGTGTTGTGTTGCTCTGCTTTCTTTATGAATTTACTCTATTTTTGCTACTTCTCCTTTAGCATATTAGTTTAGGAGGAAGCTGACGGTAGATATCCTGGATCTTCCCAATACCTGTGTTTTATTAACATTTTAATTGTTGTGTTTGTTTTCCAACGCCTGCTTTCAGCATATCTGCTTCATAATCTATATCCAGATTACCTCGTTAGTGGTTAAATTGTAATAGTAATTTTAAAAAAAGTTACGACGTCTTGGGCTCCGTTTCTCAGTACAATAGTCTTATTGAAAAAGTGTACAAAATTATAACTAATATGAAGAAAAATTCACTGGAGTGGTTCAGTGCAAATCCCACTACGAGAAGATTTTCACATTGAATTTCTCTGGATTCCCCTGATGGTTTCAACCTATCGAGGGTCGTCTGCCACAAGACCCCCTTTAGGCTAGATGTTTGTTTATTTACAGAACCTTTCCTTTGAACTACGACACTGCTGTCTGCCCAAAGTGTCGTTCTTTGTTGTTTGCGACAGCTTACCAGTTACCTGCAGCGATCTTTAGTGGAGGGTTAGGATAAACAACAGGGCAAGGAAAGCTGCCGGGAATCTAAATAAATAAATATTAAATTTTAGAGCGGGCATTGTCAATTCAGCCCGTAGCCTTCAAAGGCTAGACACCTCTGCGGTACACCTGGTTGGGAACTGGTCTATGAAACGTAAGGCTGGGGTTCGAGTCCAAACGTAAAACGTAAAAATGTGCCGTAACTTCACCGGTAGGGGAAAATGACGGCTAACGGGCATGTTTCTGACACAAATAGAGCAGTGGTTGAGGAAAGGGATGCTCTACTAGTCCTCAGGCATAAATCTTCATTGGGTTGTCGTACCACTGCACTTTTTCGAGACAAGGTGTAGGCACTGACATAGTCCAGCAGGTAGAGAACTGGGCTATTCAACAGGAGACCAAGGTTCGCGATTCGACACCGAGAAAAAAAATCCACCCAGCCATAATGGGTACTTTACATTCAATGGTAGTGGAGAAACTCAGTTCCCGGACATATTGCAGACTACTACATCTGAAATAGAACAGTAAAGTGTACCAAACATCAGGCCTAGTCGGTAAATGGGCAGCTTTGCCATGACGTTTTTTGCGTTTATGCAGTGGCGGAATAATAGTGATATATCCCAGGATACACCTTCATTGGTATGGGAGAAACCCGGTAGCCGAGCATGTTCCTGACTAACCCATCCGATTTTTTTTTTTTTTAAAGAAAAGGTTAATCGGACTACGTGCCAACGGCCTTACCATGTTGATTCCATTAGAGCAGAGCATGTTTCAAACTGCGGCAACTTGGTAGTGTGCACAGCGTTGGCAGGGGAACCTGGTGGGACATGATAACGCGCTTAGGCAGTATAAGTCGATACCTGGTCACCTCCGATCTAATCGTGTGACTTTACCATGTTCCCCAAGTGGTTCGGAATCCACTATAATCAGGAGGTCCACCCTGTTAGTCAACTCCGCTTTCCCCGAGGTGATCTGCCCTTTGGGTGCCTCAAGTTAATAAACAGACTCACTCCCCCCGCCAGGCTGACAGGGTTGTTTAAAGCCGAAATGCTGAAAGCAGGCGTTAGAAACAACAATCGGATTACGTAATGTGACAATGTAATGTATGATCCGATCGACTTCTTCAGTCGCCTCATTAAGTAACCTAATAGTAACTTGTGTCGAGTTACGGCGTGTGTATGGGACTCGTATTCTATTAAATGACGAAGAGATGAAAATGATAAAATAAAAAGGGTGGGCCCGGGCGGGGAGAAATTGGAAATACAAAATTTTTGAAATTGTTTGACATTGGGTACATAACTACAGCTGAGAAAAAGCATTACAGACTCATCGATAGAGGATATCCGAACAGCCCATTAGATTCTATTAGAGGACGAAGAAATGAAAATGATATGATCAAAAGGGTGAAGAGGAATTTGAAATTCAATTTTTTGAAAAGGTTTACGAATAAGTTTGACATTGGCTGCGGAATTTGGCTTTTGTTCCACGTGAGTGACAGTAAATACTGCAATTCAAACAGAGGCAACCCGCGGCTTACGTGTAATAACCGCTGCGAAATATAATAATATTTTATCACAACCGCCCCACACTTATTGGAAAATCTCGATTTTGAATAGGGATTTCCAGGTACGATTAATACACTTCATATTAATATTTTACAAGCCTCCGTCGCAGCTTTTCCCTGCCGGTGGCGGAGGTTCGGCGCTTCGCGGCTCGCTATTAGCGCGAGAAAAAATTGGCCCCAAACAGGGACTTAATCTCAGTTCAACCGAGTGGTATACAATCATGCAGTTCATGGACTATTAGGGTCAGGCCAGCCCATGGTATTCCAATTCGTTCCTATGGACATTCAACAATCTTATTGCTTTCCAATTTATACGTAGTATAAGGAAAGCATTGTGACGGTCGAAATTTTCGATTCCGAGATTTCAACGGATTTACACGTTTTGGGGTCCCAGGAACCCAAAAAAGTGTTTTTTACGAAATGTCTGTCTGTCTGTTCGTCAATTTCCGGGCAAACTACTCGGTGGATTTGAGTGAAATTTGGCATGTAGGTTCACAAAAATCATACCTCGGGACCATTTTTTTTTTGCCTAACTCAATTTGGGGGGGTTTTATTCTCAAAAAAACTCCAAAAAAAACGTCTAATAAAATTATTTTCTAGTCGTTCATAATGTTGATAAAATGCGGGAGGTCGCTTACCCCTTGATAGTTTGCTCCTGGGGGTAAAAAAATAAAAATTACTTAATTTGAATGAAAAATGACTAAAAAATAATATTTCTGCGAAAGTTTCTATCGATGATTTCTACCTTCAGGCATGTTTTAGGTGTTAAGTTGAGTAACGAAACCGGGCAGTTTGCTTTCCTAAAAACCTATTTGCTTTTGCACAAAAAGTTTTTTTTTGAGAAAATGATAGAAACTTCACTCTGAAATGCATTGCCTGCCCTGCCATTATTACTGTGTTGTAATGCGTTTTAAATATATTGAGGCTGCCTCACCTCCAGTGACGTCAGGTGGACACCCTCCCGAGATATCCGAAATTTAACCATAGGAAAATTATTTACCATGAAATTATTCATTTTCTCTCCCTACTAATTCATAAATTGGAAAGCATGTTCGAGTAAACTCGGACCAGTTCTTTTAATAAGACCGGCTGTGTGTAAGCCAGGGGTATTCTTGGACAAACGGACGAACAGAATTTGTGTATAAAAATTTAGAAATACTTGAACGTACTCTGCCGTGGCAGTTTCTCGATGCTTCGCGCCTAAGCCGTACATATTGGAAAAACCTTGGATCATATCAAAAATTTATTGGTATATATTACTTTATTTAATTTTGTACGTAAATTTTAACAATTTGGTCTATCGAAGTAGTACAGGACTTGATGATGCAGTAGAATCCGGCCGTGGTCGTTCTGAGAGCGTACTTTCAATCGTTTCGTCAACATTTGCGGTCGACATTTTCAGTCAAACTGCATAGACTACTAAGATTGTATCTCAGAGGCTAAGCAGCAACTATTTGGGCAACGTTTTTTTTTTTTTTTATTTTGATATAGAGCCCCAACCTCGCTCTATGAAATGGTGGCAACCGACCCGGTTTTGAGTACCAAGGATGGTTTCAAGTACCGAAGTCACCTCCCGAAAATCGGAACGGAAGGAATGAGAGTCTGCCCAGGGGCAATGGACTCTTGTCTGGATAGAATAGCCTGAATGTAAGTGTAAGCCGAACAGGGAGAAGGAAAAGGCCACTAGGGCAAAAAACCTTCTCGTGTGTCTGAATGATTTTGTGTGGTTATGGTGTTAGTTTACATAGGAAGAGAGATAGAAGATAGTAAGGAGACAGGAAAGAGTCTGAAGGCTAAGATGTGTAGAAGAGTAGATTGTCGTGAGGTGATCTGTAAAAAAAAAAACACAATAGATTAAGTATGTGTAGCCGCCGCGGGTGCCACTGGACAGTGGTGCCCTCAACTTGAACACCAGCTGGTCGAGCTGGATCGGTATCAGACACACCAAGGCCAGCAGCTCGCGGGGCCACAAACAAGAGTCGGTACGGGAAGGTTAGGTCAGTAAGAAAGATCGCGGAAGAGGGGTCATGAAGTGGGGTCTTGTGAACTCCTAAATGTTGTCCGCTGCGGCTGTTACGCTGTGGCATTAGTGGGGGGTCTGGCAATGGGTAGGAGGTCCTCGAGGAAGTCTGCTGGCATCTGGTGTTTCCTGGCTGCTCGAGGATAGGATCCAAGAGCATTGATGACAGGATATTGGGACTTCCAAGCCGATTGGTAGAATTTCGTGGCGGCTGTTTTAACAGAGTCTCGTAGGCTAGGAATCTGTAGCTCTTGAAGGACTCTAGCTGTGGATACCCAAGGCGGAGGTCGGACGGTCTTGCGTAGCACGAGGTTCTGGAGTTTTTGTAGCTTGTTGTAACGGTGTTGATCCATACCGCCCCAGACAGGGCAGCCATACATGTAAACAGGCCGCAGCAGCATGTTAAAAATAATCAAGCCATTCCTGGTGGACAGAGGAGATTTTCGTTGTAGTAATGGTTTGAGCTTGGCCAGTCCAGCCCTAGTCTTGGTGGTTACGTATCGTTCATGTTGTGTAAATTTCAACGTCCGGTCAAGTATAACTCCCAGGTAGCGAACGTGCGCTTTCCAGGGAATTTTGTCGTCTTGGTACTTCAGTACAGTGGTCCGAGGTTCGAGACGTGTGAGTTTCGGTGTGAACATGATGGCTTCTGATTTCGATGCATTGATGAGAACTCTCCATTTCTTGCACCATTGCTCGATGTTCTGCAGAGCTAGATTAAGATCCTTGATGACTTTGGTTTCACTGACAGAGGACGTGTAGATAATAGTATCGTCGGCGTAGATTCCTAGTTCGACTCCGGTGCCTGGTATGTCGTTGATGTATAGAAGGAAGAGAACAGGGCCTAGGAGGCTTCCCTGCGGTACGCCCGCAGAGATGTCACATATCCCAGAGGAGACATCGTTGATAGCTACAAAGAGTCGTCGAGTAGTAAGATAGGAATGTAGAAGAGAGATAAGAGAGTCAGGAAGTTTTATGTCTATAAGTTTCTTGGTTAGTCCGTCGATCCACACGGAGTCGAAGGCCTTAGCTACGTCGAGTAGTACCGCGCCGGATTTTCTCCTCTGTCCCCAGGACTTCTTAATATACTCAGTTAATCGTATGAGTTGGTGTTGAGTATTGTGCTCCCTACGAAAACCGAACTGCTCAGGTCTTATAACGTTTTTTCTGTCTAGTATTTTGTTAAGTCGAGTCAGTATTATGGCCTCAAAGACTTTGCTGATGGTAGCTAGCAGGCTAATTGGTCGGTAATTTGTTGGTGATGTAGGGTCCTTTCCGCTCTTCTGCAATACTACTACCTTCGCCAGTTTCC
Organism: Psococerastis gibbosa; assembly: GCA_963971405.1. Taxonomy (NCBI): domain Eukaryota; kingdom Metazoa; phylum Arthropoda; class Insecta; order Psocodea; family Psocidae; genus Psococerastis; species Psococerastis gibbosa. Next base: position 16,531,164 of record OZ020485.1, read on the forward strand.
ATTGATCTGGAAAATAGTTCAAGCTTAGGCACGCATTAAAAATAGCAGTAATGTAAGTCAGTGCAGAGTCTGGTAGTACGCGTAGCAGGTTGTTAGTGATGCCGTCCTCACCTGGGGCCTTGCCTTTCTTTAGATGTTGTATGATGTCCTTTACTTCAGCCAATTTAGTCAGTTTGTGCTGGGAGCGTGGTTTGTTGGTAAGAAATTTCCGAACCTGATCAGTCACCTGAGTTGCGAAGTTTTGGTCTTGGGGTTGGTCGTGTGGCGTCATAGTAGCCGCCAGATGTGTGGCAAGGACCTGAGCTTTCTCGGCTGTCGTAGTAGCGATGACTTGCTTGTTTGTATCCTTAAGCACTGGGATGTATTGTCTCTTACGCTGCAGTTTACGGGTAGCGGCCCATAAAGTACAGTGTTTGGTATCAAGTTTAAGAATGTCGCTGTACCAAATCGAGTGCCTGTAGGTTCGAATTTTTGTTTCAATCTGTTTCTGAAGGTTGTTAATACGAGTTTTGAGAAAGAGACACGGGTTTTTCGCGAAAGTACGACGAAGAGTGTTTCGGGCATTAATGAGTGAGAGAATGTAATCTGGTAGGATACGCGGTTTGGGTTGGGAGATGGTGGGAGCTGAGGCGTGGAGTGCTTGTTGGATGGATTTTGTCCAGTGGGTTATGGCCGCGTCTATTTGATAGGTAGTGATCGGAGGAGGTACAACGGGAAAGAGTCTGTCCAGGATGCCATGGAATTTATTGGTGTTAAGCTGGTTTAAGTTATATCGCGGAGGACCTCGATTTGGTTCGTTGTCTGGGTCCAAAGTGGCGACAATAGGTAAGTGGTCGGAGTGTAGTGCGTCATGTGTTATCATATCTACGTGTTGGGTTATGCCCTTGGCTATTAGGAAGTCGATGACGCTGGGTCTCTGCCTAGCAAATTGCGGTATACGCGTACAAGTAGGTGGAACGACGTGTAGTAAGTCATATTTGAGGATTAGGTCTGACAGTTTGTTGCCCAGGGTGTTATTGGAATAACAGCCCCATTGGACGCTCCTAGCATTGAAATCGCCCATGAGTATGACCTTGGTACAGGTATGTAGTAGTTTTAGGTAGTCTGTACGTATGTGTTTGTTCTTCGGTTGTTCGTAGATGGAAAAGACAGTAAGTGGTTGTCCTTTATATTGTATCCTAACTCCCAGTGCTTGTAGATTGGTGAGGGCTGGGAAGAGGGGGGTGTGGTCTATGGCCGTGCGAATAAGTATGGCGAGGCCTACGCCTTCGTCTCGCTGGATGGTAGAGTACCCGTTAAAATAGAATCGCTGATTAGTAATGTCGGTTTCGCTAAGTAGCATAAGATCGATATGTTCAGTAGCTAAAAAGTGTTCTAACTCAGCCTTCTTATTGATGAAATTTCGTCCGACATTCCAGGCAGCGATCTTTAGGTTAACAGGCATCTTTGAAGGCGATGGTGATGGAGAGTTTCATTAGGCGGGAGGTGATGTTTGAAGCTTGTTTAAAAGCTTCCTGAATAGTGAAAGTCCCTGAGAGGATATCTTGAGATAGGGTAGTAGCATCTGTAAGCAATTCTAGAATTGAAGAAATATGTTGCTGGTTTGATTGAATGGGAGTTGAAGCGTTGGGAGTGCGCTGTACTGGTGTCTGAAGGGCTATACCATTAGGAGCTTGGGACCTAATTGCCTGTGTTTCTTGAGAGACCTGTCGGAAGAGTTGTTTATTACGTTGTAGGGACGCTTGGATGTCTTGTACGTTGCGCCTGGGTTTGGGGGCATGGTGGGATGGAAGAATCGGAAATTCAGAAGTGAGATTTGGAAGAGATGCCTCTGGAATAGGGGCTGCAAGGATAGGGGATTGGGTCTGAGGCTGATAAGGTGTGGATTGCCATGCCGGGCGCCTGGGCTGTTGGGGTGTATTAGCTGTGGTCTTGTTGGCTGGGACAGGGTTATTGCGCTTTTGCGCTGTCTGTAAATTCCGCTTGAGAGCGGTGTAAACCGCACAGCCGCGATAATTCGCAGTGTGCAGCTCACCACAGTTGGCACATTTGGGGGTTTTGGTTCCCCTGGCAGGACAGTCCGTGCTTCTGTGTGAGTCTCCGCAGATAACACATCGCTCGAGAAGCCGACAGTTCTTGGATGTATGCTTAAAAGATTGACATCTAAAGCACTGGACTGGCCCGCTAGGGGCTTTGTACGGTTCGATCGTGACGGCTAAGTTTAGGACAGAGCGCATGGACAGAATATTATGGGCATCTGGTGTGTTGGTGAGGGATACGAGATATAAGGGCAGTTTCTGTTTGGAACCGAAGAAGGAATGCATCTGCTGGACCTCGAGAACCGGGATGTGTTGCGCGATGAGGTCGGCTTTTATTTCTGCTGGGGACATAAATAGGGGTAGTTTTCGGAGTACTACTTTTAGGGGTTTTGCCTCTTCTGGGTTTCCGGCTAAGAAATGTTCATAGCCGTATTTGTGTAACAGGGTGGCTAAGAGCTTATAATCTGAGATGGTAGCAGTGCGGACTGCTACCATGTTTGCGCTAGTTGAGTGACAGGTAACCATGTATGTGAGGTCTTTAAAGATTTTGGAAAGTGCTGAGTAGGTATGGTGTTTATCGTCAATTTTGACGGAGATGGGAGAGATCTTAATGGGCATTACGCCTTCAGTGGGCTGGAAGGGCTTCGGGGCATTGGATGGAGTGGAAGCTGCTAATTGAGAAATGGCCGCCACCTGGCTGGGAGAGGCTACAGTGTTCTGCTGCATTTTCTTAACCTGGTGCGAAAGGAGCTTAAGGCCCTTTCGTTTGCGGGAGACCTGAACGTACTCGGCCTCCATGGGCTCCGTTACGGGAGTCCCTGGAGGCCCACCTAAAATTCCTAGGCCGGTCAGGCCAGGAGTAGGGTCATGGGATGGAGCTAGCTCCATTTCTTCCTGGGAGAGAAGAAGTTGGGAAGCAGTGCGTTGACCACAGGGAAGCACGTCCTGGCTCGCCTGGGTTTCGGAATGGTACATGACGGGCGAATAGGGGCCAAGCTGGGTGGTCACGGCTTCAGTCCAGAGGATGTCCTCTAGGCTGGCGTGGAGCATGTATTTCAGTCGTCAATAGGGAATTATATCTAGGGCGGGAGTCCTGAAAAGAGATGGTGGGACCCCAGGAATCCGTTGATTCCAAAGGTCACACCAATACTGAGTAATGGAAACATATCACTGCACAAAATCTATAAAATGTACTATCCTACCTACCACCTGTGTATGTAATGAGTTAGGATTACTCTAGTGACTAGTCGATAGAGACTTATAGACTATTAAATGTTCGAGGTTTCAACTCAAAAGCGAAATTGAAAATAACGGAATAGCGCATTATTAATATCGTAGCTAATAGATATATACTACTACTAAATAATAATTATCGTACATTCATTTTAAAACGACGAATGATACTCTCTTTAAATTTCCAAACCCCTGCGGCAATAACAACCCTTTCAAAAAAGGGGGAAAAATGTCAAATTTAAGCTTGAATGCCTCATTCTTTTGTATCAGTCTACATATGAAGTAAACAAAAATAAATTTAAATTTTTCTCAGAAAGAAAAAAGGCGCGGGGAAGTTCGTTAAGGACTAGTGGCAGAGAGAGAGAGAGAGAGAGAGAGAGAGGGGGGGGGGGAGGGAGTGTTTGTAGGGGTGAATTTTGAGGAAGGAATTTAGGGCAACTGCCGCGTTTTCAAAATTCGCCGCATGCACAAAGTCAGCGAAGTATAACTAGCCCCCTGCAGAACGTGGCTCGTGTTGATTGCTTATTTAATTATTAAGGCACAAGTTGAAGTCAACAAGAGTGAAATCTAAGGATCTAGAACCCATAGCGCCCCCCCCCCCCTTACCCATGAACCACCCCGTATATTCTGATTCCAGAGGAAGCGCCCCAAATGAAAGGTTTCGTGGTAAACGCGAAATTGTTAGGAAGTCAAGGAGAGGTATAATTTGATGAAGAATCACGTACCACGATGAGTCTATATTATCTTTGAAACAAGAGAAGATTGTTCAAGTCATGCCAATTTGTTAATTACTTGAGCTGACTCAACAGTCCGTATTTAGTCATTTGGCCACTGCAACCCCGTCATTCCGCAACTCGTCTCTCAACTCCGCCTTTTTCCTGCAGTTGCGGACGTTCAGCTTCCAAATATATTACGATGTCAATGACGGGTAGTTAATGGAAAAGTCCCACGGCATGAAGAGTGTATTATTCTTGAGACAAGAGATGATGGTTCAAATCTTGCCAATTTGTAAATTCCTTGAGCTGACTCCGTATTAAGTTATTTGGCCGCTTCAACCCCCGTCATTCCGCAACTCGTTCCTCGACTCCGCCTTTTTCCTGCATTTGCGGACGTTCAGCTTCCAAATATATTACAATGTCAATGAAGGGTAGTTAATGTAGAATTCACACGGCATAAAGAAAGCATTATTCTAGAGACAAGAGAGGATGGTTCAAATCTTGCCAATTTCTTACTTTAACTGACTCCGTATTAAGTAATTTGGCCGCTTCGACCCCGTCATTTCGCAAATCGTATCTCGACTCAGTCTTTCTCCTCCATTGTTGAGCTTCCGTGGAAGTCTTCACTAACGTCAGCCATCCACGTCTTCCTCGGTCTTCCCACGGGTCTTCAGCCCGTTGAATCACTGTTCAACACCTTCTTGGTGGACCTAACACAACTCACGGTTTTCATGGCGGCTATTATGTAATTAGGCCTATGTATTAAAATGTGGAGGAGCCTTTCTTCTATTTTATGACATTTGTTCTCTGATATATCATGGGAAATTCTGTACAATTTCGTACTTTGTATAGAAAACGTTTAGAGGAGGTGTCCAATTTGCTCTTGAAAATAAATAACTAATGCAACGATGGTTATTCGTAAATAAGAACCGTCGCAAAAATATCCCCCATCCTAATATTTTTAATTACAATCTTGACCCAAAAAACAGCAACAAAGCTCAAAATAATGGCAAAGAACACCAAACCAAATTACAATGAAAGATACGACCATTTATAATTTTATCTCCAATAAAATTCATTCCATTATCATTCTACAGAGTTTCTCCTGAGAGGACATTTTTTTTTTTCAAAAAAAAAAGCCGGAAAAAGTAAATTAGTAACGCTACTCAAGCGTTTCTGATGGAATCAACGACTATTGTTTTTATAATTAAATCGTCAGCCAATTTTGTAAGGGCAATTTTTTTTGTATTTTTTTTTTTAGTTTCAAGTTTGAAAGAATATGAAGGAAAAAGTGACTTTGCCAGACTTCGTATTTCAATCATTTCTATTCAGTAAAGTTTGAAATATAAATTATAATACATTTTTCCATTTTTATAAACAGGTCACGAGAACTGAACTAATCCCTGTTTTTGTTTCGCTGTTAGTGCGGGTATCATTCGTCCACATAACGTAGCCACTCAACAACCGCCTGACACACTTACCGACTCCCATCGGACCTGCAAGTGTTCTGCACATTCTGATAGGTTTTTTGGTTGGCTCTTCTACACGGTCATTGAGATCACCGAAATAGCAGCAGGATGCACAGGGTTCAGATTGTCCACTTTGACAAGTCGCTCCAAGTCAGGTCCCAATGCCACTGTGTTTTTACAATCTACACCGATGGATGGGGATGGCAGATACAGTAATTTTTATGCTGAGGGCCTGAGGCGAATGTAAAGGTACGGGTTATTGTAATTAATTAAATAAATGAGATAGTTATAAACACACCGCATCGTATATTTTCTTCCTTCTAGTTACAACTTGGTCACGACTGTAGTACACGCATACGCCACCAGTTGCGCAATAAATATTGGCGGTACATTTTAAAATTAATATTTGTTCCCACAGAATGGATAAAGAAGCCAAGTTGCTACTGACGGTTAAGAAATAGAAACTAACATACTTTGGCCATGTCAGTGGTGTAGGCCAGTATATTATAGTATTGTACCGTATGTATAACGCTGGTATTAAATTAGCTTCGGCTGAAGAGGTAACATTCTCGTTATAACCGAAATTAGAGGATATAAAATAAACTGGACTTGGTGGGGTTCGAATTCATGATCAATGTGTAACTGGGGCCTGCGGTCCAGTGGTTAAGACGACGCCCCGATTAGGCGTGGATCGTGGGTTCGAATCCCGCCAAGTCCAGTTTTTTTATATCCTCTAATTTCGGTGTACCTATCTATATATACTATTTAATACTGCAATATATTTAATTAAGCTCACACACGACTTCACCCGATTTTGGGATGTTCACCTGGACACGAAAAAGTAAGTAATTAAGCTCACAGCCTGTGCGGTAAGATAGCTGTATAACTGTGCTAACCTGTCTAGCAATACGAATCTTGTCAATAAGAGCATATAAGGTAGAGGATTTAGAGGGCACTGTACTTGTCGAGCTTGTGGTCCAGCGGTTAAAACCACGCCCGGGATAGTCGTAAATCGTGGGTTCGAAATCAGCCCAGTCCAGATTTTCTATTACCTCTCATTTCGGTCGTGTGATGAGCAACGAAAGACATCGCTTTCCATAAATAAATAAATAAATAATGACTTTTTTTGTTCTATTACTAAGTTAACCTAGCGGAGTTAGGGCTAAAAAGCCCTCTCTTACACTCAACTAGGAAAGCCCGGGACCGCCTGCTTTACATGCCCTTCAATGCATGGCCAGAAAGTGTAACTAGTGTAGGACTTTCTGCATGTAATAATCCATGAGAAGATAGAAGGACTGATGGCTCCTGGTTGGAAAGCCGTTAGTGGTGGTTAGGCAAGAAAAAGAGTGCACACGACTTCCCTTTACTGAGCAGTAGTCTCCAAGGTTCGAATTTTCCATAATGATCGGCCATCTTCGATAGAAGAGTCATTTAAAGAAGAAGAAGTATCTTTTACTTTTCAAATTTTATTTCTTCCCTTCTACGTCGATAAATACGTAAATAAATCCAGAGCTGCTTCGAAGGATCTGCCGGCATTTTCTGCGTCCGCAAAATGACCAGAAGGTCTTAGGTCCGAAAACAACATGGTATTGGAAACTAAGTCGGTGAGCCGTGAAATTCGTTATAGGAACAAACCTTTGGGGGGGGGGGGGTGATTTAGAGTTGTATCGAGCCCCGTCAATGCTATGATATACCGCCCCTTTGGTCACTCTATACTTCAAAGCGGCTTTATTTAGCAGAAACAGCTTAAAAGACAACGTTGGAATTTAAGAAAGAGAGGATTTTTTTTGTTGAAATAACAGGCCTGAAACAGTGGGGTTTTAGGCACTTTTAAAGCAGTAATGTTTAGATTTTGCAGGCGAAGAATGTTTCTACAAACAAGCAAGGTCTCCTCCAAGGGGATTGTTTTGAAATGATACGCCTGAAATAGTGGAGGCTTACTCACTTTATGAGCAAAAATTTTACGAAAACTTAAATGCTGGCCTTGATCCTTGTTACATGCGTCAGGACTTAGTCCAATTGGCTCTACCCTTCCAACGAGGAAGGTGTACAACTTACAAGTTCCAGAAGTTTAAAATATAGCCTAAGAGTAAAACCTCCAGCACTAATTTTTATCAATAGCTTTTCATGGTCCTTAAACATTATTATAAGCCTAAATGCAACCAGTATGCACGGGATTTTGATCATAGCTTACCTACCTATAGGTTTTACTGTTAGGCTATATTTTTAAATTCTGGAATTTTGACTTTATCAAATGGTTAATTGTTAGATATTATTAATTATGACAGCTAACTTAATTAGTTACTGTTTTGACTATTTTCAATGATGAAATCGAGAATCTTCTGAATTGTATTATATGTCGTGCCTTATGGTTGGAAATGGAATCTTTGGTCTTTCGCCCAGTAACTAGTTAAGTTAGCTGCCATAATTAATAATACCTAACAATCAACCATTAATTTTGATAAAGTTAAAGTTATAGAATTGAAAAATATAGCCTATAAGTAAAACCTATAGGTAGGTATGGTATGATCAAAATCCAGTAGATACTGGTTGCATTTAGGCTTATAATAATGTTTAAGGACCATGAAAAGCTATTGATAAAAATAAGTGCTGGAGGTTTTACTTTTAGGCTATATTTTAAAATTATGGAACTTGTAAGTTGTACACCTTCCTCGTTGGAGGGGTAGAGCCAATTGGACTAAGTCCTGACGCATGCGCAGTAACAAGGATGAAGGGCAGCATTTAAGTTTTCGTAAAATTTTAGATTCTGCAGACGAGAACTTTATTGACAAAACTGAAAACTGGGGTCTCCCCCGGAAGATTTTTTTCTTCTTCAATAAACAGGCGCAAAGTAGTGAGTTTCTACTGAAGCGCAGGGCTTCAAATGTTTGCCTTATTCGCTTAATGAACTGGGCAACTGAGAGCTCAGCCTCTCATAGGATATTGTCTATCGTAAATGGTTTTTTATCAATTTTCATTCAAGGAAGGACCTCTCACATGTGGCGACGACAAAGAAATTGTCAAATTGCAGGCTGGCAGCTGTCTATATAAGCCCCTACTCCAAAATGGAACCCTAATATTTACATTATATTTTGGTATTTTATTTTTAAGTTATTAATTAATTTTATTTTACAATTTTTGTAGTAAATTTAATATTAATGTTGACTATTTTTGTCCAATTTGGCGGTCCTAGACGATGTGGCACCCAAGGATCTGAATTGGGGTACATAACACATTACCCCCCCCCCTCCCCTCACCTTTTAACATGTGCTATCGCTTGAAACTTGTTTGTTTTCGAATTTCTTTTGAATGCCTTGGTGGGCCATGGACTGATGGACAGAAAATGATTAATTAATTGATATATGAAAGGTAAATGTTCTCAAACTCGAACAGCAAAACGTTTCCTCCAGGCCTGGGACCACCCAATGGGAACCATCTCTTATACGCCGGTCATGTTGCTGACCACAACATGGAAATAAAGCAGTCCCGTCCTCAGGTTCAGGCCTTCACTCAATGGGTTTTCGTCGACATCGTGCTTTTTTTCATGAGAACCATAAAATCCTTTATGAATGAATGAATGAATAATAAATTTACTTAATTAGCCAATACAGGTAGATACAAATAACATTGAAATTGAAGGAAATACTGTGATTTTGCGCGTCTGCTTTCTCGTCTTTTTTTGAGAAAAGCAGCATTTAATTTCCTTCACGTGCTCCCATAGGAGTTGTAAATCAATTACACTTCAGCGCCTCTCAAATTTTCACTGAATTTTGAAAGCCGGTAACTTATTGATTTTTGCTTTATGAAACCATAGCCTATATCATTTTGATGTTAATATCTATTACATCTACACTTGTGACCACATACGTGACAAGTCAAATTTCTATGAAAATATCCAAATTAAAACCATTTATGAGATGCCACAAAGTAGAAGAAATGCTCATCTACATGGTAATGCAGGTTAGGTCCTGTGGCAAAGCTATGTTAGCACCGGCTACGGACTCAGACTTTCACCCGAAAGGTTGTTGGTTCGAGTCCTACACTTCCTACATTTTCTGGCCATGCTTCGGAGGGCATGTAAAAAGCAGGCAGTCCAGGGTCTCCCCAGTTGAGTTTAAGGGAGGGCTTTATAGCCCTAACTCCACTAGGTTGGCTTTGTAATAGAATAAAAAGTACTTATTATTATACTACGTATCAAAATGTAGAGGAGCATTTCCCTTATTTCTTCTACTCTCATTTACGAGATCAATGTTTCATATAAATTCGATTTTTAAACAAAAGGCGTCGTAGAGGTCAATTTTCTCATAAATACCGTCTAGATCAGTATTTTGTACAAAAAGCAAGGATTCTTCAAGTGCCGTATCAGAAGGGTAGCAAGTTATGCAAGGCATTATGGCCCCCGGCCAAAGGGGCCCCCACAGAAAGAAAAAAAAACGTAATTTCCTGGAGGATTTTCTGAAAAAAAAATATAAAAATTAAAAAATCTAATTTAAGAAAAGAAAATGAAAGTTTAGACCTAGTGTAATTACAAATAATTATAGGAGGGGGGGGGGGGTGCTGCTCTGTCTTACGTAAGGGCCCCAAAAAGTGTGTAACGTCACCGGATTCTTCTTTGTAGCATGTAGATCATACCTACCTGGCCAATGGGATAGGAAACCTTGAGATCTATAAGCTTTGTATAAGACACACATTTTTTACCTACCTCTTCGGTTCTTCCCATTGTGTTTTAGTTATTTTGGATGCTCTACGCGAAAACCTGTCAAAGCTGAAATTCCAAAATGACGGATTTTGTCGCTTGTTGACGAGACACGTTATATAGGTCACATTCCCGACACGTCACACGTTCCCCCCCCCCCTAAATTCCCTCTGCACTCCTGATTTAAAATTGAGCTACCGATTTTACCTTTGTTTTGAACCTTTTGTTACAAGGCAGATACCGTGTAAAGTACTTCAAAACCAGCCAAGTCAGAATGTGCGGACACATGCTTGTCTGATAGCTGTGGCTAGGCCACGGGAACGAATGATATCCGGACTACAGCTAAGTATAAGCAGGACTTAGTCACAGCTACCTGACTAACTGAAGGTGTAATTTCTTCTTATGTCCCAATCTTAACGATTGGTTAGCAGCAACTCCCTGCATATCATTCTCCAGCTCTCTGGGTCCTGCGCCTTCTTCGTCAACTATTGGTACGTTCGAGCTCCTGCGTTCTCCTTCAATTGGTCCATGAATTCCTTCTTCGGCCACCCTCTGCCATTGGCTTCTTCCCCTGTGCCCTCAATGGTGTGTGTACCAGATTATCGTGTCATAGCAAATGATGGACCCTTTTCGTTCTTCATCTTTTCAAATAAGGTACCAGCTGTCCCTCTTCTTCAATAGTCTCCAGTACTCTTTCATTCGACACGTGGTTCCTCTAGCTGATCCGAAGCATTCCGTGTAACTAGAGGGACACAATGTGAAACCAGCAATGAGTCAATCATCAGTCCTTATCAGGACTCAGCCTGATGATGGGAGTAGCACCCACTCCCGAAACGCCTCCTTCCCCTGAAAATGGGCTCCATCATTATTGTTCGATGATTATGATTATGTGGTCCATGCCTCTAATGACTATTAACACAACAGGCAATGGAAGTCCAACTAAACCCTTTGTTAAATAGTATTACACCATTGCCATTATAACCTTTCCCAACAGATTGTGAAACCAGAGGTTTGGTTTTGAGTCTCAGGTTACAAAAGTAAGCGAACTTCGTACCAGTAAGCCAATAGCTATTTTCTGGTCATGCAGTTCATGCTTCGGAGAGCATGTAAAGCAGGCGGTCCCGGGCCTTCCTAGTTGAGTGTAAGAGAGGGCTTTATAGCCCTAACTCCGCTAGGTTGCCTCAGTAATAGAAACAACAAAAAGTCCTTATTTATTATTTATTTATTTATTAGCTGTGGTAAGAAGTATTCAAAAATTGTCAAGTAGCCTATTGGCCACAAATTTTGAATTCCTTCGATGTGACAATTTTTTTTCAAAACAAGTTCAATAATTTTAGTGGCGATTAAGTTATAATGCTATAAATCAAAACATTTCTTCTAAGGGATATTATATGTTTTATAAGTTAGTTCTACAACTATAAAATATATTACATTGCAGGGTATTTTACAGGCTATTAAAGAACCTACCCAGATACAAATCAGTGGCAGAATTTAGATTCACAACGGGTCATGACTATACCTCCAAAATCACCTTCACCGTATATGTGTAGCTGCGGAACCTTTCTGTCCTCTGTGCGACACCCGGGAAGAAATGTACAGAAAACACCTTAATTAAGACATGCCCTGCTCTCACCCATAGCAGAGGTTCACCATATTATATATGTGTTGTATTAGGATGCAACAAAAATGGCCGAAGCCTAATGCGATGGCGTAATTAAAAAAACAAAAACAAAACAACATTTCTAGTGGAATTTGAACTTCCCACTCCTAATGTATTCCCCCCCCCCCCCCCCAGTTGTCACTTAATAAAACTGTTTGAACATGGTAGGCATGAATGTAAGATATTTATACCTATATTATTGTAAGGCTGCCGGCAAATTCAATAGTTGCCGAACTTTTGGTTATTGATTATTGATTTCCCATACATATAGGCTCGGTATCAAATCGAAGCTGAACACTGAAGCCTGAGGTTGACATTGGTTGCAAACCCAATAACTGTACTACAAGTTAAAACCAATATTGCTGTTTAGGACATGATGTATGGTTACACAGGGGCACAAGCAGTGCAGTAGTATAAAATCAAAATTTAATTGTTCATTGTATTGGCTTGAAGCTTACTTTACTTTATCCAACGCCCGAACGTGGTAGTTCAACCATTCGTCGCCGAGCTTCCCAATAGCGGTTCACCAAGTCATCGTTCGGGTAGGTGAGAGCCGTGCAGTCCCTCAGGTGGTCTTCGTCCATTCTTCCACCGTGACATAGTGGACATGTGTCATCGGCGGCAAGGCCAATGCGGTGTAGGTGGGCCTGAAGGTAGTCATGGCCGGTATTGAGGCGGAATCTAGCAACAGCTTCAGCTCTCTCAAGGTTCCTACAGATGGGTCCCACTGTAGCAAGATTCTCCCACTTTTTGCCAGTGCTTAGGGTCTTGAGGGTGTTCTTCGTGGCACTGCAGATTGCTGCATTTATTAGGCTCTTGGCTTGGCTTGAAGCTTGAAGTGTAAGCCGATGGTAGCGGTACGTCTCTGATTGGTTTGACCTACTTAGTGAGCTAAGCCTATGCCGGCGCGGCAGTCGCTGAGAGTATCAGCTAAAGACAAGCAGTAGAAGTTGCAACACTTCTCAAACTAAAGCCGAGGACGCCGTAGGGGCTGGCGACCCAAGGAGGACGAGAGACTACAATTTGGAGGAAGTAGATTTGGCCTGACCTACTGCTGTCTATACTTCTACAGTGTATGCCAATCTCTTATTGTATTTTGGGGGTAAGTTTCCTACTCCCCTGTATAACATATTTAAGTTAACTTAGGGTTAAGCGTTATATGGTATCTCAGACCTCTGAGTCTGAGGGATAATACGACGACAGGGTGGGCCATAGACAAGTGGGCCGTAGACAGGTGGGGCCACAGGCAGGGTTTGGCTCTGTGGCCATGAGTGAGGTAGGCTGATGAACGGCGGAGTGGTCAATAGGTTATATGAAATTCACCCGGATAGGAAGGGATAAATAAAAATGGGTGCATGTTTTTTTTTAATTTTGGTCAACAAAGAGGTCCTTAATAATCTAAGTGAAGAAAGGCTGATGGCACCTATTGTCATGATGATCGACAATCTACAATAGAGGAGAAATTTGAAGAAGAAGAAATATTCGACGATTGCCGTGCTGCTGATTTTTATTTTTTATGAACTGAATCAAGACTCACTTCAGTTTTGATGGACCCTTCTTCAGTCAAAGTCACCAAAAAAGGTCAACAAAAGTCCATCAGAATCGTTTTATTAAAATTGTTATTACAGTTTTTCAAGAATATAAGAGAAAAACACAGTAAATACAATGCTCTTCAAGATATTGCTGTTTCATTCGACTTGCCAACAAAGGTTTAAAAGCCTGAGGGTTGCTCTGAGCTGAAGAGGGGGTGGTTTTTACCAACCCGTTGGAGGGCCATTGTAAACCAATAGTGCATCGATCGCGGACGACGAGTGGCTGACTGTTTCAAACTGCTGACGTGTACCAAGCCTCCCCATACAGTTTTCCTTTTGAAACATAAGAGTTTTAAACGCCCACAACTTGGCTTTGATAAGAAGACTGTATAAATGTTCTGGTTTCTGGAGACCAAAGACCAGTCTTAACACTGAAAAGGTTTCTCTCCATACCGCTTGTAGAATTTTTTACGCTTTTTGGCGTATTATGCACTTCAGCCTTGTAGCTTATTGCAGCCCCTGCTGAATTAGAGATTTAGGAGGGGGGTTTCATGAACAGGATTCTTAAGACAGACAGACATATTGATAATGCATAGAGATAGTTAAATCAAGAGTAGCAGCAAGATGTAGTGTTTTTTTTAAAGGTACGGCCATGGGTGATCTTAATGGTTCTGATGTAGTAATGAAAAAGGAGCAGTGCCTTTTGGGGTGTCAGGTTGCGGCGTTCCCACGTCATTCAGCGCCAACCTTCCTCAATTCCTTTTCGCTCAAAGGTTTGGCAGCTGTACGGTCCATTGAAATCGATCCCTGCAGCTTTACAAAGGGAGAATTCCCTTAATAAACCTATGTGAAATACGCGTCTTTTTTCTTGTTTTTAAATAGACTGGATAGCCAAAAATGGGAGGTAACAATTCTGACTTATTAATGTATTTCTGGGGCTATAACAGACCCTCTCTTTTGTCTCAAGCCAAAAAATGTTTATGTCAATTCATTATTTAATTCTAGCGAAGGTGAGTTTCTGTCCCCCATGAATATTGCGCCTGTGCGTTTAGCCCGAAGTTCTTAATTTAAAAAAAAACTGTTTTTGAGTCAATTCGGAGCAAAAATGTCCCAAGTCTTTATCAAGGGCGACGCCAGGGAGGGGCAAGGGGCAGTCCCTGGTCTGGGTATTCCTAACCATAACGAAGACGCTAAAACCGCCGCCGGGGGGGGGGGGGGTCCAGCTTTCATAAAGTTTGCCCACTTACGATGGGTTTTCGAATGGGGTGGTGTTTCATTTGGCGCCCCCCCCCCCCGGGGATTGTTTATTAAAAATACGCCTGAAATAGTTTGTAGGCAAAAACGTTTGATATTGCTGACGATAACTTTATTAACAAAACTGGATAAGGGGGACCGGGGTCTCCCCGGCGATTTATTTAATTTTATAAATATCTAAAAAAATTGCTATTTTGATACATTTTGGGGGCGGGGGTCCGAACCCCGCTGCCCCCCCCCCCTTGGCTACGCCACTGGCCTACTTGGTCCTATTGAGTCAGGACATGTAGAGTACACATACAGACTCCAACTTTCACCCGAGGTTATTGGTTAGAGTCCCACGCTTACTACAATTTCTGGCCATGCTTTGGAGGGCATGTAAAGCAGGTGGTTCCTAGTTTAGTGTATGAGAGGGCTTCTTAGCCCTAACTCCGCTAGGTTGGGCTTAGTAATAGAACAAAAAGCCAATATTTATTTATTTACTTGTTTATTAGACATTACAAAAGTCAGGTGCACAGCGTCCGAATCGTTCGGACTGCACGTTGCTGCGACTCAATATTTCCAAAAAGAAGCGTCGTTATACGAGATATACAATGGTTATATACAACGTTTTTAAAAGCAGATATCAAAATTTCTGAAACGACAGGAAACATGCAAAATCTCAGTAAAAGCAATTACGAGATATTGAAGATTTAAAGATGGCTAAATGTGCATCAATGGCAAACAGTCTGCAGGCGGGTTCTAAAAGATATTTGTGGAAAGTCAAAAAGACGTCTCGGGACGTCTGCGAGACGAACTTTGCGAGTCTCAAAGAGTTTTCTAAGAATTTGACCCCAAGAGAGGGTAGAGTATTGCTCCGATTTTTGGGTGACTGATTCGCAAAACTTAGGTAACTTTGATAGCGGAGCTGACTTTATAAGGAAAGTTTTGAAGGGTTTCAAAAGTCAAGATACGGTCGAGAATATCATATTTTATTTTATTTTTTGTAATTTTCATAATAGCCTACCATCAAGATCCACTACAGTCGCAAGTCGTATCATTTATGGATTTCAATAAGTTGTGTTGTGTTTAGTTTGGAATAGCTATGCTTTATTTAGCTTTTTGCGATGACACTTTTTTTCCAAAATTGGCAGAAAATGGATTTGGTGGATTTCAATCTGAATCCTTGCAAATTAATGGCGATCCAGGTTTTTCCAGGAAATAAGAACAGTTTGATTGAAAAACCTTAATACCTAAATAAACGAATAATTAAAAACACGAAAGTTTTGTCACAGAGCATGACAATAATTTAAAAAAAAAAAAAAAATCAATTTACCAGAAACATTCAAAAAAAAATTACAATATTAGTGTATGTTGGCAATTTCGGAGTTTCGGACTGTTCCTTTGTCCATATTAATGTTTGAATCTGCACTCCAGATTTACCGCCCCCCCCCCCTCCAGTATTTTGGCAATTTACGCCAATGATTCAGTCACGTAATGCAGTAATGCAGACAATCATTTTATTTATTTATTTGAAGACCTATTGTTGATGTTCCAATATTTTTTTATGTGAGTGGGGACGGAACTACG
This sequence comes from Psococerastis gibbosa, assembly GCA_963971405.1. Classification (NCBI taxonomy): domain Eukaryota; kingdom Metazoa; phylum Arthropoda; class Insecta; order Psocodea; family Psocidae; genus Psococerastis; species Psococerastis gibbosa. The sequence continues at coordinate 16,547,332 of OZ020485.1, forward strand.
ATATAGTATTTTTTAGGGGGTTTGAAATGAAAGTTTGGAACCCCTATTCTAATTTATTCCCATCGATTAATTAATTCAAATTATTAACTGTACCCTATATGAAACATTATATAATTATATTATTATATAAAATTTTTCATTTCAAAGTTTTGTATTGAGTTTCGAACCTCACTCTTTCCGATTCATAATCCATTTCTCTGCCAACTAAACTATGCTGGTGCCAAACTGTAAAAAATAAAAAGGCATTTTCATCAGCAGCAGACGGGAAACCCGATCAGAAAATGGGATTTCGCTTTATCGATAGGAGAAAATTGTGTGCAGCTGATATAAATCGGAAAAAAGAGGTTGTAGTGAATTGATATGCCGGAAAACTGAGATGAACGTCAGCTACAGAGCGTTTGGACTGCGGCCAATCTGCCTGCAATTACATGCAAAAGATGTGCTTCCAACAATACGCTCAATACTCTATTGCTTTGACGACTATACATGGACCGCTAATGTTCTTTCATGCTGAAAGCATTTATTTTGATCTTTATTCTCCCTTTTTATTAAAAGAATTGCAACATTGTTTTGATTGCAGTCCCAAAAACCTCAAATAAAGTAGTAGCTTTGGAAAGGCTTTTGTCAATTGAATTTGTTGCTAAATTGCTATGATACGAGTTATTAAGAGGTAGCTGACTGTTGATATTGCCCACTCCTGGATCATCATTCTGAAAATAGGTAGGTTTGTATTTTTTATTTGAGGACAAATGGAGCCCTCACCTTTCCAATTTTCGCCCTAAGTCAAATTTTCTCTGGAACGGAAACTGTAAAAATATCTATTTACGCTTTGATATACATTTTGTAACCGCCACCAACACCAATTGGCCATTGCTATTGTATGTTAATGCTATTTGTTATTGCTATTGATTCGTAAAAAAATAACTGACACATAGGATGTCAGGTCGAACGTATTTCAAAATTGTGACTGATTCAACTACATTGTATGGCGTATTCCTGGCAATGGCATGAAGAGTATGGTGCGGACTCTGACTTTCACCCGAAAGGTTGTTGGTTCGAATCCCACACTTGCTACATTTTCTGGTGGTCATGCTTCGAGGGGGGGGGGGCATGCAAGCAGTCCCGGGCTTTCCTAGTTGACTATGTATAAAGCTATGTTCCCACGGCGCGTGGCTCGCCAAACCTTGCAATAATGTAGGTAGAAAAGTGTCCGCCGAGAATCCAATCCAAAAATAGCCTATCTTAACAAAATACTCTAATAAACCACCTCAAATCCAACCATATGCTTTCGTCAAATAACAGGACAAAACAACAGCATTTACGAGTGTAAAACGAAAATAAAAGTTAACTGTATGGCATTAACTCCATCAACAAATGTTGATTGCGAGTCTATTAATACATGAAGGGGCACTAGAGACAGTGGATACGTGGCAACAGCTGTGGGTCTTTGACAGTGCACCCTGTTGACGGAAGTGGCAGCAGAAGCCACAGCCGATGCCGCGTCTCTATCTTCCCGCGCGGCTATTTCAAGACCGCGGCTATAGGGTGCGCCAATTTCGAGTATTCTCCTAGTTGTCCTTTCTATCGATGATGATGTATTTCGTGTTTTGGTTCTTGCTGCTCCAGTTTCATCATCATCATCGCAACAGCAGTGCTTCTTGATGGTGCACCCTTTTGACGGAAGTAGCAGAGGAAACCACAGCCAACGCTGCGCCTCTATTACCGTTGGTAAATCAATTAAATCATTTCATTTTAAATTAATTTTTAATTATTTTAAATAAATTATTTCATTAGCACTGTCATAGACCGTGATTGCGCACGAAATTACCAGAACTATTTGGATTTTTTGGTTTGAATATTATTATATAGGTACACTTGAAACACTATTTAACAAGGCGTTAGTTGGACTTACATTGCCTGATTGTGGGAGTAGCACCCACTCCCCTGACAATGGGCTCCACCCTAATTGTTCCCATGCCTTAATGACTATTAACATAACAGGCAATGTAAGTCCAACTAACCCTTTGTTAAATAGTATTACACCATTACCATTAACTTCTTACAAATAGAACACTTGAAATGTGGACATGCATGCGAATGCTGCGCATATCCTGAAGTAATCGTGTGCCTAATGCTGAGGTCCTGAGGTGGCGAATGATTACAGACGCCTAGTTGCTGCTGACAGTTAAGAAACGGAAACTAACCCACTTCGGCCGTGTAATGAGGAACAAATAGCATAGTTTTCTGCATATAATAATCCAAGGTAGGGCTCCCGGCAGAAGGAAGACCCACCTGGTTGAAAAACCTTAGACTATTTTTGGCAAGAGCACGACTACCCTTTCAAAAAAAAATTTCTTTTTTTCCGAGCAGCAATCTCCAAATTCAAAGTTGCCGTAATAATCGCCAATCTTCGATAGACAAAGCATTTAAAGACGAGTACCTACAACTTTATACTGAATTTTGGTATCATTTGGTTCCATTTTTTCTTAGACCCATATTTTATTGGATTGAATATTGGAAATATATTAGAGTGTGCCATCAGGGGGATAGCCTAAAACAATAAGATTCACAAAATATCTATTTCAATCAACTATAACATATTCAAGTTAAATCAACTCAAAGATAAATTTGTGTGAATGCCGAAAGTGAAAATTAACATTTAGAGAGGAAATTACAATTTAAGGATAACTTTCCTATTGTACAACCTCATTATCGTAAAAGCATATTATTAACATAGAACCTATGGATATAAAAGCAAAATTTGAGTTAACTCTGCTATATCCCTTTTCACAAAGCAAAAACAAACATGTGAAACATTGTAAAATATTTGAGCTACAATATATATGTGCGGTAGGTAGGTAAATGGAGATGTGGGCGGCGAAACTCAATGCAGAAAGGGTTAACCGGCGAAGGAGTGGGGATAACGGGAGGGGGTAACATGGGGGGGGGGGAGTAATTTTGAAAGTTGAAGAGTGAAAAGACAATAAATGAGATGGACAGAAGTAGGAGTTGAAGCCAGATGGCCTGCCAAGTTAGTTAACTGGCAAAAAACTTTTGTTAATACTATATATATAGAGCTGTTATTCTCTCTCATATTCTCACTTTTTACTCAGATAAATGGTATTAAAAAAACCTATAGCCCGGTACACACGGATGATTTAAACTCCGGCCATCCGATTAGAAATTTGTCACGGGAGCCAATGGGCTGGCGATTGGTTGGAGAAAAAAAAACAGTCTATTTCTGAATTTCAGAAGAGGGAAAACCAGTGCACTTGCGACAAGCCTCCGACAAGCCTGCGGCAGCAATCCGCTGTAGTAGACTCTGGGGTTTGCACCCACCCATTCTTTCCCATGAGAAATTTCTCAGCAAAGCACTGGCCTTTGAATCGTCCGTGGTAACCGAGCCTAATAGGTGCATATATAGGTTTGTGGAGCTCCCATCCTCTATATCACTCTATGGTTCGGCCATGGGATGAGGAAAGAATACGTATAGCATCGCCTTCTGCATATATAATAATCCAAGGGAGGGTGACCGGAAGAAAGTATAAGATTCTGGTTGAACAATCTCAGGCAGTGGTTTGGGCAAAAGCAATACTTTCCTATGGCGGGGTTTCCACCGACCGGCTAGGGCTAAATACAAATACGGTGACGTGGTAGCAGACATTCAAGACTTAGGCGGTGTTTCCACCGACCTCGCATTGCAGAATGCAAATGACATTGACGGAAATTTGGCTTTGACTCTATGCCATAGTTAAAATTGATCAATGATCATAGAGTAAAATCACAAACAAACAAACTAAAATTAAAAAATTGGGTCATGGGATATGTTAATTACAAACATTTTAATAGATTTCCATAAAAAGAGAAACAAACATTTACGTCAATGGATTTGCATTCTGCAATGCGAGGTCGGTGGAAACCCCGCCTAAGTCTTGAATGTCTGTTACCACGTCACCGTATTTGTATTTAGCCCTAGCCGTTCGGTGGAATAAGCGCCTATTCAGAGCAGCAGTCTCCAAGTTCTTGTACTTGCGCTAAGTCATGATGACTGTACTAGGGAATTGTAATTCCCGTTGCCTTCTGCATCCTTATGCCATTGACTCTTCATTGAATTTCACCGCCTTTGGGGCCTAACCCTTGGCAAAAAGGGCCCTAGTAGAGGTGCTTATTTAGTGTCAGCAACTATTCATTCCGTCACATAATATTAGTACTTTAATCATATACTCTACTGGTATTTGTATAAATTTATAGTCTAATGATATAATTTATCCAACAATATGTCGGTGAAGTCCCTCAAATAAGATTGTTCTGCTTTAAAAATGTATTAATAATCTATTGTTAAAAATAAGAGCTTGCACTATGAAATTATAAAATATGATACTAGCTAACAGTTGCAACATACAGTCAGGGTGCATGGTAAATTGTTACATACAGTATATATAAACACTATATATACATATAGACAGTACATTTTTTTTATCTATTTATATCTTCCCTCAGCTCAGCTTTCCTTTGAGGCTGTAATGCTATTACCGTTTATATTACGAGAGGTGAGATAAAAAATCCGATGCATTAAAAAGGGACAGCTTTATCAATATTTTGAAAATTCAAATTTTATTGGAAGGACATCTATCATGTTTCCCGTCTTTTTGTACGGATTTACCAAAAAAACTCCCTCACACATTTACCTTTTTCGTGCAGCTTTTAAATTTGTTCGACAAACGAGTGGATACCGTGTCGCTGGAAAGGAATTATTGTGTGCAACATGTACGAGTACGAGTATTTGGTGGTTCTGCTGGAGTTTTATACAGTACCACAGGGATGGATCCAGCCCATTTTTTTTGGGGGGGGGGGGGTAGTTATGGGTCAAAATAGGAAAAGCATGTCTAGGATCGATAAAATCATAGCGTAATAAATTAATTTACAATGGGGGGCAGCTACCCCCCTCCCTGCCCCCCCCCCCCCCCGTATTCGTCTATGGTATACCAGACCCTTGATGTTGTTGCTACTTAATTTGTTAGCTATAAGGGCCATTTTCTACCTTTCATTTTTGCTCGTGATATTTCTCATGAAATGTTGTTGTTTCCAACGCCTGCTTCCAGCATTTCTGCTTTGAGCTACCCTGTCCGCCTGGCGGGGGAAGTGAGTCTCTTTGTTAACTTAAGGCACCCTAAGGGCAGACTCTTTCACCTCGGGGAGAAGGGGAGTTGACTGACAGGGTGGACCTCCTGATTATAGTGGATTCCGAACTATTTGGGAACATGGTAAAGCCACACGATTCAATCGGGGGTGACCAGGACTCGACACGCACGTAGACTGACTGGTATAGCCTCAGCATGTTATCATGTCCCACCACATTGTTCCCCTGCCAACGCTATGCACACTACCAAGTTTGCCACAGTTTGAAAAATGTTCTGCTCTTATGGATTCAACATAGTAAGGCCGTTTTCATAAAATGTCGATCGTAGAGCGATAAATAACATTTCATAAACTATAATAGCCTATATACTGTAAATCGTACTCCTCGCACTTTGATGCTAGATTACATCGGTGCCGTCACTGGTCACTAACTGACTAACACCGATCGGCCTCAGTTATGGACCGTGATTAGTTAAAAATAACGGTCACTGAGGATGTCAGGTCAAAGGAGTTCCACAACATTATTGGATAATAGGTGTTGGTTACAGCTATTTATGTACCAAAATAATTTTGATAAGTGGTAAGTGATAAGTGGTAAAGTAGAAAATGTTTCTCTTAGTTATTGAGAGAAATATTTCTTCTACATTTACACACACACACATTCTTACTGATGTACTTTACCACTTACCATTTTATGAGTCTTTAAGATTAAACTTTCCCCGACCTTGGGATTTTGCCACCATGGGCAACATGTGTTCCAGCGCCCCCTACCCCATTAAAGCAAAATCTTGTTAAAAGAAATTGTAAGAAATACGACCAAAGTATAAAATCATGGTTGACACCATATTTATCCTGCCCACATGCGCATGCTCTCACCTTGCATAAGAATAAAAAAACTCATATTTCTCGCCATTTTCAGATGCTTGAAGTCCACTCCGTGCTTTTTACTAATCTCACATTGTTTTCCCAAACAATGAATTTCGTATAAGGTTTTTTTTTTTTTTTTTTTAATTTTCGACTGGCAAATGCCCAGTCTGCCCATTTATAGGACAGAGTTGGTTCGAGTCCCACACTTGCTACATTTTTTGGTCACGTATTGGAGAGAGAAGGTATGGCCTTCCTTGTTGAGTGTATAAAAGGGCTTTTTACTCAGCTGGGCTGCCATTGTAATAGAACAAAAACAAAAACAAAAACAAGTCATTATTTATTTATTAAATCTGCCCTAACTCAATTTGGGGCATCACAATACTCACGTCCCATTCAAATGTTTCAGGTTTAATTAAATCGTTCTTAAAACTTATCCTTCGGACTCATGGGCGCTGTAAAATTAAGCCAATTCGCAAGGACCCACTAGTATTATTAATAAACCACAAAACAAAAAACAAAACAAAACAAAAGTTCATTCCTATCTGGCTAAAAACCATTTCGTTTTGGAATAATTTTAACACCATTGCTTATTTCAAAATATATGGTATACAGTAATACGTTGAGTTTGGTACACAAAAAACCTTTTATACGCTTCCATTATAACGGTAATGTCACCATAACCATTCAATTTCGAATAAAATGAGCACCAATATTATCTGGAGACCTATTTATCATACGCTATCAATCCAAAAACCATGTATTTCAATACCTAATCAAAATCAAAACAAGTTCAACCAACCCTTAGAGACCAAAACACAAAATACTCAATTCCCTCTATAAAAAATGAAAAATTTAAATATTTCAAAAATGAAAGCTGGACAATCGGGGGGGGGGGGAACTTTTATTCATTGCATCTGTACAATTAAAAACAAGGAGAGAGGGAGGAAAAATGAAACAATTGTGCCACTGAAAACCACGAAAACAAAACTGAAAAATATTTTTACAAATGAAAAATAACAAGAATTGGACTGGATTTACATTCTAGAATTTTCCATGGGTCAGATATTCTGGTGGCATGCGGCAGGGCAAGAGGGGGTGAGTTTGCAGATATGTAAAAAAAATACAAAAGGGGGTAGGGGTTGGTCTGGGTTAGGAGGGGTGGATGAGGGGGAGGGGGTTAAAGCGAAACCACGAGATCCTAATCACCCCCGTTTTGCCATAAATAACAAGTGAACTGTGACCTCTATATACCCCGGGTTCCCCCGGTCTCCCACGGGTCTACTCTCGGCCATAAAGGTGCTGTGTTAGAACAATAGGGGATGCTGCTGTCAGGGAGTCGCGCCTGGTTTCTAGGTAAATATAGATTAAAAATTTAATTTATTACTCTATTTAACACCTAAAGCATTGGAAAGCATCAATGGAAATGTTCCACAAAAAATTTATTTTTTAGTCTGCAAAGGCTGTCACGGCCGGAGTCGAATGAAGAGCCAGTAGAATCAGGGAAGTTCACTTTCATTTCGACCAAGACCCATCAGCCCGGATTCTACTGGTTCTTCATTATTTTTTAGTCATTTTCAAATTAGGTTTTTTATATTTTTTTGCCCCAGAACCAAACTATCAAGGGGCAAGCGAACTATTTGGTTTTTTTTTTCAAACATTAATAACGACTACAATACTAACATTGTAGAAATTCAAAAATCAAAATCAAATGTATTTTTACAATAAAACAAAAAAGAAATATCATGCCTACCCCAATTCTCCCAAGGGATTGTGCTACGGGGGGGGGGGGGGGCATACTCATTGTGAGAAAATTACTTTGTAAAGTTTTTTTACGTTATAAAAATTTAAAAAAAAAAACACACAACCGGTTTCGGCTCACGCCATCGTCAAGTATTATAAATCACGGGGAATTTTTTTTTTTTTTTTAGATCAATTGCATACATACAATTTAATGAATGTGTCCGATTGACCTCTTCAGTCGCCTCTGTAGGTTAGTACCCGTGTTGAGTTACGACCCGTCTCCGATCGCATGGCGTGTGAAGACTCGCACAAGTGCAAGCACGTTACCACCTGGCCATTGAAGTCGATATAAAAACGACATACCATACTACTTTTAGTTACCATCCAATAGACAATAATCTACTAATGACGCTCCCTGTAATTAAGTCACACACTGCACATGGTGAGTGCCCATGGCCATACAAGTAGAAGAAATGAAAAACAAAATAAACGATTGGGAAATACTTCAATAATAATGTCCTGAAGGACGTTTTTATAAACTTAAGTTGAAGGGGCCTATGATCCCTTGTCCAATGCCAACGACATTATTTTACATTCATTAATATATCGGACATTATTTATACTTGCCATTGGCAAACTGGTATACGTCCCCGATTTTAACCTACACCTGGGGCGGATTTGGCTTTTGTGCTGTTATAGGCACTGCCCTTGTCGCTGACAATAGTAATAATTATTGTATGTATAGTGGGGGGGGGGGGGTGTTCACTAATAAAACCACTATTTGTTTTATATTTTTGTTTATAATAAAAATAACCTGCTTTCTTATCCTTTACTAAAATGTTAAACATTATTATTTTAATTTTTTTTTACATAATATGCACACACAAAAAAATTATGAAGTACGCGCGCGCGGACTAGGCATTTTCCTTAGTTGCCTACTGGTAAATTCGCCACTGGCCTACTCCGCCAAGCGATATTAGAAAAGCTGTACGTGCCATTGACGCAGTATAACAGGTGGAAGGTGGAATTTATAATGGAATAATAATGGAATAATTATTATTATGATTTAACAAGAATATTAGAAATTGTTGGTCCAACAGTATTGAACATGTACTGTAAGGTATAGATGCGTGGAGCCATACCGATTCAAAAAAAGGAGAAATAATTGGGAGAAAGGGAAATTCCCATATAGGCGTGGATCACCGGAATTAAAGCCCAGTATTCACAATATGCCGGTTAACAAAAGCCCCATGTCGAAGAGGAAGTGGAAATTAGGGCAAAAACTGTCGTTTTGATACCGCAGGGAAAATATTGAAACAGAGCTTTCCACCAAACCATCTGTTGTTGTTTTTTTTTATGGATTTCCATCATTTCAATTCGACACATGACCTGTTTTTTTCAATTCTTGTCATATGCTCACTGATGTCTGTAAATTATTTTGGAGGCCGTGTATTTGGTTAATTTAATTAACTATTTCAGCCAAGGCCGAGCCCAGGGGGGTGGTCCAAGGGGTTCGGACCCCCTTCGAAATATAAGAGCTTTACACTAGATAGAATGGACTTTCAATAATAAAAAACATAAAAAATATTTTGGACCCCTGAAACTTGCCTTCAATCAATCAATCAAAATATATTTCCTAAAATACAATTTTTTTAGTTTTTGTCCCTTGGTCCCAGCTATATTATTCCGTAACGGCCGCCAGGTGGTTTAGCACCCAAATACGGCACAAGGTTTGCGTGCCCATTACCGGAGGGGGGGGGGGTGCGGAAACGCGTGCTTGAAACTTTACATATGGGGTATCTTCACTTTTCTCAGAAGTCAAAACCCGAGAATTACGCATAATTAACTTGCTCGTGTGTCCTAAATAATTACAAAAACTTTCATGACCGGAGTTACGTGATGAAGCAGTAGAATCCGGGATGATAGGCCGTTGTCGATCTGATTCTTCTTCCACTCGATTTCTACAGTTTACCGGATCTCCAGGTTAGTTGGTGCAAATAGTTTTTTTTGTCGGTTTTTTTAGGCAATAACTTTTTTAAGGACTATTTATGGACCCAGGCCTATTTATAGTGGCCCAAGGGCCCCTAGTCAAATACCAATGACCCCATGGATTTCGGACATTATTTCTATTATTGTTTCCGTATGAATTTTGGGCCATTGGCAATCTGGTACACGGTCTCGATGTCAACCTACACCGGCTACAAACGATAATGGACAAGCAGAGACAAGCTTACCATTGACTCAATAAAACAGGCTAAGCAAGGGCGGATTTTAGCGGGGTCTGGACCCCCCCCCCAAATTAAATGAACTTACAGTAGATAATATGGGTTTATAGTGGGAATTACAAATAATATTGCTTTCTAATGTTATAATCCACTGAATCTGCCCGCTGACCCCCCCCCCCCTAAATTGGAGGCAAAATCCGCCCTTGAGGTTGAGGCATGACTTAACCAAGTACAGATACGAGCAATAAGTTTTGACAGCTTGTCATATTTATGTCAGCATTTATTTGCTAATTACACGTTTTAACGTTTCCCCAATTTACCACAGGGTTGTGATTACGCCTATCAAACTTAGTATGCAGAAAAGACATCATTTCTAATTCCGGAAGAATAAAAAAGAAATTCAACTATATAACAATTCAATATAGCGTACGCGTTCATAGCGGTGGAGAAGAGTAGATGAAGACTTCAACGATAAAAATAAAAGGAAAGAAATGAAATAAATAAGGGCAGACTTAGCGTAAACAGAAAGTGGAATTGAACTTTTTTTATGATATTGCGAGAACTGGGTTCTGTAGCCCCCCGAGGAATTTATTATTAACCGGTTACGTTTCTTTTTTTTTGGAAAAGGACGCTCATTGTTCATTCTACAAACGTTTGCTGAAACTCAAAATACCCGAGGACTATGTTGCTGTTGGCCTTTCTTTCTTTTTCTCTCTTCCAAAGTGTGTACAATGGAAAAGTTTGCAGTTTCTCATATGAGTTTCTCAAATTTTGTCTGTTAGGGGTCGGGGGAAGGGGAAACGAGGAAAGTGCGTACGGTATTTGAATTTCTAACACCTAATTTCATCAGAACGTAGGCCCGGTGAAGCGTAGTTGGTAGAGAACTTGACTTGGCAACGAAGCTCGAAGGAAAAACATTCACCAGTTCTAGGTTCAAGCTGAGATCAAGGGGGAGGGTCCTCTATCAGCCCTTTCACCTAGACCACAATGGGTTGTCGTCCCACAGAGTGTTTTTGCTTTCCTCCTATTTATACGTTAGTATAAGGAAAGCTTTATCATGGACAAAGTTTTCGACTTCGAGATTTCAATGGATTTACTCGTTTTGACCAAAACCAAAAAAAAAAAAAATATTAATATGAGTCTGTCTGTCTATTCGTCAATTTGTGCGCAAACTACTCGGTGGATTTAGATGAAATTTGGCATGTACAGTAGGTTCACAAAAATCATATCTCGGAACAGTTTTTTTTTTTTTAAAGTTGGGTTTACCCAATTTTGGGGGTTAAACTATATATTGTAGTCGTTATTAATGTAGCCTATACCAAAACCAATAGGATACTGGCCCCTTTATAGTTTGTATTATATATTGGTCTGCCCATTCTTGACTGTGCAATTCTCTCATCGATCAATTCCTCCCTTTGAGATAGGGAAAGTCAAGGTAACCGAAATTTAATCCTGATAGAATTACTAATAGAACTAGTTTTATTATCTATCTCGGTACCTATACTAATTTATAAATAGGAAAGCGTGTACTGGATCACTCATACTGGTTCTTTTACAGCAAGGTAGCCTATATTGGTTGGGTGGACCTAGGAAAAGTTACATCGAGTTTCGAACCTCGAGTCAAGTCAAGTCAAGCCGTGTTCTCTACCAACTTGACCACTTCGACACCCTCTGGCCTTAAGTGACCTTAACAAACAAACAAGGTTGAGGTCAGGACATGTAGAGAAGTGGTATGGACTCAGATATTCCCCCAAAAGGTTGTTTGGTTCGAGTCCCACACTTCCTGCATTTTCTGGCCATACTTCGGAGGGCATGTAGAGCAGGCGGTCCCGGGCCTTCCTAGTTGAGTTTAAGATTATTTTGATAGAACAATAAGTCTTCATTTATTAAACATAACGCTCATGCACGAGAAAAGTGACACATTTCTAAATATTGACTTTTGAGATAATTCAAATTTTAGTTCTGACCATGTTTTAGTTTTTACTTGTAGTACTATCGAGGCACTTAATACTTTTGAGATGTGACAGTTTACTTGAAAGAGAAGTGTAATTACCACGTCAACGCCTGGAGCACATTCCGAATTATGTCAGTATTGCCAAACCCGAAGTAGTCAAACTTCACAATGGATCAGTGACAAAACGCAATCTTATGGAAACAAATTAAACTAGATATGTGACATTACATTCATAAAATTCGCTATATTTTCCTCGACATTTTTGTATAAATAACTCAATTTTGCAATTTTTTGAAATGTGTCACTTTTCTCGTGCATGAGCGATAAATAACAGCAGTGTAAGAGGCAGCTAAAAAATTGCAAGGAACAAGAGACAATAGAAATAACGTAATGTTCCTGACTGATTGTCAGGCAGTTATTCTTGCTCTGAGTAGCAACCGTGCCACCGATTGTGAAAAAAAAAATAAACTGCCGCACGGTGCTATCGAATTTGCCAGAAGGTGGATGGCACATCGCCCTTCGGTGGATTCCCAGCCATGTAGGAATTGGTGGCAACGAAAAGGCGGACGAGCTGGCCAAACTTGGCACTACATTGGAGCAGCCGGTCAGTACTCTGTCGTACACCTCCACCAAATCCACAGCAGACAGAGTTGTAAGGCCAGAAAAACAGATACAGAAACCGTCACAGACATACAAGCGCAGGAAAAAATTGGGCCACCCTTATTGACTCACCAATACCCAGGCTCCTGTAGAGGGCAGTGAGCGTTGCTGTCTTCAGAACCACCACTGGCCACGACTACCTTCCTTCTCACCTACACCGCATCAGGGTCCTTGTTTCGGACATCTGTCCCCTGTGTAAAGAAGGCGAAATGAACGCAGAACATCTACCCGAGTGCCCAGCACTGCTAGATGACGGGGAAACCCAAACGGACGACGTCTTCCGGGAAACAGCTAGAAGATACTGGTCAGCGCGTCCCCAAATGGCTAACCTGCCAAGAGTGGGCGTTGGCTAGGAAGTAGCAAGTACTTATTAAACAAACAATCCAAAGTATTCTCCGCCGCAAGGCGTAGCAATCGACAGATCATACAAATTTATCTGGTTTACCATTAAACCCGTCATCGTAACTACACAGTGACACCGGAAATAAATAAAAACACACTTTTATGTATCAGAAGAAGAATATTTGGATTTGTTGAAAGACACTTTAAAGCCACATAAACCCAATCCCCCCCCCCTCCAAAAAAAACTAATTTCCCATGAAATCCTCTCTCAGGAAAATGTCACACGGTTGACATCAAACGAACTAAAACTGTGGCAGCCATAAGCGAACATTACTTTAGAGGGGGGGGGGGGCTCCAAGGGGCTTCGGGGGAGGGGGACGGTTAGAAGAAGCTATCAAAACTTCTCCCATAACACCAACGGGTTCACATTAAATTTCTCCGCAGACTTACTTATAGAGTTCATTTCTTTACGCGATACAAACCTAGGTACATTACCTCCGAATTGCCCCCAAGTAATTTTGAAACTTTACGTACGTAGCGGATTAAAAGTATGGTAATTAAATGGCGGGTAAGAAGGTACGGTAATGTTGTAAGGATTAGTTTAAGTATCATTATATTATAGGAGTATGAAGGAAGGAAATTTTATTAGATATTTAGGAATTAAGAATTTTTTATTAAAATTAAACTTTCCACTAAATTAGCCAATTTAGCTCTAAGCTAGTTGCTATTTATACATTTATAAGGCGCGGTTTTTCACCGACCTGCTAGTGCTAAATACAAATACGGTGACGCGGGAACAGACATTCAAGATTTGGCGGGGTTTCCACCGACCTCGTATTGCAGAATGCAAATGACCTTGACGGAAATTTGAATTTTTCTTTTTATAGAAATCTATTAAAATGTTTGTATTTAACATATCCCATGAAGCCATTTTTTTAATTTTAGTTTGTTTGTTTGCGATTTTACTCTATGATCATTGATCAATTTTAACTATGGCATAGAGTAAAACAAACATTTCCGTCAATGTCATTTGCATTCTGCAATGCGAGGTCGGCGGAAACCTCGCCTAAGTCTTGAATGTCTATTACCACGTCACCGTATTTGTATTTAGCACTAGCAGGTCGGCGGAAACCGCACCCAATAAAAGGAAAGCTTGGTGATCGCCAACATTTTTGACAACAGTTAAACGGAGTTACGAGGTTCCAGGAACAGAAAAAAAAAATTTTTTGAATAAAATGTCTGTCTGTACCTCGATTTGTGGACAAATTTGTCGATGATTACCGACGAAATTCGATAATAATCATAATAACGTCTTTATTGAAGAAAAAAAATGTGTAGATACAGCGAGATTAGGGCCAATGGCTCTCTCTTACAGCTAACTGTACATATTAACAATAATTTAATTGAAATATAATTTTGTAAACTACATTCATACAGAATATCAGTCATACCTACCTTCCATTCAAGATAACAGTCACACTAATACACATTCGGTACCATCTACGTTCACACAGATTTTCTCACACATTCGATATGTTCACAAAAACCATATCTCGGGATAATGTTACTAATTTGGGCTACGGTAACTCAGGGTGGTTTTGACCATTAAAAAACGAAACAAAAACGGTTTTTGTCTAAAAATGGCTGCGACTATTTTTTTTAAATTCACTATATTGCAGTCATTATAAATGGAAATAAAACCCACTGGGTTACAGAAACTTTTATCATTAACTAGGCCTATATCAAATTATAAATAAACGTTCTTTATTCCCAAATGCATAATTAATCTTGCAACCACAAGTCATCTTCTATGGTTCTTTCCTTACTATAGATAAAGACATACCTTACGCCATACAATACTATGTTGCTACGGCGGTTTCATTCTAGCTCTCCTCCTCTCAGGATACTAGCGTCAGGCGGTGTGTCTGTGTGCATTTCCTCCCCCCTCGCTCCAGCTATGGGTAGTCCCAATAGCGACTGAGGAGGAGGACCCCGGAAGGACGCGGCCTTGCCGTCTACGCGAAATCCATGCCGGTGTACCAGTTACTATGTTGAATAAAAATGGATTGGTAGGACAACTTTCCAGAAACTATGACTACTTTTTACTACAATTCTTTATTTCCAACAAATACAATTATTAGAAATTATGTGTTTTATTCCATAGGTACCCTAATTCTATTATTAGTATGTTTCATTACGATATACTACTATTATCATTATATTTAGAGAGCTGAGCTGACATGTGCCCCTTCGAAAAGCATAATTATCGGGAGCGCAGCAGTAAATCTCATTCAAATAAGGTTATCGCCAAGACAATGGCAAGTCAATCAGATCGAACTGGTCGATGTAGGCCGCCCCACGACTGTCGAACCGCACCAGTCACTGTGCTGGGCATTGGCCAACCACGTGATCCGCGGTTTCCTCAGACTGTACTCAGTGGCGTAAATAACTTTTAATACGCCCCCCCCCCCTCCCCGCACGACCTTTGGTGCGCCCTACACCCCGACCTTGTCTCAATATTTAATCTTTTTTACGAGTGATAGTCAATAGTGGGATTATAGTTAACATGGATAACAAATTGAAATTGAATATTTTTTATTAATTAGGTAGATTTCTAATTATTTTTGGGAGCCGAAGTGTGCCCCCCCCCCCCCCAATGCTACGCCCCCTCCCCTGCACCGCGTCTTGGGGTTGCGGGGGTGTTATTTACGCCACTGACTGTTCTGCCATAGAGAGTATCTGCTCGGATCAGCAGGTGCGCACAATCATAAGAACCGGTCCGAGTTTACTCGAACATGCTTTCCAATTTATCAAAATTAGCAGACAGAGATAATGAATAATTTCATGGTAAATAATTTTCCTATGGTTAAATTTCCGATATTTCTGGGGGGGGGGGGGTTCCCATCTGACGTCACTGGAAGTGAGGTAATTTCTAGATAGGTCAGACCAACACATCACACAGCAATAATGGCAGGGCACGCAATGCATTTAAGCGTGAATTTTCTATCATTTTTTCAAAAAACCAAATTTTTGCACGAAACCAAATGGTTTTTTGGGAAAGCAACCTGTCCGGTTTCGTTACTCAATTTAACACCTAAAACATGCCTGAAGGTAGAAATCATCGATAGAAAGGTTTCACAGAAAAATTATTTTTTAATCATTTTTCATGAAAATTTAGTTATTTTTATTTTTTTACCCCCAGAAGCAAACTATCAAGGGGCAAGTGACCCCCTGCATTTTGTTAACATTAATAACGACTACAAGATATGTGAATTTAAAAGAAATCGTTGGAGCCATTTTTGAGAAATAATTTTCTTAGACGTTTTTTTTGGAGTTTTTTGAGAATAAAACCCCCCCAAATTGAGTTAGCCCAAAATAAAAAAAACGCTCTCGAGTTATGATTTTTGTGAACCTACATGCAAAATTTCTTCAAAATCGGCCGAGTAGTTTGCCCGGAAATCGATGAACAAACAGACATACATACAGACAGACATACATACAGACAGACAGACAGACAGAGCGACAGACAGACATTTCGTAAAAACCACTTTTTGGGTTCCTGGGACCTCAAAACGTGTAAATACGTTGAAATCTCGGAATCGAAAATTTCGACCATCACAAAGCTTTCCTTATACTACGTATAAATTGGAAAGCAATAAGATTATATTTATAAATTATATTAATAAATTATTATGACAGTCCATACAAAACACAGGTACTCGTACACAACCATCCATGCGCGTTCTTCCTTAATATCATTATGAGTATAAATTTACATCACCTGTTTCGTCGCTTCGATAATACACAAAAACCGATTAAATCCTATCATAGAATAGAAAACGTTTTCACCAACTACGTAGAGTACCGTAAGCCAGAGTCCAATGGAAAATTTCCATAAATGCATTCCTTATTTCAGTGTGAAAAAGATTTAAAAAACACTGTAGCGTATAAAACTGTCAACAGAAAGGAAGTGGGTAACATGCATTCATGTGAAAGTGGTGCAACCAAGTGAAACTATGTCGAGCGAAAGAAATTTGCATCACTGCACTCTTTTATATAAAGCGCAAGAAAAGAATGCAACAAATTAGATTTGAACACTACTGAATTTGGAAAAAATAAGCGAAATTCAGTGAATAAAATTTTACTGTTGTAGATTTTCCGAGTGCTTAAATCCCCCGGTTAAAGTTTTTAAACAAACTTTTTTCCAATGGGAAACGATTGTTTCTTGTGTTCATTAAATATAATAATATATATGATCAAGTTCAAACAAAATTAGGGTTTTTTCATCAGCATAATTATGTAGTTTAAACCTTATACTATAAAGTATGGAATTTTTATCTGACAGGTTATTCGTTCAACTGCCACATCTGAATCATTTTGGACCACGAAGCCATGTATGAGATTTAGCGAGGCAGATTCTACAAAGATTTTCTTCCGCTCTCTTACATTCCTGCAAAGCTAGTTTACCATGATTTATAATTAGGAGAGGGTGAAGATAACTATCGAAAATAAATAAACACAATATATCATCATATTAATCGGAAACAACTCACGCCATCTCTTGATGAATGGGGGGGGGGGCGTATTGTGTCCTCTGCTGAGGAAAACCCAAGATATAGTTTACTCCCAAAAAATAATAATAATAATAAAAAAAATGCGTGTATTTATTAGAAAAACATTACAAATCATACTAGTATAGTACATTACAAACCGGTGCCACAAAGCCAAAAAGGTGCGTTGGGATCACCGAACAATAAAATTTACAATTTACTTTATTATATTAGTTTTTAGTTTTTAATGTGTACCTGTGAATAGACTTAATATATAATTCTTAATGATAGAAGAGGTAATATTTTCATATGTTCATTTCATTGTAGTAACTCAAACCTCTATAGTTGACAGAATTTCTACTGTGTGTTAATTTGTAATTAGGAACCGTGAGGAAACCACGTCCTGTTTGCCTAGTGCTTATGTTATTAGCAGAAATTCTGTCACCTTGGAAGTTACTTACAACCATTGCTAGTAAAATTTTCTTGTACAATAGTTCAAATGACAAAATTCCAAACTCCTTATATCTTGACGGGTTTTTGGAGGACTCACAAGTCGGTGCGTCGCGAGCACAAACTACACGGGACTACAAGTGATAGGTTGGCTTAGTAAAAGAAACAATAAAAAGTCCTTATTTATTTATTTATCTGTTAATCGCTTGCTGGCTTCGGTGGCAAGATAATAGCACTTGTTCAAATCTCTACAGACCATGGGATTGAAGGCGTGTCGTAACTCAACACGGGTACTACAGAGGCGACTGAAGAGGTCAATCGAATACAGTCATGAAATTTATAGTATGCAATCAACCTTTTTAATTCAAATTTTTTTTAAAAAGAAGTGCAACAAGTTTACATCCTTTATAACAAAAAAGCAAGTATAGCAAGCACGGCATTGCAACAAAATGACAAAATATTTGTGCAGATTAGGTATTCTGTCTTGTTGAGGGCAGATAGGTAATTTCACTAGTCAGCGAGTCGCGTGCACAAACTATGCGGGAATACAAATGCAAGTCACATGCAAGAGCGACCAGTTTAATAACCAGACAGCAGACAATAAAAACAGCAAGTATAGGCTATACTGCTATACTGTACAGCAAGCCCTGTATTGCAACAAAATTACAAAATATCTCGGCAGATTATTCTGTCTTGCCGTGGGGTTTTTGACAAGTCGGTGGGCAGCGTATGCAAATTATACGGGAATACAAATGCAAGTCAAATGCGAGTGTGACAAGTTTACAGCTTTTACAATACAATAAAAAGTAAGTAACTTACAGGAAGCACTGCATTGCAACAAAATGACAAAATATATGTGCAGATTATTCTGTCTTGCCGAGGGGGTAATTTCACTATTCAGCGCGTCGCGTGCACAAACTATACGGGATTACAAATGCAAGTCACTTGCGAGTGCGACAAGTTTAAAAACCAGACAGGCCGTACAAAAAGAACACATAACATGTATTGCATTGCAACGAAATGACAAAATATCTGGGCAGATTATTCTGTCTTGTCGGGTTTTAAGAGGGCTGACAGGTAATTTCACAAGTCGGCGCGTCGCGTGCACAAACTATACGGGAATACAAATGAAAGTCGCATGCAAGTGCAACAAGTTTCATGGGTTATAAACTTTGCCGACGTAAATCGGCTTTTTACGCCGTTCTACCTGAGCTTTAACACCTATACAATTTCCTGATGTGAATTCTTGTGTGCGTTTGCTTGTTATACTTTTGCAACAGAATTGCACTGTCTGGGTCGAAATTATTTGAATAGAAGGTTTCTTTGCAGTACTTAGCTCTCTTTGCGTCTAACTGCTACCTGAGCTAAGGTGCCCATTCCATTGACCGGCTAGGGCTATTTCCAAAAACGGTGACGTGGTAGCAGACATTCAAGACTTAGGTGGCGTTTCCATCGACCTCGCATTGCAGAATTGACGGAAATGTTTATTTTCCTCTATGCCATAGTTAAAATTGATCAATGATCATACAGTAAAATCACAAACAAACTAAAATTAAAAAATGGCGTCATGGTATATGTTAAGTACAAACATTTTAATAGACTTCTATAAAAAGAAAAATTCTAATTTCCGTCAATGTCATTTGCATTCTGCAATGCGAGATCGGTGGAAACGCAACCTAAGTCTTGAATGTCTGCTACCACGTCACTGTTTTTGGAAATAGCCCTAGCCGGTCAATGGAATGGGCGCCTTAAACAGCGATACAATTACTGGTGAATTTTAATGTGTTCTTGTGCTTTTGCCTTGCACTTGCTACGGAGCCGCTCCTAGCTCCTCCCTGAACTCTGAAGAAGAATTCTAAGGCGGGGATTCCACCGACCGGCTAGGGCTAAATACAAAAACGGTGACGTGGTAGCAGACATTCAAGACTTAGGCGTGGTTTCCATCGACCTCGCATTGCAGAATGCAAATGACATTGACGGAAATTAGAATTTTTCTTTTTATAGAAGTCTATTAAAATGTTTGTACTTAACATATCCCATGACGCCATTTTTTAATTTTAGTTTGTTTGTTTGTGATTTTACTGTATGATCATTGATCAATTTTAACTATGGAATAGAGGAAAACAAACATTTCATTCTGCAATGCGAGGTCGGTGGAAACCCCGCCTAAGTCTTGAATGTCTGCTACCACGTCACCTTTTTTGTATTTAGCCCTAGCCGGTCGGCGGTGGAATCCCCGCCTAAATAACTTACACATACAGTAAGTGCTTCATTTTGCGACGCAAAAATACTTGGTGCGGGAACATTTCAATTTATAATTGCCATTACTATCCTATCCTGGAACCTGGGTAACTTTGTATTCTGGCCAAAATAACTCATAGAGCCATTGGTATATGATGTAAACAATAACTTACCTCAGGCTGCGTTGTGTTGCTATGATTTATATCCAAAAGTATCCTATTTCTAATTCACATCATTCACCATTCACAGATCCAAAAAAAACACAAAATTCTTCAGGAGGAGATCAACAAACAAAGGAGGGATACTACAAATTTAATAACCTGGATAAAACTCACGACGACGGCCAAACGACAACGGAGTACCTACTGATAGAGGTGGTGCGTTACTTCTGTCACTGATTTATCACCGTGACTACGATGGTCACTGCATGGTTCCTACCCAAAAAAAATACTGATGATTTGAGTCACTGTCTCACTGTCCCCGATTTAGGCTATATTTTAAATAGCTTTGTTTCTAATACTCTGATAGTCGCATGCAAGAGCAAGTAACTCGCTCAGGTTTAGCCTGTGCACTAGGCAGAAATTCCCCGAAATGCTTTCCGATCGTCTCACATAAGCTAAACCTAAGGTATACCCGAGGCTGTCACCGTGACTGCTCCATAACTGGCTGGCTTTTAGTTTATATATATACTGTATATATTACTACGTCTTAAATTTCTTAGCATAACAAAACAAAAGAATAACCGACTTTAATTGTTAAGCGAAACGAATAAGTCTATGTAACTTGTATAAATCACTGTCAAGTAAGAGAAGTGACAGTGACTTTTGATTACTCATACCAAGATGTACCAAGATTACTTAGATAGCACGAACAAAAGCAGTCACTCCAGTGACAGAAATCACCAGTATTTGTATCAGTGACTGTTGAGTCACTATCACCGGTCACTGTTGCTCCTGGAAATATCTGTCACGCCCAACCTCTACCTACTGAGTACTGACTAGTGACTACTGATTTAGCCAAGTCTGTAGCCTGTAGGCTTCTAAACCTATATTCAGCAATTTTCGATTGAATGGTGATCAAGCCTGGCTCAGCAAACAATTCTCATTCAGAGTGCTGAAGCACTGAAAATAACGCCTACAGGGGCCTCTACTCGTAGGTAATTCTGCTTATTGCTTAATGTTTATCCTGCGTTCATGTAGCTAGTCACCATAAAATATGTGCGATGACAGCAGAGTACGTTCCTTCACATTATTGTCTTGTGTTGTCTCGCTGCAATTATCCAACTGCCTATAACAATGAATTATTTATGGCTATCCTCCATTTGCCAACTGGCCACCTCCGAATTTCCAACTTTCGAGAGAAACAAAATTATTGGGGGGAGGCTCCTACCCTTCCCTTCGCGACGCCCCTGGTTCGAGATTCGGCGTGAAAGAATTAATTTACGCTCGGGACTACTCTATAAACTTAACCCTATAAATGCAAAATCCCAAACAGAGCAGTGGTCATGAAAGAGGATGCTCTACCTGTTCATACACAGAATGTATAGCTTAGCTCAAATTCGTTCCAAAACCCCTTTAGGGGCGGGGGGGGGGGGGGTGGGGGGGGGTGGGGGGGGGGTGAGATGGAGATTTTACCCAGATCTTTCATATGTATATTTCAAAGAAAGAAAAGTCTCCACGTTAACAATAATTACATGCCTGTGCCCAGTGTCTATGCTCTTACCTCTTTGTGCTTATCTATAATTTTATTGAAAAAAAATGTACATGCATTAATTCTTTCAACATTTCGGAGAGTCCATGACCCTGGGCACTCAGCTTGGTTACGGGCCTGGTATAGCGTACAATTTATCGGGCTGACTTTGAAAGCATCCTTACATAAAAACAATTGAAAGAACTGGTCCGAGTTTACTCGAACATGCTTTCCAATTTATCAAAATTAGTAGATAGAGAAAATTAATAATTTCATGGTAAATAATTTTCCTATGGTTAAATTTCCGATATCTCGGGGGGGGGGGGGTGTCCACCTGACGTCACTGGAGGTGAGGTAAATTCAAGAACAAAAACATTTTTTTTACAAAACCAAATACTTTTCCGGGAAAGCAACCTGTCCGGTTTCGTTACTCAATTTAACACCTAAAACATACCTGAAGGTAGAAATCATCGATAGAAAGGTTTCGCAGAAAAATTATTTTTTAGTCATTTTTCAATAAATTTAATTATTTATATTTTTTTACCCCCAGACGCAACCTATCAACGGGCAAGCGACCCCCCGCATTTCGTTAACATTAATAACGAGCCCCAAATAAAATCAATTTTTTTGAGGTATGATTTTTGTGAACCTACATGCCGAATTTCATCAAAATCGACCGAGTAGTTTGCCCGGAAATCGACGCACAGACAGACAGAACGACAGACAGACATTTCGTTAAAACCACTTTTTTGGGTTCTTGGGACCTTAAAATGTGTAAATCCGTTGAAATCTCGGAATCGAAAATTTAGACCGTCACAAAGCTTTCCTTATACTACGTATAAATTGGAAAGCAAAAAATGCACCCAACACGACTCGGGACACGATGCGTTTTTCCCAAGCGTTTAGGAAAAACGTTGCGTTTTAACGTGCATATACACGGCACCAGCGAGAAAGCGCACCGGTAAAACGCTTGGACGCGCTATTTGGAATTCGAAATGAACCGATTTCGTGACGCATGCGTTTTCTCGTCGGTTAGGCGGGCAACATGAGGCGCCCATTCCACCGACCGGCTAGGGATATTTACAAAAACGGTGACGTGGTAGCAGACATTCAAGACTTAGGTGGCGTTTCCACCAACGTCGCATTGCAGAATGCAAATGACATTGACGGAAATTAGAATATTTTTTTTATAGAAAATTATTAAAATGTTTGTACTTAACATATCCCATGACGCCATTTTTTAATTTTAGTTTGTGATTTTACTGTATGATCATTGATCAATTTTTACTATGGCACAGAGGAAAATAAACATTTCCGTCAATTCTGCAATGCGAGGTTGGTGGAATCCCCGCCTAAGTCTTGAATGTCTGCTACCACGTCACTGTTTTTGTAAATAGCCCTAGCCGGTCGGTGGAATGGGCGCCTATATACAAACACAAAATCCCTGCTGTTTTGCTGCTAAAAATGTCTGCTTCCACGATTTGTTTACTATCGAAAGAGACAAAATGGCGGAGCAACTACAACAAGATATTTTGTCTGAATTTTTCGATGCGTTTGAGTCATTTCCGTGCCTCTGGCACACGAACCATTCCAATTATTTTAACAAAATTATGAAAAATTACTTGGCAATAACTGTAGCTCCTTTAATAAGTCTAACATGGGAGTAATCGTACCGATTTAGTAAAAATCGTGATTTAACTTATTGCCTATCATGTCGTTGCTCTTCTTCGAGGCTCGAGCGTCATCTGTAGAATTGGGAGCATTGCAGCAAATATAGTTTCTTTTCTTCTTCCTTTTGGTCTAGGCATGTTAAAAAATTAGTTTTGCATTGTATTTTTAAGCAAAAATAACAATAAACAAAAATGGCGGACTAACGATTTAACTTCGGGAAAAACGCATCGTGTATTGTACCATTCCCTGCGTTTAAACTGTGCGTTTTGACTTTGGTAAAACGCACCTAGAACGCTTGGGAAAAACGCACCGTGTCCAGAGAGCCTTAGGCTTAATTAGAGGGTCACGGCCTGCTGACTGGTAGAGAATCATCTCTTTGAATCTATTTGTGATGTTATGTTTATCAGCAGCCAACGTTTTCCTTTACCGGTGAAGTTAAGGTACCCATTAGGATTGGGTTGGCCCAGACCACTAGGAAAATATTTTTTTATGCCGAGTCTCGAACGTCAGTCTTCCGTTTCACAGCCCGGTCCAGTTCTATACCAACTATACTATTCCTGACATCTTGCAAAAATAACATAACAACCTACTATATATCAATCAATCTTACCTTTAGATGTCAGCAGTATAGTATTCCAGTTCCAAATATTAACCAGCCAAGTCAAATGTCTCACTCGCCAAGTCACACAAACACCCAAGAACTCAAAATATCAGCGAGAAAAACACTTGCCACAGCGTTGCCAACTGAGCTAAAAATTCACGTGCTCCTACAGCTTTTGCTGACTCACCCGGAAACAACAGGAGTTCGTCAGCAATTCTCGCGACTTATTAAACACTCCGCCTGCAGCTTACTGGAATTGAGAAGTACACTGAATTGTTAGAAGTATTTAGCACATTGTATTGCGCGGCATTGTTCGCACTCGTTCTCAAATGTTTGCACTAGGTTTTCGAATGTGTGTAGGGCAGCGGTTTTTGGAGGTATCGAATTTGTAAGCAATGGAGGAAAAGATAGTGCAAGCACAATAGGTAGAGTTGATACTGTTTCTTACGTAGAACGATAGACAAATAAGCTAAACCACAACTTAGCCTAAGTATTAGTGTTCTTAGATGACACTCTACGATTAGGCTGTATTCGGTCTGTGCCGCACTGGATGCTTGAATGCTTATCACAAGATGACAGTTTCAGCATTTGCAAAACAAAATTGGGAACATACGCTCAGTTTTCTCCCGCATTTGAATCAGCATAACGCACTCAGCAACACTCACCGAAATTCAAGTTACAGCCTTTAGACGGGATAAAGGCTATCCATGCAAAACATACTGACGCACATGTATAATGTCAGTAATGTCGACAATTTGGCTAGGAGAGCCTGTAACCGCTGACGCGAAGCTGTTAGGTGTAAGCAGTAGCTTTTAGCTGACGTAAACGTACGATCAAAACTCGCGAAGTCGCGGACGCGTAGGAATACAGACAACCTTCCCCAGCAGCGGCCCGGTGACAACTAACAGGAAAGCTGACTTTAATGCACCACAACAGCGCCCCTTGCGGTCAAATTTTCAAAATAGGCAGACTACACCCTCCCCCGCTACACTTGCTGATCGTCTCAACTATTATCTCTATATGCTTATACGTATATCTTGTAGTAGCGCGGTTTTGCCGGCTAATTGAGGGAAAATTGGACTCCCAGTAGCCTTTTTTTTTACAAATTGAAAAATTGAAATTTATAAAATATCCATCATATAATAGCACCATAAATGGGTAATGGAAGAAGTAGAAGAAATGCGCCTGTACATTTTTTGCATGTAGTAAGTAGCCAAACCACTATCTACGGTTCAGCGTTAAGGTGGTCCAGCAGTTAAGAATACGTCCCGGTTAAGCGAAGATTGTTGGTTCGAGTCAAGGTTCTTTTTTTCATATCCTCAAATATCGGTTATACCTCTTCGGAGATTACCTCTTCAACCAAAGTTAATTTAATGTCAGTGTTATATTGTATTATATTACACTGCAATGTATTGAATAAAACAATGCAATAAAGTAAGCTAACCTGTCTAGCAATATGAATATGAATCATGTCATTTAGAGCGTAAGTAGAGGATTTGGCGATTGCTGGGGCTTATAGTTCAGCGGATAAGACGACACCCCAATTAGACGTAGATCGTGGGTTCTAATCCCGCCAGGCGTCAAGTCCAGTTTGTTCCATCATATATCCTCTAATTTCGGTTATAACGTGGAGGTTAACTCTCCAACCAAGTTAATTACATGTCAATGTTATGTGTACCATTTATTATAATACTGCAATGTACTACATACACATAGTAAACCTTGCAATTACAAAGCAAAGTAGTGAATGTATAGTTTCAGGCGTTTTATATTGCATTTCTATTTCTTTGACGAAAAAAAAAGGACGAACCGAAAAATGAAGATTCCTTCCCCCACCCCATCCGTTCCAAAATATATCAACCCTTTGATGAATTCCGCAAACAATATTGCCCCCCGCTCCACAACCCTTGCGCCTTCCAAAGAACATTCCACCCGGCTGATATCCCACGTCTACAATCTTAAATGACAGGTCACCAACCTTTTCGATCGTAAAGACAGACATTTTCTACAGATGAGCAAAGTCATTGACAGATAATGATGGATAGAGGGTGAAAGACAATGCCGAAGAATGTGTGGATAAGCGATTTCTGGGGGGGGGGGTAGAGAAAAAAAGGGACGATATTAAGGGTTGCGTATACTGATATACCGGTAATGGCTTAAGAGGAAGCTGACCCCTGGATTACCCCATTGGATCACACCATTGGATCAGGATCACGCCAACATATATTTTGGCTGAATTCTTTTATTTAATTTAATACTAAACTTACCATTATAAAGATAATGTAAATTAGTAGAGGACTATTTTTATGCATAGTAGCCTAAGTACTATACTACGCTGTGGCGGAGCTTGCATGTAAGGCGAGCAATGCCGCATTGCACTCAACAAATCCTTAGAATGTATTAAGAGCCTCGCTGAAATATATAGGAAGCCATGAACAAATAAGATTGTATGAGCATGATGTTATCAACGCAGTCTAAGAAAATTAAGAATCTCGTCACGTTAGAATTCAAATGTTTTCTTTTTTGTTTTCAAGTGTTTACTTTTTAAAGATGATATAGATATAGATACATACTATGGTATATAAAATGATGCGTGTTTTCTTTTTCTTTTCAAATTTTTAATTTTTTACTACTGATACGACAGTAATTTTTTGTTTGGTTGCAGTGGTTTCTCCATGGAACTGACAGAGAACAGAAATATACCGAGTTGTCAAATTCATGAAAACATTATAACAAAAAAGAAAAACACCTTATAATTGTGCGTATGAAATAGTCTTCTACCAATTGAGAGAATCAGATCTTTTATAACTTTAAGTATTAACTTATACGAAACTAATACGAAACCAACCTATTTTGGTGTGATCCAGGGGTCACCAATATGTACGGCTAACTTCCTCTTCAGAGACAACCGGATGGAGCAAACTCATACGGGGGTAAAGATTCAAAAAGTTCGCAAGTAATATCAATCGTTCAGTTAGAAAAAAGTTCACTTCTGATGTAATGTTCCTCCACATTTTTACGGAAAGTAAGTCACTTTTTTTTTTTTTTTTTTTTTTTTTTTTTTTTTTTGCGGTGCCTCCTTAAGGTAAGGTTCGTTGCGTCGACCTTTGAGATCTATTGCAGCCGCTTTGTCATGGAGATTCATGTCTGGAATACACCCACTTTCTTGATGAAAGAGCGGGTTTTTCCTACTGGATCTTCACGAATTGTCTTCGTTTCTGACCCTGGTATTCCCAGTATCCTGAAACGGTTTTTGGCCAGAGCTTCACATTCTAAGAGAACGTGCTCTGCTGTTTCGTCCTCCATTTCACACCATCTACATTCTCTACCGCCCGTGTGGACTTTGAGTTTTTGCAGATGATGCCTTAAGTGGCAGTGCCCTGTGAGCAAACCAACAATATTCCTTATTTCTAATCTGCCAAGTAATAGCAAGTTTTGGGTAAGTTTTTTTGATGGTTTTATTCCAAGTCTTTTTAGACTTCGTTTTTCTGTCATATTGTGCCAGGATTCAATTTTCTTGGTCTGGATCCATCTGTCAACTATAGTGCGTACACTTCCATAGGATATACCACGGGTTGGCTCTGCTCCAACAAATATTGAGTCCGAACCTATATTTGCTAGTGCATCGGCTCGTTCATTTCCCTCTACTCCAGAGTGTCCCGGCACCCACTCCAACTTAAGTTTATTATTTTTACTTACTCTGAGTAGGAGCTGTTTACAATCCCGTACTAACTTTGATTTAGTACAGTAAGAATCCAGAGCTTTAATAGCTGCCTGGCTATCAGAAAAAATGTGAATGGTCTTATTCTCATATTCCATTCTCAGAATTTCCCTTAAGCACTCAGCAATGGCACAGACTTCAGCCTGAAAAACCGTGCAAAATTTTCCCAGACTTATGCTGATGGACTTAACTGGGTTCACCCCGTTAATTCGCGCACCCGTTCCATTTGCTGTCTTAGAGCCATCAGTAAACCATACCAGTGTGCCAGCCTCAGCGTACCCTCCGTCCAGCTTTCTCGAGTTAAGATTCTGGATTCGAAGGGCCTCCTAAAGTCATATTCAGGCAACATCTGATCAGATGGCATACTAATGCCTTCCTCAGTAATTGAGTTTTTTATAGCAGTGTCCTCTGAGGGAATTTTCCCAGAGTCCTCCTTGCTCCAATCTGTACGCACTCATTCTGGCCTGCCCCATAATAAATAAATTTAATGATGGGAGATCCAGAAGGGTATCTAGGGCGTCAGTGGGAGTGGTAGACATTGCACCTGTTATTCCTATGCAAGCCAACCTCTGCACACTATTTAGTGTTAATTTCGCTGTGGTTTGATTTGCCTTCTGCCACCAAACTACAGCAGCATATGAGATTATAGGCCTTATGACAGCCGTATATAGCCAGTAAGTCATTCTAGGCCTTATCCCCCAAGTTTTCCCAATCGCTCTCCTGCATGCAAACATGCAGTTTTTCGCTTGGATTACTCTAGACTTTAGATGGGCATTCCAAGTAAGAGTCCGGTCTAAAGTGACCCCCAAATACTTGACTTCCTTCGCCCATTTGAGTTGTTCTCCAAATAGTATTGGGGGTTCCCTATCACTCACCCTTTGTTGGCGAGTGAATGGAATAATGTGAGTTTTGGCAGGATTAACTCTAAGGGATTCTTCCAGACACCAATTCTCTACTAGTTTAATAGCTCGTTGCATTAGTTCCATCACAGTAGCGATGAATTTACCCACCACCACTATGACAAAGTCATCCGCAAAGGCTTGTGTGTACAGTCCCTCCCCATTCAGGGTTACCCAAAGTCTACCGGCCACCAGATTCCACAGTAGAGGTGAGAGAACACCCCCCTGAGCACATCCTTTGGTCGCCAACACTACCTTCTCGGTATCAAACAACGAGGCCTGTAGTTCTCTACGATAGAGCATATTTTTTATCCATCGACAAGTTGTACCTTTAACTCCAGCTTCCCTAACTGCTCTTATCATTGAGCTATAGGTAGTGTTGTTGAAGGCACCCTCTATATCCATGAATGTTGCAAGAGCAATTTCTTTACATTCCAGGGATTTTTCAACCTTGCTGACTAGCATGTGTAGTGCAGCCTCAGTTGATCTTCCTGGTCTGTATGCAAATTGATTTTCATGAAGATCATTGTTCCTCTTCAAGACTTTTCTTATTTCTTTATCAAGAATTTTTTCCATAGTTTTAAGCATGAATGAATTAAGGCATATTGGTCTATACGAACTTGCTTCCGCATATGACTTTTTACCCGGTTTAGGAATAAAGACCACTTTCGCTCTGACCCATGCCTTGGGGACATATCCTAGTGCTAGACTTGATATGTATATGTCCGTCAGGACTGGAATAATTATTTCTCTTCCCTCTTGAAGAAGTCTAGGAAATATACCATCCAGTCCCGGGGCTTTCATTGGCTGAAACGAGTTAATCGCCCATCTAACATGATGTTGAGTTATAACCCGCCTAGCATAGTTCCAGTCGCACCTTCTAGCTCTCTCATATTCAGCCAGATTTGCGTCTTTCAAATTTTTTGATTCTGGAAAATGACATTCTAGTAGTACACTTAATGTTTCTTCTCCAGATGTTGTCTGGCCCCCATCTGGCCTCCTAACTGTGCCTACAGGGTTGCAGTGGCTGCTTTTAAGGATTCTGTGTAATCTGGCTACTTCTACAGTAGAGTTTACCGCTTCACAGTGCCTATTCCACGAAGTAAGTCACTTAGACCGACAAGTTACTATTTTATTATTCTACTTGATTTATTTATGCATGTATTTATTTACTTTTTTACGTACTTACTTGCTTATTTAGATACTGAAGTCGGACTGCGACTGTATGACTACATAATCAAGAACCAAAACCTATAGCGCTGTTCCTATATCATACAATGTGTTCGAAAACTCAAAAGGTAAGACGAAAAAATGGGATGGAAGACAGGATGGATAATGGAGGTTCGTTATCGTCAGGGGAGTAATTGGGGAAGAGCGGGGCTGAAACGTGGAAAATACTCCCAAAATACAAGACATTGAGGCGGGGGGGGGGGGGGTGTTCGCTGAAAATACCCCCCAAAACACATCGTGGGGCCCGGCTGAAATGTTCCGTGAAAGACAAATGGGGTGAGGTTGTGTAAGCTGAGCCGCTTTGCTTACGCGTGGAGTCGTTAGTTACGCCCTTCTTTGTGGACTCAAAAGTCAGCCAGGTTCACGGCAATAATTAATTTACACAAAAGAAATTGCTGGATCTCGATTGTCCTGCGGATTTATACGTCCTTGCCGATCCTTGCAGTTTAATTTGGATTCGTGAACGCTTTCTTTATTTCCGTGGGTCCCATCATTTAGCTATAGGTTCACTACTGGAATACGGTAATTAATTTGAAGAAAAGGAAGCTGATTTTTTTTTTGTATTTGCAGTTGAATTTGAAATTGTACTGTAGGCTCCTTTTCCATTTTATAATTTAAAATTTTTAATTTTTTTAATTCAATTAAAACAAAACAAAAAATCAAAATCTAACTCGGTATCCCACAAATTAGTGATAAGAATACAAAATCACATACAATACATTGGTAGGTAATGAGATAGGGGGCTTCCCCTAATAAAACCATTTGGTTGAGCATTAGGGGAGTGACGTGAAACAAACAAGTGTTCATTTCAATTCATCTATTTTTGAGCGTGATGAAGCCGTTATATACAATAAATTTTGAGAAATAAAAGTCGGCCAGGTTCACTGGGATAATTAATTTACAGAAAAGAAATTATTGGATTTCGATGTCTCCCTAAGAGGTTTCCAATGATTGATTCTATTGTATATAACTATTGAATATGTAATATTTATAATTATATATTCAATTATTACTGGCCATTTCTGGACGATTTTGATTTCAGCATTTCACATTTTGTAGTAGAAATGGTTGCATGATCTGTTTTCAATCGCACTTGACGATGGCGTGAGCCGAAACCGGTTGTGAATTTTTAATTTAATTTTATTACGTAAAACTATACAAAGTTAATTTTAACAATGAGTGACAGCAAGTTTTACAAAGTTACTAAGGGGACTATTATGTTTATTGTTGCATGATAAATATTTCATTAGGCCACTAGGCCTTACATTTCCTCTAAAAAGAAGGTTTCTTGGCAGTGCCATATTTTTTTGGATTATGCTACTGCCTTTCATTGCTTCTTGTAAGACAGTATGTATAATAACTGGACAAAAAAATACGTAAAGCTTAAGAGTGCAGCCTACGTCCCGTTGGAAATAGGTACCCCAAAATACGTTGTTTTAACAGACTTCTTATTTTTATTTAATTAACAAATCAAAATATTAAAAATTTGTCTCATTAAAATTGTATAGGTTGAAGACTTCTTCATGCATCATATATAGGTACAATAATAGGGTATTTGTAATTTTTGAAATTTTTTAAAATAGATACTAGGTTGGCTTAATAATAGAAAAAAAAGTCCTTATTTATTTATTATTTATTAAAAAACTGCAAACCGAAAAAATAATAATACCTACCCTGTTATATGATGCATTTAAAGTAGTCTTCTACAACTTTAATGAACCAATATTTTAATAAAGTAAGTAAAGTAAAGTAAAAATTAATTAATTTCCTTCAAAACAGTTTTACAATGATTTTAGAGGTGTATCAGTAGGAGGGGACCCTAATAACTTGCTTAGGCGGGGTTTCCACACATACGTCAATGGTCAATGGTAAATATGGTTTTGACGTGGTAGCAGAAATTTTTAGTATGTCTTTAATGTCTGCTAAAACGTCAATACCACATTTACCATTGACCATTGACGTATGTGGAAACCCCGCCTTAGTTAATTAAATAAAAAATAAAGCTGGCCATTCACGAGGGCTCCAAACGGACTCGCGCCAAGCCAAATGGCGCGTCCTGTGACAATATGGAAAAGGTACTTCTACAATGTACAATTTGAAAGATTTGGAGCGACTGGTTCAGCGTAGTCGTGATGACCCCTCTAAATGGTGCTAACGCCAAATGGAACAGGATGCGCCATTTGGCATGGCGCGAGTCCGTTTGGAGCCCTCGTGAATGGCCAGCTTAAGATGCGGCCTATTGAATTTCAGACTGCCATTTTCCTATGGGACGTACATTCTTAATTAATCACTTCGACTAAACTCAGTTAGGCTATATAGATACTACGGATAATGGCTGGAAAGTGATTAATTAAGAATGTACGTCCCATAGGAAAATGGCAGTCTGAAATTCAATAGGCTGCATCTTAAGCTGGCCATTCACGTGGGCTCCAAACGGACTCCCGCCATGCCAAATGGCGCGTCCTGTTCCATTTGGCGTTAGCGCCATTTAGAGGGGTCATCACGACTACGCTGAACCAGTCGCTCCAAATCTTTCAAATTGTACATTGTAGAAGTACCTCTTCCATATTGTCACAGGACGAGCCATTTGGTTTGGCGCGAGTCTGTTTGGAGCCCTCGTGAATGGCCAGCTTAAGATGCAGCCTTTTGAATTTCAGACTGCCATTTTCCTATGGGACGTACATTCTTAATTAATCACTTTGACTAAACTCAGTTAGGCTATATAGATACTACGGATAATGGCTGGATAAAGTGATAAATTATAAATTCTGCTAAATTAACCACTTTGACCCTTATTATTACCGTTATTAATTAATTACCGTTACTACCGTTACTATGACCAATGACCGGATATCATTCATAATCGCTAGTTTAATTATTATGGCTGTAACATACACGGTATACTATATCTGGTCCAACAATACACTTTTCCCCATGCTTCGATATCCTTCCGTTGTTTCCCTCAAATATGTTCACAAAATGTGTGAATATCAACCCCCAGGGTAAATTACAGTGAGAAGAAAAATTACCGGAGAAGTTTTGTGGCTCTCAACCGAGGACGAACAGAACAGGACAGCGTGGATACGCTGCTGTTGGGCTGCCATCGACCCTCCATGAGGATAAGGCGCAGTTAAAAAAAAGTTGAAAATATTAATGTGGCTACAGTAAAGTCCGGGCTGATGGGCCGTGAGCGATTAAAAAGCTCAATTTCCAACGCTTCGTCAATATCTGCGGTCATCAGCATACTCATTGGCACTGCGTAGACTTGATTATGTCCACAGATGATGTTGACTGCAGATGTTGACGAAACGTACAGTACGTTTGGAGTCAGACGCTTACCGATTTTAAAATCAGCTTCGGTAGCATGATGGTAGCGTGCTTCTACTTGTGCGAGTCTCTACACTCTATACGATAAGAGACGTGTCGTAACTCAACACAACTAGGATAAGTTATACCTAGTGGGGGAGTCCTATAGGCCCCCACCGTGGTCTGTGACTCTGCCGAAATCTACTACTACCTAGTGGGGCGACTGGTGAGCAAGGCCGTAGCCAGGGGGGGGGGGGGGGTTCATGGTGGTTCAACCCCCCCCCCCCCCGCAATGAAATGGCTTGATACTAGATAGAATCGGATTTTGAAAGGAAAAATAAAAACCACTATGTAATAACCAATGAAATTTCTAACCCCCCCCCCCCCCCAAAAAAAAAAAACCTGGCTACGGCCTTGCTAGTGAGGACTGAGGTTATTCGGATACATTCATTAAATTCGTCTTCTTTTTTGAGTGCGTTTTCTGTCAAAGATTGGCGATCATCAATTTGGAACATGGAGACTGCTGCTCTGAAAAGGGAAGTCTTGCTCTCGCCAAGCCACTGCCTCAGGATTTCAATCAGGATGTTCTCCTTCTGCCGGGAGCCCTGTGTCCTTCCATCTTCCCTGGGATTATTACACGCAGAAGGCAATACTTTACGTTCCTCAACACAAGGCCGAATTAAGTTAGTTTCCGTTTCTTAACCATCAGCAGCAACTCAGCTTCTGTATGCATTTGCTATAGGGCTGAGCTGTCAGGTTACAAGCGGGGTCGCAGGTGGCGGATAACGAAAAGGCCACCAGACATGGAGGCTAGCTGCTAATACATGGAATAAGCAGTCCCCGACGAAGTAGCAGCATAATCGGTGGTAATGGTGGCAAGTTTGGTGGTACAGGCTTGTCAGGAAAAAGCCACAGTAACCCGAGCATGACTATGCGACGGGGCGAATATTTGCAGTCATTGCATAAGCAATCACTAGGAGGGCACTCTTGTGTCCTGGAGTTGGGAAACTGGCCCCGGAGGTGGAGGCACTCAAAGAAGAGTCAACGGCATAAGGATGCAGAAGACAACGGAAAACCACTGCATTACAATTTCCTAGTACAGTCATCGCGACTATATAAGTGCGAGTTCGATATACTCCTCATACTTGACTTTCCTTTGGGAGGCCAAAGTACGGTAGTACGTGTTTGCATTTGCTATGATGATTGCCAAAGAATGAATGAATGATACATTATACCATTATATCCACACACAGTGTAATGACGTATGATCTGTCAGTGCTCCACCCTCCACCTGGGCGCATAACTTAAACAAATAAAGCAAGAGGAAAAACTCAAAGGGTATAAATCAGCAGTCGAAGTATCAAAAATTGAAAAATGGAGACGCCACGGATACTGACCGCCATATTGAAGGTTGTCATCAATGGTAGAAGACGTGAGCGAAATGGCTAACCCTCTAACGAAATTCCAGGCACGATTCGTCCCGCAAGACCTATTGAAAATTTCGTGGGGGTAAACACAAGCTCTGATTGGTTCGCCACAAGTGAATTCTAGTTTTCGATTGGAATGAAATTATTTTAGAGGCTATGTTGGAGTAGCTGAACAAGCAGTTCATTAGTGAAAACAATGGGAGGTGCTGTAGGCAAATTGTTCTGTGATGGAATTTCCCCCCAAAAATTATCAGGTTCTTACAGTATCGCATAATTACAATTTTCCAGAAAATGGGAATTCATATTATAAACAAACAACTGGTACGATTGAACCTGTATGTCATATTTTTATTTATTATTGCAAGTAAAATATATAATTTTTACTGCAGTTCTGTGCTAAATAATTGTCCTACGGTAAAGTTTTTGGCTGCCTCGATTTTCCTATGGCCCTGGATAAATTGATGGGACAATAGGCTACACTTGACAATTTTTGATAACATATTTAAATGCATTAGCTTTGAAGAGAGGTCCCCAACCATCGGTGGTCCACAGACATATTATATCTAGTGGTTTACAACTCACAAGTAGAAATAAGAAAATAAAACAACTGAATTTTAGGAAATTTGAAATAAGTAAGTTTTGCTTCCTAAAATAAAAATAACCAAAGCCCCAGGGCCGAACTGTTAAAAGGGAAGTAATGTAGTGGGTTTTGTTCATAATATGGACAATGACTACAATATATAGTGAATTAAAATAAAATAGTTGGAGTCGTTTTTAAGAAAATATTTGTTAACTAGCTACATTTTGTGGCCATGCTTCGGAGGGCATGTAAAGCAGGCGGTCCCGGGCCTTCCTAGTTGAGTGGAAGAGAGGGCTTTATAGCCCTAACTCCGCTAGGTTGGCTTAGTAATAGAAACAACAAAAAGTCCTCATTTATTTTTTCAATTTTTTAAGTTTTTTTGGGGTGAAATCCCCAAAAATTGAGCAAGCCCAAAATGAAGAAAACGTTCGCGTTCATTTTTATAAACTGCATAGGTTACCGAATTTCAATGAAATCTGTAGAATATTTTGCCCACAAATCGACCAACAGACAATAATACAGACAGACCGACTGACATTTCGTAAAACCCACTTTTTCAGATTCCTGGGACTTCAAATACGTTGAAATATGGAAATCGAAATTTTCCTTTCCTTACACTAGCATATAAATAAATAAGAAAGAAAAAAGCAAAAATTCTGACCTCGCTTCCAGCCCAGTGGTATACTGATTTGTCTAAACCACAACTTATAAAGGCACCTGTCAACTCCCATATTACATTCCTTCACTTTTGTTAGTAAAGAAAGAAAATTTCGCCCTTTTGCTTCACCAAGCCACAACCTTCAATGTTTTTCAAAGTCCTCGTCTAACTTTTAAAATAAGTTGATTTAATACGAGACGCGGGAAATTAAATTTCGAAAATTCTTCTCGTCGTTCAGTGCTCTGCGTTTTTTTTTGGGTTAAAAAAGAAAAGTTCTCTCTGACATCAGATGGTTTTCTTTGTGTTTGCCGCTGTCATTTGAGATATTTTGTGAAGGTTTTTGGGGTTAAAATTTTATTTAGGGGGGTTTTTGGTTGGTTGGATTTTACATCTGCCCCTACTATCAAGCAATGCGCCGGCATTATTTCATTATTATTACTATTATTGCATTGGCAGATGGTCAAATAGATTCTATATAGCTTACAAAAAAAATAAAATAAAAATAAAAAAAAATAAGATCAGGATGTTTTGCTATGTACAAAAATTGAAATATTGCTTTTCCCTTAAAACCTTAAGAATCTGAATGACATACTGCTATGCATTAATAGAGTCGGTTCTAAAGTGTGGTTGTCGTCCACTTGGGGGAGGAATAGTAATAGATGTTTCAGGAAACTTGTTGCTAAAAACCGTGTCTGCAGCTTAACTTGAACGCTAATAATAGATCTAATTGGTCAGTCACTAACATTTTCCTGTTCGAAAATGGTCCATTATCAAATGTAAAAAATGATACGATCCGAACGATGAGCGGTAGCGGACTGGCAAGTGGCAAAATGGCTACTGACATACTTGTTAGAACATGAATGCCGTCTACCTACCTACAGTTCTATATCGGAGAGATGGGACAGTCAAACACGCCAAAAAGATTTTTTGAATCCTGGAGCCACCCGGTGCCTCCTATGACCAGACATTGAAAAAACGTACCAGGTGGCTCCACAATTCAAAAAATATTTTACGTCCCATCTCTCCTATATAGAACTGTGTCTGCCCTGAGCGTCCAATTTATAGCCCAGTCCCCCATTTGACCACGGCCTATGAAGCAATAAACTCCACATGTTATGCCCGTAGCCCCAGCGGCCTACTATCCCAATCCGCGGGCGCAAGACGCCATCTGCAGTAAATCTTGAACTGCAAGCCCCTTAATTATGCAATCTGTGTTGAGCAGCTCTGGCTGTGTGGGTGGGGGCAGCTATACCGCGCTGTTGCCATGTCGCTGCTGGCCATATTGTACCCCCTACCCCCTCCCCACCTCTGAAAGCTGTAGCGTGGGCGGTGTAGCTCAGACCACACTGCGAACCTCATTGACCCTAGACTTGCCTCTAAATTGGGCAAAGGGCAATGGTGCTGCGTTGCTGACGTTAACATTACAGACTATACGTTTACATGTATTATCAACCAGTTAGAATACGGCTAATGGCTAAACCGAGTTGAATTCACCAGAGCAGAGCCTGTTCAAAACTGCAGCAAACTTGATAGAGTGCGCAGCGGTGGCAGGGGAACATGGTGGGACATGATAATGCGCTGAGACTGCCAGTCAGTCTAAGTGCGCGACGAGTCATGGTCACCTCTATTATATTATTCGTGTAACTACTATGTTTCCCAAGTGTAGTTCGGAATCCACTATAATCAGTAAGTCCAACCATTGAAAAACAAGCAAAATGTTACAATACTGTAGTTTTTATCATCTATGTAACAACATATCTTTGTAAAAAGAAGTTAAAGAAAGGAAGTTATGGAAAAATGGACGGATCCAGGAGGGGGTAGCTGCAACCCCCCAAATTTATTAAATCTATTATATGTTAATTTATTACGCTCTGATTTAATCGATCCTACATAGGTGTTTCCTATTTTGACACACAACTAACCCCCCCCCCCCCAAATGGGCTAGATCCATCCCTGCCCAAGAGTCCGGTTTAATTATTGAGGTAGTATGCTGACCCTTACACCTAATCCGTGTTTTCATACGTAGGTGTAGGTGCATGGGTCTGCAAGGTGGGGACTGGAGTTCCTAATCTTCCTTTCCCTAACCAAAACATTAGTCAATCCTTGGTACCTACCCATACTGTATTGTATTTAAACTGGACTGTAGAGGCAATATCCTAAAGACATTATAATTATCCGAACTAGTTTATCAAGGAAAAACTGAATCCGGTAGGACCCAAACCTATCCACGATCTACTCCACTGTATATTCACAGTGTACCTTATTATGTAATTTGCCTTCAGAGGAGGAAATCGCGGCTACTGGGCATGTTACGGAAGACAGAATACTCTATTGTCAAAGAAGTGTATGTTCTCCTACATGTTCACAGCCTCATCCCCTTTGTAATGATTTTCAACGGTCCGCGAACATTACGGTGTTTCCTTCACTACGCCTACAAATATATGGTTATGCAATTTCAAAGGAAGTAAATCGCTAATAGTTCGTAAAGTCTTGGTAACTGTCTTGTTGTAACCTATTCCAAAGAAACAGTGCAGTAGCCGTTGGATACTGCTAAGCAAAATCTTACAAGAGTGGTGCCTCAGGTTGTACGATAATAGGATACGAACATGGACCATGGTGAAAATAAGGAGGTAAAGGCTTCAGTTTTATGGCTGAACGGGTTCGACATAAGAATTAAAATTAAAGAACCCTGTACCGGTCCGAGTCAACTCGAACATGCTTTCCAATTTATCAAAGAAAGAGAAAATAAGTAATTTCATTGTAAATAATTTTCCTAAGGTTAAATTTAGGATATCTCGGGGGAGGGGGGGGGGGTGTCCACCTGACGTCACTGGACGTGAGGTATATTCTAGATAGGTCAGACCAACACATTACCACACAGTAATAATGACAGGGCACGCAATGTATTTAATGCATTTGACAGTGAATTTTCAATCATTTAAAAAAAAAAAAAAAACATTTTTGCACAAAACCAAATAGATTTTTGGGAAAGAACCCTGTCTGGTTTCGTTACTCAATTTAACACCTAAAACATGCCTGAAGTCAGAAAGGTTTCGCAGAAAAATTATTTTTTAGTCATTTTTCATTAAAATTTAGTTATTTTTATTTTTTTACCCCCAGAAGCAAACTGTCAAGGGGCAAGTGACCCCCGCATTTTATTAACATTAATAACGACAACAATATGTAGGTATATGAATTTAAAAGAAAGCGTTGGAGCCGGTTTTGGGAAATAATTTTTCTAGACGTTGTTTTGGAGTTTTTTGAAAATATAACCCCATAACCCCCCCCCCCCCCCCAATTGAGCTAGTCCAAGACAGACAGACAGAGCGACAGACAGACAAACCCCTTTTTGGGTTCCTGGGACCTCAAAACGTGTAAATCCGTTGAAATCTCGGAATCGAAAATTTCGACCATCACAAAGCTTTCCTTATATGCCCTACTAGGCCTACGTATAAATTGGAAAGCAAAAACACCAGACCAGCAAGGCTGCATGCTTCTACCAGGTCAATAAGTTCTTTTGGAAGAAAGGACGTGGGGTTTAATCAGTAAGAGTCTCACACAACCTGTCCTATATATCCTGCGTTGCACCCGAGTGAGCAGAGACAAGAAACAACTGAGGAGGTAAAATAGCATTTAAAACGTTCGTTTGCAGATTCTCCACATCGGCCTAAAAGGCTACATATTGTATTGTACATTCATGTTCATAAAAGAAACCTATATTGTATTGTTTTGGTTGGATGTGATCCAGCAACGTTGTCCGCCACTGGGACGATGTGAAAATGATTCTTTTGAATTGTAAAATTAAAGACTAGACAAAATATTTTCTAAACTGTCCATTTGTCACCGTAAATCAAAGAGACATTCAACAAGAAACCTCTTTGAACATCTATGGTAGATAGTAGTAAATATAAGGAAAAAGAAACTACTTGACATCTACAACTCTTAAATTTCTTTACCTTATTGTGTAATGTGTCACTGCACCTAACGCTTTGAAATAAAATAAAATATTATGCAATACGTGAATATTGCTAAAAAAAATTAGGACAGAGCTCACTGTACAATACACTTCTCTTATTTGTAAGTACTGGATGTAAACTAAACGGTGGATTTTGAAAATTCATGAATTTGCAAAGTGGAGAATGAAACAGCTTATGCCAGATTCCTTACTTGTCAGCACATTTTCTATATAACCATACCTCGGAGGGCATGTAGAGCAGGCGGCCCTGGGCTCACCTAGTTAAGTGTATAAGAGGGGGGGCTTTATTTAAGAAGGAAACACTTTCACTCAATGAAAACATGCATTGAGAAGCTTATATCCTAGGCCCATATAATTATTTTACGCCGGACGCCCCAGCTCATTGCCTGTTATAAGCGGACCCTTTATCGTATATACCTCAATGCTGCTAAAATCTCAGCAACCTCCACTCATGTTCACTTATGTTCGCTCCTCGCGCCATGACGATTCGCCACTTCATGGCTCGCAGAGGAAAAATGTGTCCTATCCGGCACTCGAACTCAGTTCACCGGGTAGTAGACGATCACATAATCATACTACCATCACTGACTTGACTTAATTAGGCGCGATCAGCCCAGGGGGACTTTTGGCCGCTCTGACGATTTCCCTCCATCTTTGTCGATCCTCAGCAGCCGCTGTCCAATCTGCTGCCTCGACGCCAACTCGAAGGAGGTCCTCCTGGAACTGGTCCGCCCATCTTCGCCTAGGTCTTCCTCTTGGTCTTCTTCCGCGGAGGATTGCTTCCCACATGGCCTTTCGGGGTCTGTGGTCCGGCATCCGGTGCACATGTCCTATCCATTGTAGCCTTTTCGCTCTAAGATCGTCAATGACGCCGAGGGCATTGTAGAGCCGATGGGTTTCGGCGTTGCATCGGATTCGCCAGACTCCGTTGATGACTGTACCTCCATCACTGGGCTGTTCAATCGCGCCCTAGGTTGTATATTCCAGTGCGTTGCTAGGAAAATCAGTGCCGGGAACTGCTTTACTCTTATATGTAGTTGAGTATGCTCGCCTGCGTGTAAGGATATATTCTTCTGGCTCTTCTACAGCCTCTGAAGAGCTTTGGCCTGCTCGACAACACTGCTCCAGCCGACTCGGTTTTGTACAGCGCTCCACCATCTACGGACACCCAACTCGCGAAGGTCAGTTTCTAAC
The DNA here is from genome assembly GCA_963971405.1 of Psococerastis gibbosa. Classification (NCBI taxonomy): domain Eukaryota; kingdom Metazoa; phylum Arthropoda; class Insecta; order Psocodea; family Psocidae; genus Psococerastis; species Psococerastis gibbosa. The sequence goes on from OZ020485.1 coordinate 16,588,452, forward strand.
TCTAACACACAATCATACTACCATCACTGGGCTGTTCAATCGCACCCTAGGTTGTATATTCCAGTGCGTTGCTAGGAAAATTAGTGCCGGGAACTGCTTTACTCTTATATGTATGCTCGCCTGCGTGTTAGGATATATTCTTCTGGCTCTTCTACAGCCTTTGATGAGCTTATTTGGCCTGCTCCAGCCGTCTCGGTTTTGTACGACGCTCCACCATCTACGGACGCCCAACTCGCGAAGACACTTTCTAACTCATACTTCCAGCGTTTTCGAGGACATCCCGCCAGTCGTCTTACTGTCATGCTTGTTTTGTACATCTACTTCAGCATGCGGTCACCTGACATTCTTACGATCAACATGTCCCAGCCAACTTAAGCGTTGCGCTTTATAAACCGGACTATATCGTCTCCGTTGAGTTTTACGTCTATTTCGGAACTGTTTCTTATACGCCACTCTCCGTCTTCGCGTAGGGGTCCATAGATTCTCCTCTTTATCTTGTATATAAGGGGTATTATTTTGAACAGACTTTTAGTGAATCAATATGCATGCACAGAGATAATTCACAGAAATGACACATCTCTCTATCGCAGGAGTCACCAGAATGTATTCACAAAATATATAAAATAAACGATGAAGATGGAGGGACCTCTGTTTCTGGCAACCAACTCTCCAAAGTTTTTTGCTCCCCCTATGATTTATTGCGATTAAGGAAACAATAACATGAAAATTTGGGATAGTTTTGAATTGTATTGGTGTAACGAGGAAAAAGATTTATTGGGGGGTCCAATTGGACGAAAGAGGGGGTGGGGTTGAGTCAGGAGGAGAGGGGGTAGAAAGCTTATTTATATTCCCGGCGGCCATATGTAGGGTCCGAGTGGAATTTAATAATGATCCGGAACTCTGCAGCAAGAGAAGGAGAAATTGAGCTTATACAAAGAATAATAGGATTAATTCACATTTTTCATGTGAGTAGGCTGATTCTTTCTCCGTTTGAATATATTGTTGTAACCCGACCATTTCTCCACATGGCTTTTGACTTTTTCAGGCTTAAATGTCTATACAGTATCTCTATAATTAGTATATGTTGGTGGTACGTCTTTTACTCCAAAACAGTGGAAGAATGAATTGGAAACTGACCTTCACGAGTAGGGAGTCCGAAGACGGTGGAGCGTTGTACAAAATCGAGATGACTGGAGGAGTGTAGTTAAGCAGGCCAAAGTCCATCAAGCTGTAGAGCCAGAAGAAGAAGGAGGAGAATCAGTAGGTATCTCTATAGGACCACTCATACCTGTAAAGGAACTGCTGCTAGCTCGTTTAATACTTCGTTATCTCTACATATTTTAAATTCCTTTCAGCTATGACTGTAACTTAGGTAGGGCCTTGGGCTGCTCAGCCACACCTCGTTAACCAGTACGGTCCTGCGCTCTCCTCTCGCTAGTCATCGACGTCAAGGTTCACCAAATGCACCTCAATATCGTCCAGCCATCGCATCCGAGGTGGTCCCACTCGTCTTCTCCCTTGGGACACCTTGTGTAAGGCTGCACTGGTAGCCCTATTGCCTGGCATTCGTTCCACGTGCCCTTGCGTGGCGCTGCGTAGACTTCGAAGGTTGTACCTAGCGCTCGCTCTCAACACAACAACAACAACGTCCAGGTATAAAGGTCAGTGCGCAGCCCCCGACCCAGTCACTCGCTAGTCGCTACGGAGCCACCGAGGTAAAACCTTCAAGGTCTACGCAGCGCCACTGAAGATGTCGACCGCAGATGTTGACGAAACGTTTTGAAGTTCACTTTCAATTCGACCATGGCCCATCAGCCCGGATTCTACTGGTTCTTCATTTGACTCCGGCCGTGAAAGCCTATGCAGTTATATATTCTCTTCCTTACTGCTACAATTGTAGGCTCTTGGTATACCGAGTACAGCTGATCATTTTTACGGACATTTCTACTCACAGCCTGCAACAGGCCTCCCCGAAATAAAATCCTGGTTACGGGCCTGACTTGTACTATTTCCGGTGGTTTATCAATTGGCTGGAGCCTTGAAAGACGGACTTACAAAATGAAGAGAATTAATATACACAATTGCATACTTTTATTTTTGCAGTTATTATTCCAGTGATAATACACTGTATTAGTGAATATATCGTAATATTCGGCCATGATGGGTATCCTATCAGTGCCGGGTTTGGGCTTGTGGGGGCCCGTGGGCCCGAATTATGTGGGGGCCCTTTCTCGGGGAGAAATTTCTAATCCCCTTAGACGAATATCCCACAATAAATTATAAAATGGTGACACAGGTTGCAAAATCATTATAAAAAAGAAAAGCGATTCTTAGTAATATAAAGTCAAGTCAATAGTACAATACAAGCCTAAGGGCTACTCAACTAAAGCTGTAGACACTGCGGTGTATTTTTAAAAGGAATAAATTAATAGGTACCTAATTATAAACACAAAATTTTAATTTATTTAAAGATGCACTCTTCGACTCTTTATTACAGCAAAACTGTCAATTATATCGTCATAATTTAACGCTGCCACTATGTCGTGATTTATATTCAGCATTGAAAGATGGCTAAGCCGAGCTTCAGAAGAACTGGTGCGACGAGGATTTTTTATGTGTTTTAGTACGGAAAAAGATCGCTCGCTGCTTATGTTGCCACTCATTATAACTAAGTACATCTTCAAAAGTACTTCTACATTGGGAAAGCTATCAGCTACTCCTCTTTCTAAAATCAAATTGTACATGAACCGTTCAAAACTGATACGTTTTTCTTCGATTATATTGTTTTTTTGTGCATCATCTATCACAAATAATTTCACAAACTCACGAAACTGTACTAGCTCGAAGTACAAGTTACCGTCCAAGTCACCTGTGTAACAACTCACCAGGTTCTCTGCCCTAGTTTTCAAATCATCAGGGCTTATTTTTTCTAAATATTGTAAAAATCCAAATTTCCTATTTATGTCTTCATATGCTGAAATTCTCCGATCCAATGATTGCATAAACTGGTCAATTATGGGAATGAAACTTTCGATTCGGAATTTCTCGCTATGACTGAATTCAGCTTCCTCAGTTTTCCCATAATCCAAAGGATTTAGCCTCACATTTCGGATCCGCTTCCGCAAAGTTTCCGATTTATAAGAATTGTGCCCACACAATTCAACACCCTTTTTCTCATATTCTTGGAAAGAATCCCTAAATTCCCCAATGAAGATCTTAAGGGACTCCATCACACTGATCGAAGTATTAATGTCGATTCTTGGATTCTGGAGATTGATGTTTACTGCATTCACCCTTGCCAGTATATCGTTCCAAAGAACAGCGTAAATTGCTATCTCCAACGTGGTAATTTGCAAATAGAGTCCACTTGCTTGGACATCTTCTTCGGAGAGATCTTTAAGGACTTCTCGTATTTCGTTATAGCCCAAAACTAGGCTATTAGTAGCTTCCGCTCTTGAGGACCACCGGGTTAAACTGATTCTTTTGGGCACTGGTATGTTGTGGCCATACTTCTTCGCAGCACTTTTTAGAACATTTGAAAGGACGTTGAACCGAGCTGTGGAACTTGTAAAAAATACATAAATTTGCTCAAGAAAGCTAAAAAATAATTTCGATTGGGAGCAGGAGTCCATCGCTTTTGTGCCCACTAAGTTGAGGGAATGATTGAAACATGGAACCCATAAAGCCAAAGGATTCTCATTTAGCACCAAAGTGCGTAGACCACTATATTCTCCACTCATAGCGGAAGCATTGTCATACGACTGCCCACGAATATCTTTCAAATCCAGGCCGAACTTTTTTAAAACTTTGTTGAGGCCATCAAATAATTCTTTAGCTTTATGGCCTTGGTTTGGCATAAAACTAAGAAATCTTTCCTTTGGTGTGCTTTCTTCTAGATACCTGACAATCACAGTCATTTGATCTATATGGCCTTCGTCAGTTGTTGAATCTACCGAAACCGAATAATATTTGCAGGCTTTTAAGCGTTTAATTATTTCATCGCTAACTTTGGTGGACATCAGCGCAATTAATTCTTCGCAAATGTGGGCAGATAGGTAGTTAACGCCGCCACTACCACTGCCACGATTTCCATGCTTCTCTAAGTGGCCTACTAAAAACGGATCATATTGTGCAATTAGCTCAAGGACTCCCAAATAATTGCCATTTTTGGTTGATCCCAAAATTTCGTTGTCCCCTCGAAAGGCAAGTCCTCGTCCAGAAAGAAATATTATGACGGAAATCAATCTGTTTAGAACGTTTCGCCAATAAGCAATGCTCTCCTTCACTTGTGTGGCCAACTCACGATCAATACGCATTGCCTCGTTTGAGAGATGCTTAAATTGGCAAACTATTTGCAAATGCGTTACGGTAGTTTCATGTCTTTTCAAACGCTCAGACGCATGCTTCCAGTCAGCAAACCCTTCAGTTGAAAACTGATTTGCTGATTTGCAGAGCAATTTACAATAAAAGCAGTATAGCTTCCCCGTACTAGGTGAAAAACATAACCAAGAGCGGCTTATAGACTTGCCTGCCTGAGTTTGACGAAGGAATAAACTTGCATGGCATTTTCTTCTTTTCACTGCATCTACTTGTCCCAAGCTTTTTTCTTTCAAAATATCTTCATTACAATGCTGAGTTTCCAAATTTCCTTTCTTGATCCAATAGTCGATGTGTTGTTGACTAAGAACTGCTGGCCACAATCCCACGTCATTTTCTTTGCAAAATCCATCATCAGCAGTATTTTCGGATTCGTCATTGTTATCAATTACTGCCTACAAGTAAAACAATTACAGTTGTAATTAATTTTGTAAACAATCCTTTCGGCATGGCCGACTCAAGTTTAGGTAGGTTTAATTCATACAGTAAATTAACAGGAGTCCCCCATTTTTAATTCCATAAGAATTACTGGGGTGAGTGGGGTCGGTAATTTTTGATTGCGGTCACCTTAATTAAGTAATTAAAGTCAAACTCTTACCTCTTGGGTAGGGCTAGCAATAACTTGAGAAGATGCAGGAAAATCAGAATCACCACTCATCATTTCAACAAAATTAGAAGTAGAACTAGGAGTAGATGGACCCGTCTCTATTTTTGTTACAAAATCCGTTATACGGCGCGTTTTAGATAAAACATCTTGAATTTTGTTTTCTTTATCTGCTGCGATTTTCCGCTTTTCACTGCCGCTTGCATATTCGCGTTTTCCCTTGTGACGATCCATTATTTCACTACGGAATCAAAAATAAAAATTGTAATAAATTAGTTTTTTCAGAACTCACTAGCCAGAGCCTAATTATCTAGTCCACTTGTTCCTATTGCCCTACTTAAGATGAAATGTGCAGCCACGTGGTCACCACAAAATCGAATACATTTTATTTTTTATCCCCTTTTGTATAAAACATCTCAAAATTCCGAATCATGCGTCTTATAATATAACATTTTATGACATATAACATTTTAGACCAATGAATTTTATATTTATAACGTGCTCGATTTTGTGGCGACCACGTGGCTGGGCACATTTCGTATTAAAATTAATAGGCTTACAAAGTTTTGATGCGTTCTGTGAATTGTGGTAAATGGGCGCAGAATACGAAAAATAAGGACCTTATCTTATAAAGAACAACTATTAGGTACTTCCGCCTCTAATATAAGAATTAACTTATGCTACTTACCTTAACAATATACCAACCAGAAAGTGCTGATAAAAGTAGTTTCAATTTAGAAATTTGATTTCAAATTTTCAATTTGTATTTAATGAAGCAAAACAATCGTGGTTTCAGAGCAGGAGTGGACATACTTCATTTTTTGTTAAATTTTTATCAAAAATGAGTCATTAATGCCACGATGCGTTCGAATTTCCCGCGAAAATTTAAAAAGTTATCTGTTTTGATTTTTTTTAATTTTTTCAATTTTTTATTTGTATTTTTTCGTTTTGTGGGGGCCCCATTTTTGTGGGGGCCCTGGGGCCCGGGCCCACAGTGCCCCATAGCCAAACCCGGCACTGTATCCTATAGTATGCCATTGTTCAGAGCATATTTTAAGGAAGCCCCATTGGGCAATCGTGCCCCCCCAGTGAGGTGATTTTTCCCCCTACTTTTGAGCATATTGCCCCACAGAAATTTGGCACAAATCTCAAATTCCATGACTAACAAAACTAGAAATTGGGAAAGAATGAAAAAATAGTCAAAAGTTAAGTTGTCCGTCGTATTTATGGCGCCAAATTTGTTTTTTGAAAATATATAAATGGTTTTGGTAATCTTGAAAATGTGTGATTATATTTAGAACTTATATGGAAATTTCGTTTTCAGTTTAAGCCAAACTTGCCACTAGAGTTACGTGGGATATGTGATTAGTACCTGCCCCTATATGAAAGCACTTCAATTGCCTTAAATTTCCTTTGTTTTTTTAAATATTGCTTGACCAGGTACCAGTACGGCTCATGCTTGATGTAAAGTGCATGTGTGTAAGAACCGATGAGCAGAGTGCACCATATCGTATTTAAGATCTTGCCTGATTGCTTGGTATTAAGAAAATGCCTCAGTCTATTAACCCTCCGGCTTCCACTATCAGGGTTGCCTAAGTGCTTTATTTTCTTCCTAAGTTTTAAGGCTTTAAGGACTCCATTCTATGATATTAGTAGCCTACTGCATAAGTTGAACAAACGCTTAGTGCCACCCTCTACTCACATAGGAGGCCAAACTCAATTATTATCACCATCAATAATTAATCAGCTCCATTTGCCAAGGTGTGATATATATGCACCTCTTCCACTCCTTCCTGCTACAACACTTGTGATTATTCAGTACTATTTTCCTCTGGCATACCAGTCCCATCTGGTTCCTACATCTCTTGCTTTGTCTTCCCCTACTTCCTGTTCTCTCTGTTTCTTCATCCGCCCAAATGACCCATCCGTTTGGCGTCCCTATAGCTACATCACCAAAGGGTTTTAAAAAAGTCTGAGGCATTTCCTTATTGGCTGAACGCGAGAGTAAGTTTTTACTTTTTAAATGCATTTAACCTACTTTGTTGTATAGGAGACCGTATGCGTTAAAATAATTTTCGACGCTTTCTATAGGACCTATACTGCATTCTAGTTCTGGGGGGGGGGGGCACAGCCTAGTTAATGCATAAGGACCGATTTAGAAAGTACAGAATTATGCCCATTTCTCAAAAAAAAATTAGAAGTGGTAGGTAGTAGCTTAATCATTTCAACCGCTTTCTGTAGCCTGTTTCTATCTAGTTCTGGAGTGCGGTGGAGTAACATTATCGCAACATCATCTTTAGGTAGCCTGGTCAGCGGTTAAGGGCCAATTTATGAAGGACTTAAGCTAGGCCCATTTCCAAAAACAAAAATATGACAATAAGTGGCAGGTTATATTATAGTGGGCTATACTTTTTTCTATCCATTCAAACTTAATGAATCATTTTATTTATAACCATTACTTCGGAGAGAAGGTATAAAACAGGGGATCCTGGGTCTTCCTATATGTTGAGTGTAAGACTAGCCCTAACTTTGTAATTTTGTAAATGCAAGTCATGTAAACTAGCCTAGTTTGAACATGTAGGTACAGTTTCTAGGCTGTACCGAATACTAAAGCAACAAGACTTTCTCGCCTGTTTTCTTGTCAACGAAAATTATAAATGCTCTCCCCACTCATATTACAGAATTACTAAGAAAAAAATATTTTTTACCATCAACAAAGAACTGGCTCAATAATTCGGAAATAACATTTCTTAAATCACTATTAAATGAATAAATCGGTATACCTAAGTAAAAAATTAATTAGTAGTAAATTACTATATAAGTAAGTATGTAAAATAACTTAACTTATTGTGATGTGATCCAAAGGCCTGGTTCCCCCACGTGCACATATGTATTGCATATACATATACGTGGTGTGGAATGTGTTTTTTTGACAATTTGTATTCTTACTGGTTTAATATAATTTACTTTACTTTTTACTTTTTTAAGTTGCTGAATATATATAGGGTAGGTAGGCCTGCTTCCGTGAGTTAAACTATTTTTTTTATAGGTAAATGGAATCTCTGAACTTTGGCCACACACAAATACATTATGAACCGCATTGTCCGACGGCCTATTATGTTGGTATGCATATCAACAGTACATAGAAATAGGCTGGAATTTTCGTCCTGGGGTTTCATACGGTACGGTTAGGTTTATAAAGGGACCACTGAACTTCGACAGAACGTCAACTAGGCCTAATTGATAACTTAGTTTAAATGCACAATTTACAAATGCTGCCTTGCGTCGAAGGTAAGTCTTAGGCGCCCATTCCACATACGTACAACGTCAATGAAAATTATGAAATTGAAGGACATTTCAATTTTACTCTATGCCATTGTTAAAATTGATCAATGATCAATTGATCATAGAGTAAAATCACAAACAATGAAACAATCTAAAATTAAGAAATGGCGTCATGGGATATGACGTACAACTATTTTAATTGATTTCTCTAAAAAGAAAGCATTTCTGTATAAAAATTATAATAATGTTTAAATAATAAGGCGACGAAGAAAACAAATACAATTTCAAGAAACAAATGCAAACAAATTTCAAAAAAAAAAAAACATAATATGGAATGGCCCCCATCATTGAGAAATTGAAATGTCCTTCAATTTCATAATTTTCATTGACGTTGTACGTATTTGGAATGGGCGCCTTAATGCAATGTAATGTAATCAAATGTCTCAGACGGACCCTATTGTAGGCGTATGGTGCCCATAATATAACTACTGTAGAGAAGTCCGACCAGGGAAAAGTGAGATTGGTCTATTGGCGGGAAATCAAATGACACGTACAGTATGCGCCATAGGCCAACTATTTAGTTTACATCTAGTCCGAGCATGGGAAAGGAAAGTGAGACATCTCCTTTTAAATGATATTAATAAGAGGTTAGATGTGTGTAGAATGAAATTTATAGGGACTTCCAATAAACAAAATGCTATTTTAAATTTGCCGATTTGCCGCCCTTTTTAAAGGGCGGTGAAATACTCAAAAGTTATCATACAAGGCAGTGACCAGACGCGTAATAGAGACAGAGTAGGAAGCTATGCGCATGTGTCATTAATGTTATTATTACTTATTTCAAGCAGCCATTTTTATTTTATTATAAACAAAAAACTAAAGCGTCAATTCGGAGTCTGACATTTAAAATTGGATAATTTAATTGCTCAGTTACACATTATACATTCTGAGAGCAATTAATTAGTTGTGAAGCACAAAATGGATACAATCATAAAATTAAATTCCCAAACAATTGGAAAAGATAAATTGGCCAGGTAAGAAGATACAAAATTCGTGTTTTTGTTATCACAACTTATGTTCTTGACTTTTGATCCCCGCATTTAAATTGCTTTTCGGATATAGTTGCGTACTGGTTAGCGTAATTGTATTTTTAGCGGTTGATAAATTTAAATTAATTATGCAGGGAACATATTTATATAAGTGATGCTCTGAAACCTACCAGTTACGTACTACATAGTGCACTGTATTAAGGTATGAGGCACTTAGGCAGGATACCACTAGTGAAGTCTCGCTCTCACAAAGTAGGAACGACATAAACTTGGTGCAACTAAAACCTAGAGTCCTAATTTACTGGCTGATGTACAAATATGGCATTCTCGCATTGGGAACTATTCGGTTGGGCAGATTGAAGGGGGCTAAGATGTTTAAGACCGAAAAATATCCCCGTGGTTCATGTCTCCAAATAGTCGACAATGGCCACCCAATTTGTGGACTGTTACCCGTTGCGAACTGTCTTGAGATACTGCAAAGATGCGCAAAAGAAAGTGGAGATAAGCTGCCCTGAAATAATTAAGCAGTACAATGCGCACATGAGGGGAGTAGATCTCATGGACATGCTGATTGCACTGTGTATAGAACTAACATGCGAACAAAGTGCTGGTATATGCGACTGTTTTCGAAAGTTTTCGACATTACAATTAGCAATGCATAGGTATTGAAGAAAAGACACTGGTATGCCCACTACGGCTGAAAACTCCAGCAGCCATTAAAGGAGTTCAAGAATCAAGGCGCCATTGGTTGCAATTCTTCTAAAAAATGTTGCGGTGCCAGCGCCTATCAACGACGATAGAGGTAGGATAAATAAAATTAAGGCGCCTGTAGCACCACGGCCACACAATGACCAATGACCCTGGAGCCGACAATACAGGGCATTACCGTTGCCGTCATTGCTGAATAAACCAGACAAGCGTGCACTACAAGAAATGTCAAGTCAGACTGTGTTTGGTAGCCCACCGAAACTGTTTCTTTACTTTCCATAATTAAATTGCACTGTTTGCCTACATTTGCTTTGTTTTACTCTTTTGCTTAAGTTTGGCCCGAATGAATGGTCATTGATTAAAGTATACCTAGACTTAGCAGTATATTCCGATGATAATCATGATACACAGATAGAGGCGATACAGTATACGTGAATGCCTTATTTTGACGATGTATCCAACAAGATACAAGATCTATGTTTTCTCGTACTTCAGCAATGCATTCTTTGGGATACCGTCTAACTCCGTAACCGTAACAGTAACTTTAATTTTATTTAAAGTACCTTTTGCAGGGATGTAGGAAAGACTAAGAATAATAGCCGAAAAGATTTTTATTGTGGTATTATGATTTCTATAGTATGTCCGTCGTATATAGCCTATAGGGTTAAAGATAACATGCAAGATAATATTACAATCACGACATATAATTTGTTATATGACCCGCCCATTTTATATTGCATTATTAACTGCACGAGTTATGTATTTTATTATTTATTTCCAGATTAGTGCAGTATGCAAGCCGAGCATTGTGGCATCATATGCAGATGCGTCACAAGAGCCCAATTACTGTTGAAAAATTGAAGTCGTTGGAATACACGTTAAGCACATTTCGAAAATGTAAGTTTGTGTCTACCCCCAGCTGATACAAGGCATAACCTGTGGTGTTTTTTAAAGCGCTCCGAACTGTAGAGAAACAGACATCCCCATAATACAAGAAACAGGGATCAAATAAATAGGGAAGTATGCCGTCTTGTATCCATCCCAATAATTGGGGACCAGATTGTTCTATTGAACTATTGAGAATTACAGAGCATTCAATAGTTTAGGACGGAGCTTTTGTAAATTTGTCCATTCACAACAGTATCAGCATTATTTAATGCTCTGCCAATTAATCCACTAAGCTAGTTATTCAGATATTTATTTATTTAAGGACTTTTTTTATGGACCCAGGCCTACTTACTGTATATGCGGAAACCAAGTGATACTCTGTCATATTGAAATTTTTGGATGATATTTTGTATTTTGCATGACAGCAGAATTCTGCCGTTTTAGGGCAGATGTCGTTAAATCAACAAATTCTCCTTGTCGCAATCCCCCTCACCTACAGGTATAATTACTCAACACCGAACTCTCTTTTCCATGTGTGCCTAATGTTTTTTTTTTCTGTAATCTTAACAGTGTTGAGACTCGGAAAAAGCATTGAAGTACTGTACGGGGCATTCAAGACTGTCCACCTCGAAGACTTGACGGTAAAGTTGTCGCTAACTCTCTCCAAAATTGCCAGCGCTCTATTTCTTCTGACTGATCATATTCTCTGGATTGGACGTTCTGGAATTGCTTCAGTTGACACTAGTAAATGGGCTAGTATTTCGAATAGGTGAGTAGTAGTAGTCTTGAGCCGAAATAAGTGTTGGAATGTTGACTGAAAACAAGTGGTAGTATAGCTCCCTGAAGGTACAGAATTCTTCACTTGTCTCGAAAGAGCTGAAGAGAATATGGCTTTGAACAATGATCCAGAAGGCAGAAGATCTATGGTGAGACCGAGGAAGAGGTGGATTGATGACGATAGTGAGGACCTCCGGAAGCTTAACGTCCGCAACTGGAGGAGAAGGGGCCGCGTACAGGGACATCGGAATGAAATGGTTGCAACGGTGAAGGTTCTCAATGTACTGTAGAGCCAGCTAAAGGAAAAGCCTGGGTAAAATATATGGGCTTCTCCACTCCGTCATGTCCCACTACTTCAGAATTTTCTCCAGTTCCACGTTCCTGAGATCGTCCTCAATCTGGTATCAGTACCTCTTTCTAGATCTTCCTCTATTTCATGTAGCCTCCGACTCTCCTTAAAACCACTTTTCCATTTTCCTTTTCCTAGCTAGATCTATTAGAGGGGATGATTGTGTGAATGTTATGTCGTTTGTTAATTTTTCCCTATTGTGTAAAGCTCTTTTGATTTCAACATTTTCAATTCTCCTCGAGTTGAGCAAGTTTCAAATCGCAGATAATGTGTAACGGTGCTAGTGGGTTTCCCTCTGTAGATGGCAGTTCTTGCCGAAAGCGCTCAGGGTTTTATACTAACACAAGTGGGTTTCTTAGACAAAGTTAATTTCTTAACGATTATTTGGGTTTTACTAATTCGGGTTGTTATAACAAGTTTTTGTTATTTTTTGTTTAACAACCACTTTATTCCTGTTCATAAACCTTCTTGTCCTTCGATGGGTTCTCCTCATAAGCTCCCTGTTCTTTTATGGTTTTTCTTTCCTTCCGTGGTGTGTGACAGCCTTCTCTAAGTTATCAGTAGTATCTATAGATTGTACTGTGATTTTATTATTTACCGTTTGCTTTGTACCTGAATCAATTTTCCCTCGGCAACGAAAACATAAATATAATTAAATAAACTGTGTTTGAAATGAAATGAAAATGGTTTTATTGACAAATAAACAAAAGGCGAACAATAAGACTATAAAGTCTTGTTTTCATGCTAACATGCTGTTTGTTGTTTATTTATTTATTTTAATTTCTACGTTTCTTCCCTCTGACACGTCTTCCTATTAAATGTGGGCATTTTTTTAGGTACTGGCTGTATTCAATAATAATGAACCTGATAAGAGACTTTTACGAGATTCAGCGCATCCTGCAAATTCACAATATCACAGCCAGAATCAAGGAGAAGTTCAGTGAGAAGGACGGATGTAGGAAGATTGCAGCGATCGCTGGCTCAGTGGTCAGCCAACACAAAGATGTCTTCTGGGACACTGTCAAGAACTCGTGCGACATTTGGATACCACTGGCCGCCCTGGGCTACGTCCACTTTAAGCCCGGCACGATTGGGATGCTGGGCAGTATTTCTTCCGTAGCTGGTATTGTTGCCCTTATTTGTCCACATGCCAAGTTAAGTCCTTCTTAGTCTTAAGTCTGAAATTTGACTTATGACAAGATGTATGCTGTATATATTAATATTATTTTTGAAGGACTTATGAACGAAGGACACCTCATTGTTTATTCTGATGTTACCTATTGGTATTGACATGGGCTTTCACGGCCGGAGTTACGTGACGAAGCAGTAGAATCCGGGATGATAGGCTCTGATCATTCCGAAGGCGAGCGTTTCGTCAACATATGCGGTCGACATCTTCAGTGGAACTACGTAGACTTGTAAGATTGTATTTCGGAGGCTCAGCAGTGGTTTGTTGTTTGTAACGTTTGGATGTACGGTTTTGGTGCGACCTCGGCTTGTCATCCCGGATTCTACTGCTTCGTCACATATTGGTATTGGTATTTCGTATGAATTTTGGCCTCTATGTCAACCCACACCGGCCGCTTGCAACAAAGGACAAGCTGAGGCATGCTTACCAATGAACCGTGTGTGTGACTTAACCAAGTTTGGGTACGAGACTACGAGTCATTGTTACTGAAGAATTTTTGCAAAATTTTTAAACCTAATACGAAAAGTCCGAGTAGGCTATTTAAAATCAAAATATCAAATATATTTGTTTTTGAAGAAAATACGAGATAAACATGACAGTTTTCGATTTACTCATCAATTTTAATTAATTAAATTGCTTAACGGTAATTAATGGTATACAAAGTGGAAGCTGCAAACAAATTTATCTACAGTAGCAACATTGTCGGCGGTTTCGCACTGTGTTTACATTAGTTAGAAAGTAGAATTTAATGCAACGTATTATAGTTTGCTGCCTGCTGCTACAGGCTATGGAACTGATTATTGTAAAAATTGTATTATTTTAATAGCTCAAATCATAGTCTAGGGTTGGTTGTGGATTTTATTTATCTTCTAAATATCACATTATTACATGACAATGTTATTTGCAGATGTTTTCTGTTTAATCGTTTTCTGATAAAACGATTGCTTTGATATTCAAACTCTGTAGTGGGAATTTTTAATTTAGTATAACTAAGGGCTGACGAAAATAGGAAGATTTTTAAATTATTTCATTATCATAAACAATACAACTTGCTGCTTATGCTCATTTGACCTTGGCAGCCCTCTTAAAAACAATTTCAGTAAATATCATAAACATTAGACTTAAAAGTAGAATAAAGAGGGTAGAAGCAAATCTAATATCTATTTTTCCTTTTTTCTTAACAGTTATCAAATTTCCATAGGGTCTTGTAAAGTCTTCTATCTGCCAAATTCTCAGAAAGTGTTCCTGATCCCACAGCCATATGCGGTTAGAAATAATATTCAAGGCCACTTCGCGAACTTCATTGCTATCGCTCCGTCATCTATTTTTGTTTTCTATCTCTGGATGTTATCTTCCCAGCCCTTGCCGCAGAAGATAATCCTGATCCCTTGCCCATAGCCGTTCACAGATAATATTTAAGAGCGAAGCCACTTCGTGAACTTCATTGCGATCCACCGACCATCTGTTTTCAATTTGTAGCACTGGCACTCGCGATTTAGCTTCATATTCTTTCGTCTCAACTTGACTGACATCTAGGTTATTCGACGCCCATCTGAAATCAACAACTTCAATATGTGGGCCGTGGTCGATCTGAAAACGTGCTTTGATACGTTTCGTCAACATTTGCAGTCATCTGAGTTGCCACTGAACCTAGGAGATACAATCTCAATCAAGGAGTCTACCTAGTGTCACTGAAGATGTCGACCACAGATGGTGACAAAACGTTTGGAAGTAGGCTTCCAGATTGACCACGACCCATCAGCCAGGGTTGTACTTCTTCATCATAAAAGCAATGGACCTCATTGGTATAGAAATGCAACATGGCTGCTATGCATGCAGCCATTTAGAAATGACGTTACAGCAATATATAATATGTTTCAATTATTGATTGGCTGGCTGCAAACATGTTTCTGCTCAAAAGAGGTCTATTCAATGTGTGTGTCTGATTAACGATCGGTGTTAGTTACGTGCATCAAAGTGTAGAGGAAAATTTTTCTACTTTAAGACATCTCAATTATATTATGGCTATACGACGATATTTCCTGGGAAATTTGATTTTTCACACCCGTAAGGTACCCCCCCCCCCCCCCCCCCGCGCAAATCTGAGTACCCCCACTAAGCGTTTTTTGTACAAATTCGATTGACACAGGGAATATCGATCGTAGGGCCGTCAAAAATTCAAAAATATCCATTAAATTAGAAGAAATGCTCGTCTTCATTTCGATATGACATGTGGCCTACACTAGTTGGTCACAGTTCTTGAACTACTTCCTCGGGACTACCAAACCAATCTTTTTTTGTATTAATCAAATTATTATTATTTTTTTTTTTAGGCGCGGGACTCTTTCGAGTATTTGCGCTGGTCGGTTATTTGGGTACTTTTGTTAGTTGTGGTTTAGAATTTTAGAATGGATTTCTTGAGTCTACAGGTGTGGCATGACTCCGGTCTTGCTTAGAAAGCTTAACGTTGCCGTGACCGGCCCATGCTTGTCCCCTATTAAGTTTGGCAGGGTGTGTGGTTTCGGTAACGAAGGTCTGTCCGCTGCGTATATAGGGCATTCGGTAATTATGTGTTCCACTGATTGTGGCACTCCGCACCTGCTGCATGTAGGGGGCTGGTCACCAGACATCAAATGTCGATGGGTAAGGCGGGTGTGCCCTATGCACAATATAGCGGAAGCAGTCTCTTCTGCTCGATTTAGGCGATATGAGGTTTGCCAATCCCCAATAACTGGTTTGATGCTTCTTGACTTATTATTAATGGTGTCTCGCCATGCAGCCTGCCATGCATTTTTGGTTTCCCTTTGGATTATATTGTATACATCTGGTAAAATGGTTGTGGCCCAAGGGGCGGCAGTCGTGATTGCCAATCTGTGTTTTATAGAAAGATGGCCAGAACGCGATTTGAACCCTAGCCAGTGTGATGTGAAATAATTTTCTCTAAATTTGATATAATATCTGCGTTACCTGGTCCCTATGGCAACACATGCTGGTTTTGTTGGCATATTGGCTGCCCTAGCAACAGTCTGTTGAAGCTCATTGAAACTCGTCTTGTCCGTGAATGAAAAAATACCGATTATCGCATCGACCTGAAAATAATAATGAAATATAATTTTATTGCTCCTTAAACTGTGGGTTTGCTCAGGACAGAGACAGAAATAATTAGATTACTCGTGACTTCGTGGTATTTCATTTTAATAAACATTTTAATAAACAAAAAAATAACAAAAACTTTGTTTATCACACATGTCCTAATGAAAAAGACCCTAAGGTTGCTTACCAGTTGTTTTTTTTAGTTTAGTTTTGAATCCCATAAACAAACTTAACCTTTTCTCGCAAGCAGAAAGCAATGTCCTAATGAAAAATACCCTAACTTACTTTTTTTTTTAAATTTTGAGTCCAATATACAAAGCTTCACACCGTACCTTATTCTCGCAAGCAGAAAGCACATGACTATACTTCCTCGTGCTGCCGTCGCCAGCATCCCAAAACTGCAGCTTAAACATAATTATCTTCTCCCAAATCTTTACAGGCCAGTATACATTGGTTTTCTGGATACCCAGTGTTTCTGTGTAGCCTGTAGGGCATTTTGTTCCCGCCAGGCGTGCTACCGTCGCTGTCTTTCCCACTCCCGGGCCTCCAGTAACGAAGAGCTTGTAGGCCACGTCTTCTACGTGTGGAGGAACAGCTGGTCGCTCCAGAATGCCTGAAAGCATGGAAATATGGTAGAGTACCTAACTTGATAGCAGCATCTAAATAAATTATATTGATTAATTAAAAGAACATTACAGCAGGTGAAGAAGATGGTGAAATACCACAACTCGAAGGTGTCCAACTCTGTGATGGACTCCCCCGGTAGCCCAGGCCTATTCTCTTGCTCATTGCTGCTCACTTGTAAAGTAACCTTTAGATTCGAATAAGCTAAGCTATAGGATGACCAGATAACATGCTCGCCCAGTAGTGGCGGCTTTTGGGGTACCTAATTGGGAAAAAACCTATGTTTTGATGAAGTTGTAGTCGGGACCCAGGCCACAATTTGGGCCCATAGATCCCCCAGTCGCACTATCCGAGCCCCACAGCTTCTCCGAATCTCGCCATGGCCGCGGGTAGGACTACTGGAGCCGGAGCCCAGCCGACAGTGGCAACAGTGCACCCTAGATGTTCGAGTCTCTGGCGCCAGATCACATGGCACTCCGCGAGAATGTGCCATCTACTCTCGGCCTCCATCACACAATGTGGGCACCACATATTATTGTCCACTTGCACACCAATTGGGAAAGAAATAATAATGTATTTACTGTCCATTTGGCGGGCGGCCAAAGAACATGCTCTCTTTTTCTGCCAGATAGGCCTGTCTGGTCACCCTAGCTAAACTCATTCTACTGTATTCTATGTTTCCGGTACGGTACTTACCGAACAATTTTCTTCCTGAAGTTTGCGGGTTGTAGAAATTCTGCAGGATAGTTTCCCCTTCAGCAGTGCTCTGCCACTCCATGCTGACGGTGCCCAGACTCATGGCATAATTATTCTGCAGCCATAGTACGGTAGCTTGAAGCCATTCGTTTCCAAGGTAACTACAGTATGTGAGTACTCGAAAATGGTAGGTACTCACAATCTTGACATTCTCACAGACGAGGCTAGTCTTCGGCTCAAAAAAATTTAACCCAGCAAATCTAAACAGTTCTCAAGGTAAATAGGAATGCCATAGGCTGAGGATACGGACATTCTCTTGCGGATGGAGAACTACAGATGCATGTGAAGGACCTTTGTTTGTGCGTTGCCTAGCAACCGGAACCAGTTGGTCTCCACAGTGCGAGGTCACGGTGATTAGGCTCGCCTGCCAGTGCCGGCTCTTATTTTTATAGACAATGACACAGCTGTTCCTGCGTTAAAGCAACTCTTACAAGAAAGACAATCCATTGAGAGTTTGGGCTGAGGACTGGTTAATTCACGAACTTTTTCCTCGTATTTTTTTCGAGATAAAATCACCGAAAATAGAAAAATCCGTCCTGAGATATGGCTTTTATAAATCCTACTGTGCATGCCGAATTCCAACTAATTTCATCGAGTAGTTCGTCCACAAATTGACATGCATACAAAGCTTTTTACAAATTTCGTAAAACCACTATTTTTCAGGGACCCCAAAACGTTAAATCCCGTTCAAATCTCTAAATAGAAAAAATATTGCCCATCACAAAGTTGTCCTTACTAATAACGTGCAGTTAACAAATAACGCGCTAGTGCAATAAGAAAGCAAAACTGATTGTCTACCCAAGCTGTGGATGGTTATGCACAGTATGTATCTGCCATCAGCGGCAGACATCTTCAGTAGCAACTAAGCCTCCGAGAAACAATCTTCGATCTTTCAGATCGACCACGGCCCATCAGCCCGGATTCTACTGCTCCATCTTCGGGCTACAGCCTGTGTAATTATATTTTCCTAATTTATTATCTAAATTAATTTATATCACCCAAAAATAGAACTTCAATTTAATGCTTTCCATAGCCAGCACAAACTATGTTAGAATTTTTTTATGCATGCGCGTATTCAATTCCATAACCTAAGCTACTGGAGAAAAATAATATGAAAGTTGCTTTACATTTTTTAATACAGTATTTATATTAGAAAACAAATAGACAAGTACAAATCAATGAACGGAATGAGAAAAAGGCGGCAATAGCTATCTGTAAATATTATAGGCTAGTTGGTTCCTTAATGTGCAGTTCGTTTGTGACAAAATAATTTAATTTATTATTTCATTGTATTTATTAATTTTTTATTATTTTTTTGAATAAGCTAAGTAGGCCTAATTATTTTTATTATGGCTCAAGTCGCCATGTTTTGTCTCTTAAATCGCCATTTCTATCGGATACAATAGGGTTTTTTACGAAGTTCCCTGTGCGTTATTTCAAACTGAATTTCGTAACATTTTGACTTGTCTTCCCTTTAAATATTGCACCTGAACGGTTGATTAAAAATTCAAATCAAGATACCACGGTAAAAAATACTCCCTCACAGTCCTCACAGTTTTTTTTTAGACAATTCCAAATTTCACAGAAAACAACGATCGTAGAGCCATAAATGAGACACAAAGTAGAAAAAAATGTTTCTATATTGTGTTGAGGCCCCTTACCCTTCAAAAGAAAGAACAATCAAACAACGATAGCCTTCCTATCACCATGAGACTTTTATCTCAAATTTATAAATATTGTTTATTTGTGTTAGGTCTTAGGAGGCTATGAAACCGGCAACGGAAAAATTCGCTATACGAGTGACTAACAATTAATGTACTAAATGCTACTTAACAGGGTAAAATTTTGAAGCTAATAACAAATAATTTTTTTTCTACCATCACCTTTCCAATTGATAAATGGTTTATATAGTTTTCTACTAATC